>JAEQBH010005708.1:0-621726 GCA_016808115.1 Tetrastigma voinierianum
CGATGAAGTCAACCAACCAATACTAACAATCTGACAATTGAACATATGAAAGATACAATCAACTAGTCAAAATTCTCGATATCTTTATACACAAAAGCACAAAAAGAAGTATCTATCAATCAACCAATCAAACTCAACATTTTCCCTAATTTGTATTCAAGCTTGACCCTCACTGTCCCTAGTGGAGTCTCCATTTTATGGACCCCGCATTTTGGTTATTATGTGTTTCCCACTTAAAAATGCGAGACTCGTTTATTTTGGCTTGTTTTTAGAAAAAGCGGTTTAAGTCTTACTCTATTTGTTTGCATTTTAGGAAAACAAAATAAGAAAGAAAAACGCTTAAATGCTGTGACTCTGATAAGAAAAGCGTCTGGGAAGCAGTCTAAGTCCGGGGTGGGGTTGCTTATCGGGAAGGTACGATGAAGCGTGGCACCCCTCGCACCCTAAAGTCGAGATTTTCTACTAAACAAGCTAATAAAAATATGGCTTTTAGTGTCCAGTACAATGAATACGGATAACGATATGATACAAAGCATACAAGACATATATCTAGTAATAATCAAGCAAGTTAGATGAGAAAAATGTGTACACAGACTGACATTTTAGGCTTCTAATTGAAACAATGTTAGTCACAGGTAACAAAATACAAATTATTCACATTCAATCATATGTCAAATTATTTTATTACAATGATACATGAATATTGGAAGGCCCACAGCCCATTTATATGTTACACAATTAACTCTCAAATTCTGTGCTATGGAATTATGGTGTAGTGTGTTTGAAATTTTTTGAAGACCTGAAGTTTGAAATTGAAAGTTTGAAAATTGAAGAAGTTTGAAGTTGAAATTTTTGAGACTTGAATTTTAGAAATTAGGAATTTCAAAATTTAAAAGCTAGGACAACTAAATCTTGGAATTGAAATTTGGAAATTTAAGTGTTAAAACAGATTTTGAAGTGAATTTTGTAAATTTGAAATTATAAACTTTAAAATTGGAAGTGGAAATTGTGGAACTTAAATTTTGAAATTATGCCACTTGATTTTTAAAATTAAGAATTTTCAATTTTGAAATTGAAAAATTGAAAAATTTGAGAATTTGAGATTTGAAGGACTTAGATTTTAAAAATGAAGAATTGATTTTAGAAAATGAGAATTTGGAATTTGAATTTTGAAATTTGGACACTCAAAAAATTGAGAAATAAGAGTAGGACTTGAATTTTATTTTTATTTTTAAATTTGGGGATTTTATTAAATTAAGTGGAGTAATGGTTCATATGTTAAGGAAAAATAAATTGAATTTAAAAACACATCAACTAATTTATTAAATAAACAAAACGACAATATACTTACAAGAAAATAAAATAATAAGACTATAAATTAAATGACTAATATAGTATAATACAAGACAATTAATTAAAAAAATTATATAAAAGAAGAATAAAAAGAAAGTCAAGAAAAAAAAAAATGCAGTGATGGGTGGCTCCACAGATGAATCACCTATCAAGTTGAAATTGCCTCCAAAGCGTGTTCAAAATTGCCCCGAGCTAAGATTCCTGAGTAATTTTATTTTAAATCAAACCTTTAAACTTTGAAACAACTAGGACCTCCCACTCAATGTGGGGAAGACGATAGTCTCCTTAAAAAAATAAAGCTTAGGAATAATATATTTCAAGTCATACCATAAACTGTCTGTAATTCTCAAAAAAAAAAAAATTAATTAAGGGTCATTAGGATCTCAGCACGATGGAACAAATCCATGATTTCTTTCTTTTTTCCTCCCTCCCGATCAAGGGGGCACACTTTATGGGGAAAAACCTTTGCTCCCTGTCTGCCCAAATATTAGGATTGCCTCTAGAGAAATTTGGTAGCTGTAGTAGAGCTTTGGGCAGTTTTGAGTTAGAACTGTTAATTTATAGCGAGCTCGAGCTCGTAGGAGCTTTGAGCGAGCTTAAAATCGGGGCTCAAGCTTGGCTTGATTTAAAAAGAAAAGCTTGGCAGGTTCATTAGGCTCGTTTTCCATATGAACGAGCTCGAGCTTAACCTCGAGCTCAAGCCCAATCACGAGCCTATACAAGTTTGTATTGTAATCAATCCTCAAGCTCGGTCCATATACTTTTTAACTTTTTGTAATCAATCGATATGAATACATGATTAAGAAATAATTTTCTATGGGATTGTTTTACCTTAGTTGATTTAGCAATTGATACTAAAATTTGTTAAAGCCACCTCTTGACATTTGTTTCCTTTTGGATTACAGCAGTCAAAAACTCTTGAAATAACACTGGCGAAAAATTGTAAATAAATTAAAACAAGTAGAAGTGCGAGTGAAGAAATAAGATACGAAATCATTGAATAAGAAACATGATTGGTTTAATCAATTATCTAAATAAAGAAATAATATATCAACGAATGCGCGACGAACTCATCATTAACAATAGAAACTATTTGTGATATGCTGCTTTGCACATGGTTAAGTTGGCCACCACCCATACGACTACCGGTTGTGCGTGATTAATTTCAAAGACCCATGGCCCCACCCTTTACTTAGGGTGGAAGTCGAGAATGCGCCCACCATGTTGAGCAAATTAGGCCCAAATTTTCATACCAGCGGTGGCGGTGGCACTCGTTACAGCATCTGATGTGATCGGATGTCGACTCCTTGTTTCCTCTGTGAAACCTACGATCACGGCAGTGCTTTACCCGTACACGCTGAATCTGTTGGGTTAAGTCAATACCGGTATCCAAGGGGCCCCGATACCCCCAATTTAAGATTGGATCCTTGTTCATCAATTTGAATTGATCGTATCGATAGATCGTGCATTTGCCCTCGATACTCTTTCGAATCGCCAAACCCATTAAAAGCTCCTTGGCCGCGACCTCATAGTTTCCACGGGAGCCCGATACCCTCATATTTATGTCGGATCTTTGTACAGGATCGGCCGTCGTACCAATGGGTCATACCCGACATCCGTAATCGCTTCCCTCGGCGTCCCCTTTGTAGGCACAGCCACTTGGCTATCCGCGCTGGGTATCCCCGTGTGGAAACACCTTCGGCTATCGTGGGTACCATTTTCGCTCACCAGAAGCGAATCCCGGAGATCTAGGTGCACGATCCCCCGGTAGGCCAGTGGGATTCCTTCGACTCCGACCGTCTTCGTCGTCGGCGCCTCGCCAGCTTGGCCGTGAGAGTTGCGCTGCCGTCCATGTCGGCGGATCACAGGAAGCACGAGGATCCATTAAATCCGATATCGGGACCACGTGACTGGGCATTTCACTCGTGGCGCTGAGTCGGGATCGCCGCCGGTGAAGGCCGGATCTTTTGTCGGTGGAGGCAGATGAGCCTCGTTCCGATGAAGCGGATGGGTCAGCCGACCAAAAGCCTTCTTTTCCCATGGTCCACTCTTTGCGTCAACCTTGGATGAGGGGCTAAAACCCCCTATAGTTGGTAGTTAGTACCCCATGAGGCATAGTCGTTTTTAATGTCCGGGCTCGTTGCAGGCTCGGTGTAGGCTCGGGCTCGGCTCGGGCTTGGGCTCAAAATTTATCAAGCCTAAATTAAGGCTCAAGCTCAGCTCGTTTAGCTCACGGCGAGCGGTGGCTTTGAGCGGCTTAGGGATGAGCCAGTGTAACTCGTTACCAGCCACTGATGCCTCTCCTGAGGGAAGGAATCCTTAGCCTCAAAATTTGGGATCTACACATTTTTTTTGTGTTATTCCATATTATACTTTTTAAACACATCATTGAAATGTGTTTCATGGGTCTGGACTCTTGAGTCGGGTCAATCCCACATCAACGACCCATCTACATAACCCAACAAAGAGGATATGAGTGTCCTTTATCATATTAGTTATTAGTACACCAGTGTTTTTATTTGTTAATAATCTTCATTAGTGCGACTTTTTATTTGTTATAAAATAGTAGTTGATGTCAAATTTTTTATGGATCTACTTCATTTATATGCAGTTTGGTAGTAGTTGAAATAAGCAATGAAGGGATTCCTTGTTTTATGTAACGAAATTATGATACGACAAAAATTTGGCATTTGGATTATGATTCAAACAATAATGTAATTTGTATCTATGCATATTTTTAATAACTAAAAAACTACTCTTCAAAAAAAAACTAAAAAACTATAAGAACCTTACTAATCGTTACATGTTGAACACTCAATATTGCATACTTTCAAACTTTAATCGATAAACAACTTATTTATCGAGACATTATCCAATTTACTGTTCACAAATTTAGTCGCTGTATTGAAAGGAAATTAGATAAGGATTAAGGGTCATGAAGCTATAGGGGGGAAGAAAGAATGCCTAACGCAAATAAAAAGTAGAAAACTATAGATAAGACTCAATCATAGCATTTAAATCAACATATTAGCATACTTATTGAGGTAGTACATTTTGGAGAGGATTTGAGAATCAACTGATTGTTCTAATTTAACTATTGAGACTTGGTTTAGTGGTTAAAGGGTTGGCAAAGATAAAGGGACCTGGTTCGAGTTTTCTAAAGAATGAAATATTGTAATAACGTATTACAGCGAATAAATATAACAAAAACCAAATTAATTGTCCTAATTTTAGGATGATTCAAATATAGAGAAAAAATAGGGTTTGAATTATTGGAAATCATAGGCATCAATGTTGGGTTAGAAGTCACCACCCTAAACTTGTCTTCTGTATTTACTTAAGTTGTGTTTGGTCTTTGGAAATATTAAGAAAAGAAAAAAATCAAAAAATACTTTTCATTTGGTTATTAGATTGCAAATTTGTACAAGAAACAAGTATAATTAAAATTAGTTAAAATTTATATATTTTTAAATTATATGATCTTCATATTTATGAATGAAACTAAGTACAATGATTTTGGAGGTACAAATAAAAATTATATATTGATTTCTTTAATTATATTTTTATTTTTCTTCTTTTTTATTTTTATTTTTTTTCTTTTCCTATATTTTCTTTCCCTTACATTTTTCCTCAAAATTTCTTGAAACCAAACATAGAATTAAAGAGTTTGTTTGGTTACAGTTTTTAAAAATTGTTTTTTCTTTTGGAAAACAATAATACGTCGTAAAAAACCATGACAACAACAAAACATTAAATTCAATGACCAAGGAGTATATTTAATGGTGTTCTTTTTATTTTAAAAAATTATTCTTAAGAACAATTTTAAAAAATAAGAATTGAATCGATCCAATATTTTCACGGGTTTAAACCCTTTAGAGAAGATGATAAACAACAATCTAAACCTTAAACACAAAAATCTAAGCCCTAAATTTCATTATCATATATCCTTTAAAATCACGTATAGGAACATGTTTTCTCTGTCACATAAGATCTCATGACACCTTTATTGTGAACTAGCCTTCACCAACTATAACTCATTCTATAGTATATATATGACAATAATTAAAGCTTCATATTTGGATATGCCAATAATTAAATCCCTTCAAACATTTGGTGAAGACCGGACACGTAGGTTGAAAAATGAACTAAATTCCAATGCCCTTATCGATTTAGCAGAAATTAGTTGGGTTTCTCCATATCCTTCTTAATAAAGTAGGTTTCACACTCTATTTTGAGACAAATTTACGTCAATAATGCAATCAATCCATTGTTTGAAAGCTGAACCAACTAGTAATATTAGGGACGAATGCATATCCAAAGAGGAGATTCTGTGGGTGGTGATAGGAAGACAACAAGTTTTCATACCTTTTGAATCAATTTCACTTCATTCTTGATCTTGCAAAAGTCCTGCTTTGAATGTAGTGGAATGACGACTATGGATTTTTTTTATTTTTTTTTTAATGTGTAAAAGTTTGAGGGATATTATATTTGGGCTATTAGGAAGGGTGAGAATAAGGTGGAAATTCATGTCGGTATATCGTGTTTGGATCTTTTCAATATACAACTAGTCTATTATATTTGTTAACCTAAACACGAGAGATGAAAAACAATCGAGTCAAAAAATACAGCAAGTCAAACACAATTCAATTAGTAATTAAGTAACATGACACAAATAACTCATTTATTTATTTGATAATTTAAAATAATATAAATTAATGGTGGACCCAATTAATGTCCAAAGGGGGCATATGCCTCCGTCAATTTTTCTTTCTTTGTATTCAAAATTTTTTCACTTCATTGGTTTGCAGAATCCAACCCCAAACCCATGTCATGCTCCCTTAAAATTATAGGGTCATGTGCCACTAAGCTACATACCCATATTTGTGGCTTATACCCTCATTGAATTTAAATGTTGGGTTCGCCACTAATATGAATTATAATTAATTCATCAATTTTTAACACAAATAACTTATTAAACAAATTAATCTTGGTTGAATATTAATTAACGTAATAATTAAATAGGTCAATTCAAGTCAATTTCGTATTATATAGATTGACATGAATATAACATGTTTATTACACGAGTTACGCGAGTCAATACAAATTTGACTTAAATATAATTATACTTAATCCAAACACATAGAAAACGTATTGGATTTGTGTCGTATTCGTGAATCGTGTCAAATTTTGTAAAACCGAGGAATTAATCCAAGTACACGTAAACATCCCCGGTTTAAAAAAAATAGAAGAACACGAGAGAGATTGAAGAAGATGCAAATCAAAAGCTTTGAGCAATATTGAGAGGATATGGGTGTCCTTAATCATATATGTTCTTATTTTTATTTGTTTAATAATCTTCATTAGTGCTTAACATTTGGAGTTTTTATTTGTTTTAAAGTAGTAGTTGATGGTACATTTTTTGAGGAATCTACTTAATTTAACGTAGTTTGCAGCAGCGAAATAAGCGTTGAAGGGATTGCATTTTTTTTTTTCGACGAAATTATGATGATGACAAAAAATTTCATTTGGATTATGATTCAGACAATAATGTAATTTGTATCTATGCATATTTAATAACTAAAAACTAAAAGAACCTTACTAATTTTTACATGTTGAAACAATTAATGCTGCATACTTTCAAACTTTAATTGATAAACAACTTATTTATTGAGACATTATCTAATTTACTGTTTGCTAATGGAGTCGCTAGACCGAAAGGAAATTAGATAAGAAAGAATACCTAATTATACCAATAAGAAGTAGAAAACTATAGATAAGACTCAATCCTAGCATTTGTTTTATAAACATATTAACATAGATGGTATGGATCAATTGTTTTAAAAAGGTAACTGAGGCATGCCTTAAGGCGAAGCGTTAAAAAAAAGCTTCGAGGCATCCTAATAAATGCGTTGGACACAGAAGGCGTACACCTTCTTCCCTTAGGCGTTGCCAAGGCGCAAAGGCGTATGTCTTTTATGCCTCACAGCGACTCATGGAAAAGATAGAAAAAGAAGGAAAAATAAATATTCCTAAAAACCTTAGAAACCCTAACCATGTTTTGATTTATGAAGCACGTTCAAACAAAGTTTTGATTTCTGAAACAACAAAGTTTTGATTTCTAAAACACATTAAAACAAAGAAAAAAAACCTTATCTTTCGTTGGTGAACTTGCTCCTCTAGTCGATAATTCACAATGTACCTCTTTGTGTGAAATGAAGGATGGAAGAAGTCTTCCATAAAAGAAGATGAAGAAGATGTTCCTTTGTCATCCTAGCTATCCCAGTGACTCTTGCTACAAATTTAGCAATGAAAGTGAAGAGGACCAAAGCGCGTTTCGAGAGAAGTTTTTTCATTCCCGATGTTACAATCTAGGGTTGTTTTAAATTTAGTAATTCAATATATATACAAAGTCAAGATATCATGTAAATAAAAGCTATAATGCCATATTAAGCAACATGGCCTATGTTATGCCCTTTGTAATTTATGTTTTTTTTAATTTAAACATTTAATTTATGTTTTTTTCTCCTACTCGGTTTATTTCCTGTCTAAGAGCCATTAAATGGCTAGTCTTTGGTTTTGGTTCTGGGACTGCTGTCTGGAATTGGTAAAAAAAAAAAAAATTAGCAGAGGTGCGAAATTTCGCAGAGGGCTGCAAAAATTGTTCTGGTTTTTTTTTTTTTTGCCTCCGACTTTGGACGACCATAACTTTCTCGTCCGAACTCCGTTTATGGTGTTCTTGGACTATATGAAAAGCCCATTGAGTCAAAAATCTAGCCATGTGCCTGTGGAGGGCAATTGGTGTTCACAACTTTGCGAAAAGTTGATTGTTGTGGCATCTTGGTAAAGAGGTGTCATGTTTGAATTACAATATGGGTACATTACCATATTGGTTTGTAATGTGTTTGCTAGTGAACATGGCTAGCACATGGCATGTTATAGGCTATCCTAGGGGCATGACGTGCCATGGTTAGCCTAGGGATAGAGGTGTCATTAGTCACAAGTATCGACATGGTCGCAAATGGTATCACATGTCCTATCAGACAACATTGGTTGGTTGTAGGGAAATTATGTAAGCTAAGATGATTGCCCATGATTGATTACGTATGAACTCATAACCGCTGAGTTATAGTATCACAGTCGTATAGTGATCGCATGCATGATTCTATGTTAATATATGCTATGTTTGATATATTGACATGCTCGCATGATTTATGGTGCGGTTTGCATTGCATATTTAATTATCCATGGTATTACGATGTAGTGTATGGTAATAGGGATGTCCTCGTAGTAACTATTGAGCACATAGGACATGACATATAGTGCAATGACATACAATTGCATTGTATCGATGCATGATCATCGCGATGACATGTGTGTGCATAGGCGTGGTCATCCATCATCACATGAACGGGTAGTGAGATTGCATTTCTGACAACGTCCAATAAATGTCTCACGGCTTAAAACACATGTTAAATATAATAATGTGTGTTGGGCGAAGCAAGAAGGGGATAGTTAACCCCCTCAAGTGAAAATCCTGGAACATGGGTGTAAAAGACCCGCGATGTGATCCGAAAAGTTCTGTTGCCCAAAGAAGACACACGGTCATGTTTATCACTAGAACATGGGTGTAAGAGACTCGCGGTGTGATCCGAAAAGTTATGTTGCCCAAAAAAGACACACGGTCATGTTTATCATTGGAACATGGGTGTAAAAGACTCGCGGTGTGATCCAAAAAGTTCTATTGCCCAAAGAAGACACATGGTCATGGTTATCACCTAGGACTTCTGGTCAGGATGTGAGCCGGATTGACTCGAGATTGGCTGCCCATTGACACTTCAGCTGATAATGGAGTCGTGAGTGATCAGGATATGGGCATGATATCAGCATGACATATGACATTCATGTAGACATTTTACTTGCATTTGTTTGCAACCATTGCATGTGCACTTAGGTGGGAGACTTTCATAGAGATTATCACCACGGCCATTTCACTGCTGTGCAAGACCCCCTTCAAGTAAAGGTCCTAGTGTGCGATCGAATCCGCATACCTGAATCGCATATGGGATGAGAGCCGAATGTGGATTCATTTTGTTTTGATGTAGCTCTTGTGAGCAAACGTTATTACATGTACATGTTTTTGTATAAAACAGATTGTTTAAGGACTGATCAAATAGTCTATTGTGTTTTATGTTAAATGTCTCCCTAGGCTAGAAGGATAGGCACATGTTTATATAATTACACAGGTTATGCTCCTATGACATAAGACGAAGTAATGGGATATTGGGTTGTCAACGGGCACCCAGGAATTGGGGTGTCACAGCTTGTTTTCAAAGCTGAGGTTAATGATTATCTAGAAGCTCGGGTAGGGGTATCCACTAGTGTTTTCAGATATTGTCATAACTAAGTATCGAGAATTAGGTGTCCAAAATACCTAGGATTAGTGGGTATGGGTGTAGAACATGGCATTGTGTGCATTAATTGTTTTGGTGTTCTAATATGTACCACTAGAGATGTATTATGTCGTGTGAATATATGCATGATAATGTGTATAAAAATAAAATAAAATCAAGAACACTAGGTTAGCAAACGAATCTTAGGGTTCGAAAATGAATAAGCATGATTACGTAAGAATGGTTCTTTATTAGTGTTTGGCATTATGCATCATTAATGTGATAAATGAAAAGAGAGAATCTCAAATTGCTATCCTAACTTGTGCAGATGGCAAGTTGAGGGCGTGGATGTAGAGACGGTGGACGGGGCAATAACCGGATGCCACCAGCCTTGGACCAACAAGCTTTCATCAAAGCTATTGGTACGGTAGCTGCCATGATTACATAGGCTTGTGCAATGGTAAGCCAGGGAGGGTCAAATGACCTTCAGCGTTTAGAAGCACATCATCCTCCAATGTTCAGAGGAGGAGGGGACTCTATGGTCAGGACAACTATGGCCATAGAGGGAAAGATAGATGACACACGAAGCATCCGGGATGTGGGTGCTAGTAAGAAAAGGAAGGAGAGTCTATCTTCTTCTAGCTCGGGAAAGAAGCAGAGGACTTCTATTTCGCAAGGGTCTTCAGGACAAGACCGAGGCCATCAGGGCCAAGGCCAAGGCGAGACTTCTAGCTATACGAGGTCGATAACATGTTACCGTTGCCATCATCCTGGACATAAGAGACGGGATTGCCCACGGAGGCAAAGATTCCAGAGCATTAGGACATCACACCGGTCATCATGACGCGGCGCAGATGTAGGCGTTCCTCCTTGTCCCAAAGATGGGTCATAGAAATCGTGATCGTACCCCGTGGTGCTGTGACATGCAATGTGTTATTTCGTAGATAGGCCAGAGAAGCCAGGACATGGGTCAAGGTCAAGGTTGAGGGCAAGGCACCCAGGCCGGGACTTCAGGGACTCAGGGGCATGTCTACGCCGGTATGTCACAAACTAAGCCGCCAGGACGGCCGACATATCTGTAAGTTTCTATTATCCGCCTTCGCGCAAGAATACTCGCTCGATATGCATCGCATACATTCATCAAGCAGACCAGTGAAAGAATAGGGCTTAAGATTGAGACCTTTGAAAAGTCGCTTGAATGTAAGTTTCCAACTTAGGACTAGGGTGAGTTGGATCGTATGTGTCGACTGGTGAGATAGAGATCTTTGGGATTTTGCTCACTATGGACCTTCAAGTCATAGACATGTTGGAGATTATGTTTTTAGTCATTTGGTATATTAAATGACTATTGCATGTACACTGGGACAGGTATGATTTGGTGGTGTGGGAATTTCGGACTAAATCTTAAGGAGAAGATTGTGAACTCTGAGAAAAAAATATAATTTTTTTATTATTTTTTTCCTGGTTTCACATTGTTATTTTCAAACATTTGTCAAATGAAGATTTTTAGTAACTTGTTTTTAGAAACAGTTTTAATAACATAATAATAAGTTATTTTGGTAAAATAAGAGCGGTAATTTTGTAATTGATTATAAATTATATTTTTATGAAAATTTAAAAGTTATATGTTAGAAAAATGAAAATTAACATATTTCAAAATTACCAAATTTATAATTTTTATAAAGATATTAACATATTCCAAGAATTATAATTATAATTAATTATTAAATATTACAAAAAGGTTTATGCCTCAACGCCGAGGCTTATGCCTTACCTCACGTACGTGAAACGCTCACCTTTAAAAACATTGGTATGGATTGAAAGGAAGTAAGATTTAGGAAAATGTGAGAATTAGATAGAGGATGTAGTTTCAAATTGGTGGTGGAGGATGATCCATAAATCGAGGTAATGAGGTTGCACGCAAACATACGCAATCACTCATGGTCAGCCTAACGCCACCACTAATGTTTTGAAACCGCATCGGATCAAGGTCCGATCGCCGACGCCCACAAAACTAGTCCAATTCAATGCAAAAAAACTGGTTGTGAATGAACCGAATGAGAACCGTTTGAACCGACGGTTGAACCGTGAATCGACGGCCTCAACAAAACCGAATGGTTTGCTCCCACAATTCTATTTATTTATTTATTTTGTTTTTTTTGTGTTAAAACGACGCCGTTTGATACTTTTTACATCGAAACGACGTCGTTTTGATTAGGTTAGAAAACTTGTAACTAAAGAAAAATTCAATCAATTACTACATGCTTCCATGAATTCGAAATATGGGAGTAGGAAGTTACAGTGGAAACTATTCTACCACCGTCTCGCCATCATGGATTATTTTAGATGTTAGTAAATTATGTATTACTACAAATTAAATATATATTTATATAAATAAGTTTATTCCATTTTAATATAAGCTTTCATATTTAAACATTATACATATTTCAAAATAAATTTTAAAATACTTTATTTATATAAAAAGTAATAAATAATATCTTAAAAATTATTAATTATATATTTTAAAATTTAAATAATATATTTATTATGTCATTGTTCAACCATGGTTGAACCGCCAACTAAAGTGGAACCACGAACCCAGAACTTTTCCAATTCCGCCACTATCTGCTTTTTAAAACATTGGTCACCAATTCTAAACTTATCTTCCATTTTTCTTCTAAGGTTGTGTTTGCTTTCGTGAACTACCAAGAAAAAGAAAAAAAATATACATATCAAGAAAATGAGTTTCTCCTATTTGGTTGTTATATTAAAATTTGCAAAAAAAAGCTAAGTATAATTAAATTAGTTAAAATTTTATATATTTTTAAATTATATGATCTTCATATTTACAAACTAAATAAATATAAATATAAATGAGGCTTGGAGGTACAAATAAAAATAATTTTATTGATTTTAACTATATATTTTTATTTTTCTTCATTTTCTTCCTTCTTTCTTTCAAATTTTCTAGAAACTAAACATAGAATTAGATAGCATGTTTGGTTACAGTTTTAAAAAAAAAAATTTTACTCTCATAAATAAGCAAAACAAGGACAATAAAAAAAACAAGGAGAATATGAAAAACACGTTTGGTTTCCTTTTTTTTTTCTTCTTGAAAAACAAAGAACATAAAAAACACTAAATTCAAATAACAATGATTAATTTTAGATAATACCAAAATGATATTTTTTATGTTTTAAAAAATTATTCTTACGAACAGTTCTTAAAAACAAGAACCAAACAGACCCAAAGTTTTTACATGTTTAAACCCTTAAGGGAAAGTCAGGTAAAACGGAATCTATGAACTAACTTGTCTGGTGGATAATATAATGAACTTTGGGCTTGGAAATGCAAGAGATTATCTAATAATATCCAAAAAGTCATGTACCACATTTAGAACAAAAGAATACGACCAAAAAGGCTAACAACAATTAGAATACATAGGCACTGATCTTGTAGATCTTTCTCATCTACGAGAACCACTCTTTACCATAAATGTCTACCGATCGAGGGAGGCAATACCAATGGTGTAGTAGTTCAATGCCACCCAAATTGTCATAACCACTTAACCAATTTGTAAGATGTTACTGTACACCTTGTAATCTTTGCCTAATCAAAAGTTAAACGATTAGGATAGAAATTCATGCTTTAAAAGACTAATATGGTATTTTCACTTTGTAATTATAGATCTAAGAATTTGGCTAATAAGATTTAGCTCAAGTGGTTATGAGTTCATATGAACTAGAGATTGGGTCTGTGTATTGCAAATGTAAAGATGTAAAAATAAAATAAAAGAATTTGGCAATCACCCTTGAGAGTTAATTCAAGTAGTAAAAGTGTGGAATGGACATGGGAGAAAATGCATAATCGAATCTAATAAAGTGATTTACAACATTTATATACAAAAGTGAATAGAATAAAAAAAAAATTGAATTTGGTGATCAAATTTCCTAAGATTGTTGTGTAATATCTTTATCCAATCACCTTTGTATTGGCAGTCAAATTTCCAATCCAATCACCTTTGTAAATGGTAAGTTTGATTTTGTAATTTCTTCATTAAAAAAAAAAAAACTAGTGAGGTGTCTTATTCTGCATTACCACAAACAGGAAAATCATTTCATTTCATTCCTTTTAAGCAGAAGAGCCAAGGCATAAGCCTGTTGAAAATGACAATACCAACCCTTTACGTGAAGTCTTTTCAGTTTTTTTTTTTGCTTATCGAGTCTTCAGTATGTTTTGTTATTCAGCATATTTTTTTATTTTCCTGATTTTAGTTAGAGGATTTCTTGGTCATATGGTTAGTGGAGTCATGCCAATAATAGTGGAGTCGTGGAAGAGATGGGATCTCTCTTCTAAGCCTATTTAATAGCATTTGTTAATGTGATTAATAGAGTGGTTAGTAACATCCAGTTGTTCTCTACAGTATTTTATTTTTCCATTCAATCTCTCTCCCTAGTTTTTATTCAATATTCTGGTATCAGAGCCAACCTTTCCCATTTGATTTTTTTTTTTGGCACAATGAGTGACCTGCAAGTTGTCGGTGGAGTTAAGAAACTCAACAATCAAAATTACAATTCTTGGTCTACATGTATGATGTCTTACATGCAAGGCTAAGATTTGTGGGAGGTTGTAAATGGAAGTGAAGCCATGCAACTAGCGGAAGATACAAATGGTACGCCGTGGAAATGGAAAATTAAAGTAGGAAAAGCGATGTTCACCTTGAAAACAATAGTTGAAGAAGATGTGTTGGAGCATATTCAAGATGCCAAAATTCCGAAAAAAGCATGGGATATGCTCGCTAGTCTTTTCTTAAAGAAGAATGACACGAGGCTTCGGCTTCTTGAGAGCGAAAGCGACATCGCAGCGCAACGCCGGCATGACAATCGCTCAATACTTCCACAAAGTGAAGATGCTATGCCGGGGGATTTCTAAGTTGGATCCACAGGCTCCAATTGGGGAAACTAGGATGAAGAGAATAATCATCCATGGTTTAAGACTATAATTCAGAGGCTTTGTCATATAAAGACAGATGGCAAAATTAGCCATCACTTGTTGAATTCGAGAATGTGCTTGCTGGGCAAGAAGCATTGGCTAAGAAAATGGGTGGAATTTCGGTGAAAGGTGAAGAGGAAGCACTCTACGCCAATAAAATTAGGTGGAATTCCAAGCAGCAAATTGTAGTTGGATATAAGAGAAATGAGGATAAAACAAAAAGGGATCAAAGTGAAGGGAGTGCTCGTACAAGGGGAACTTCGAAGATCCATGGCTATAATAAAAAGTTTGAGAGGAAATGTTACAATTGTGGCAAGAAGGGTCATATGGCGAAAGTGTGCTGGTTAAGAAAAGGTTCGTGGAGAGTAATGCTGCTACTCCAGAATTGAAGAAGAATGGGATGCTAAGGTGTTGATTGCTACATATGAGGTGATAACCTCACATGAATGATCATCATCCAAGATTACAGAATGTCTGTATTATTATCCAGTTACTCAAACCATATGATTGGTTATAAAGAGAAGCTACAAAATCTGTCATAATACAAAGGAAGCCACGTGGTGGTGACAGCAAACAAATCAAAGATGCCGATAGCTCACATTAGTAATACAGGAGTCCCTCCCCGATGTAGTCCTATTGAGGTGCCACTTCAAAATGTTTACCATGCTCCAGGTATGAAGAAGAATCTTCTTTCAGTGGCATAATTAACATCTTCTGGTCATTTTGTTCTTTTTGGTCCTAAAGATGTGAAGGTTTATCGCAACGTTGAGGTTCAAGAAGAGCCAATGATGAAGGGACGAAGAGTAGAGTCACCCACGTGATGTCCCGTAGAAACAACATATGTAGATAAGACGAGAAAAAATGAGACAATAGAATTGTAACGCTCTTTTACCTTTTAAAGACTTGTTCATTTAAACACATTTCATATACCCATTTCTAATATGAATAATTAATATTCATTTAAAACATAATTATTTATGAGTATGTGATATCAAGACTCGGATCATTCTTGACATAAAGAATATATATATATATATATATTCCTTAATTCAAATAGGGCCCATAACTCGTTATTGAATAACGGGAGCTGATACAAATCGGGCATTCCATGCCTTTCAAATACATTTTACAAAATGATGTTCATAAAGTTTACCTCTCTTTAAAACACATTCCATAAATATTCAAAACAAAGTGAGTCAAAATATATTCTTTCTTTATGAAGACTTTTTACATCATTGAATTCAATGTAAATAGTTATTAATATCATGAATTGAATGATATGTACGGGATGGAGCATTTACTTATACTCCGCGTTGTTTTACCCGCGACTGCCTAGCGATCTTCGGTCCTCGTTACTTTACGCAGACTGAGCGATAAACAACACGCTAAGCATTTTCATGCTTAGTAATTTATACAATTCCTTCTTCATTTCAAAGAGTAATCAAATCATGCACGTTTATAAAACAATGCTTTTGTTCATTTCTCCTTAAATGACCACGATATATATATATATATATATATATATATATATATATATATATATATATATATATATATATATTGATTTTTACTTACATTCAATTACAATTCATTGATCATTTCAAGTTATGCAATTTCATAGTACCAAATCATTCAAATCACAATCATGCACTTTTCAATCTCATTATCATTTTTGCCCCATCGAATTTAACCTATGCTTTCAAGGTAATGGGATAACGAATCAATCCAAGACGTGTCCCGGTCAGCAGTCGGTATATATATAAAAGAATTATGTACTGACAGGTACACTACCGATATTGTCCCGCTTGGGCCACGGATCGGTTTGTCATAGTACGCTTGTTCGACTCTTATTGGTATACCAATTTATCCTGACTGAATTTAACTGCTAACATTCTTTTAAGGGCATTAAAATCATTTAATACAATTTACAATAGTATATATATACATTTTGTATGCAAATAGAACATTTTCATGACTCATATAATTTTCTTATGCAAATTCGTTTCACAATTGTCTCAAATCACTTAAAACAAATCATTTCAAACATAAATCAATATGCACTTTCTTGTCAACCATTTCCAAAATTCAAATCATTTTGGAATTATTCAAATATTTTAGAAATAGAGAGAGAGTTTGAGAACAAACCAAAAATCGTCGCTTTGATTCCAATCTTCGGAATCTCGAATTCAATGCAAGTTTTCCTCCTCTTCAGCCCCTATTCAAATACAATATAATCACATATTACTTCGCTATTCTAGAAGTTTTGGTTAGGCTGATGTCTACCCAATACTCCTTCACTTGCAAATTTTCTGCGACTCACGAGCCATATTTTGCCTTACGCTCTTCAAGAAAATTATAGCTCTATGAGTCTATTTTTAGTAGGAATTGGAATCATCTCATTTGGATCACCCAAACTCAAGTTACAACATTTTAATGTCAAACTGGCCTGCATGCCTGTACCACTCTACTACTCCACTATTATTCTCACCTTAGGAGTCTTAACTACAAATTGGTAATGGTTCCTTCTACTAATTTGAATCTATAGCTCTAAGGTTTCTTCTCCACTAGGAATCATCTAATTTGATCACCACAACCTGCTATTGCTTACATCCGTACTACTCCAATTTACAAAGCGTAATCAGATTGTTCTTACACATACCCACCTTGACATTTTTTAAGTACTTTGGGTAACAATTTGCATACACTCAATTTCTAAGTAAATTATTTCCCTAGAAGTCTATTTTACCCAGAATTTTTAATCACTCAATTTGGATGAGTGAAACTCAACTTATGGCCAAAACACCATAACAACACCCAAAACAAAGCATACCCGTGAGCTACCCGAACTCACCTTTAAGCCCATATTCGGGAGCCTTAGAGCTACAATTTTCTCCTGGTCCCTTCTATACATTTGTAGCCCTATATCTTATGTTTTTTTACCAATTAAAATCACTTCATTTGGATGATTATAACTTAACCTATAGCCAAAACAAGAACAGGGGTTTTGACAAAATTTTGACAACATTTCCTTTGAAAACCCAACATTTTCCTTTTTACAACCATTCCTCAAAACCAATCCAAACCAATCAAAACAATGCAAAACAACCTCAAATTGATTATACCACATTTGGGGTTTTATTAAACCCAAACACAAGTAGAAAGGGGGTTAGGGTTTGGTTTTTCATACCTTAAATCTTGATTCTCTTTCCTTTCTTCTTCCTCATTCTTCTTGATCAACTTGTCCCTTGATTACATGGAGAAGAAATCACAAATCCCTCTCCTTTTCTCCCAACCGGATGTGCCCTAGCCTTTCTCTCTCTTTCCCCTTTTGCACGTGGAGAAATGGCATTTACAAGACTAAATTTGGACTTGTCTTGACTTTACAAGGCCTTGTTTGGCCTTCTCATTAAATCTAATTTTCTCATTTTTGTCATTTTAACACTTCATTTCACTTTTATTTTCATTTCATTTCACTTCATTTACATTTTGGCAATTACATTCTTCATTTATGACCCTTAGGTCCTCATTTGACATTTTTACTAAATTTATTTGGCTTCCTATAAATTTTCCGGTTGTATATTTTTTTCGTTCTTAGGATTTAAATTTCGAAAAAATTTCATTTTCTTTATTTTATACCCTAAACATGTTCTGAAACTGTTAGGGTATTTTTAGAGCATTACAAGAATTGTGGCACATGAGACTAAGTCGTGTTAGCTACTCCAAGCTAGATAATGATGAGAAAGTCCATGTTGAAGGGACTTCCACAACTTGAAGTAAGAACAGACATGGTCTGTGCAAGCTGTCAATATGGAAAAGCACATCAGTTGCCGTATGAAGAGTCCAAATTTAAAGCAAAGGAACCATTAGAGTTAATTCACTCTGATGTGTTTGGACCTGTAAAACAAGCCTCCATTGGTGGGATGAGGTACATGGTGACTTTTATTGATGATTTTTCTAGATATTTGTGGGTTTTCTTTATGAAGGAAAATCTAAAACTCTACTGCCCAAAGAATTCAAAAGCACAAATGTATGTAGATTGGTAAACGAGTTTGCTGTCTATGCACTAACAACGGAGGAGAGTATAACTCATATAAATTCTCTAACTTCCTTCGAGAAAATCGAATACGTCGTCAGTTCACATGTTCTAATACTCCATAGCAAAACGGGGTGGCTGAAAGGAAGAACATGCACTTAGCAGAAATATGTCGAAGTATGCTTCATGCGAAGAATGTTCTAAGACAATTTTGGGCGGAAGCAATGAAAACTACAACCTTCATTATTAATAGACCTCCTCAGCAAAGGTTATGTTTTTTCACCTTTTGAAAAATTACGGAGCAAGTCACCCATAGTTAATTATTTTCGAAGCTTTGGATGTGTATGTATGTATTTTTACCCGATCATTTACGTAGCGAAAATAGACAAAAAGTCAAGTAGGGTGCATTTTTATAGATATGATACCAAAGGAAAGGGTAGAGATGTTGTGATCCTACAAGAAGGAAATGTTATACATCTCGGAACATGGTGTTCAATGAGGCATCTTCATGGTGGCCCCCAAACAAGGATGTATTTCTGCACTCCAAATGTTTCAAAGATGATCTACAATCTTCTCAAATTCAGTTGTGGTATGGAGAATCTAAGGTTGCAGATGATGAAGGTGTGTCTCAAAGTCCCTGACAAACTAGCGTGCATCAACAATTAGGTGAAGTAGGTGAACCTAGTGAAGCATACACACCAACTATCCTCAGAAGATCAACAGGAGCCAGGAAGCCAAATCCAAAATTTGCTAATGCCGCTATAAGAGCGTAAATAGATTCTATAAAAGAACTGCACTCGCTTCAAGAGGCACTTTAATCGGGGGAATGGACTAAAGCCATTGGAAGAGGAAATTGTTGCATTAGAACAAAACCAAACTTGGAAGCTTGTACCAAACCGAAAGATGAAGCCTATTTCGTAAGTGGTCTTTAAGATAAAGTGTCGTATGATGGACGCTTGGAGAGGTATAAGGCCTGGCCCTGTGCCGAGGTTCTCTTAACAATATGGACTTGACTATGAAGAAACGTTTAGTCCAGTGGCGAAACTCGTAACTGTGCGAGTTTTACTTGCACTTGCAGCTAGTAAAAGCTAGAACTTATGGCAAATGGATGTGAAAAATGCATTTTTGCATGGGGAGTTGGATCATGAAATCTACATGAATCAACCAATGGGTTTTTAGAGTCAAGAATATCCTAATTATGTGTGCAAGCTTTGGAAGGCACTCTATGGATTAAAGCAAGTAATCGAGGCTTGGTATGTAAGATTTCCAATTTCTCGACTCCATAGTGGTTATACAAATGTCATCCGCACATTCAAGTTTATTTGTTAAAGCTAATAAAGGGAAGCTAGCCGTTGTTTTGGTATACGTGGATGATTTAATCATAATAGGAGATTGTGAAGAATAAATTCTCCAAACAAGGGAGAACCTATCAGTTCGCTTTCAAATGAAAGAGCTTGGGTAATTGAAGCACTTTCTTGGTCTGGAGATTGACTAGACTCAAGAAGGAATCTTCCCCCATCAAGAAAAGTATTCCAAAGACTTATCAAGAAGTTTGGAATGCTTAATCGCGAAGCCAATTTCAACACCAACGGAAGTAAATAACAAGTCAGGTGCCTACAAGGAAAAGATTTAGAAGATGCAACAATGTATCGAACTCTAGTGGGAAGTTTGATCTACTTAACTTTAAAATACCCGACATTTCTTCTGCAGTTGGAGTAATGAGTTGATATATGCAAAATCTAAAGAAACCCCATTTAGAAGTTAAAATGACAAATTTCGAGATATATGAAGAGTACACTTGGCTATGGTCTTCTGTACAAGAAAGGTGGAGACTGCAAACTAGCTGGTTTTTATGATGCTGACTATGCAGGCGATCATGATACCCGACCTTCAACTATAGGGTATGTCTTTATGCTTGGGTCAAGAGCAATTTCATGGTGTAGTAAGAGGCAGCCAACCGTGTCTCTATCAACAACAGAAGCAGAATATTGAGCTGCAACCATGGCATCATAAGAGAGTACTTGGCTTATGCAATTATTGAAAGACTTGCATCAACCAACAAAGTATGCTCCTCCCTTGTATTGTGACAACCTATCAGCAATGCGTTTGGCAGAAAATCCAATTTTTCATGCAAGAACTAAGCATGTCGTGCATTATCATTTTATTAGGGAGAAGAATTTGTAAGAAGAGATTGCATCAAGAACATGTTAAAAAACAGAAAATCAAGGTATTTATTCACAAAAGGCCTCGTAGGCAACAAGCTTGAAAGTTTTACCAACAACTCGGCATGGTGAAAATGGATGGAAGCCGTGTGAGGGGAGGTTAAAATTACAACACCAACTCCTTTATGTGAAGTCTTTTCAGCTTTTTTGGTTATCGAAGCCAAGATATTTTGTTATTAAGAATATTTTTTTATTTTCCTGATTTTAGTTAGATGATTTCTTGGTCATATGGTTAGTGGAGTCATGCCAATAATAGTGGAGTCGTGGAAGAGATGAGATCTCTCTTCTAAGCCTATTTAATAGCTTTTGTTAATGTGATTGACAGAGTGGTTAGTAGCATCAAGTTGTTCTTTGTAGTATTTTATTCAATAAAGCCTAGAACCAACTATTTCAATCACTGACCATCAAAGAAGCTCCGATTAGGGATCCACAAAACTACCCTTGTGTGCAAGAGTTTTTCCGAAATGATTCATGGGGTTTCATGTGGTCATCAATCAACTAACATATATACGATAAATACTGGAAAAAAAAAAGTATTAGATCTAGAGGTTAGAACTTATACTTGTGACTTGTATGTTTCTAGAACAGATCTAAGCTTGTGAAGATGTAAAAAATATTGTAAAACTCATCTAGCCATTATTCTTCCATCCAATCTCTCCTCACATGGGTCTAGGCATGAAAAAGGATGGGTTTTTCTTTTTCTTCTTCATGAAGGTACAGTTTCTTGGAGGCTTTATAGAAGATGATAAGGAACAATCTAAACCCTAAACACAAAAATCTAAGCCCTAACACCCTTCCCCCTCTTAAGTAAGACTCTATAAGACTAAAAAGTGACTTGAGCCTAAATTGCGTTAGAGTTACTTAATCCAGTCCATTAGGATCCTAATTAATTAATTAGTTATTTTGACTTTGAGTTGATTAATTAGTTCATTCCAAAACGATTATTCATAAACCTAGCATAATATTTTGTTTTTATCAAAGCACTCTTATGCACACTTACAATTAGAAACTCAAATCGATCCCTCAAAACAAGTGTTAGTAAAAAAGCTTGAGAAAGAAGGATCACTACGAGCTTGTTTCGTTACCATTTTTGAAAATTGTTTCTTGTTCCAAAAAAATAAGAACACAAAAAAAATGTTTGGTTATTCTTTTATTAATCTTAAAAACGAAGAGCAGTACTAAATTCATAAAATAATAAATACATCTAAAACACATTAAATGATGTTTTCCATATTTCAAGACTATTCTCAAATAACATTTTTCAAAAGAGAATCAGCCCCCAAATTCGTAGAGAGATATTGACTTTCTGGAAATCTAATTTAAAATTGACGGACGTTCCATCAAAGAAGATCAACCATGGTCTGGTCTCTTCTGAAATTATAATGAGCTGAAGGTCGGACTATGGACCTATCATTCGTTGCGTATAACTCTTCATGAATTGATATCTATCATAAGATAGAGTAGTACCATTAACCTATTAAGATTATCTTCTTCTAATCCTTAAAGCTATGGATCCCTTAAGTAGTATAATTAATTTATATACCCCAACTCATAAAGAATTTAAATTAACCATTGGTGAGATGATTAGGGTCTCTCCTAATTTAACCAGTAGTCTCGAGTTTAAATTTTGGGAATACAATTATTTATGTTACGCGCAGAGAACTTTTATCTCTCAAGCCCCATTATGCTGAATTGGGTTTTTATGCAGATGACGAATACATATTTTATGCCAGATTGACCCATGTAAAACACCTCATAATCCGACAAAAAACAAAGAATTTAAATTATATTTTATTTAAGGAATTATTATGATCACAAATTTCATTATCATATATCCTTTAAATCACCCACAAGAACATGTTTTCTCTTTTACATAAGATATCATCGCACCTTTATTAAGAATATCTTTTAGCACTAGCCTTCATCAACTGTAACTCATTTAAAGTATATATATATGACAATATAAGGGTATTTACCTATTCTTTTCAAAAAAAAAAAAAGAGTATTTGCCTATAGATAAAAGCTTACGATCTGGGTTTCTAATACAAGCTCAGTATTTTCTCAAGAGACTATGCAATATAATAGTTTGCGATTTATTCCAATATTGTCATATGATCCATTATAGGTCCTATCCAACATCTAACCTTACACACATTAGCGTACTTAATTGAAACTCATCCTGATAGTCACAAGCTACCGTTTTAATTTGGAAATACTACAACCTCTATTGAATTATCCAAATCTACAACCAATTGTAAACTACTTATCATCTGGCAAGAAATTTGGAACTTATATTTTTGTTCAATTCTGATATGCCCAAGTCAAGTCCTATGCAAATGATATGAGTTTGAATGCTCAAATTAATACTAGTTCAAATTGTTGGAGATATTTCTTGTTATAATCTTAGACAAAAATAAATCGTATGTTTTTCCAACATCAGAACCTGATGTCTTAGCAGATGCCACACGAGATGTTAGATCAAGTTGTGTGACACAACTTACCTTATTCAACAAAATCCGATTTTGAAGCAAATATTCTGAAGATCACAGCTAATATTTAATGAGATGAATAAGGAAGAGAAGAGCGTGATATTGAGCAATATTGGACAAATCAAATCTAAAAGCTTGGATCTTATCTAGTGAGATTTCTATGGGAGGAAGATATTGCATTAAGATGGATATGGTATAAAATTACAATCTTCCAAGTAGCTTGTTGAAACATATTAGGAAACATAAAGCCATAGAATATTGAGAGAATATCTCTGAGGAACTGCTTCAAAAGCTATAGAGACGTTTTTCTTTGGGAGAGAGAGCACACACAAAGGAGATTTGCTCGAGAAGCTATTCACACATGAAGATAGCTGATGCATGTACTACTCTAAGCGTTGATAATGAGCAGTGTAGATACTCTTTGTTGAGAAGCTGTGTGTTGGCGTGTAGGAGTCCAGATGTTGCTGCATAGGGGAATAAGGGAAGCTTTTTCATGTTTCACTATGAGAGAGTTATGAGAAGACAGCTACGAGAAAGGGGGAACCTTGTCTCATATAAGACCAAAATGTAACCTAATTGATATATAGTGGAATTCCTTGTATCTGAACTCAGTCCCGCGAACATAGGCTTTTGTCGAACCGCATGACCAATATTTTTGTCTTCTTGTGTGTGATAGTTTTCTACATATCCTGCAGTTTTATATTTTTGATTAATTGTTGATATATATATATATGAATATATATATATATATATATATATATATATATATCTTGGTAGAACTGAACTTGACAATATTGTATCACTTGATCAGTGTCAAAACAAACTGGTTTTCTCTTTTACAAACAATAGACAAAAAGGTGGAAATTTATATTTTCTATCCGAACATTTATTGCCGGGGCATCTAAAGTTGGTTAACTGGTGAGGAGCAAGCTTCACAACCTCTAGGCAAATCTATGCACATCAGGTGAGGAATAAATGCTTGAGATACTTTATTCTAAGATTACTACAAAAAAATAAACACCTTTTATAGGTTGCCTCAATGGTTTTCAAGTCAATTTAGAGTCTATATATTCCAATTGTGAGAATCTCTCTAGTCTTAACTCTTTTAGGACTAGTTTAGTTCAGCTACATTTGGTAGCTGGTAGCCGGGTATTGTGTGCTATTCTGACAACTAATTATAAATTATTATTTGATAAAGTAACTAATTAGAGCATCTCCAATGGGCTAGTTAAACCCTATTCTTTAGCTATTTTACATAGTGGACCCTTAAATATTGTCTCTAAGGGGCTAGCTATCAAGCTAGCTATTTCCCATTACCACCATTTGGCTAGCTACTCGTTAGACAAAGACGCTTAACTACTTTGATTTTTATGCCAACAACACCCGATGCTTCATCGCTTCTCGTAAGGCATACCATTTGCTTCTACAAAGTAATCGTTATAAATATGACCACTGAAAATTCAAATTTTTAAAATTTTGAATTTCGGGTGGACCGTTATAACATGACCGTTATTAATTAAAATCAAAATTTTAAAATTTTGATGATGTGGCATAACACGCGAAGATGTGATGCAATCCACATGGTGATGACATGATATACTACACAATATTTTATAAGATTTTAATAATTACAGTTATTAAAGAAGTTGAAATGGTTAGCTAAAATAGACAAAGATGGTTGAGTGAAAATTGAAAAGGTTAATCAGCAGATAATGAATAAAATAGTACTTTTGCTAACTAATTTACATAGCTTCCTTGGAGTTACTCTTAGAAGTAACTAATTGAAGGTTAATTTACCTATATAGATATAATGGAGTGATATAAAAATAATACATGTATATATAGAAAAATAGACTAAAAATTTAGAAAAACAAACAAACATTACATTAGGGTTCTAAAGTTTGATTTAGTGATCAAAAAAAATTTAAAGGAATTTCAAGTGATTATTTAGTTTATACCATATGATTGCTTATAAAATAAAAGAATATTTTATTACATTAACAAATATTTAGACATGATATTATATGATTATCGAATTTATTAAAAGAATATTTATTTTATTTCATCCATCCAGAGCAAAATAGTAAAAAAATCCATTTATGATAAAATAAAAATGTTTACATCATGATTTTAATTAATAATAAAATTAACAAATTTTAATTATCATAATAAATAAAATATCTCATAATTTTATATTCCTAAATTCAAATTTAAAATAAAAATTATCATGATGAAGTGATTTTTTTAATTAAATTTAAGTGAAGATCATGTAAAATTTTATATTTATATTTAATAAGTAGTATAATCATTAACTATTTAAAATATTATTTTCTTTGAATTTTTTAAGATAGTAAATCGGCCCTTTTAGTAAATATGAAGAAAATATAAAAAAGAAATTTTATTATTTAATAAGAGTGTTTTAGAAATGTTATGATTTATAGTTTTTTCCAATGCACTTGTTTATTCAATGTTTATCAATAGTTAATTAAGAGTCTTTACTAAGCACTAATAGTAATTGATTGATGATGAATCAACTATCAGCTCCCTTAAATCAACTAAAATAAGCATGGTCTTATTCTAAAAGATGCTAGACACCCTACTATTCTAGAGGTGTAAGACCATTTCCAATCGTACCACCCTAAAAACAAGGTGTGGATATCTCTTGTGATTCGCATGATGGTGGGTTTTTCGGGTTCTCACCACTGCTCTAATTGAATTGTATGGTTTTAGTATAATTAGAATGTTATTGAGTTCACATTTTTTTTCCAAACTCCGGGATAGGTTCAAACGGTTTCGAGTATTATTTAGTCCTGCTGCCATCTAATTATATTAGTACTTTATAATTATTGTATTTTATTTTATTTTGTATTTCAATATATAATAATAATAATACTTTTTAATAAATAATTTATTAAACAATATAATATTTTATTTTATGGGATATATTAATTTTAATACCTTAAAAATAAAACAAAATAAATATTAAAACTAAATAAAAATAAAAATAAAAATAAAAGCTAAGTGGGTGGGTATGGAAATTTTTCATACTGGACAAACCTCTCTGCCTTCCATGCTGATTCTTCCTAGGCTGAGGCATCCTTGGATGGTTTGGGTACGGATTCATGGACCCGGTCCAACCCGCAAAGAACTATCACTATTCGGAAAATGAATGAAAAGGAAGAATAATCAAAATATTAGGGAGGAAAAAGGAGACGTAAGGAATCAGAATAAGCATTATATCGAGTTTTGTTAGAAAATAATATTTATTTAAAAAAAAAAACTAATTCAATACATTTTTGAAAAAAAAAATGTATAAACTAGTATGTCCTCATGAAACCGTAGCATGATCACGCTTAAATCTTTTGCTAAAACTATAATTATCGAATTATAGCTGCTCGGGTTAAAATCAGTCACTAACTACTGCTTAAGCACTAGTTGAGCATTGCTTTAAAAAAAAATGTATTAGATTGTTTTTTTTTTTAAATGTATCATTTTGGGAAAAAATTCCATTATACCTCTATTCAAGTGATTATTAGTGCCACAAGAAGAGAGAGTGGATCTAGATACATACTATCCTTTCCCAAAGAAACAAGAATTTTAGTGTCTGTTTGGTTCCTTTTTTTAAAACTATTCTTGAGAATAGTTTTTGAAAACACAGAGAATATCAAAATAATGTTATTTGAAAACTGTCATGTTATCTGAATTTAGTGTTTATTGTGTTTGGAAATGACTCAAGAAACGACTCAAATTCCTTCCAAAATAATTTGTCTTGCCTCTCTATTGAATACTACTTAAAAGGTCTAGAATGAATCATCTCTTTCTTCCCCTAAGATACAAGTTCACACATTATATAACCACTATGGACGGTTATGAGGTGGACAGTTATGAATGGTTCACAATTCCTGACACAACGCTTACGTTATACACACTACAGATAACGCTTGTCGTGGTGAATAATAGAGGATCACTTATTTATCTCTGATGCTTGAGGGAACTTGTTCAATAGCATCTGATCTCATGTGCTTTGATGCCCGAGATGATTAAGATGGTAGCATGCTCGAGCTGCATGAGTCACATGCTCTGAGGTGATTGAGATGGTAGCATGCCCGAGATTCATGAGTTCCATGCTCTGACGAGTCTCTGTAGAGTTCGGGCAATTAACATGATTTTCATGTGAGGTGCAACATATCCCATTCCACTAGCCCTCCCTAGCTTCGTTTCAAGCCATTAAGGTTGGAATGACACTCTCGTGAGTCGTAAGAGTCACCATGGCGCTGACACCTCCATGATCTTGTCTTATACAAATGACAATTCTAGATATAGTAATTGCTGCAGATGAGCATATTTAGAGCCTATATATGGCGAAGTATTGTGACTTACGGTAGCACTAGCTGAGCACACTTATGCGAGAGGAACAGATGCAGAGCAAACACACGAGTCTTAATGGAGGGCTTAGAGATTTACAGTATTTGACAAGAGTGCTATGGCCGCCAAGGTGAAGAAGGTGCCAAAGCTGGATTCTGATGTGGCTGAGCTACAAAATGCCATATCCGAGTTGCGTATCGCTCACCAAGCCGAAATAGAAGATTGCACTGCTTCCACTCAACAAAGATAGTGTGTAAAGATTCTTTTTGCGAAACTACTAAGTGTAAAGGTTTTGGAGGATACTTTTATGTCATCTTGTGGTACGGAGTCTATTGAGCATAGCAACGCAGTGGGGACTTTCGAAACTGCGACGACAACAAGTCTAAAGCCTTCAGGTCCTTCTCCTAAAAATGTACCTTAACCAGCTAAGGTGGTTTGTTCTCGGCATTGTTTTTTTTTTTTTTTAATTTGTCAATGGAAATATCGTTTGACAAGAAATATCATAAAGCAATCATTTCATAAAATGGAGAAATAATGCATGTAGGGACATATGTTGCCCGAGGCCAAGGGTCATCGAAGGTGAGTCGCCAAAGGCATAAAATAATTATCTCATAAAAATGGAGAACGAATGTAGGGACTTATGCTGCCCAAGGTCTAGGGCAAATGAGGGCAAGCCGCCAAAGGCATAAAATAATCATATCATAAAAACTGAGGATGAATGTAGGGACTTATGTTGTCCGAGGTCTAGGGTCGTCGAGGGCGAGCCACCAAAGGCTTTAACATAATCATCTCATTGAGGTCATCTCATGGAGAAATAATGTCAGAGGGACTTATGTCGCCTAAGGCAGACTGGCGAGGGCTAAATTTCCAAAGGCTTAAAACAATCATCCCATAAAAATGGAGAAGTAATGCCTGAGGGCCTTATGCTGCTTGAGGCCAAGGGTCATCGAGGGCTAGCCACCAAAGGCTTAGAATAACCATCTCATAATGGAGAAATAATGCCTATAGGGACTTATGCTGCCCAAGGCCAAAGGCCATCGAGGGCTAGCCACTGAAGGCTTTACCATAATCATGTCATGGAGAAATAGCGCCTATAGGGACTTATGCTGCCCGAGGCCTAGGACAGTCGAGGGCCAACTGCCAAAGGCTTTAACATAATCATCTCATTGAGGTTATCTCATGGAAAAATAACGCCTATAGGGACCGATGTTTCTCAAGGCTTAGGACCTTCGAGGGCTAGCCACCAAAGGCGTTAACATAATCATCTCATTGAAGTCATCTCATGGAGAAATATCACATGTAGGGATTTATGCTGCCCGAGGCCTAGGACTGTCAAGGGGTAGCCGCCAAAGGCTTTAACACAATCATCCTTACTGAGGTTATCCCCATGAAGAAATAACACATGTAGGGACTTATGCTACCCAAGGCCTAGTGTTGTTGAGGGCTAGCCGCCAAAGGCTTTACCATAATCATCTCATGGAGAAATAGAAATGATGTAACTTTTATTCATGCACCAGAACAAGGATACAAACGTCCCATGGAGATCTATTGAAAGTAATTCGTTATGAAAATGGAGAAAATAATTTTTATTCGAGGTTAGAGGAGAGTTTCCTGGGGTTTCACCATTCGGCAGCCTGGGATCCTCATGCTCGGGCGGCGCCTCGAGTCAAGCTGCTATTTTGTCGATGTGTCATCTTTATACTATTTGACCTCATAACAGGTTTCAACTGTTTTCCATCTTGTTATCCTGCCTTGATTCTCGACATGGCCTCTAGCCCCGATCCCCAACCCTAATATGATGACTAATGTGTCCTAAATCTCTAGGGCTGCGTTTATCGCTTCCGCCCTATTCGTCTCCAACCCCTTCCCCTACTCCCGCCGTAGTGTCGCTAATATAATGTAGTGGCGACCGCTCATTTAGTCGGGTGGACTATTTCATCCTCTAGCATGGTGTAATCGTCTCCCATCCGAACAACTCGCCAATGGTTATGGGGATGCAAACGACAAAGAATCAAAAATCGGGTATTAGTGGCTTAATAGTTTGTTTCACCCTTACATTATAATGTCGGGGCTTAAATCATCAAGTTATGATCACCCACCCCAAAACATTTCATAAAGTCCCTCGATGGACTCCTGGACTTCCATCCAAACCTGGAAAAAGACTCCGTGACTCGCCTTCTTCTCCCGATCGAGCACATGTAATACTGCGTACTTTAACTTTTCAAAGAAACAACAAAAGGAGGTTACAGTATTTGGAGCTAAGCGGTGGAACCATGACAGGGCTAAGTCTACCAAGCTAGACGGGAAGACTTTACACAGCATATCATCGTTACCCTTCTACAGTGTCATTATCTGGCAAAAGTGCATAAGGTGGTCAAAGGGGTCCTAAAGACCATCGTACATTTGGAACTTAGGCAAAGCGAAGTGCGGCGGGGCATGCTAGTTCAATATGGCGTGAACAAATGGGGACGAAGACATGTCGTCCCAATGGGCACGCAGATCCGCACTCCTCTCTCGATGGGAAGGAGATTCAACAGTTAGGATTGTTGACTCGGAAGATAGTCCCAAGTGATGGAAAGAGGAGAAAAGTGTCCGTGAATTCAAATCGCAAGGGCTGCGGTGCTACCTGGGTTAGCAGGGCGAGGAGTGGTGGTTGTCTTTCATAAGGTTGCATTTTCTTCACGCAGGGTGGCGTTAGTTGCTAAGAAAGAGACCAACTAATGCTGGTGAGATTATTGCTGATCTTTCAGTATCCGCTCCAATAATAGTCGTTGTCTTGCCTCTAAAATAATTTGTCTTGCCTCTCTATTGAATACTATTTAAATTCCTGGCACAACGCTTACATTATACATTAATTGCAACATAACGCTTGTCATGGTGAATAATGGAGTGGCCTCACTTATTTATCTCTGATGCACGAGGTGACTTGTTCAATCCCATGTGCTTCGATGCCCGAGTTGCATGAGCCACATGCTCCGAGGTGACTTAGATGGTAGCATGCCAGATATTCATGAGTCTCATGCTCCGACGAGTCTCTATAGAGTTCGAGCAATTCACATGATTGTCACGTGAGGTGTTGCATATCTCATTCCAATGTTATTCGTGTTTTTTAGAACAAAAAAAAATTAAGAATATGTTATAAAGAATGAAGAAAAGAATAGAGAAACTGAGAGAACAAAGAAAGAACTCTAAAGATCATTTTTTTTCTCCTTATCTTTCATTATCAGGGATACGATATATATAGAGGTCTTCATTAATACAGTAATAAGTACATCCATAATGATTCACCGATAAATGTGTTGTCATTCACATTTCTCAATGAATTATTTATAATACTCCCCCTTGAATAACCATCACTAGATAGTTAGTACTGTCTCATTAAAAACCTTACCAGTGGGATAAAACCTGGACAAAGGGAAAAAGAGTGTAGTATACTAACATCTTTAACAATTCTCCCTCTGATAGTGACATAATACTTTATTTTGAAGATCTTTACCCCGACGATACCAACTGCGTACAAGTTTCCTCGAATGCCTAGCAGTAGTGCTTTGTAACAAATCCGGCTAGATTATCACTCGACCTATCTCAAGGTATTACTGATTTCACCACTGTTATGAAGTTCATGAGTATATAAGAATTTTGGTGAAATGTGTTTAGTTCGATCACCTTTAATATATCCTCCTTGGACTTGCGCAATACATGTAGGATTGTCTTCATATAATACTGTTGGTTTGTTCTTGATAGAAGATAATCAACATGATTTTCTGATGTGTTATATCATGGATCTCAACCAAACACATTCTCAACTAGCTTCATGCATGGCAAGTATTTCTAAATGGTTAGAGGAGGTGGCCACCATTGTTTGTTTTACTAACCTACAAGATATAGTAGTATTTCCATAAGTAAATATATATACTGTCTGTGATCGAGCTTTGTGAGAGTCCGAAAGATAGCCTGCATCTGCATAACCGAAAAATTGTGGTTCTAATGTTTTGGAATAAAATAATCTCATGCCACATGTCTCACAGAGATATCTTAATACATGTTTAATTTTGTTCAAGTGCCTTTTAATTGGAGCTGAACTGTATCTTGCTAGTAAATTAATTGAGAAAGCAATGTCTGGTCGAGTATAATTTTCAAGATACATTAGTAAACCAATTGCACTAAGATATGGTACTTCAGGATCAAGCAATTCTTCATTTTCTTCTTTAAGCCGAAACGGATCTTTGGTCACTTTAAGTGACCTAACAACCATGGGGGAACTAAGGGGGTGTGATTTATCCATATGAAAGCTTCAGACTTTTCAGATATGTTTATCATGGATTAATACACCATCTGAACAATGCTCAATCTGCAGGCCGAGACAATTTTTTTTTTCCCAAGATCTTTCATTTCAAATTCCTTCTTTGTTTTGATGAGCTCTTCAGGAGTCTTAATCAAATTCAAATCATCCACATATACCGCAATAATTGCAAATCCAGTTGCTACTTTCTTGATAAAAACGCATAAGCAAATTGAATTATTCACATATCCTTCTTTGAGCAAATACTAGCTTAAACGATTATACCACATTCGACCAGACTGTTTTAATCCATATAAAGATCATTGTAACTTGATTGAATACATGATCCGTGGTTTTGAATTCATTACGTCAGGTAATTTGAATCCTTTAGGGATTTTCATATATACATTAGTATCAATAGATCCATAAAAATAGAATGTGACTACATCCATCAGCTGCATATCAAGTCCTTTGGAGACCGCTAAATATATTAAATAACGAAATGTAGTTGCATCAATTATGGGAGAATACGTCTCCTCATAATCAATTTCATGTCTTTGTGAGAAGCCTTGCGCCACAAGGTGTGCTTTATATCGTATGATTTCATTTTTCTCATTTCGCTTTCGTACATAGATCCATCGATATCCAACATGTTTTATATCTTTAGGTGCTTGAACTACTGGTCCAAATACCTCTTGTTTAGCCAATGATTTTAACTCTGTTTGAATTGCACCTTTCCATTTTGACTAATCATTTCAACGTCAACATTCATTCATATTTTGTGGCTTCTAATCTTCATCATTTCTTATGATGTCCATAGCCACTTGGAAAGAAAAAGCATTATCTATAAGGGTAGTATTTCGATCCCATATTTTACCCCTATGTATATAATTAATAGATATCTCTTCATTGTTATGTACTGGTACAATCTCATGAGATAATTGTTCAATCGATGCCTCTGCAGGGGTTATTAGTTCATCATTTAATCCTTTCACATTTGTATGCTTTTCAAGCACATGCTCTTCAGGAGCGTGCTCTTCAGGAGCATTGAATTTAACACTTTTTCTTTTTCTAGGAATTGTTTCTTTTGAGCCAATAGGTCGTCTGCGTTTTAATTGTGGCTTAGGCTCATTAGCCACACTATATTTCAATTTTCCCATTGGAATTTCAATCCGTGTTGTGATATTTGCAGCTGATATATGTGATTTTGTAACCTTTGTTGAATCAATAAATGCATTAGACAATCGATTTGCAAGATTTTGTAAATGAATTATCTTTTGGACCTCTAATTTAGACTGGTTGGGGGGTGTTCAAGATGAGAAAAAGATGATTCAGTCCATGTAATTTCTCATCATTCTTTTGGAATTGGCTTTTCTCCTCCTAATGGTAGGAAAACATCTTCATGAAAATGACAATTTGCAATCGATAAAGAAAACTCCCACCCGTGAGGCTCCAATATAGTTAATAATAGATGAAGATTGAAAACCAGCATAAATACCAAGATGGCGTTGAGAACCTAGTTTAGTTCGATGAGTGGGTGTAAGGGGAACATAAACAGTACAACCAAAAACACATAAATGTGAAATATTAGGTTGATAACCTAGAACAAGTTGTAATTGGGATAAATTTTGATTGGCTGTAGGACGAAGGCAAATTAAATTCGCAACATGAATAATAGCATACCCCTATGCTAATAAAGGCAATTTGGTGTTCACAAGTAATGGTCTAATAATTAATTGTAGACGTTTGATAAAGGATTCAACCAACCCATTATGAGTATGAACATGAGCAATTGAGTATTGAACATCTATTCCAATGTACATACAATAATCAAGGAAGGCTTGAGATGAGAATTCACCAACATTATCAAGACGAATTGTCTTTATAGGATGATCAGGGAATTGTGCCCTGAGCCTAATTATCTGGGCTAGTAATCTGGCAAATGCAACATTCCGGGTAGAAAGAAGGCATACATACATAAGACCATCTAGTGAACGCATCAATTAAAATCATAAAATAACAAAAAGGTCCACTAGGTGGGTGAATAGGCCCACAAATATCCCCTTGAATACGTTCTAGAAATGCAGGGGATTCAAACACAATTTTTGTAAAAGATGGTCTAATAATTAATTTGCCTTGAGAACAAGTAGTACAACTAAAATCATGAGATTTTAAAATTTGTCTACCAAGTAATGGACGCTCGTTAAAATTTGAACTATACGACATCATTGAAAGTCCTGGGTGTCTAAGTTGTTCATGCCAAGAAAAATGATTTTCAATATCAACTTCTAGTTCATGACAAGATATAAGATTCAAAAAGGTCTATTTGGTTGTTTGATATAATCCATATGATGTTAAATAAATTATTCCAAGATTTGTTCGCAATGAGTAAATATCATTTCCATTATGATTTATGGCTTACGCGATATCCATTTCGGCGAATATCCTTGAAACTAAGTAAATTTCAATTAGATTTATTAGAATAAAGAGCATCATCAATTTGAAACTTTCAGGTCATTAGTAATAACAGCAAATTTCTCTTCCGGAGCTCTTTAATTAGGTCAACGGACCTCGATATAGTTTGAACATTAAATGGAACTAAAGTTAAGTTTGAAAAGTATTTCTTATCTCGTATAATTGTGTGAGATGTGGCACAATCAACAAGACATGCATCACTAAGAGGATGATCCATATATCTTAAAAAAAAAAAAGACAAAATATAAATAGAAGAACTCAATTTGTATTAAATATGTAATAAAAAGTAACATAATAAGCATATATGTTAATCATAGCACACATTGCTATGCTATCACTAATCAAATGATCAATTTTTCCACTTTGATCGTCAAAGAAATCAGAGATATCAAAATGAGTTAAAGTTATTGCACCATCATTATCAATGAAATTGTCAACTATTTGTTTGTTAGCTTCTTGGAAGGAGACTTGATAAGGATCATCAGGATCCATTGTTCCTTGACCATTAATAAAGTTGGTCTCAATTTAGTTACCTTTTCCTTTGATGGAGGCTTGATAAAGGTCAACCAAATAAGCCGTCGTATGACGTGTATGTGACCTGCGACCTTCATTCCACATCCGGTAGATTCAATTTCATAAACCCTTTTGTTATGTGGCCCAATTGCCTTTCCTGATAATATTTCTGAATGATTCAACTTCTGATTATTGGAGTTGTTTTTCTTATCGTGGGGTTGATTATAATCACTTGATTCCAAGAAATATGGCGACCATGACTACGGCCTCGGCCTTGTCCATAAAAATATGCACGCCCACGTCTATTAATTTGAATTGTGGCATTTGCTTCAAGCAATGATATAGATTTGGTAGGGCAAGATTGGTGGGTTTTTAATAACAATTCATTATTCTGCTCAACTTTAAGGAGACATGCAATTAACTCGTAATACTGTAAACACGCCTATATCATACCGCACGAGCACAGAGGCGTGAAAAGTGGTGTATGTTTTCCTCAAGCATGTCCTACTGCACTCTTCCTAGTGACAGAAATATGTCGGCAACTCATTAATAACCTCCCGTACCAAGCTCGCTTCTTGACCTGACAGTTACCATGAAGTTGCCGTTAAAACTGCTAAACCGTATTGGAAAACGCGGGCAGCCATAAAATTTTTTCACTTTTCTATCAAAAATCACACCTTTAGATTTAACGAAAATCCCAAGAAAGATAACGACCGCATCTGGTTAAGCCCAAATACAAAATCACCCGTATAAAACAAAATACACTCCTCAATGTTTTCCAAATGTCCAACTATTACAACAATAAAGGACCCTAGTCCTCATCAAATATAAGATAAGGATCAACTATATAAGTTTATCGCAACTGCTTTTCAAAACCATGCATGCATATTTTATGAAGATATTTACATATGGGCTAAAAATGCCAACATTTAACTTTTACTACTTTTACTTTACTCCTATCTAAGTAAAATTTCACAATACAAATGGGTTTGTGACCGAGGATCCTGAAAGTCTTTCGGCTTCAACACTGCAGACTAAAAATTATTTTTTTTAAAAACAAACTCGTGGAGCCAAATGCCTGAGTACTATAAGTTCGAAATGTCAAGGTTCGCCGCTTGTACCTTCTCTAATATGAAAAATTTGTACATAAATGGTTGTAAACTCGCTTATGAGAAAACTGGAGTTTTTGCTATGAAACCATTTCTCGAAAACTATTCTCGAAATCAAGTTTCGCCGCCGAACCGTTTTGAAAATCGCTTTCTCGCCATTAAAACCGTTTCAAAACTGGCTTCTCGCCGCTGAAACTGCTTTCAGCAGGTTAATATCTGAAAGTGCTATAATCAGAATCAAGTACCAACCATCGTGGACCCATTTCGAATGTCTAGAAGGATGCCCTAACTCCTAACCCGGGTACCTCCGGTAGTAGAACCCCTAATTACCCTACAGATGGTCCTATGAACACTAAGGATCTATATAGCATAATGGAACCCTAACTAAAATGCTTGCAGGAGGGGAAACTCTAACCAACACCATCGCATGCATCGTTTCGCTACTTAACTATATAAGCATCTGAATGCAGTAGGCTACCCACTATATAAATATATACTTATCTTAACCCCCAATCACACACCGTGCAATATGCTTAGTCATAATATCTCATAACCTTGCCATGCACAATCCGAAATACATATGACCGGAAACTGAGCTGTGCCATCTAGGGGTTTTGCTAAATTAGGCCAAACTGCTTCTAACATCAAATCAAACTTTTCACGAAGATAACAATCGGCGTGAAAAAACGCTTATAAATCTATATTTTCAAAGACTTTTACAAATTGTAATTTAAAACACTGCTTTAAAACGCATTTTCAGTACTCACCTTTTCTCGACTAATTTCTTTCAAATTTGTCGTTGACTCTAGATTCTCGTCTGACGCTTCAAATCGCCACACAATTCATTCAAATTACTTAAACGCCATCGCTTTAACGCTTTAACCATAAAACATACAATGCGCTCAAAACGACTATATCGAACGAACTCGACTTAACAAACTTTACACGCTAAATTCCATTCGACATGGCCATCGATAATACGACGCGAAATTGTCCAAAATGTCCATACACATTAAATACCCCATAAAAACTATCTGCTTTAGTCACCTTAATTAAAGCGGACTTTTCTATAGAGTCTAAAAAAATAATCTCGAAACATTTCTTGAAAATTTTGTCCGACTATTCAACTATACCCGAAATTTCAACCCGAATCGTCGAAATAGCCCCAAAATTCAAATGACTGTCCGAACATAGTCCCAAAAATTCATAAAAATTCCTAAACTCAATCTAAAAATTTTGAGACTAAAGTTTACGACCTTTCACGGTCTCTAAGAAAATTTCAATAATATATAAAAGATTTGTGCTCGAAATAACACAAGAGGTAAACTTTTCTACCTTTAAAGTTTGAACAAAATGCTAAGATATTGGTACCTATGCGAGCTTCACAGATACCACTTTGCCTTCTGCTCCGACGAACGCCTACGATCCGATTTCCGTAGATCTAAGAAAGAACGAAAAGAGAAAATAAAACTAAAAAATCGTCTCTCCAGTTCTCCTCCCACGCTCTGCCGTCCGTCCCTGCCACTTTCCTTTTATTCATTTTAATTTTCGTTTTTTTTTTTTAAATCTTTTTCTTTAATTATTATTATTATTATTTGGATAAACTATTTCTATCGCCTACTCTGGCCCATTTCTATCCCGAAAAATTTTATTTCTTTTTATTCACTTAACACAATAACACACAATAATACAACAATAATAATACACATAATAAGAAGAATAAGGTACATTAATAATAATAACAATAATAATAATAATAATAATATTAATATATAATATTGAGAATTGAAATTTAACTCACAGATTTTCGACTGAGATTTTTGTAAAATCTCGTCCCCCAAGCCCCTCGACGATTTATCACCCGTAATTGTGAACATATTCGACCGTCTTTAATTCAATTAAATTTTTCTCAGTCACTAGGATTTTTGACAATTTAATGGCACAAAATTCGCTTGGCCATCCGAGATCTAGAGATTTTTCTGCGCTTCCCCGAACTATTTCGTAATTTATTATTATTATCCTTTAAAATTTCATAAAATTCCATAATCAATTCCACCAAAACTTTCCTTAATCGCAGAAAAGTCATTACAATTCTTTAAAACAACTTCAAAATTTATTACAAGACTAAAATAATTAGCTTAAGCCCTCGTGCAATATTACTCAAGATATATGCTACCGCATAATCTCTCGGACGGGGTGTTACATGTCCTCATCTGAGACCTTTTCTCCACATAATTTTAGATTAGAGATCATTTTGAACAAGGCTGAGCTATAATCACTGACCGACTTAAAATCTTGTATTCATAAATGAATCCAATCATAACGGGCCATTGGAAGATACGGTCTTTTGATGGTCATACCATTCTTCAAACTTTTCTAGAGGATCAATGGATCCTTGACCGTAAGATATTCACTTTTGATGTCTTCATCAATATGATGGCAAAGAAATATTAAAGCTTTTTAAGACAATCCTCGCCGGATGCAGATTTCCTTCTGATAAGATTTCCAAGATTCATAGTATCAAAGTGGATTTCAGAATCCAATATTCAAGATAAATAATTCTTGCTCGAAATATCAAGGGTAGCAAATTCGAGCTTGGTGATATTAATCATTTTCTGAAATAATTAACAGTGTATGAATAAAGTGAAAAGATATAAGAAACTTATAACTTAATAACTTAAAATTTAATAATAATATATCTCAAATAAGTTTCAGAATGTTTTAAAATTAGAACTCAAGGTTATGGTTCAAATCACTTTATCACATAGAGAAGAGTGCATATTTTCAGCATGAACTAATGACTGAAGAAAACTTGGCATTTCCAATCAGATTCTCATAACTTCAGTTATGAATAACATCTAGCTTTTATAGCTTTTGCTATCAAATCCTTTCTTTTAGAAAAGAGTTAAAAGGAAAAGGAAAATACATACTCAGAATTACTTTATCGAGTTTAACGCCCATCCCCGCCTAGTAAACGATGGGCCTACACGGGTGTTGGACTTTTTCAGATAGACCAAATTTGCCGAGTAATTAACACTACTGCCAAAGACTAAATAAAGTATCCAACAATGGCACCAAAAACTACTGTTAATTGACCAAATTGTGCATACAAAGTTATGACTCTACCACCAAAGGACTATTATCTAATCCTCCAGCAACGACACTAAAAACTTGTTGACTGATTTTGATGAAAATATGTGTTTGTCCTTTTTGTAAACTGGATTAATTAAAAATTTTGATTGGTCTAAATCACTGCAAGTGCACAGATCGTACAAGTAATAAAAGTGGACTTTTATTAAATCCAGATATTGTTCTCACGAGGATTGATGATAAATCATAAGACTAACTACCCCAACTACTCAAGATTCTTACTATTTGAACTCCGATATTAAGATGATTAGAGAACAAATAAAATAATACTAAAGTAATTTCACTAGTATACATAAAAAATATTAATAAGAATGGAATTGAGAGTTCACTGAGTGAGATAACATTGGGAAATAAACCAATGAATAATTGTCAATTTCTGCATCATTTTGAATCAATAAGGTTTACAAGTTAGAAAGCTTAATTTGTCAAAGATGCATCAGGGTATAGTTTGATTTCTCCCTTAATCCATACCTTTCACTAAATTAGATCATGTTCATTTCACTCATGGATCTAATCAGCTACTTAAGATATAATCATCTTCTAAGATTCGGTATTTTTCCTTTAAGACTTCACATCCAATTCTGGGGACTAAAGAATTTCGCCTCCCATGCATGTGATATCAGTAAGCCTTTTCCAATTTAGATGGCACCTCATTTTTCAATACTGATGATATTCTCCATCTTCTTGATTAAATCTTTGCTAACACAGGATCAGAATCCTTTCATCAGAAAGAGGAGAAACCTCTGAGTAATTAAACTGATACTTCATCAAACTATCCTCAAACCATGAGTAAGTTAGTGATTTATCCGAGTAATCTTTTCAGAGTCTTAGCCAGTTCCAGCAATAGCCTACTGATACCCACAAAGAACTGCTCTATACCCTCAGGATTCTCCATCTCTGCATCACACAAAGGGCCTCATGGAAATTAGAGCAAGATACAATACTCTGTTTGGGTACACAGTACTAGTACTTGAAACAATTAAGTTCAAAAATAATACAAATCAAATAAATTCAAGAATTCTAACTAAGGCCTTCTTCTACTTTGTGTAGAAAAATAACAATCATCATCGACCATTTCCCAGATGGAGCTCAACCTTTCAAAACTAGTTCACTCGTATCAGTGACTCATTGATCAGGAAAATTCACTAAAATGTAAACGAACTAAAATAAATGAACTCCATAAATTTTCCAAACTCCATTTTATTCAAAACAGTAATGAAAGAGAAATGAGTAATAAATTTCCAGCCTAAGCCGCACATCAGTTCATTACTCAACTCCAGAAAATCAAAATAAAACTAACTAAAAACTACTCTCAAACTAAATCTACTAAAACGGAAATAAAAGAAAAATAAAAAATAATATACAAAGAGTCTCAACTACTCGTGGTCTGAATTGTGACGCCTAAATCCCAGGTCCGCTGACCACCACAACCCGCGGAAACACTCGTGAATGTCGGGTGACCCGACATCTCTCACGAAAATCGGGCAGAGTCTCCTTTGTACGGGGAGCTCTACCCTTAGTACATAACCTGTACATAACCTGTCCTAACAACATCAAAATCCAAATACATGAGTAAAACGGTCACTTGGGCCCAATAACAATACTCATCATAATACATCAACTATATCCAATAGTTTCAAAAGAGTTAATAATTTCTTTTATACAAATATATATTAAAATGTAACATTCCAATATATATATGATATAATAAAAACCAAAGTCACAACCCTACTTTCTTCTTTCTCAAATCTCACTTCAGATCGGCCGTCTCCTCGTATGCTCCCTGCACCTAAAAAATGATATCCCCGATGAAAAGGAGCTAACGTCGCAGCTGGACCACCCTACATAGCTACTCCACCTAAGCCGCATACGCACGCTCCAAGAAAAACACACATTCAAGTAAAACGCACGATCCCTACTCAACGCCTACCTGAACAACTCATACCCCGAGTCCTCCCCGACTCCCTTACACTTGCCTAAGCCACGTATGAGAAACATTGTTTTTAACAAAGATATTTGTTATTATTTGTGGACTACCCTCCGATATAAGTAGTGGACCGACTCCGAGATATATCAATTGGGCTGACTCCGACGATTGATATTATATATGGACTACCCTCCGATAATTATTATTATTTAGTCAACCCTCCGAAACCATTCTCTCAAGAATCACCTCATGCACTCACTCCTATTGTTATGGTGCCCAAAGGCATATAATGCATGACGCCAATTCCATTACAATTCTATAACACATGCAAATATATAATCATGCATATATTTACATAATTTAAATCACACAAACATGTTATGTAATTACACATTCCATTACACCAAAAATTAGCTCACTTGAGCAATTCACAATTTCATCTCCAATGGCCTATACTCACAATTATATTCCATATAATTGAGTAAATCACAATTTTATCTCCAATGGCCTATACACACAATTATATTCCATATAATTGAGCAAATCACAATTTTATCTCCAATGGCCTATACACCAAAACACAATTTATTATATAAATTATAATACAAATACCCAAATCAGTCCCTAAACTGATACGGACTCCACCAAAGGTGTCTCAAAATTTACACTTTGCCAAGATTTGACCGATCAAACTACCCTCACGGCCTCAAACCAACATAAGCATTATAAAACACTTAAATAAAGTGTAAAACCCAAGTAGGATAAATCCCCTACCTCACAGAGTTTATCGAACTCTCAAAACCTGAGCTCCACTGCCAGACCTCGCCAGAGCGACTTTCCTCAGTTCCGACGACCCGACTGGGTCGAATCACTCTAGAATCTGTAGAGAAGGCACACCTTCTCTCTCTAACTCAAAAACTCCATAGCCACTGCATCCTATTTTCTCCTCTCCCATGTTTTGGTCTTTGGTCCAATTTGAAGAAGACAATCACTATTGTTTTTTGGTCTTTTTCTAACTTAAAACAATTCCAAAATGATATTTATGTCCTTCTTATCCTAGTTTTGACACTCGGCACTATCTCGACAGTCCATTTTCATCCTTTCTCTACTCATGCCACTTATGGCACATGAGTACGTGTTATATGTGATTTTCGTCTCATCAAATATCGTCTTACGGCACCCGAATTGCGATGTCTCGAAAAACGTGCCAACTCTGACTGTCTTGGAATCCGACGAAATTCGACGTGCTAGCTAGATTTCGCGAGACGATTCCAATGGTGAAATTCGTTTCATCATCCGAGATCAAGAGAATAAATTTCGGATTTTTAACCGAAATTACAATTTTGTAACCGAAATTACGATTTTTGTCTTTTCCAGAATTGGAATTTCTCGCCCATAAGAATTGTGGAAGCAGTACGCATTTAGATGAGTCTATTCATAGATCTTCCAATGTCAAGTTGCACTTCAAACCGCTGTGGATCCCCAAATATTCTCGCCCAATGGGGTCTCTCCGCTGTGACATAGAAAATTATGTCGCTACAAAGCTTTTAGTCTTTGTCACTGGCTTCTGTCGTAGCATGCGCTTTTCATTACAACTAGCTTCTTCTTAGCTTTTTCTTGATTCTCGTCAGGATGTGATTTAAACAATGTCGACATAGCTTTCATGCATCACCTTATTCTCTTATCAATGACGGATGTCTTATGTCGTGACATAGAATTTGTTGCAACCAGCTTCTCATGCTTTTCTATTTCTGAAACCGTAACGACATAAATTTCTTTGTCATGACAAGAATTTTTACCTTCAGCACTTATACTTTGTCGCAACATTCTTTCTATTATTCTTTAGCAACTTTGTCGCGACAGAGTTTTTTGATGTCGCAACAAGATTACTTTGGTTACTCAACAATCACACTTGCATGCAGTTTTCTTTGTCGCGATAGAATTTTCTCTCTCCGTACTTATCGCCGCTGAACTGCTGTTGCGAAGCATAGAAATCTTGTCAAGTGTGTTGCACTTTGACCCGCTAATCTCAGCTTCTTCTTTCAATCGTCAGCGATCACTTTCTTTTTGTCGCCATGCACTTCTATCACTGTAGCTTTTATTGTCGTGATAGAAAACTTCTTTGTTGAGACAAAGATTTTGCCTTCAATTCTTCATTATGTCGCAACATGAATTTCTTTATCGTCATTCCTCTTGTTTTGCTCTTCAACTTCTTGTTGCGACAGAGTTCACCTCAACCTCATGTTTTGTTTGTTACAACAAAAATAATCTTTGTCGCAACAAAGTCCTATTGCTCTTTGTTGTGAACTCTGAATGTTATATCACAACAAAGTTTTCTTTGACACGATAGAAATTCTTCCTTGAGCTGGTCCCATGTTGAAAACTTTGTCGCAACATAAAAACACTTGTCGCAACTGACTTGTGTTTCTACCTTTCCATTTTCTGTCGCGACAGAGTTAGCTTTTGTCCCGACAAAGTTCATCTATAAATCTTCAGCCTTTTATGTTGCGACAAAGTAAGGATTGTTGCGACAAAGTTTCACTGCCATTTGTCTTGCTCAATGTTGTGATAAAGTTATGATCGTCGCGACAATCTTCTTCACACTCTTCTTCAGCAATGTCTCAACAAAAAAACTCTTTGTCGTGATAAAGTTCTTCTTCCTCCTTGAATTATATTTGGACTTTGTTGCGACAACTCATATGGTCGCGGACATAGCTCTTCCGGGTCTCCTTAAATTCGTCAGCAATAGACAAAACTACGCTACGATAGAGAATCCTCGCATTTGCCATTTTTTTCTTCTTTTCCTGATGGAATCATCTATTTTTCAATGAAAACCTGCAAAACACAAATTTGATGAATATTCCATAATTTAGCATTAAAAATATATCTCAACTGCTAACAATATGCCAGAAAAATTGATTAAAAATAGATAAGTTTAGGACTCATCAACGAGATTAGGACTCCTTTACCTGATTTTCCAACATTGGTAGACCCATTTCAAAATTTAAATCCAAAATTGACATAAATTTGTAATACTACCACCGTAGTGGTGTTTAAATGTTCCTAGACATATATTCCTGAGTCTCATTTACTTGTACTTACACAAGTTGTACTATCTCTAAAATTTTACGTTTACAATACAAAACAAAATAAAAAACCTACATATGGTGGACTCTTAATGATGTGTTGGCCCTTGTGAATACGAAATGCCTTGGATGTCCTTTTTAATACCTACACGGATGAAACACTTGTGCCAAACATATAGCTTAGTGGGAAAACATATAATATATATGACTAGAGCCAATGGTTCTCAATTACAATATACATATTCATCAGTTCATATATTAGAATTTTCATATCTCCCGTAGGAGTGCAGAACAGAAATCTTGTACAGAGGGTACCCGTAGGTACACTACAAAACAAAACTAATTACTTGTGATTTCGTATGATTATTTCCATATATCACATTATTTAGATTCTCATCATATAAATGTTTGTCTGTATAGATCGGAAATAATGAATGAGAGGGACACAACACAATAGATACCCAAATGTATGATACGGTATTGAACAGAGGTGCTGAAGCACAATACCTGTATGCTCACGTAACAAAGGTGTCGTAGCACAATGCAGGAATGTCGTAGCACTGACAGAGAGTGCCGAAGCACTAAGTAGAGACGTGTTTGCCCACGTAACAAAAGTATCGTAGCACTAGCAGAAGTGTCATAGCATTGATAAGAGGTGCCTATTCATTCGTTATTCGGTCTTAAATAGACATACAATTATATGTATTACTAAGCTTATTATATTGTTTTTAATCACATTAGTAAATAAGGGGCAAGAAATAAATGTTTCGCTCATCCATTGTGATCGCCGAGGCGCGAGGTTTAGAGCATTTTTCATATCACTCACAGATACTAATGCACGAACCCTTTCATTCACTTTCTATTAACATCCTCCTTTAATCCAAATGGATGATCAAGTAGAATTAACTAAGAGAAAACAAAACAGATTTGCTTGTATCGCTTCAGGCGGCAATGCTACACCTTAAGCGAGAGGTTCCCAGGCGTTAATCGCTACTAGGCGAATCAAAAGTTCGAAACTCAGCCCAGTTCACCTGTGCATGGATTCTTACGCCAAGACAAAGACCTACGCTAGCGGTAGCGCTCCTATGCCCAGCATAGAGAGCCGCATTTTCCGTAAATGCTAGCCTCCCTTTTCACCGTAAATTTGTCAATCAACACCAAAGCAAAGCAAAAAAACTCCCAAAATTGACTTAAGCCAATCCAAAATACACATGTATGGAGAGTTAGGGTTTTCCTAACCCAAACATAAACAAAGAAAGAGTTAAGATACTTTCCTAACAAGTAATTCATACCAAAGTTCCATACAAGTATTCCATACCAAAATTCCATACTATGATCCCATACTTATAGTTTCCATACCTTGATCTTCAAAGACTTGAACCAAACTTCTCATTTTCTTCACTTCTTCTCTTGAACAAGGCTAGATCTCCAAAGCAAATGAAGAGAAATCACCAAAGAAGGCTCCTTCTCTCGAAACCGTAGCCCTAAGTCTCTATAAGCCAAATGGGAAATGTTTCTCCTATAAGGCCATGTTTGGCTCAATCCCATTTTTGGCTCAAATTTCTCCTTTTTACTTATTAGTCCTTCCACTTCATGCTATTTGAAAATCAACTTATCATATTTCTACTTTAACATATAATCTTCTTGTGTTATGACTTTTGGGTTCTTAATGTCAAATTACCATTTTCACCTTTTTCCCATCTTACACTTGATTTTCGAAAAATGCAAATTTTAACTTACATTATACCCTAAACATGTAATAAAACTACTACGTATAATTTTACAAGAGGCGCTTTGCGACTTTTTATCTATCCGGGACTTCAGTACGATAACGCTAAGAGGTGCACGAAGAAAGGAAAGAGAAACGAGCAACAAAGAGAGAACGCTAAAAGTTTTTTTTTCTCCTTATCTTTCATTATCAGGGATCTCATATATATATAAAGGTCTTCATTAATATAGTAATAAATACATCCATAATGATTCATCAATAAATGTATGATCATTCATATTTCTCAAAAAATTATTTTTAACAAAATCAAACTTATTATTTGTGTTTTCTTTATTCTCCTTATTTTATAGAAAAAACAATAGTTTTCAAAAACTTTATATAGCCCCTTAAAATTATTTGTTAATACCCACATTATTTATGCATGAATGGTAAACGTTAACGCGGTAAAATGGGTCATTGGAAAAGGGGGAGGGCATCATTGTTAAATCTGATTTATAGGTGGAACCACTCTAGAGACAAATAAAAAACTATGATGCAGATAAGGCACAATAATTATTTGATAATCCCTACAATTCTTTGATGATCCCTAGGCTGTATGCCAACTCATCTCCTTGATATGTGAGTCATGTCTACTTCCATTTGAGAAGTGGCTTGTTTTGAATTATTGAAAAGTATGTATCAGGCGGCTATCTACTTGAAAATAAAGATAAAGGAGATATCAAGAATAAAACATGTCAAGAATACATGATTCATCATTCAACACATCTTAAAGAAAAAATAATTAACTTTCATAGCGGCAGATAAAGGTATTATTAAACTAATTGTAAGTACTATCTTAACGGTAGGCTATCTATAACTAGTTAATATAATATATCTGTCTAAAAATCAATTATTTTTCTCTAATATATCTTGGTTTACGTATTTCTCATTCTTCCTATCTTATTTACCCTTACTTTTAAATGATACATACTTTTTCTTTGTTTTAATCTAACTTCAATCACAACTGTAATCACCTTTCAAGAAAGATGAACTCTGCCAAGTTGTTGGCATGTTTGGATGCCCAGAAAACTTTAGAATGTTTTTGTGGTAAATAATAAATAATGGTGGATTGCATGATCTCAGGCTTTATTTGACTTGGATGATGGCACTGGGAAGTGGTGGGCCACAAAACAAGCCAGGAGAGATGCTCTGGGGAAGATAATAAGGGAAATCCCAGGCTGCTTCTTTACTGCCGTCCTTTTTGACCATGAAGAGACTTGGAAAGACGAATGCTATCTTGTGTTCTATTGTCATTGAATCACATAGATGTAGACAAATAGCTTATTTCTAAGCAATTTTACAGAAAAAAACCCCTAAACTCTAAACCCCAGACCGTAAACCTTAAACCAAGATCATTTAATCGTACAACCACCACCTTCGGGATGATCAACCCAGAAACCCCAACTCAAATGGGATTCCGTAGATTAAAGCAAGGGCGAGTATTCAACAATGCCTGCAATCACTTGAAACCAGAAATTTTTTTTAAAACAAAATTCTAAGAAGTTGGTTGCACAGTGTGGGTGATAAAGATATTACATACAAAAAAAAAGAGAGAATCACTGGCCTTCATCTCTTCCTTTATAGCATCAAAATTATACAGCTGAAACAACAACCAGAAAATTTGAAGTAAATTTACAGAACATCACAACATTCTCTAAATGGCCCAACCGGCACTCTGAGACAGTTCATCGCAGAATGCAAGGTGAGACATGGTCATGGAAGAAACCATCATCGAAGTTCTGAGAATAGCTGTAAGGATCATAGCTGTACTGTACTCTACTTTGCCGTCTCAGAGAGTGCTTCCACTGAGACTTGAGCTTCCAAACCAACTGCCTCAAGAAATATAATCCACAACAAAGTACCACTGGACCTCTTCTTTCAACACAACCAAGTGCAACTCCAGATCCGCTGCTCGAAATTGTTTTTCCCCACTTCAAGAATTGGATCCTTTTCACGCCTTGCATATCTGAAATTTTCATATTAGCTTCTTGCTCAAAATAAGCTATGTATTATCACAATATAAGAGAGTTGATATAGGCTTCACAAGCAACAACACATGAATGAATTTTTGACTTTATAAGAAAAAAAAAGTGCTTTCAGGCGTCAACATTCCATTAGCAGGCATCAGCATCTATGATGATGGATATGCTTTCCCATGTGCAGAAATTCAAAATGTTATCATCAACAGTCCATTTTGATAGCTACTAGTCTAACATTGGGGGCCCCTTGTTTTGGAGAAGACAGGGAAGACTAGTCACTAATGATGTGATGCCAACGGTAGTGAGAGTTTTTTAGTTTGGATAATCTTTCCAAATACATTAGAGTTTATCAGGTTCAATCTTCCCTCTGTTTAACACAGTGATAAGGGGGGAAGTTTCCCAGGAAACATGAGCAGATAAAAAGATGGATGAGGCCTACTTTTACCTAAAAGGTACTCACCCCGCCCATGCTTGAATGGGTGAGATCAAGAACTTTATAGCTTTACCTTTCCACAAAGAAAAGAGAATTTTCTGTTGGACGCAACATTTGATTCTAGGTAACAGATACTTGAAAATAAAATAGCCCCACCCTCCCAAAAACCGTAAAAAACAAAAACATACACGTAACAGGAAATCAAAGGAAAAGGCAAGTAAAAAATCTGTGCCTACCTCTCCCATTCAATGACATGGAAATAGCACATAAAGCTCTTATAAAAAAAAATTAAAGGTGGAGAAAGTGCTGCCCAAATATTATACAGGTATTGGTGTTTTTAAAGAAGCAAGAAATAACCCAGGATAGGGATAGCATTTATGTTACCATCAATATCTAATTGCCAACTCTCGTTAAGCCTGAACTCAAAAATCTATATCAGAATATGAAGAAAGCCCTTATTCGACAAAGATATCACAAAATAAACCACCAGTGATCTAATACACAGAGGAGTGAACAGATAGTTTGTCCAGTAGAAGCTACCATACAGCTTTATCCCTTGAAGGTTATTATGAGTTAGCATCCAAAATCATGATCAAAATTTCAAGCCACTTAGGTCAAAACTTTAAAGATGTTTACTTTTTATGGATGAAGGAAAATGAAATATACCTGAAATTATTTAGTTTCAACTGCAAGATACGTTATAGAAAAGCATAGACTGGAACTTTTAAACTGAAGATTTTCAGGTACGCAAAACCAATTGTCAAGTCCCATAATTTAGATTTTCCCATCTAAAACCTTTTAATCAACTCAACACATAAAACAATTAATAGGTTAAAATTGAAAGAACAAAACAATTCTAAGCAAGCAATTGTAAACAAATGCAAAAAATCGATCACTGTTTATAGTGCCATGTTGCCAAGAGAAGACTGATTATGAGCCTACCATCTATGGGAACCTGCTAACCTCTCTTTCAAGAATGCAGATCCAGCATTCAGGAAAGAGCATCTTATGAATACCATGATCATAAGGTGGGGCAGTCATATGGAGGTGATGCCCTATTTGAAAATCATAATAATAATAACCAGCTTTAGAATAACCTGATCTTGTCTAATACTAAACTTCACTCTGTGACCTGTAGGTTACTCATAATTTTTGGACTCAAAAATTTTCTATTAGGCAATATAGGAGCTATATTCTGACATATTTTCCTGTTATTATTTAAAAAAAAAAAATCTTTTTCAGTGATTATAGGCTAAAGATCAAGTACATGCAGCAACTACGTCGGCTTAGAACAGGAAAAGTTAAAAGGAAAGGAACAATTACTAATAAACATTTTTAATTTAAGCAAGACCACTTTTAATGTGACATTGTATTTGGATGAACTCAAGGGTTAAAAGTAGAAAGCTTGATTCTGTATTTGACATATAGTCAAATTATGTTTCATGTTTTAAAACCATATTTTCTGTCTTTTGCCACTACTTATGGTTATCAAGAAATGATAACAGGCAAGAGGTATTGGATCAGCTAAGGAAATTTGTAGACTAGTTAATGTTGCACCTTGGAAAGATGATGACACTTAATTTCTAACTTTAACTATACTACTAAGGTGACGTTATATTTCTATTTTATAGGATAATGTGGGTGTTGTTAAGCCATGTAGAGAGTTGTGGAAAGAACATGGAATGACTATATACAGGAACATTTTTGCACTCCTTGTACCTTCAATAAAAGCAGAGTGCATTCAGAAATGTTAGTGGACAAGAGATTCTTACAGATCACCAATTTGGTAACTCTTAACTGTCAAGCACTGCTGGTTCCATACACCAGATATGATCCACGAACATGAAAGATATAGAGGCACCAAATCCTCTCAGCAAGTTCACCTGGATATGTTCCATACTTCAAAAGCTAGTCAGGGTCTCAGCAAAAATCCTTCTAAACGTCCATAAAGCTTAAGCATGAATTAGAGTTATTCATTAAATAGAGGCATGTGTAATAATAGTGAGTCAAAACTGAGCAAATAAATAATTACCAGAACAAAACAAAAGAAAAACTTCAGGTAATGCTTGATATCTAAATTATAAGTATATTAAAAGATATAAAAGCAATAGAAATATCATAGGAATGTCATCCAAACATGTATGATGAGAACATTATAATGAGTTCAATTGGATTAAAGAAGTCTTCGGTTAGTTTCTAAGATGAGAGCAAGTTAGACTGGTATACATTGCAGATTCAGATCCTAATAGTTAGAGGTCAAGGATTCAAGTTTCTCCCACTACTATTATCCATGTCAATTTATCTACTGCTACTGTTGATTCTAATTTGTCTCTCCATGGGCAGATCTGGGGCCACATGAAAAGGAAGATGTTTGATGATGAGCCCAAATCTTGACAACTTAAACTTTTAGGAATGTTGATGGCTTACAGATAATTACAGTCCTCCACCACATATTCTAGAACACAGCCGTGTGACAAATTTACATGCACACTTGATCTGCTTGGTGAGAACAATCACCATGTGACTTTCACTTCCATATTGCCAGACCCCAAATAATTTGGAATATGAATGAATCATAAATATTCAGTAAACTAGATAACAACCCAGATCATCTTAAGATTCATGTGAAATTGTAAAAGAAGAGGACAATAATGCAAATAGAAATAAGATAAAGCATTTTTCATACTGAATTAGACAACATGCTAACCGAAACAAGAAGAAATTTCTGATTGGCACCATTCATCCAAAAAAATTGAAATGTATATAGATTTCTATAATATCTGATCTTCACACTGGTGTCTTACTCAAAGAGCTATCTTATCATGTCTGCTCCCTATCTAATCAAAATTTCAAGACACTAAGATGTCGGGGCCTTCAATGACTCATTGTTAGCTAATAGAATTTAGAAAAAAGTTATAGAGGATAGCCAGAAGAGTCTCAGTAAACTCACAGTCTATGTGGTCCTTTTTATCTTGAATACAACTGCAGCATCTACAAGATAAAAAGAAGTAACTTGCTGTAAAAAAAATGCAGCATTGGCCCCCAAGGATCACAAAACTTTGATTAACAATAAAATGAGATAGGGAGAGGTCGCAAACACAAAACCTAATTGTTGAGGAACATTCTTTGAATTGAGCGTGTATATCACTCAGATACAGTCTGAACAAGGGTGACCTGCAAAAAGAAAAAAAAACTTCTCAACTACAATAATTAAACAAGCAAATCCCATTCAATTTTATTTATTGGAAGTATAGATGCCCTTAATTTAGGGGAAAAAAACATTTATACTTCCAATGAACTCAGGTGCAAAAAATCCTATACTCTCGTTTAAAAACAGTTGGACATCCAATAATCATATAAGTACCATGAAGGAATAGCAAATGCTGCAAGAACAGGGGATAGTTTCCACAGCTGATGAAGATCACTGCCAACTAGAACATTCAGATACTCAAGAATGCCATTTTCCTAGTTTAAACAAAAAGATGAGAAAGGGCCCATAAACGGTGATACAAAACAAGAAGGTCAACTGTCAAGTAAAGAAGGACGAGGAGCTAGTAGCTGATAAGAGATAGACTAATTTGCAACATATACACCATATGTATCAGCTTGGGAGAAAAAAAATAAAAATTAAAGTAGAATCTGAAGTGCAATATATAGCAATGTAAATCACAAAAAATTGCTTGCCAAATTTTTGTTCATGGAAAAAAAAAGAAAAAGAAAAAGAAAGAAGGAATCTTGGGTGCAATATATAACAATCATAAAAATTTGAATTTAAGATGCAAGCTAAATTTTTGTTTTGAGATAAAGAAACAAAGGCAGCACAGTGAAAAATCACAAAGATACATCAATAGCAATCAGAATAATTGACCTTCGGGACAAATGCAAGTTTGCTTCTTGTGCAAATTTTTGGTCAGAATCGACAGCTACAAGAAGCATGCGCTAGAATAGAATATGCACATACATTGTCAATGTAATCAACTGGACAAAATTTACAGCACAACTACCTTCAGGTCCAATTCTTCCTCTTTAGGATGAGGACTTTGAGATCTTCCTATAAGCAAGTTGCATATTTCATTATATTGCTTGGTGGTACTAATGGAATCGTATGAAACTGACATAAAATATTCAAGTAGACAACTCCATCTTTTCGCAATAAATCCTAATAACAAGAGCTCCTGTAGTAAATCAGATAACAGAAAAGTTCAATCATGTAATGAATGTCAACTAAAATATTTGTCAAATGAATTCCCAACAAATACTAATGAAAGAGTCAGATTCATCTATGTAACTTGATGGAGCAACATAGGAAATTCAACAAGTTTGATAGGCAAAAATAATAAATTTTCTTTCATTATTAAACCCCAAAACTTCAATTAATACAAGGGCATAGAGTGTCAATTTTGTAGTAGTGAAGCTCTTCAAATCATGTTTGACCTGTAATTATTGAAAGATGAAAAAGAAAAAAGGGTCCCAAAAATATGTTTGATAGAAAATTTGACACAGCCAAAATCTTTGAGACAATGATGAGGATATAGCTTGATCATCCAATCTAGAGGGAGAAAATAATTCAAACTTAATTATGATATTGAAAGAAGTGTCAGTTGGCATGAGGGTATGCAGTGGGCTACCGATCAAACATAAAGGAAGTGTCGGTTGACACGACAACATGAGGACACAAAGACATGAGGTAGGTCATTGATCAAGACAAGTTTGTGATAACTGGGTTTCAGGAATTATTTGCATTTAATAACATGGTCCTGATAAATCATTCACATTTAAACTTCTGAATTTACTCCCTTTTTGTGGATTTGTCAGAATATTAAATATTCATAGTGTAATGAGTGTCTGACATGCCAATCCTTGAAGGGGAGAAGAGCCCTACATCATATAGATATTTATTTTCTGAAAAAGCTTCTAACCAATTGTTTGTGTGTTACTGCTAAGTCACTATTCTAATTGACTAACAAAATTAAGTGACTACTCGAAGAGAAGAAGAAAACAAAAAGGTATGAAGCTTTGCCGCATTTAAGCATTTTAGGATAGTGGGCTACCCCTTCGGAACCAGCCAGGTCACCAGATGCTACTAGGCATATATTGGCATGGTTGCAAAGTTTACCTCTAATCCATTTCATGTCAACACTCCATTAAGAATTACTTTACATATATCTTGGAACTTGAATGTAAGAAGATACTTGAGATCAAACAATCCATCCACCCATATGTTTGTGTATTTCTAAATTCACAAGAGTGGAATTATCATATTTATCATATGAAATTGTTAAATGACCAACTCTCCTAAAAGCTCAAGCTTGTAGGATTTGGGTTTAATATGAATACCATGCTTCAACACCCTCCCTCACGTGCACATGGCCCCATACCCACGCATATGGAGAGTTAGAGTCCATTATGGACTTTCAAATAAACATATGACTCAACACATTATTACACGCCGTTGGCAAAGGAGAGGATTCGAACCCAATACCTCTTGCCAAACCAAGCTCTGATACCATGTTAAATGACCAACACTCCTAAAAGCACAAGCTTTTAGGATTTGGGTTTAATATGAATATCATGCTTCAACAGAAATATATGTGAGCATACACAGAGGAATGCATACACAAGCACATATACTAGGGCTTATATTGCATATTTAAAACTGTTCTTCAGGAAAACCATAAAACTATTCAAGAGAGAGAGAGCATTCAAGATTGGACCAACTTACTATTTTTTCACGATAATCATCACCTCTGGTCCCCCCTGAAATATTGAGCCGTTCAAACAGGTTCACCCATTGTACCTTAGGAGCAGAAAATATCAAGCTGGCACCCGAGACCAATCTAACAGTCCTTTTGTCAAGCAAATATGAAAGATTCTTTGATCTCCACCGGTTCCACGTGACAAAGTCAACTAACTGTTCGTGACTCCTGCTACCATATTTCTAATTAATTCCTTGCAGATAAAGATCCAATGACCAGCAATGGTATCCTCCCTGGTTAACTAGTTAAAGTTACTCAGTACTGTAGAAACATCTCAAAAACTGAGAACATTTTATCCCTTGTAGCATCTAATGAGTATTTGTGTTTCTTTTAAGTACTAATCTGTACAAAAGGAAATTCAGGTTTTGCCTTGTGTCATGGTTTTCACAAAATCTGAATGCTGACAAGGTGGAACCGCCTACTAGCAATCAAGGTAGAAGTTTAATCAAACACAAAAATTAATGATTTATGTCTTCACAATGAGGGATTTAGTATTTTATAAATTTCTTGCAGGTCAAATAAGCTCTCCGACAAAACATTTGCGGAATAGGCCAAGCAATAGCTTCTTCTTTCTTTCTTTTCTTTTATTTTTTATTGTTCTTTAGAATATGAGATGGTTCAAATGGTGTAGGAGTTATGTATATCAATTCTTCCAACTAAATATCAGAGATGGTCAAATATTCCATGTTACAGCTGAGAATGTTGTCACTGTAGCTTCTATAAAATGCATTATAACTAGCCAGACAAGAATAGCAGAACTATTTGAGCAGCATTGACTAAGCATATGGTTGTCAATAAGTTTGAAGGACAGTGCACATAAAACTAATGATTCCTGCATTCAGTTATTCCCTTCAAAACCCAAATTCAAGAAAATGACAGGCTCAAGACAGAATGAAAATCTGGCACCTCATCTGCCAATGGTGGGGATTAGCTGGGTGTTCCTACGCCGGTCCTTCATAATTTTTAGCTTGGCAAGGTGTCGCCAGCAGCTGGAAAAATATGGACAGCAGCTCCTTGCACTTGTTTTTGGACTCACAAGGAAACAGACATGCTCAAAATCCAGGCTACCACAGCCCAAAGCGCGTATTGCACCTGGCGGTCTCTAATTTATGGACTTGGCTAACCTATATAGCAACGCTTAATTACAAATCTGTTTTAGATTTCCTCACTGTCAGTGTAGGTAGGTTTCTCGTCGCCTTGTTTGTTCTTTCCCGCCGCCCACGCCCCGTGGTACTCCTGAGATTTTCCTTTATAATACTTGATTTTTACTGATCAAAAAAAAAAACTACATCCCTTTCATGAAATTTAAAATAGCTCTTACAGTTATCCAAACAATTGGTGGTGTATTAAGATTGTCAAAACTTACATGAAAAAACGATCAAAGGATCAGGAGGGTGATTCTACCATCCAGGAAATAATATTCTCATAATAAGCAACAGAGAGAGAATATCTATAAATGGTCTGACCAAGATATATATATATCCATAAATGGTGTCAGATCATATTTTACCAATGGAATTCAAAGTAATGAAACAGCAGCACAGCATCACATATATTTACAGGGAAGAGTAAAATCTATTAAAATATCCCACTTACAGCAGAGACGTGACTTGATTTAATTTTTTGAATGAGTTACTCTCAAACTCAGTCCAGTTTTTGTGCTGAATTGTTCTAGAGAGAATATCTAAGCCCTTCTCTGTTGATGATACTGACAATACTGCAAACTGCCTTTTCAATAGCTCTTGAAGAGTACACGTCATAAAATCATCATAATTGCCCTTCTCAGTTTCCATACTTGCTGATGAGTTTTGCAGCATCAGCTTGTTGATATATATGTTGAGGCAATCTTGTTCTGTTCCTGAAAGCTCATCAAGATCCATCCCAATACTTGCTGTCAGCAAAGCTCTGAGATGAGCATCCCTTAGTGGTAAGGTTTGGATCAGATGTTCCACAACGAAACTCTTCGCCCTAGAAAGAGTAACTGATGATAGTTGCGCAAGACCCTACTTTTATAAAAGAATAGCAAAGCAATTAGATAGCAAATGCCACAAGGAGTTAGAGAATGTTAGAACCACAGAGAAAAGGGTAAAAGGAAAAGGAAAACCCTGATAATCTCATCTAGAAAAGAACGAAAATGCACAATATGGTTACCTTAGGGAAAGAAGGATTGGATTTGATTTCAAGCAGAATAGCATCAAGTTCATTTAGTGAGTCTTGGTAATCATCCGAACTGCTCAAGTGCTTAATCACCTACACATTGTGATAAGAAGAAACAGAAAGTTTTACATATGCTGCTCCAATTGAGAACCAACAAATTGCTGCATCTGATCTTTGAACCGAATTCAAAACTCAACCCAAGAAGATAGCAACAAACAAAACTAAAATCATGAAAATAGAATGTATCATGAATATATGTATATCAATTAAGAAAACAAAATCAGCAATCACTATGCAACAGCACGTAGGCAATAGAAAAAGCATTGCAAACCAAAAGGAATGATACTAAATTGACAACTTCCAGAAAATCTTATCATCAAGTATTCAAAAGATTAACTTCCGAAAGCAAATTGTGGGAATTCTTGGAATGTACTGTAATGGGCGCATGGGGGCTACAATTATTCAATTTGGAAAAAAAAAAGGGAATAAGAAGTTCAAATGTTCTACAATAAGAGAGAAATGGGCACATAAAGAAAACTTCAGAACAATTCGATATGCCAAAAATAAAGCCCCATTGCGACGTTCAAAAGAACAAAAAATCAACACCCCTTTGTAGTGGAAGACGATACTTGCAAGAATTCAACAACAGAAACGACAGCAAAACACAAAAAGAGATGGCCATATTTACATTCTCAAAGAAAATACCCCATTGAAAGGCTCTCTTAATATTTTGGGGGGCCCAGTGGACAAAATGGCCAGATGATAGATACCCAGATGCCAAAATCAGTATATCTACAAACCCTTTTATCAGTTTCACCATATCTTCCAGAGAAACATCTGGGTGGGACCATCCCATCTTCCCCAAAAACCCTCAACGTTAATGTTCTCCAAGCCCTACACGTAATCTCAGTTTTTACGAAACTAGAAACTGGACGAACAATGCAGAAATTATTTTGAAGAATCCAATTCGTATTCCGATCGTTGATTCAAGGGAAAATGCGCTGAAAACATAAGCAATGGCTTGTCGGCTGGGCTCCCGGTTTCCCGCCCAAACTTGGCTTTCCCGCACGCTCAGCTCAGTCTGGTCTCCTCTATTTAATAAAAGTGATCATTTTTACTTCAAAATAAAAAAGAAAAATAAAGGATAATAATTAAGCTTATATATTTTAAATGTATTTTACATATTTTTCTTTTTAATAAAAAAGTAAATAATGCCAACGAGACCTCACTCAACCCCTCTTTTTAAGAATTTTTTTTTGTTGGTATATTAAATATATTTATATTTGATTTTGATTTTTTTTAGAATTTGGAATCATAATATATTAAGAGTTTAATTTATATCATAATTTAGTTTTATAATTATTCCTATGTATATTGAAAAGAAAATAAGTGATACAAAAATTTATATAATTATGTATGTTCTCCTTAGTTGGTTTTTATCTTGCATGGAAAAAATAATCTAATAATAGAAAGATTATTTTGTATGACTAATAGCTTAAACAGTTTAATTAAACACTTATTTTATAAGAGCTTATTAAATGAGAGTTTATATAATAGGTACTTTATTCAATAAGTTATTTGTGTTTGGATGCATAGTTTAAAACACGTTTGTGTATTATTTTAAAGTGTTTGGATGCATTATTACATAAACACTAATAATAGTTAAAATTATTGAAAATATTATCATAAGAATTTATAAAATTTAAGTGTTTGAATAAATAAGCACTTGTCATGATTTTTGAAAACTAAATAATTAAAAATTAATATTATATATATCATGAAACCATGATAAAAATTTAAAAATAAAGTAAAGATTCACTATATACTAAAAACATTTATAATTCAAATATAATATCAAGTATAAACAATAAACCCAATGAGCAATTTATCTAAAGCTATCCATTTATTTCATAATGTATCGAAGAGATTATAAAAGCTAAATATTATAGGTTTTTCTTTATTAAAATGTTGTCACAGCTTTCTTTATAAATTCGAATGTGATGTATATGAACTTATAGTTATTTAAGAGTCTGAAATTTCCAAAAGCCTACTTTGGGGCCTAGAGATCTGAATACAGCTTGAGACGAATTTTTTTAAGTGATCTGTGTGACTAATATAAATAAAATTATATATTACATTAAATATTTAATACATAGTTTTTATCGAATAATAAAATATAATAAAGTAAAGAATATCAAACATCATCATTTGATTTAATCATTCACTAAACATTCCAACAAAAATATAAACGTATTAATAACCATGATGCCGTCATAGGATTAAAACGAAATAAACACTTTCGTGATGGATCTTCGCCGAATTACAATCAATAAAATCATTATCAAAGTATTGCAATTGAAGATGCAAGCAACCACCAATAATACAATCCAATCCTAGCTTCCAAAGTTTACTTTGGAAGATCCAGATGCATTGTTGGAAGTACAACGAAATTTAGGCTCCATTTGTAACCCAATTAATACTAAGAAAAATTATAGAAATGAAAAAGGAAAGAAAATAAAATTTAAAGAAAAATAAAAAATAGTTTTAAATATAATAAATTAAACTTATATGTTTATTTAAACTTATTTTATTTGTTTCTATCTATTATATAAAAACTAAAAAAAATTGAAATATATAAAAATTTGAAGAATTTTTAATTATATTTGATTTTCTTTCATATTTTTCATAAATATGAAAAAATTATTTTCTTTAATATATTTTTTTATTTCCTTAGTATTCCCCTAGTTCCAATAAAAGGCTTAACGAATAATAATTTAAGGATTCAAGGTGTCAACTAATCAAGCTCAACTCGTATAGACATGAAGTAGATTGAAAAGGCAAAGATTTGAAAGCTTCCGTTTGTGTCTATTATTTCATAGAACCACCAATTTTTTAGAAGATTGCAAACATATGTAAATATGTCAAAATGTGCAGATGAGATTCTTAATTTCTTAGAAACACATAGAAAAAGTGATAGAGAGGATACATAAAATTATATTAGGGATTTTTTAGAAGATGATGCGGAATTTTATTTGATGAAGAAACCGAAAAAAAAAATTCTTAAACATTTCTTGATGAAAATCAGTTCTTGTTGATCAGAAAAAAAAATTAGATCACCTAATTATGGGATAAAAATTCTTCAAACTTTAACAAGATATTTCGATATAAGGCAAGAACAATTGAAATGAAAAGATGGGTTTCTTCCCAAGACCATGAACAATGCTTACATGCAAGGAAGAACACTACAAAGCCAAATAAGGTCCTACAAAATGTCAAAATTTTATAAGAACTTGCATAAAACAAAATGTATAAATGAAACATAAGAGCAAATAGATAGGGGTCAAAAAAATAAAATTTTGTTATCTACTTTAGTCATATTACCTATTTTTAAGTCATCAACAAATATTTTAAATCATTTAAATGAATATCTTTTTTTTTTTAATTTTATAATATGACACTCAAACATGAAAAAATATTTTAAAAATCTCAGCACATGTAGGTATATCTACAAGGCAAACATCTGTTACTTCAACTTGCACTTCTCTAATCACCCACAGATTCAAACATGATTATATGACATCAAGAACTCCAATACCAAACATTATAATAATTCTCAAACTGTTTTAGAAAATAAAACATCTTAGTATGATCACTTTTTGTCCTAACAAAGATTCGCAAAAACCAAATAAAATACTTCCCATATGACAATATCCAAAAATGATCTCAACAAGCTACTAAACTAGAAAATCTAGAAAGTCCAAGAAAACAAAGATAACCCAATCCCTGGGGGGGATTTGGACTCTTAGACAATAGCATTTGCAGCACTTGCGATTCTAGGCCAGAGATCGGCACACTCTTTTCCGATGGGGCCAGTGATGGCAGATCCTACAATCAACACAGCGAACCCAAATAAAAACCACGACTAAAAGAAAAACAAATACCAAACCCAAGTACACCTTCAAATCCATAAGACAGTTTTTTGTGCAGGTAATACCAAAAATTATCTCAGCAAGCAATGTACTTTTGAAGATTATTCCTTCAAGGTTGGCCCTCAAAACTTGAGGGTTCAGACAATAGAACATGATGGTTCCTAGGATCCATAGTCTTAGATTTTAACATGTTATTGTGGTGCATATTGTGAAATTGAAAGAGGCAGGCCGTGTGTCCATTGTCTTTGTATTCCATGCTTTAGGGTGTCACTAGAGGCACTTGAAACCAGCCTGTGATTTCCATCTTCATGGATTCTTAACTTTTATCTTAAAAGAAGATAGATCCTCATCCCCAAGCTGCTATTCAATAAAGAATTTAATGTACCAGTTATTTATAACTGAATTTCATTACCTTTCATTTCTCCCTTGGGATTCACAATGACACCAGCATTATCTGCAGATATAACAAACTAAAGTTCAGACTCAAAGTTAACAGTCTAAGAAAAAAAAAGCAGCTTAGTAACTGTGAATCATCTTCCAACTAACTAAAAACTTATATTAAGAACAATACTAGAAATCAAATATAATCAATTCCATTGACAACCCATACAAGCTTATACACACAATTGGCAAGTCCTTTAATCTGTTAATCCTTTCAACAAATAAACCAACCAAATGAAAAAACCATGTAATCTAGAAACACTTCAGGTCGGTTGGAATAGACCAGTTGCAATGTAACTTCTACTTCCATAAACAGGCAAGTAATGTCATTAGGTGTAAGCAATAAGTTCTCTACAGTCCTTTCTTATAACAAGAATGTACAGTCCTCCATCAATTTTCAGAGCACCATGAAGGATAACAGATTGATAATTGCATATATCAACTTCTCTCAGATATTAATAAGTAACAGAATTGACAGGAGTTTTTCTAAAAAAAATTACAGGCTTCACAAAAATCAACTGAACATAAGGCATATACCAGGAGACAGGTAACACAATGCAATAGGATAAACATTATGCTGTTTAATACTGGCATTTCTTTTGCTCTATGCTTCTCAATATGAATGACCAACTAGTAAAATGGTCCCCCAGATTTGAAAAGAAGCAACATGTAAGGGAACAAAATCTTCACAAAAATAATCTAAGTAACCACATTATTATGATTATGGCTTGCGCAAACAAATGCAGAAGCCAGAAGACTGAGTAAAAGAAGATTTAACTCAACAAAACAGCACTGAAGTATATAAAATAACTTCCAGGTAAAGGTGGGCCTTTCATGATGCAGTATTTTAACATAAGACGACATTCTCTCAAAACTAATCCCATCACGGATTTAGAATCCGGTATCACCCTGTAAACCAAATAAAATATGACTTGAATATCGGAAATTACTCAAAAATAAACCCACAAAACTAAATTTCTATAAATGAAGAAGTGATAGACAAGGAGAAAAGTTTATCAAAATCGCAAGAAAACCGAAAAATGTCCCTCAGATCGAAGTACCAGTCTACCATCAGTCCTAATTAAAGATGTATTTGTGCCAATTCGAGATGGTGCATATGCCTAAACAAAAAAAAGATCATGTAGTCCAAACAAATAAAAACACAAGATCAGTCAAACATTGAAGCAGGATAGCAGATTTTCTAATCCTAGAAATCTTAAAATGCAACATCAAGATGTAAGAACACAAAAAAGAAATCAGACAACCAATCCAGAAAGCTCACGCATGATTGAACAAAGCGATAACAAAAAACAAGGAAATAAGAAAATGTAAAGACCGAACATGAAGCAAATGGATCAAAAATAGACCTTCAAAGTACATGAAGACGCCGTCCTTTCGGCGCCAAGGCTTCCTCTGGCGCACGATGACGGCGGGCATAACCTTCTTCCTAAGATCGGGCTTTCCCTTTTTCACGGTGGCCATGACCATGTCGCCAACGCAGGCAGAGGGCAGCCGGTTAAGGCGACCCTTGATCCCCTTGACGGAGATGATATAAAGGTTCTTGGCTCCGGTGTTGTCGGCGCAGTTCACCGTGGCGGCCACCGGCAGACCCAGCGACATCCTGAACTTGTTCCCCGCGGACCCACCGCGACCTGAAAAATGAAAATCGGTAAAACCCTACCCGAAACTGTTTGGTTTCCAAGAAAATGTAGGAAAAGCTGGAACCTTAACAAGAAATCCTTACCTCGCTTCGACATTGTTGACCTCTCTCTGGATCTCTCTCCCCTTCAGTTGAGATGAAGAATGAGTTCATATATAGGTGATTGCTCTTCTTTCTCTACTAGGGTTTTTGAGGGATTTCGGGGTGTTTGGCTACACGGCTTGTAATATCCGCGTCCAGGTATAACTGAAACGACACCGTTGAAATACGGAACGGCATCGTTTCAACGAAGTTACACTGCACCGTGATAAAAACGATTTAAATGTTTGATCTTAATTCATAATTGTCATAATATAAATCTAATATATTATTTACAATAGGTTGTATAATGTAATTTTTTAAGATAAAAAATATTTTTTCAATCATGCAACTCGTAAAACATTCAACGTTTGAATATGCAAGGCATAAGGAGGGGAGAGTCCCGAGTCCAAGTTCTTGTCGAGATAGTTTATTATATTGTAAGTAAAATGTTTAATTGTCCAAAAAAGATAAAAAAATATTTTAAATTATCTCCTAATAATATTATTCTCTAATAATTATTTTTATGCATCTTATTTATTTGTTTGTATTTACACCTTGTAAAAAAATATTAAATAAAAATGATGGTATAAGATTTAGAGATTCCAATGTCCACATGGTCCAAGTGTCTAACCCCATTTTCTTTTGTCATATGATCATATTTATATAAAATATGATTGTTAATTATGTATTACATGGGGAGTCAGTTGACAATAGTGCCTCGAATATTCGTGGATGTGAATCGGAATATTCGTGGATGCTCTGCAACCCACACCACTCATGAAATTCGCAGAATATTTTGTAATGAGCCTCTACAAGGTACAAAACATGTCCCAACACTAACAATGATCACACATGGTCCACATGCAACAATGGTCACTGGGCTCCCCACAATACTCAAAAATAAATTAACTATATACAATTAGCTTCAAGAGTATTAAATTACTCTTTACCAAACACATATCAAAATTTAGAGTTTTAATACATGTTATACAAAACGAATACCCAAAGCCACAACCCGATTTTCTTCTAAACGCGGTTTCTAGTGAGTGTCGTCCTCCTATACACTCCTTGTACCTAAAATATTGATCCCTCGACAGGGTGAGTAAAGCCCAGTAATGAAAATTTCCTACGTGGGTTACTCCCCACCTAAGTGCATATGCCATGACAAACAATCACATCTAAGCAATTACATGAACCTACTCAAATGTCTACATGACCAATCCCATGTCCCGAGTCCTCATCGACTTTCACATATGCCTAAGCCGAATGTGAGTAAAACATCCGCCAAAACAAAAAGCTATTTGTTCTCAAAACTTACTAATGAAGTTTTGCAAAATATTGGACTACTCCTCCAAGGCGAATTGTCGGATAACGCTCCGAAATACCATGGTCCTCATCCGAAGTGATCTGTTTTACGAATCTCCAAGGCAATTCTTCGGAAAATCTTCCTTGAAATTCATTTCACAAACATTTTCGCCATTTCACTCATGTCATGCACTCACTCTAATATTCTAGTGGTGTCCCAAATAAGACATGGAATGCATGATGCCAACTCAACAACTATAATATATAAACAATATGTATATACTAACATAATTAATTCATAAATCATGCTATGCAAATTCACAATCAATAAATTCAAAATTGAAGCTCACATCGCTAATTAACAACATGGCACAATTTGCAATCACTCAACATCATAAAACACACCAAAAATCACGCCGAGATTATTCACATGAACAATGAAACCCCCGTTGGCATTGCTCACACAACAATAGGTGATTTTCTCCACTCTGGCTCAAATGTTTTGAGACCGAAAAACATGTGGCTAATCCAAGCCTCGTAACATCCTCAACCATTTACAGCCTGCTCTAGCCCAAGAACAACACAAGGTGAAAGATCTCTACCTCTTTGGAGTTGCTCGACCTCCAAATCGGGTGTCCACGCTGCAGCCTCGCCACGTAGATCAACTTTGCTTCTTGCTCCGTTGAGAACCGACTATCCGAATCCACAAGAAATCTAGAAAAGAAGAGCTCATTCTCTCTAAAATCACAAATCCAACCACTCGTATCTCCTCGCCGTTTTTATCCCAAATGAAGAAGATGAACACTATTTAACTGTTGTCTCATTCTCATTAACATTTTCATTAATTCCAATTGTGTCCCTTTTCTTGATTTTTGACACTTGGCTTAATCTAAGCCATTCATTTCCATTATCTCTAATTCAGAATACGTGTCACAAAGAAGATACGCAGAAAGGACTTTTCAATACATCACATGTCTCTCAAACCCGTTTAATGACACCCGACATCCTGACTTCAAAAACGTGAAATTTCGAATCGTCTCGAATTTGAAGAAATTCACCGGAATCTAGATTTCATGGAGACGACCTAACTAAGGAACCGCTTCATCATCCGGAGATTCAGAAAAATTTCGGTTTTGATCGAAATCACCGTTGTACTTTTTTTCAGAAAATTGGAATTTTCTCGGGTCTTACATTCTCCCCTCCTTAAAAAGAATTTCGTCCCGAAATTCTGTACAATCACTACGAAACACATGCATATGCAACGTGCACTCTATCATACATGTAAACTAGTCATTTAAGTATTAAACGACTAAACCACATACCTTCATCCCTAAACAAGAAGGGATAGGTGGGTCGCATCGTGTCCTCGCGCTCCCACGTTGACTCCTCCACTCCACGGTGCCGTCATAGCACCCTCATTAGCCTCACGGTCTTGCGTCGCAAAACCTGATCCCGGCTATCCATAATGCACATTGGTCCCTCCTCGAAGGTCCCATCCGCGGTCAACCTCTCAATCTCTCCCCAATCCATCATGAGTCGATCCGGGAGGCACCGAAGCATGGAGACGTTGAAATACCTCAGATGACCAACATACCGGGCGGTAAAGCCAACCAAGACACTACAAGGCCTACCCCTCCGAGTATCTCAAAGGGCCTAATAAACCCTGGCGCGATAGCTTCGTCACGAACCTAACCACTCCTCTCTTAGGCATCACCTTCAAGAAGACATGATTTCCAACCTCAAATTCTAAGGGTCGACGTCGTACATCAGCATAGCTCTTCTACCGACTGGTCGTGAGAAGACGCCGTCAGATCGCTTCCACCTTCCTGAGGTGTCTCTGACCGATCGTGACCGCGATGGAGCTCTTCCCCACCTCTGGCCCAACATAATCTGTGACTCAGATGGCCTCCCCATATAATGCCTCATATGGTGCCATCGTATACCGCTTGATAACCGGTTGTTGTAGGCGAATTCCACTCAAGTGGCAATCGTTTCCCAACCACCCTTACGATCCAGACGCATGCTCGCAAGATAGTCCCCTAACACCAGATAGCCTCTCCTCGACCAACCATCCGCCTCTGGGTGGAAAGTTGTACTCATGGTCAACCTCAGGCCCATATAGCCTTGTGGAAATTCTTCCAAAGTGCAACTGTGAAACCTGCGGTCTCTATCCAACACCATGGATACCGGTACCTCATGTAAATGAATTATCTCTCAATACAACCTGTATCTCTCCAATGTGAAAGTCACCGCGACGCAAGAAAATGTGCCGACTTCGCGGAGCCGATCCACTATCACCCGCACTACATCATGTCCTTGCTGTGTCCGTGGAAAGTGGGTCGCAAATCCATCGTGGACGTGCCCCACTTCCACTCACCCACTTCCAATGGTCGGTGAGTCTCACGGCTTCGTGTTCAACTTTAACTGGCCGACACATGAGACATCGCTTAACAAAGTCCCCTACGTGTCTCTTCATCCTCGTTCCGCAGTACCGGGCGACGGTTCCCATAGATTCGTGCCACCGATGCACGGCAAATCGAGAGCGTTGAAACTCCCGAGAATCTCCTCTCTCAAATCGGCCAATCGGGAACCACTACCCGGGTTTCATACCCCGAAGACTGACCGCGCGGACGTCCAGCCATCACTCCGTACCGGACCGCACCCGCCCCCACGGACACTCATTCGGCCCGATCCTCGGGACTCAATCACTCTACTCAACGTAGAGACAAGGTAGCTACTTAAACTCCCTGACCGCACTCGAAGCCGTCGATGTAATCGTAGCCCAAACTGTCCCATAGTCTCGAGCATCCGCCACTCCCGGAAACTATACTAGCCAATGCCCTCGTGACTTCGACCGCGCATTAGCCATCACATTTGCCTACCGTGACGGGTAACGCAAAGCCAAGTCATAATCCTCTGTGAACTCCATCCACCGTTGCCTCATATTGAGGTCCCTACGAAAGGAAAATATACTTCGGGACTTTGTGATCTCGAGTACACTCGAACTCCTCGCCATATAAGTAGTGGCGCCTAAATCTTCAAGGCGAAGACTACGGGCCGCCAACTCCATGTCGTGTGGGGTAATTCCCCGCTCATGATCTCTTCAACCCGACGGAACCATAAGCTACTACCCCACCGGGATCGCATCAAAACACATCCCATCCGCCCTCGAGGCATCATAATACATCAGGTACCCCTGCCCCTTGTCCCGGGACTATCAAGATAGGAGTTGTGCAAGCTCCTCTTCAACTCCCGGAATGCCTCCAGACGGCCATCCCAATCAAACTCGACCTCCTTTCTCGGGTCAATCTCTGGCCATAGTGCCAATTAATCTGGAGAAATCCTCAATGAATCTCCTGTAGTACCCAGACAATCCCAAGAAACTACGTATCTCGAAGACCGACTTCGCCTCCACCATCTCTCGGGAGTCCACCGACACACCCGAGCGCCGACACCACGTGTCCCAAAATCTCACCTCGCAAGCTAAACTCGCACTCATCACTCATGCACAACTGCATGGTCTCAACAATCGTAATACAACTCTCAATGATACTCATGCTCCCACTTTGATTGGGAGTAGATCAAAATGCCATCCACGAAGACTACGACAAACTGATCTAGATAGGGTTGGAATACCCTATGCATGAGGTCCATGAATGCTGCTGGCACATTCGTCAATCCAAAGGGCATCACCATAAACTCAAAGTGCCCATAACATGTCCTAAACGCTGTCTTAGGGATATCTGTCTCCCTAACCACAGTTGATAGTAACCAGTGCGAAGGTCTATCTTGGAGTAGACTCGCGCTCCTCTCAACTGATCAAACAAATCATCAATCCTCGGTAATGGGTATCAATTCTTGATCGTAACCCTGTTCAACTGCTTAGAAGCCAATGCACACCAAGGGTCTTGTCCTTCTTCAAGAATAGAACCTAGCGCCCATGGTGAAGTGCTCGGTCTAATGAACCCCTTGTCCAGTAGCTCATGTAGCTGGACTTTGAGTTCCTGCAACCCCTTGTCCAGTATTTATTTTCTTTTTCAAGTTTTATGTGTCAAGAAGGTTAAATCAAGTTTTGTGTGTGAGCCTTTTTAGTGTGGTGATAGGTTCGAACATATTTTCAATTCATCGAAGTAGCATCAAGGTGTTGTGATACTACTTGTATGTCGTTTTATCCTGGGAGACAGACGTCGATCTTATAGTCTTCGAGCAACAGAGGAGACGATGAATATGTTTTAAGAAAATCTTGACTCCTCACGAAACTCGGCATCCTCAATTTCTCATTTCTTTCTTTATAATTTTTCCTTTCCTCTGTAATTTTGTTTCCATGTATTTGCAAACAAAGTTTTGTAACACACACATATATACATACATATATATTTTTCCTTTCCTCTGTAATTTTGTTTCCATGTATTTGCAAACAAAGTTTTGTAACACACACACACACATCTAGGCCAGAGGATATTCCTTTTATCCTGTTGTAAAATGTTTCCCATACCCACGGGTGGTTCAGACCACTTTTAGAGTTCCCCATAATTGATCGTTGTAGATAGCCTGGCCCAAAAGTCTACTGCCTTATTGCATTATATATTTATATATATTGTATCTTGGGGAGGGGATTACCCAAACAACACCACTCAATCTCTTCTTACACGTCTAGGCCAGAGGATATTCCTTTTATCCTGTTGTAAAATGTTTCCCATACCCACGGGTGGTTCAGACCATTTTTGGAGTTCCCCATAATTGATCGTTGTAGATAGCCTGGCCAAAAAGTCTACTGCCTTATTGCATTCTTGTACACATATCTCGGTTGGCTATACAATCCAGTCTCGAAGGAGCAAGTCCTCGCACACTTTAAATAAGACTCCATGTTGGTTGTCCCCTTGGCTTAGGCTGTCTAATCCTCTGTAAGCTGTGAGAGAGTCGGTAGCCTCTGTTACCAACTTTCTCACCCCTACTTCCCATGTCATTCTCAAGTCTCAACCCATGTAAAATCGCCCAAAGCTCAGCCACCAGTGCTATGCAATATCCCAAGTTTATAGAGAATCCAGTAATGCACTTTCTCATATGATCCCTCAATAGCCCCCCTCCACCAGCAAGTTTCATGTTCCCTCTGCAACTTTCTTCCGTATTCAGAGTTACCCAGCCATGCTCCGGAGTCCGGAGGTGATCAGCCTACCCACTTGGTGTTGTGTTCCCCCTCTTTGCCTTGTATGATCCCCATAATAGAAAAAGCCGACGAGATTTCGTGAAGGTTTTTTTTTTCTTTTTCATTTATCATTTTTTTTTTTTTTTTTGAGATAGTCATAGTAAGAAATTGAAATTTTAATAAATAGTTAACAATTTTTTAAAAGATAAATCTTATTTTTAAAATGTTTTTTTAAAAGTTAATCATTTTTTAATATAATGTAGTAAACTATATCTCCTAATTTCCAACCATTTTTAACATTGACGCTTTAATACAATTAAGCTAGTCTTGTGAACATCTTATTTTGAAAATGTTAAAAAACTATTTCTAGACTTATTGTATTATTATTTTATTTTAATTTATTTTAAAAACTAAATATATTAATACAAACCTAACTCTAAACTAATTATCCAAAACTGTTTTCAAAAAAAGCAATTATTTTTCATTTGACAAAATCCATTGCTTTTAAATTTACACAAATCCAGATTTTACTTAGCTAAATAAGAGTTGAACTAGGAATTCAAACTATGAACAATTTAAACCAATAAAAGCTCATAAACATGAATAACATTCACACATACCACATAACATTTATGAATAGGCAAAACTCAACCAAACTAATATAAACTAAAATCGAAACTTTAAATCAAATACATGAGAAAGCACATGGAAAAATATATCATTAATTTAACCTACATATGTACAAAATTTATTAGAGCACGAGATCTAAAAGATGGAAATAATTAATTAAAATAATTATTCTAAAACTAAAAATGAATAAAGACTACAAAATGGATTAAGCTAACAAGTTAAAATAAATGGAAAATATCAAATTATCCAAACTAATTGGGTAATATCCCAACCTTTAAACTTCCTCTCCTTTTTTCCTTTCAGTCTTCTCCTCTCTCTTTATTTATTTATTTTTTCTTTTCCTTTTGGGATGGTCCTTATATCTCCCTTAACACCCTTTCAAATCCTTATTTATTTTGTTTCCTCCTTTCAGCCATCCTCCACATTCAAGACCCATCAACCTTTTGCCTCCACAATAAGCCATCCAAGCATGAATTGGGTGTTGGGTCCATAAAAAATGATTTTTAGACAAAATTGCTGGTCTACACCTTACCCATTTTCCTTGGTTTTTATAACAAAAAACAGTTTTTCAAAACGATAACGAAACAATGCCTTTATTTTTTTTCTTAAGTCATCGGACTTTACAATGTTTTTAAAACTTAAAAATAATACACAGATTTCTATTTTAAATGAATTCTAGCAATTTTGAATAATTAAAGAGACACTTTGATCTGAAACCCAAAAAAAAAAAAAAAAGAGATACTTTGACCTGTTTATTGAAATATTTTTCTGAACTTATTAAAAATTAATTTTTTAGATTATTTCAAAAATAATTTTTTAGATTTATTAATAAATATTTTATTTTGTTCATCATGCCTACCTCATGTGATGGAGGTTCACGATTTAAATAAACAGTGCAAAAGGAAGGGAGAATTCCCGAGTTCAAGGTCCAGTAGGATAGTTTACTACTGTTTGCACCCAAATTAACATTTGGCTTGATCCAGTACTGGGTTAGGCCTAAGCTTAAGCCTATGAATAAAAGTCCAAATAGAAAGGGGCCCATATCCAATTGCACAAGTCCATAGAAGAAGTCCAGGGGTATTTTTGAAATTTTTAAAAATTTTGGAAGTCAAGCGAAGCTTTATCAAAAGTGGCAAAGAATTAGGGCAATTGTGTGCTGGTGTAGAATATTCTTGAGGAACAAGCTTCCATAATGGAGACATGGATGAGGTCGTTAGGAACAAGTTTCCTTAATGGAAGACAAGGGCAATTACTTCTGAAAGTGGAGACTTGGGCAGTGTGAATACCATGATCTCTGGGATCCATGACTCGATGGGTCCGGGGCCCGCTGGGCCTGTGTTGTGAGACGGCCCAATTCCACTCACCTCACCAAGACCAGGCAGACACTTCTCAAACAAGAGAATCTATAGAGGTCGCCCGGGAAAGCAAGGTCAAACTCTTCCATGGCTTGCTCAAGGTAGCCCATCTAGGACTTCAAGTCCGCCAGCCGACCATTCTACCCCATATGGGAATTCTATCTCATATGGGAAGTTTGTTACAAATAAGCACCTAGAAGTGGAAAATTCGCAAAAATGATATTATTAGAAAATTTTCCAGCTTCCGAATCCCTTACTCCTCGGAGTGATAATCCTGGAAAAGGGAAAAATAATCCTTGACAAGGAAGAACTATTCGTTGATAAGGAAAGGAAGATTTCCTCCCTTAAACTAGGAGGAGATAAAATCCTACCCCGAGAAGGAAGGAGGGGATTTTCATTAACCTAACCCAACAATTCGGAAAGATGGCCCATTGGGGAATGTAAGCAATTCCAACTACATCCATTATTTTCTCTATCTCCATACTTTTGCTGACTTAATCATCGGAGAGGCGCCACCGGATCACCCTTTTGCAGGTTCATATTGCGCTGCTGATGTTCAAGGAATCTAAAGATCAAGACCCCTACAACTTGACGCTCAGGGGTTCCAACAATCAAAGTCAGATACTTTTGCTGACTTAATCATCGGAGAGGCGCCACCGGATCACCCTTTTGCAGGTTCATATTAAGGGGTCGTCGATGTTCATGAATCGAAGATCAAGACCCTACAACTCGACTGTGGGTTCCAACAATCAAAGTCCTAACAAGCCCCCCATCGTCTTGGCATTCTCTGAAGACGCAACTGCCGAGGTGCATCGTAGAGAGTTGGCGGAGGAGTCTGGTAAAGGTGCTCCTCTTGGGGATTTAAATGGACATCCACTTTTTCTTTCCTTTTTTTGTGTAATGGCCCCAATGTGACCGCTCTTCTTCTTCCTCCTTTTTCGTAGTGGCCCAAATATGGCCGCTTGGGTATGTATCATCGTGTAACTAATGACGCCCTTGGCATATTTATAAGATGTAATTTTTTGTAACTGGCCCAATATGACCGCTTAGACATATATCACCGTGTAACTAATGACACCATTGGCGTATTTATGAGACATAAATTTTTGTAATTCTTTAATCAAACAACCCCCGGCTAGGATTGATTCTTTAGAGATACTAAGGTTAAGTTACATCCGGCTAAGTGCCCTCGTTAGGCTCCCCACCCAGCGGGCGAGCTGGCGCCAGCGGGCCGAAGAAGGTGTTAAGAGCCACAATTCGCTCTTTCGAGAGTGCCAACTGTGATATCATCCATATCTCGATCCAAAGCAGTTAAGAGCCACAGCCCGTCTTCAAGAGGCCAATAGATACCACCCATATCTCGATCTCGAGAGTGCCACAGTTAAGAGCAACAATCTGGTCTTTTAGAAGTACCACTAGGCTAAGAGCCACAGTCTGGTCTTTTGTAAGAACCAACAGGATATTAACCATATATGGGCTTTTATGAGTGCCCGCGGGCTAGGAAGTCTTTTGAAAGAGCCAACAGGATATCAGTCATATCTAGGCTTTTGTGGGTGCCAGCAGGCTAAGAGCCACATTCTAGTCTTTTGAAAGCACCAGCAGGATATCAACCATATCTAGGCTTTTATGGGTGCCAGTATGCTAAGAGCCACAGTCTAGTCTTTTGAAAGCGCTAGTAGGATATCAGTCATATCTAGGCTTTTGTGGGTGCTAGCGTGTCGGCTACGATGATCTTTGTAAGCACCATCGATATTGTCATATCTGAAAGCTTTTTAGGGTGCCACAGTTAAGAGCCAGCCTCTGCCTTTTGTATGGGCCAAAGAGGATATCACCCATATCTTGGCTTTATGGTGTCGCAGTTAGAGTCACAAATCGGGTCTTTTTGGAAAGCTCCAAAGCAGGGATATCGCCATATCCGGGCTTGCGGGGTGCGTGCTAAGAGTCACAGTCTGGTCTTTTGTAAGCGCCAGCAGGATATCAGCCATATCTGGGCTTTTGTGGGTGCTAACAGGCTAAGAGCCAAACCCCAATATATAGGGGTGAAACGTCAATAGACGTATTAAATGCGCCATTAAAAAATCATGCACCGCAAACACGTTGGGACATGTGCGCTATGATAGGCGGAAAACGTATTGTATAAAATATACGCCTATGTGTGCAAGTGCACGCGTCGCCCCAAGTAATATAGTGTACCAAAGGTACGAATATCGATCCACGGGGACAAGAGAATTGAATAATAATGCATGTGCTTTTGTGATATTATCCTAATAAATGCATATAAGAAAGAAATCAAATGTGTGAATTTCAACTAAACTATCGATCTTAATGAATTACTGTGTATTGAAGACTAGGGTGATGTTTCCCCCTGTCACTTTCAATGGATCATTTATTAAAGATGCTATTATTCAATTTATTTATAAATTATTGATGGCGAGGAGATCTTACCTACGAGATATCCTCTCTCGAGGTATATCCGCCAATTTCATGAATAGAGTTGGGTGTATCTCTACCCCAACTCGGTATTCCAAAACGCTTAAATGTTCTACCCTCAATACACCTGTGTTCAATAGCCCCATTAACCGAATCAACTCGAAGGTCATTTACTCAGATCCCTGAATATCCTCATCTCTCGAATCCTGAGGCCCAAAGATGATTATGCTAATGTTGGCCAGACACTACCATGTAAATGAATTATAGATATAAAGCAGATCCAAACCGTTTATAAACAAAATGAATAATATAAATTACCGATCTTTAATCCATTTGTAATATATAAAATTCAATAAATAATTTAGGTATAGGTCTAGAACATAATAATCACGAAAACACAAGTATCTGATATATAAAACAAAAGTTCCATTGTCCAAAAATGAGAAACAATACAAATCACGGGCTCTTCTTCAAGTCGCGATGTCGCCGGCCGCTCGAGCTCGCGCCCTAATCCTACGCTTCCGATATTCTAATCGCGCTCCGTTCTTTAATGCCGAGAAAGCGCACTCGCTACCGACGCCGCGACGCCAGACGCCGCGACGCCGCTTGTTGACTTGCACGCAGTCAATCTAACGCCGACGTGACGCCGTAACGCCCCTGACGCGACGCTGACGTCGCGACTCCCACCTTCTACGCCTAGCCTCCTTATGCTCCAAAATTGCCTCCAACAGCTGCCTTTTTACTCCAAAGCACCTGCATCCACACCAAACACCAATTCAGGAGTCTAGCCACAAAAACTATGAAATTACTATAAAATAAACGTGAAAATGAAAAACCGACGGAGTAATATGAGTGTTTAGACACTCATCACGCTTACTAACTAAGCCAGGACTAACCAATTCTTCACCTTCCAACACGCTTTACGAGTGCATTAATTTTCCAAGTCTTTCCAGCTTTCCATACTCCATAGAAGACATTATCATTGCGAGTGCCATGGTTTTTAACCCACTACACCATAGTCCCAGGGCCCATTTGACTTAAGGACCGCCTAACCCGCACAGCTCTAAGCCTACAGGCACCTCCCAAAAGACCAAACTGTGGCTCTAAACCCTATGGCACTTCCAAAAGAGAAACTAAACAAGGCCTCCAGCCTGCTGGTAGATGACCTAGCCCTACAATGGTCCTTGGCCTATTGACTACAACTAAGGCTCGAAGATGTTCACCGTCGCCTGATATGTGGCGAACCCCGCTAAGCTCCCAACTTCTAGCATCAGCATCCTAGGAGCCGACTCATTCAACCAAGAATCGGCAGCGCGGGTTGCACAATGAAAGGAATCAATAGCCTAAACAAACTATAAATTATAAAAGCGCCAACAACGTTAAGGTGAGAAGTAAAAATAAGGAATAGTAGAAGTAGACAAAAAGGTGTATTTCATTAAAGCACCAATGGTGTCCGAAGAGTACACAAATGATGGTGGTCGGCCAAGGCCCCTTTACAAAAAATTGTGATTAAGTAAGAACTAAAAAAGAGGGATTTGGGAGTCCATGATCCTCTAAGAGTTGTTGAATTCCACGCCCTTAGCCACCTCATCTCGCAGAAATCCTCGGGCCAGGCGGGTCTCAAAGATCCGTCGGGCCGTGGGGGCAACCCAAGGTTCACAAAGAATTTAGGAGGCAACAGGTCGGCGAAGTCAAGCATACCCTTTGGGACCCTCCCAGACGCGCCCATGGGAGGCAAAAAGGCAAAACACAACACCTCGGGGATTCATAGGCAAAAATCACCTTTAAAGCTCAGGATATTCCTCCTCCATGGCCTGTTCTACCGACTGACTCGGAGAGAAGACACCTCGTCCTTAACCGTCCAAAGTTCTAGCAGGAGAGACGTCCGATCAACCTCTAGTCGGGCGGCCTTAGACTCGGCCTTACGCTTAGCCTCTTCGCTACCGTCCTAACTTCCTCCATAGCAGCCAGAGCATCTGACCAGGTTGGGTCACCTTCGTTATCGGCCCTCATGTCGCCCTGCTAGCGACGATCGCTAGCCAGTAAATCGCCTCCTAGCCTCGTCTATCTCTTTCGCACCCACCGCCTCTTAGAGCCCCTATTGGCCTTCGTTCCCAATAATATTCGGATTAGATCAACCTCGTCTAGTGGACCTTCGAGGCGCAGCGCTCTGAGGCGCTACCTCGCATGGTCGCAACTCTCCTCGTATCTCCACCCCACAGAAGCCCTCGCGGTCGGGCGCCCCATGTTCTTGAGGGCCTTCGCCGCCTACAAAGAGAGAACATTAGAAGGAAATCATAACATCAAAGCAAAGAGTCAAATATCAGAGGTTCAACTGATACCGCCTACACCCTATCGAAGTCATGATTGCGCATGTACATCCTCACCCTTACCACGCGCTGCAGACCTCTTATCCAAAGCACCCAGGATGTGGGATATATTCTCCCATGAGCCACCAACGGTAGGCGGAAGCTGTGAGGGTAAAGATCGCACATGTGCGGGACGAAAGGGTCCCTCTGGTTGAAGGGCCTCCAGTAGTTAATGAGCACCAGGGCAATTTCCTGATCAGGAGCTGGCGCATCCTCCGTGGGCTTAGCCCACTCCATTGGCTCGACGTACGAACAAAGCACCAGCCTATCAGGGGGCCTCCGAGCACCATGAACTGCGAGACTAGCTAGTCCGGCCTGTGGAGGCGACGCACCGGTTGCCTTAGCAAGTGAAGCCTCAACAAGCGCTTCTTCAACGTGGGGAAGTTCCCCGGCTGGAGTTTCATCCTCCAACACGGCACAAGCCTTTCAAGAGACATCTTAGGCAGCACCCAGGACAGTAGACTGGGACTCAAGGACTCGTTCCGACAAGTCCACGGTAATCATCGTCGAATCAACTTGGACCTCCTCATCAAATCTAGACGACATAGAGCTTTTTTCGCCCGGAACTTCGAGGCCAGGTGTGGCCTCCCCCTGAGCGTTGGCAGCTCTTTTACGCATCTGCATAGAAAATCCAACGACGAGGCCAGACATTTCAACCTCTCTCTCTTCGGCCAATTCACTAACCGACAGATTCGTCCAACACCTCACCGGCAGCGTGCGCTTGCTCGGACTTCTTCTTCTTCTTCTTCGCCACTTAGGGTCCTACGTGGACAAAGTTAGATGATCTGGCCGAACAAGGAGTTCTGGAACAACCTCCGAAGAGCCTCCTGGCAACGACTTCAGGAGGTCCGCAAAGACAAAATGCTCACCCTTGATGACCTCGCTAGGCAAAGGACGAGGAAGAACATGCACTATGTAGGGGAAAGGACTAGCGCCCAAATCCTACAGGTTCTTCACAAATAGAAGGAGCTCGTGATAACGCTCCCTTTCTGTGATCTCAAGCAACCGGCAGATGAGATCCAACCTCGCCTTCTCGACCTAGTTAACCAACCGACCTCGTCTACGCCTATCCAAAAATCATCAAGAAGGTAGGTACATCAATACACCCACGACCTAGGGAAGTAAGAGATATGCTAAAACAGAAATAGAGACAAACCCGGGAATGTAAGGGACTGGTTCAGATTCAAAGGAAGCCTTGAAGAGCTGAGGGTCTCATACCACGAGCCCTTGACCAAGATGACCCCTTTCGCCTCCGTCTTGGGGGAGTTAAGGAGCCCGGTTACAAATTGCAATAGGGGACTGTGGGTTAACATGGACAGTGTACTCATCCCAAAGTCATGCGGTAATGAAGTGCATCTCTAACAAATAGATATCCGTTTAGTGGGAGGGAGTTCAGCACACTGCAACCCATTAAGATCCGAAATATGTTCGATTGTATGAGTGCAGGAGGTGCCCGAGAAAAATGAAGGAACTACTTCACCAGTGATGGAACGGGGAGGCGAAGCCTAACACCAAACTGCTCATGCTTAAAGTAGACGACATTATCTCGCTCCTAAAGCCGGTAGTTGGCCCGTCCGACATCTCCGCACCAATTTCAATAGGAATTGTCAGATAACCCCTCAAATCCTCTACGCACACGGGCAAAGAACTGGGATCAAGCCACGGAGTTCTTCCTGGGTACCCCTCTTACGCCCAACCTGACTGGTCGAAACCACTTCGTGACCTCTTGCCATTCTACAGGCAGATATAAAAAAAAGGGGGGAAGAAGAAGGGGTCAACTTGAGATCCAGAAAGCGAAAATAAAAAAATTGGGATAGGAAAGAACACTCTACTCGAAAGGAAAAATAAATCTCCTTGAGGTTTTATAACCCACCCGAGATAGAACCTAGAGAAAGTAAACCGAAAACCTTCGCGGAAACTAGTAGGACACCTCCAACCACGGAAACACCTAAGCAAACCAGCGACACGGAAAATGTTTGAGTTGCAAACACTCTCCAGAAAATCAAAAGTCGTCGAAGCGTCAAGGGTCTTTGATGACTCCTTTATAAGAGAAATTTGCAGAAGCGTGGAGGAGGATGAAGTACAAGAATTAAAAAAAAAAACTCTTTTGAGAAGATATAAAAGAAACCACTCTTGAGACCACTATCCCTATTTATAGGGGTAAGGGGTCGTCAGACGCATTAAATGCGCCGTCATAATGAGATACGTAAGATGCACATTGGGAGACGTGCATCTCCCATGTGCCTTAAACATATGTAAGCATCACCTCCAAAAGCATTTAATGCGCTAATCATTTCTCACAAATCTTTCAACTCTCAACATTTAACATTTGAAATCACAGTATTTTCCCTCGACTAAAATAAAGACAAAATTCAGTTCGGAAGGGAAAAGGCACTAGTGAAAGCACTTACAATCTCTGGGTGATCCGTTACTCCGGGATGGGCTCCCCCGTCGGGCCTCGTAGACATGGACGCCCCACCCCACTCCCACCCCACCAAGACCAGCGACACTTCTTAGAAGGGAGAATCTATAGAGGCCGCCCGGGAAAGCAAGGTTAAAACCCTTCTGCCGACTGCTTCAAGGCCGCCTGGCCCTGACTTCCTAAGTCCTCTAATACATCTTCTATCCCATACTTTAAGTTTGTTACTTAATAAAGACTCGGCGAAAATCACAAAAGTCGGGAGCATATTATCGCAAATTCCAATCCTCTCCGAATCCCTTTATTCCTCTGGAGCGATAATCCTGTAAGCTTTAAAAAAAATAATCCCCGACAATAAGAACTAAAGCCGCCGATAAGCGAGCATTTCCTTCCTCGAAGCTACAGGCAGAGATAAAATCCTACCCGAGAAGGAAGGGGAGGGGATTTTCGTTAACCCTATAATAAAGATGGCCCACTGCGAAGCGTAGCCACTCCAACTACGCCCATTCTTTTCTCACTCGCATTTCCTTGCCGACTTAATCATCTGGCAGGCTAGCCCATCACCGCCGAAACACCCCGGCAGGCTTACATCAAGGCCGCTGGATGCCGCGACCGATTACCAAGACCCCAACCGACGGGGATCCGACAATCAAAGTCCCAACAGCAAAGCAAAGGCGACATCTATAAACAGCGCGTAAGAGAAATCACCAGGTGAACAAACAACCACCAACAACTCAACAAATCAATCGACTTAATGTCAATCTACTTCCTCAAATCCTAGCTTTTCATTAAGCTTTCAGCATTCTATTTCCTAGTTTTAGCCAAGTTTCTGTCAAATTTCCAGTATTGTTATTTAATTCATTCGTAGTAAAATTCAATATTTTCTCTAGTAATTCCAATATTCTGGTTGTAAGTTTTATTCAAGTTTTTATCAATTTTCTTGCACAATATTGTTTTCACAGTGAAATCTAATGTTCACTTCAGTAATTTCAACACTTTATTTCCAAGTTTTATTCAAGTCTGTCAACTTTCAACATCGTGTTATTTCATTCCTTTCTATGGAAATTCTACTTTGATTTTAGGGAACTATCAAGGAAATCGAAGAGCCTATATAGTCTGATTAAAAGTTTAATTTTACGAGCTATTCCATTTTAGAATCACTTTAATTTCTTGATATGCCCGCACGCTTGTATTTTATATGTTTGATGTGAAATTCACAAATGACCACAACAAGTACAGTGTAATTAAAGAATTTAGTTGTCAAATAAACAAATTTTTTTTGGATTATTTCTAATAAAAATGTAAAAACGAGGGAAAGAAAACCCTTTTCGGTAGGGCAGTTATAACTCACGACCGTTACATCCAACGAGATATCAGGTGAAGAAGCCATGTCCTGCTGTTCGGCAAATGCTCTCCTCACTCCATCGTTCCCAGTCCCAAGGAGGAAGAAGACGAGACACGTCATCACCACCTTCACCATCCCACGGTGCCACGTCAGACCTAGAATGTCACTCCAACAGCCACTCACCGCCATCACCAAGCTCCTCTGGGGCAACTCCCTCCCTCCCCAACTCCTCATCTCCACCGTCCGTTCCACCTGGTCCGCCACCTGGCACCTCCTCATGTCCCAGCTCGCCCCCTCCAACCCCTCCGGCGGTTACTCCAGACCCCCCTCCCAATTTCCCGCCAATCCCAACTCGCCACAATTTCCCCGCCAAAACCCTAACTCCCTCCACCTCTATGTCGGCTTGCCCTGCCCTTGGGCTCACCGAACCCTAATCGTCCGAGCCCTAAAGGGTCTCGAAAACGCCGTTCCGGTGTCGATCGCAGCCCCGGGAACGGACGGTTCATGGGAATTCAGGAATGGGGCTGCCCCAGAGGGCGAGGGAGATAGGTTTGTCCCCGGTCTGGATAAGGCGAACGGATGCAGAACACTGAGGGAGGTTTACAGGCTTAGGCGAGGCGGGTACGAGGGGCGGTCGACGGTGCCGATGCTGTGGGATGTGAAGAAGAAGGAGGTTGTGTGCAATGAGAGTTATGACATAATTGAATTGTTCAACTCCGGGTTGAATGGGTTGGCCGGCAACCCGGGTTTGGACTTGGCGCCACCGGCTTTGAAGGGGAGGATTGAGGAGTGGAATCGTGTGATATACCCCAATGTTAACAATGGGGTTTACAGGTAATCAATCAATCACCAGCGACTTTCGTTTTGCATCAGTTCAGTGGAGAATGCTTTCCTATTACTACTTACTAGCCAAGTTGTAATAGAAAATTTCTGAGCTGATAATAGTTTTGTTTGGACAAGGATGCTTGATCAATAGAGAATAATTAGGAACTCCGTGATTTACCCTAGGGATTGCAGTTCTAAATTTTTACATTGGAATTGACCCCTCATTCAGATTAAGATATGTGACAACACCGATTTACTCAAAATCAAATTTCATCCATTAAAAAAAGACCATGTTCGTTCATATCAAACTTGGTCACCCCTCCCTAATTTGCTCCATGTTAATAACGGGTTTACGATGAAATTATTTTGAATTCAAATGGTGATGTGAACAGGGGTTGCCCGAGGAATACAAATGACCTCTGGGTTTTTTTTTTCTATCAGATGTGATGAGCATCTGGAACTGGAATGACTGGTTGTGCTTTGGTCTTTGCTGCCTTAATGCATTTTGCTTGTAGGTTCCATTATCACAAAGCCTTCCCAAAATTGGCTTGGCTTCAAGATGTAGAATGCAGAAATCTATGCTGGATCACCATTTAGTCGGGCTACTAGGACTGTGTTTCTTTCTTGCGCAGGGCATCAAGTACATGTATTTTTATTGATTGGCCAATTTCTAAATGCTCCTAAAGAGCTGAATCCAACTTTGTCTAGCATGAACATTTGGTAGAAAGTGGTTAATTTGTATATACCATGGTTGACCTTTTTATATGCAAAGACCACATGTAAGTAATCATGTGACTTTGTGAATATGAATTTTGCAGATGTGGATTTTCTCAGAGCCAAGAAGCATATGACACAGCAGTGAACGAGTTGTTTAGTACATTGGACATGTTAGATGATCATTTGGGTGGATGCCGCTACTTGTGTGGAGATATGCTTACTCTTGCAGATATCTGCCTCTTTACTACTCTAGTACGATTTGATCTTGTGTACAATGTTCTTTTCAAATGCACAAAAAAGAAGCTTCTCGAATATCCGAACCTTCATGGATACATGCGAGACATTTACCAGGTACTTGTCTGTTCTGAAAACAAGTAGTATTATACTTATTGTATGAGTTCATGTGGGCGTGCCTAAGAATTGTATATTCATTCTCTGAACAGATTCCTAAGGTTGCAGAAACTTGTAATTTTCAAGCAATTATGGATGGGTATTATGGGATTTTATTTCCTCTGAATCCAGGCAGCATTCAGCCGGTTATGCCGTCGGGGTGTGAGCATGAAGCCCTCATTAGACCTCATAACAGGGAGTCCTTGTCATCATCAGCTGATCAGATTATGGCATTATACTTGTAATTCACTTTCTTGTATTTTTTGTATATAGTGGTAAATTTATGTATATACATTTATAATTATATTTCACCTTCTTATGAAGTGGTTGCCATGAGAGTTGTTCTTTTCAGATGGGAGAATTGTGTTTTAGGGGTAGCAATAGGTGATTATGGACGACATTAACTTGAATTAAAAAATAGTTTTTTCTTTAATAAAAGGAGGCTACAAAATAGAAGCAGTTTGGATAGATTTGTTAATTTGATGGACATTAACTTGAATTTAAAGAGTCTTTTTTTTTTAATGCAAGGAGACTATGAAATAGAAACCTTACAAAAGCGATTGAAAAGAGTCTTGCAGTAATCTTCAAAATAATATTTTTGATCTTTAGGGGAATCTACCATCAAGTGCTTGACAATACCTTTTTGGTAGACTATTTATAATTCTATTTGCTTTTTTATAGACATGACAATACTCTCATATACACTTGGATCTTAGATTCTTAAGACAACTTCCAAATATCCTTTATTAATAACACAATAAAATATGAGGTACGATATTTTACTGTAGCAATATATTACTATTTGGGAATCATATTCAATCTCTAATTTTGAAAACCATTGTTCTTAGCAGCAAATATACATCTCTTAAAAGTCAGACATTTTACAATATTTATTAAGGAGTTGCCTTATGTCTATATGCCACCATTTTTATAGTACCATTAGAATTTCTAATGACACCCTAAAATACTTTTATTATTTATCCTTGTATTATCAAATTTTAGTTCAAACTTATCATTAATAGGGAGAATTCAATCAATCAAATTTTCAACCATTCCAGAGATATTCCCATCATTTGCCTTGTTTACGCTGGGCCTTAACTGGTATACTCCTGAAGATTTTGAATCTTTCAGATTGTTTCTCAATAAATGTGACGGAGAAAGAGGCCTGATCAACTTTCCAAACAAAGCCTTACTGTTATGAGTATGAGTCCAAATCCACTCCATTTGATTATACCAAATCTTTCCTAGATAATGAAACAATCTTCGTATTTTTTTATGAATTCATTCATCTACTTTTTACATTACATTACAAAAGATTTTTGTTTTTCACAAATTTGTCTCCACTATGACTCAAACCCTGAACCCTCACTCTCATGCCCCCCCAGCCCTTAACCACTTAGCTAGGTCTTATTAACAAAACAATTTACACTAATTTTATTGTTTTTTCCATTTAACTCACAAAGAAATTACCCTCATATAACAAGGTGTTGACACTACTAACCCCTATCTCATAGAATTTGTTCTCAAATAAAAGCTGAACCCAGCTCCAGCCACTTATGTTTGGGGTAATCAATTAAATATAGACTGAAACTGATTGATTTGACTGAAATGTATGGTATATATTTATATATACACACGCACACACACTAGAAAACACGAGAAAATTAGTAAAAATCCCAAAAGATATTTGCATAATATAATTTATTATTTTACTAGCTGATAAATCTTTGAATCAAAAAGTGAAACTAATATATAAAAGAATACAGATTATAAATATTATAAAAACACACTAATTTGATATGATGTTTTAAACTCATTTCGATTAACTCTTTAATGGACTAAATAATTATAAATTAATCAAATTTCTAGTTCATTTTAAATATGTTTAATTCCTTTTATATATTTCACAATACAAAAAAAAAAAAACCCCAATTTTTCTTTCCTAAATTTGAAGACCGACCACATAGAACCTACGAATTCGGGTCATTACAATTGTTCAAGTTATCATGCCTAAAACCCAAATCATTTTCGGTATGGATGCTATTAAAACCATTCTCAAAGCAGCAAACCTTCTGTTCCACTATGTAAAGTGGATTACACGAGTAAAGCATAGAAAAAAAGATTCCCATGATACCCGGAAAGTTTTTTTTTTTTTTTTCCTAATTTTGAGTACAAGGACCCTAAAAATTCCCCATAGTTAAGGCGGCTGGCAAGAGTTGTTTAATAATAACTGATAAAGAGCTAGGGCCATGTGAGACCTTCCCTATACACAAGATCCTCCTGTACAAGTACAATATCAGCAAAGCAATGCTAACAGATTTCAGAAAGCCCAGTCCCCATAAAGGACTATACCAGAAAATATAGTGCAACAAAATTGGTTTCACAGGTAATCAATCAATCTTCACTGAGTCAAAAAGGATTCTAAGGCCAAAATGGCATTTGCTCAACCATTCATCCCAAACTTAAAGCAGCAGACCTAGACCCTGCACCACAGAACACAATAATTGCCGTTACACATTAGTAGTACTGGGTCTCAAGAAGACAATCTCACGCTAAATAAGTTCTAGCATTCTTCCAGTGTGATCCTTTCTCCCGAGAGATACTATGAAGGAGATTGTTTGGTTGTTTTTTAAGAATAACATTTGCGATAAGAAAGTATATGTCATTAGGTAAATATACTGTTTCATGGAATTTCATCAAGTTCAATGCCTCCATGAAATACCTGGAAATGTCTTTCTGGCAATTCGTCACCATATTCTTTTACGCAACTAGGTTCAAATTTTTGTCCATTTTCTTTCTCATTGTTGAGCAAACTTAGATCTAATTTTTTTTCTCATGAATTCCGGTTATTTTGTATACCTACAATATAAAAATCATATAATTTGGATAAGAAATAAATCTAAAATAACTCAACCAAGTTCTGACAACTGAAAGCAAAAAAATTCAACCACATGCAAGCTATATTTGCTTCACAACTCAATATATTCTCAAGAAAATTTAAGTTCATAAACTTCTACAAAGCTGCCACTTAACAGTTATTCAGACATTAACAGAAACAAAAAAATTAATAAAAACAAATTTAAGTATCACTTGGATATACTTCCCTTTTTCTTTCTAATTAACTCATATAGAATGGGAAAACTTTTTAAGACTTATCTTACAAACATCAAAGCTTTTAAAATCTATTTAAAACGAAATGAGGTAATAAAATTTCACCGCCTCAATTTTAATTTTAATTTTGACAGACACGAGGTAAGTCCATAACTTTTGTATAATAATAACTAAATGTTATATATAAGGTACTATTACAAGAACTTTTATACTATGGGTCTGAAAATGCAGGAAACAAAAAAAGCATTGTAAAACCTCATTTCCTAGGGTTTGATAATATGAAAAATATGAGAACCATCCAAAGAAAATATAATATTTTCCCACAGTTTCCTTAAAATTAACAGGAAAATAAAAGAGAAGAAACAGTAAGCTGCAAATAATTCATGAAAACATGAGAGAATCTTATCCAAAGAAAATATTAATATTTACCCTACCAGTTTTTTAAAATTTAATAAGAAAATAAGAGAAAAGAAATGATAATCCATGTCCTCAATAGTATGGAGTAATCTTTCTATTATTCAAACTTTTCAAAATACACAAAACGCTTAGCTACGGTAATAAGACTTAAAACAAATTTTGAAACAAAGAAAATGAATTCAATTATTTCAACATTTTATATTTAATCGAAATGTAAGTTCGTTTTCCTTATTTTCGAATTAAATTCAACCAACGACCGTAACGGTTGAAAAATGAAAACGATTTTCAAATCCAAATCGCGACGAAACGCATTTTCCTAAAAACGAAAACTAAAGATTGTAATACATCAAAATCACATTCCGACTGGATAGAGTCGAAAAATTCTCGAACTAAACTGGGCCTAAGCACTTTGGTTACAATGGATTAAACTTATCCCACTGGACCTGAACCCCTCCTCTCGGGATGTCCTACCTTTTAAACTTCAAACGCCTACCAACCGAGCTAGGCATGCCGACATATATATATATATATATATATATATATATATACACACATTATTGTTACCCTTTAATATCCCTATAAAGTTTGAGTTAAGAGAGAATATTTTATATAAAATATAAATAGATTCTTTTTTTTCAACTTTTCATGGATAACCAAATAAGAGAAATATTTTATATTATTTACACATACACACACACACAGATATATATATATATATTGATAACTAAGCATTTTGTGACAATGGATTAAACTATCCCTACTGGGACTCGAACCTGAAACCCCTCCCCTTCTTGGATGTCCTACCTTTTTAAACTTCAAACGTTCTACCAACTGAGCTAGGCATGCTGTGATATATATATATATACACACTTTAATATCCCTATAAAGTTTGAGTTAAGAGAGAATATTTTATATAAAATATAAATAGATTCTTTTTTTTCAACTTTTCATGGATAACCAAACAAGAGATATATTTTATATTATTTTCTTTACCTTCTTTCCTTCCATTTTTTCCTTTCAATTTTCTTTCTCCAACATTTCCTGGGAACTAAGCATAGGACATAATGTAAGTGTATTCAAAGAAACCGTTTTCAAAAGCAATAAACAGTAGCAACTTATATGCAAAAATACAAGACTTTCTATGTTTTATATAGAAATTATTATTAAAAATGAAAAATATGAAGTGTATCCAACTGAAGCCTTGATATTAAAAAGTACCAAACATCAATAACCTCTATTCAGATTCAAGTCAAATTCAGGTCTATTTGGATTTTGGGCGAAAAAACCAAATACTATTTTAAATTCAGGTAATTAAAGAGTAGATACACATACTTGTGCGCTTCATATTACGGCAGAACTTGCTACCACAACAGCATCTGAATTTCTTAACAGGATGATCCTGGTCATCAAAGTCAAGGCCATAATCCTGCAGGTACATACCCTCGAGCTGCTTACAAATATGGACTCCCACAAACTCAATTTTATACATAGATCAATTAACTTAACATAATTTTTTCTTTTTAGTGTTAGTAAACATACAAAAATGATAAGTTCTGGTAGAGATGTGTTTCTTGTATGTATAAAATAAAAGGAAAGGAATTTGATGAATAATGTTACTCATTTAATTAGATTGAACAATGTGAAGTATTGATTCGACACGCTTTCTACATTTAGCCATGAAAGAAATAGATAGGGTATAGTTATTTTTCTTCTTTATATTCCAAATATGTTTAGCACTTAAAAGTAAACAGTAAGAAACTGCCAATCAGACATACTTTCCAAAAAAAATTCAAAATTTTTCAACAAAATAAAAAACAAAGATCAAAACTGCATCCAAATTGCATCTCCGCATATGAAGCACATAAACACACAGAAGATACATCAAAATGCATTTGCACATGTTTAAGCAAAACCAGGGGTAAATAAAGACAACTCTTATCATAACAGAAATCAATTCCAGCAGCTAGGATCCCACATGCAGTGAGTTCATAGGAAAAAGAAGATGGCAGCCTTTTTGAGCCTCAAAAGATCTTTTCAGCAAAACATACATTGAGTGCTTTTGCAGAAGAGGATGCAAAAAGAGGTAATCAAACTGTTTTGAACTAATAAATGCTAGTGTGAAAATGATGAACAGCATGCTCACAAGGAGACAAAAGATGAGCTGCATGCTTACAGTAAGACAACTATAGTCAATCTGGAGAAAGAATTTTGGAAACAATAGATAGTTCAACAGACGAGTATAGAAGCATCCAAAGGCAAGAAAAGGTCCCTTCCCGTGGGCAATATCAATAGAAGGCAAGAGTAAGAAACAAAAGCATTTCTATTAACTTGCAAAAGAAAATTGTAGAGTTAAAATAACAAATATAATTAGCTACAGAAAAGGAGATTGCTTTGCGAAGGCTCTAAGAACAGGAGAAAGGACTTGTGATTTTAGCAGTTGAGAGAAATGGAAGAACTAAGTGCAATTTCAAATCCGACAACAGTGACAGAGACTGCTAAAGCTATCATCTTAGCAATGCTTGGTGCTTTTTTCTCATTCTTCACCTGATGAACCCATAGCTTCGGAGGAAAGTTGAGTAGGAGAACCCACTCAAAGAAACGTAAGGAACACACTTCATCTATAAGATGCTTGCCAATTCTTCCAGTACAAAAACAATAGACAAGTGCAGAATGACTCAACTTCCTAAAGCTCAAACTTATAGGATTTGGGTTTACTATGAATATCATGCCTTTAACACCCTCTGATAGGTAATGAGAAAATTACTCTGCTATTCAAAAGAATTAAAAGGATATTCACACATTGGTAAATCCTGGAGAAGCACAAAATGGAAGGAAATTAAAATCTTCCAGTATTGAAAATTTATTTCTGTCAACCTCTAACTAACTTCAAAATAGAAATGCAAGAAACAAGAACAAAATAAAAAAATATGTGACTCCACACAGCCCAGGGAATCTCCCCTCTACTGATTTCCAGCCTGCCTCACCCTCCCCTCCCTCTCCTTTTTGTCCTTCCTCCAGTTGTAACTACCTTCTCCAGCTGTCTCCACTTCTCTCTCGACACGTGCCCCTCTATTCCCCCTGGAATATACGCGCCCCCACCCCACATCAAATACAGTCTTGTCCTCAAGACTGAATTCTGGAAATCTGCTCTTGAGCAGGAATTTGTCCTCCCATGTGGCTTCCTCTACTGGTTTATTGTGCCACTGAATTAAAAACTGTTTGAAAGGACACCCCTGCTGTTTAATGGAGCAATGAGCAAGAATCTGATGGGGAGTGAAGATATCGGCCTCCTCTATAGAGAACTCCGCAGGTAACACAGCATTAATTGTTTGTGTAGGGACTGCCTGTTTTGTACAAAAATATGAAAACAGGGAAAATTTTTGGAGCTAGAAGGAAGTGTGAATTTAGGGAAATAAACAATAGACCACATTTTTCCTGTATTTGAAATGGTCGATAGTAACGAGGAGCAAGCTTTTAATTAACCTGTTGAACCACGGATTGTTGTCTGTGGGGATGTAATTTAAGATACACCCAATCGCCAATGTCAAACTGAATGTCCCGCCGATGAGAGTTTGCGGTTCTTCTCATTTGCTCATGAGCTATTGTCAGGTGGTGTTTAAGTTGTCTTAAAGCTTCATCTCTATCCCTGAACTCTCGAGCCACAACCTCCACCTTTATTTCACCTGGGATGTGTTGCATCACTGTAGAGGCTCTTTCTTCCATACACCGCCCCCGTGGAACCCAACACGTAAGGGAAATGTACGTACCAAATTTTCACCTGATGAATCCAGCAAGATCTACTCGTCAGGGCTGTCACTTGTAAAGAACGTGGCAGGCCCTAGACATCTATTCACCACTTCGGTTTGACCATCTGATTGCAGGTGGTAAGACGAGGTCATGTGAATTGTTGTCCCCTCACTAAGAATGGATTTAGGAATCCCATGAAGGTGCACCACTTCATTGACAAAAATTTCAGCAATGTGTCGTGAAGTATACAGATGTTTCAGCAGAATAAAATGACTATATTTAGAAAGCCGATCTACAACCACCAAAATAGTGTCATACCCACGTGATTTCAGCAGACTGACAATGAAATCCATAGACACTTCTTCCCATATAATGTCCAGAATTGGCAGGGGTTGGAGTAATCCAACAGGTGCCAATGTTTCAGACTTGCTACGCTGACAAGTAGTATATTCCTGGACAAATTTCTGCACCGTAGAACTCATCCCTATCTAGTATAAATTAGTTGCCAAGCATCTATAGGGTCTATATTAAACTAGAGGTCTCCAGTTCAAGAGCCATGAATTTAATTAATAAATAAACTTAATTTAAGAAATAACTAGCCAACCTTTATGGAAGAGAATATCATTTTGCAATGTAAATCCAGGTCTGGACAGTGAGTTATGAAGTAATGCTACTTTTATTTTCTGAACAGGGTCCTAGTTGGCCTCTTGTACAAGGTGGTATCCTTCTTCCCATGTTGGAGAGGACAAGAAGGAGCTGTAAGAACCTTCTAGGCAGCTCTGTTTTCTTTGCCCAGTTTGTAGTTGATATCAAAATTAAAGCCCAATAATTTAACCCAATGTTGTTGATCAAGAGTTGTAACCAGTTGGTGAAGCAGGTATCCCAAACTTTTCTGGTATGTAAACACTGTGAACTTGCTACCCAACAAGTAAGGTCTCCAATGTTGTACTGCAAGGGCCAAGGCAATGATTTCACGTTCATATGCCGATTTGGCTATATTCCTGTCGGATAGAGCTTTGCTAAAATATGCTATCGGCTGCATCAGGACTGCTCCAATTCCACTACATGATGCATCGCATTCTACTTCAAATGGTTGGGTGAAATCTGGTAAATGGAGGACCGAAGCAGTGACTATTGCTTGCTTCAACTGTTCAAAGGCTAGTTGAGTCTCTTGATTCCATTGAAAATTATCTTTCTTGGTGAGAGCAGTAAGAGGCTTCGCAATGCAACCATATCCTTGACTAAATTTGCGATAATACCTTCTCAAACCCAAAAAACCTCAAACTCCTTTTACTTTGTGTGGAGTTGGCCAACTCAGAACTGCTTGAATTTTACTATGTTGCATTGCTACTCCCTGTTTAGAAATAGTAATGCCCAGATAATCCACTGTTGTATCCCCAAAAGTGCATTTTTTCTATTTGCATAGAATTTTTGTGTGTGCAAGAGCTCAAGGACAAACGCAAGTGTTGCATATGATGTTCCCAATTTGTACAATAAACCAAGATGCCATCAAAAAGGACTAACACATACCTTCGAAGCATAGGGCGAAATAGATTGTTCATCACTGCTTGAAATGTAGACGGCATGTTTGTGAGGCCAAAAGGCATAACGAGATATTCATAATGCCCCTCATGTGTGCACAAGGCAGTTTTCTCTATATCCTCCTGCTTCATGAGAATCTAATAGTAGCCAGACTTCAAATCCAACTTACTGAAGTAACAGGAATCATGAAGCTCATCTAATAGTTCTTCAATAACTGGAATTGGAAATTTGTATGGAATAGTGACTTTTTTATAACCAAAATTACAGGACTGGAATAGGCGCTCTTGCTATGACGAATCATTCCTTTTTGGAGCATCTCTTGCACATGCAGTTCAATTTCAACTTTCTGAATATAGGGATAACAATACGGTCTCATAGTCACTGGGGCGTGGTTAGGTAGCAAATTTATAGCATGGTCACAAGACCGAGATGGAGGTAAGCCTTGTGGTTCAGAGAAAAGAGAAGCATGTCTCTAACAGATTGAGCAATTGGTTTTCCTGATTAGAAGTTAAACTAAGGTCCCTTGGTAGAATTAGACTTCCCGAAGACATTGTTCCTAGTTGAGCCCAAAAACCAGTTTTCTGTCTAATGAACCATACCTCCAATGAAACTACGTTATCGATACATAAAGAACGAGCCTGCAGAACCACCCAGCGATCACCCTGTTTAAACCTCATTGATTGCTCTTTCCAATTATGGACAACCTCACCCAAATTCGTTAGCCAATCGATCCCCAACACCATATCCAAATTACCCAGACAAAAAATTAGAGCCGTGAGGGTAGACTTATACTCACCCAATTTGATATCAATCTCCGTGCAATGCTCATGGACCCATATTATGTGGTCGTCTCCCAATCTAATACGCATGCCATCAAAATAATTTATTAAAAAGCCCAATTTCGAAACCAATTTACGGGAGATGAAATCGTGAGAAGCGCCGCTGTCGACCAACACTTGGATCGGAATACCCTTGAGTTCAGCGTGGAGTTTTAGGGTTTGCGGAGATTGATTAGGATTCCCAAAGAAACCCATAAATTTAGAATCGATATTCATGGTCCGCTGCAACGCCCACGCCTCGCTTTCTCCAACGATTGAAGGATCTTCCCCGCACCGCGCGTTCATCTACCAAGAGCAAGACGCTAAGATGGCCTTCTTGAGCATTTGTGTCGCGTAAAAGGTTGGGTACATTTGAAGCATAACCCCATCTGCCGATGTTTGTCTAGCCCGCCTAGAGATAGCAAGGTCAAACCCTTGTATTTGAAAGGATGAGGAACCTAAGGAGAGCGAGGGGTGGGTAAGGTGTCTCGAGGTCGAGGGGCCGAGATACTGGGTTTTGAGAAGACTGCTAGGCTATTAGCGGATCCCAGCTTGGCTAGGTCTCCAATTACCCGGGGATTTTTGCTAGAGGTGTGCCGGGCCATTGACCCCATCTATGTTTTCCTCCTTCAACCCTTAGGACACAAAGAAGCACCGCCTCGAGAGTCTCCTCTGGCCCAAGAGCCACTTCACGTCTTCGTCGTGGAGAAGGCGCTCGAGGTGTGCATCCAGCAAGGCTGGCCAACAACCCGCCATCTCTATCCATAAGCCATTCATGAAATACCCCAAATACAGATCTTCCTTTTCCCGTGGAATCATGGATGCAATTATTTCAAATTGATTGATGTAGTCGTCGATGCTCCCCTATTGATGAAGGGCCGCTAGCTGCTCATAAGGGCTCATGTTGGTCACGCCGCCAAATCTATTTAGCAATTCTTTCTAGAAATAGGCCTAGGATAATGGATTATGTGATTCTCGAAGAATTGAAAACCAGAGAACGACCATACCTTCCATACAAATATGGGCCAAGGGAACACAAAGGTTGTCAAGAACTTCAAGGACTAGGAAATATGTTTCGGCTTTGGTAAGCCATCCCCATGGGTATGTGCCGGAAAATGTAGGGAGCTTTACTTTCTTCGTCATATGGAGAGCATCATGGAACTAAAATGGTCTAGAAAATTCCTATGGGTGGTGGCTTGAAACATGGGTAGGCGGCATGGGTGTGGAAGAATGTCCTATGGGGATGGAGAGTTGGTATGGAAGATTGTCCTAGGGCGTGGGGATTATTCATGGAAGAAGTAGGTAATTCAAGAATTGCTTCCACTAGCTCTTTCTTCTTCCTCACATAGGTTGCTTTTCCATGTGTTTAACTCATTGCAACACAGAGTTTAATTTCTCCTGGTTTCGCAATGGAATAGTGGCGTCAAACGGTGTAATGTTTCGAGTTGAGTGGATATGGTGCGACGGGTCAGCCCGGCATCCAAACGGCTTCGAAATCTCGTCATAGGTCGTCTGGGCTTCCCCGAGAAGCTGGCGCAATAGAGCTGGCCGAACCAATGATAGGTAATGAGAAAATTACTCTACTATTCAAAAGAATTAGAAGGATATTCACACATTGGTAAATCTTGGAGAAGCACAAAATGGAAGGAAATTAAAAAAATTCCTCTATATTGAGTCTTCTATTTCATCAACCCTCTAATCCAATCTCAAAAAATAGAATGTAAAAACAGAAGAAATAAAAATTACTGCATTCAAGACATCCCAAGGAATCTCCCTTGATTTCCAAATTTCGCTCTACTCTCCTCTTGCTTCTTCCTCCAAACAGAATTCACTTTCTAATTATCTCTACTTCTCTCTGAGAAGTGCCTCTCTATTCATCCTTCGAATATAATTAAGTATTTGGGCTGATTTAACCCTATGCCTGTGTGTCGCTCTTCCCGACTCTACTTGTTCTTCTCTATCACCCTCCCTCACGTGCAGCCCTATACCCACACGTGGAGAGTTAAACAAACTAAATAGAGTCCTTCATGGACTTTCAAATCAACAAATATGGAATAAATTTACAAAGAGGTGGCTCGAACCCAAGACCTCCTGCCAAACTAGGCTCTAATGCATGTTAAATGACCAACAATCCTAAAAGCTCAAGCTTGTAAGATTTGGTTTAATATGAATATCATGCCTTGTACTTTTTAGCCACTTTCTTTTGTATGGATACTTTTTTGCACAAGTGTGTGGACATCAATTTGGATTAATTTGTGTTATTGTTGTAGTTGCATCAAAATGTTTCTATCATGGTTGCTAAACTTTCAACATCAAACAAGTTTTTGCTTCATTCATAATTTGTTTTATTGTTATAGGTCTTACCACTAGATTTAATATTTGCACCCCTGGTTCAAGAGGGATAGAACATACCATCAAAATTATGATAGACCATATTTTATAAACAAGTAAAAATAAAACAGGTCAAACAACTTACCCAAGTCAACTCTTCAAACGCATTTACTTTTCTCGATGTGAAGAGTGCAAGCTGCAGGGATGGAACCAGAGAACTCCATAGGATTAGCTACTGCAAATGTTGTTTTAACTACTCATAATAAAGAAGGCAGTAATATTAATTTTGTAATATTCCATACATGGTAATATTGATGATCAGGGGATTCCACTTCAACGGGGATCTCAACCAAGTTTCCATCTAAACACCTAAAAGCATAACATATAAAATTTTAAGATATTGAAACAAAATGCACTTGGAGAAACAAAGATGTTATAAAGTTAAACACTCTGAGCAAGGGAGAAAACAACAGGAGCAATTAAATAACATATAATGTCAATTGAAAAAAAAATGATAAAGATGCCATAATTATATAAACACTCTAACCAAGAAAACAAGGCCACGAGAAATCAATAGAAACAATTAAACTAACAACATATAGAAAGACAATTGATCCCTTAACACGGTATGGTTACGTCACAAAGCAGACAGATTTTCTGTGTACCAATAATCATTTTTGCTTTTAACCAACAAGAAAAAGAACTTCATTGGCAAGATGACAGAAAGTGATAAAAGAGAGGGGGATTGGTTTCACTTTCGCTGGATAATGGAAAGAAAGTGATGATTCAATAAGCGAAGGAGCTTAAATGCCTTTAAAGGTGAGATTACCAGACCTCTATGGGTCAGGGCAAAGAGGGAATGATTTGTGCAGGATTACAGCTCTTCAACACAGCATGGAGATATTCAACCTGAGGAGCTGAGGATGAGATTGACATGTTGAAGTCCTTTAAGAAGTAACCCTGTGAATAGATTTACTTGGTAAGGCAATAGAGTAAGGCAGAAGCCTCCAACAAAGGTTCAGTAAAAATAAGACTCCCATGTGGAGTTGTAAGAAGATAACATATTCCTAAGGTCAGAGACATGGTGATCTTCAGCCCTCTAAAAGTAACTGTATTTTTTATTTATTTTTTGGACTTGAGTATGGCAGGAAAATCAATTATCGGCCATCTGACAGGCAGGTAATGGATTATGATTAATCACCTATTGGTAGGCACTAATTGAGTGATTCTCAAATGCCATTTAATTTGCTTTCTGGTGGTCCAGGATAAGTAGGCTCTTTATGTGTTAATTGGAACTACTCCCGAAATTCTGAAAATAATGAGATGGCTGCTTTAAAGATGGAATGACAAGCCCATTAGAAGACCTTTCATTTCGTCTATGTACTTTCCCTGGTCAAAAGTCCTGTTTTCTCTGTTTCCATTCTATGGTTTGTTATTACTCGAAAACCCACCCCACCTTACAGAACCAAAGAAAGGGCCTCCAACCTCTTTCAACACTGACATCCCCGCCATCCCAACTCATCTTCCAATTACAATATTCACCTAAAGAAACATACATGACAACCCCTCTTTTGTAACAAGCCAGACCAACTCTATGTTTCACCGCATATGGGGTCCACTACATGATATACAAAACCATCATCCACTATATAAAGCATCCACCACACACAGACCAACCCATCCTAACCTCTCTTTCAGCAAGCAAGTCAAACTCTATGTTACTTCCTGATGAGTCCACTGCATAAGAGGTTCCTAACATGACATGCAGAACCACAAACCCTCTGCAACTATGGTGGAAAGACAAAGATGGGCTTATCATTAGACATTCAAACCACATCCTCCATCCAGAATAATGTTCCAAATCCTCTCAGTGTGCATTCATCAACATCACCAAGGAGGTTTAAAAATTCATGTTTGTGACTTATAGAAGAATCAACCTTAACTAATAATCTATTTTTTATCCATGTTTTAAATCAGAACAAATATATCCATTAAAATGAATTTAAAAGTAAAAATAAAGGACGAGGAACCCTTCCAAAGAAGTCACAACTGATCAAAAGAAGAGACGGAGAAAACTTCCACAAAAGAATAAGCACAAGTATATATCACTACATCACCACATGAAAGCAGACAAGGAACTTGACACTCCACAAGGGAGTAAAAAATCCCCCACAAGATAAACCTGATACAATGTTTCTCTCTTTGCTAAGAGACGAACAAAATTATAAACTGAACAAAAAGACTAAGAGAAAAGAGTGGTCGGAAATGCATGCAACATCAAGAATATGGCAGAACCCATTGCACCTCCGAAGCCCTAATCCTGATTTAGCCATCCTCATCACTAATTTGGAAAATACAAGTTTGCCTTTATGGTCTATATAAAGGCAACCATTTTTTTTGCATTGCCCTGAGTTAATCAGTAGTGCTAAACAACAGGAGCTTGATCCCTGAGTGACAATGATGAATGTGAAACCTTTAATAGGAGGAACTCATCCAAAAAGAGGAAGAGAGAAATGGCTTGGGTTTCTATCATTTTGTCATGGATATAAATTTTTAATGCTTTAGTGCAAATTGTCCAAGAAGACAGTGAATTTCTGCAGTGTTTTGATCCTTAAATCAAATGACTCGCTCCATCATGCCTAGCCTATTTCAACATCTCAAAAGGCGGGTATATGAGAGAGATCCTGATCGAAACCTGGGGTACAGAGAGATACTACTACATTGTAACTAAAGAGTTTAGCAATCAAAAAAAAAAATCAAATTGACTTTTGATTACACAGGCCAGTGAAAAGAACTAGGAAATAATAGAACGCTTTGTTCAAAGACCAAGACCGTCCTCTTTAGTGTTGGCCAAATGAAACCTTCAGCAAATGAAACCTTCAGCAATGAAACCAAAAATACAATTGACATATGCAATACCAGTTAAATAGCATGAACATTTAACTCTTGAGGCCTCAAAAATGGCAAAAGTGGATGATGGGATAATGGAGGTCTGGGTGTTTGAGTCCCAATGTGGATAATAAAAAATTAAAAAATGATTTTACAATTAAAAAACAGGATCCATTCAAACAAGTAAGAGTGTGTTTCAAAGAATTCATCCCGATTGATAAACCTGCAATGTCTGATAATATGCTTATCATGTTATTTCATCCTTCAAGATTCTCAGCCTAATCAGCATCTAAGAAAGCACTGGCAAGTTCGTTGCCTCTAAGTTGGTACTTTGCATCGCTTCTGCCTATACAGCCCTTTGTAGTCACATTTCCCAACATACTCACACACAAAAGAACCCTTTGGTAAATCCTCTAGGGTCCGAAGACCCCACCCTTTTCCATCAGGAGTCAAAAAGACCTAAAATTTTGAAAATCCTAGATCAATTAATCATAGAAAACGTATGAAACTAACTGGAGAGTGTTGAATAGGCAGTCTTCCTAAATATGTACAGCATAAAATTTGAATAGTAGTCAAGAACTATTTTCAGAAAAAGTACAGAACATATTACATGGATGATTGGCTGTAAACTAGCAATTTGAAAATAATTTAGTCCCAAATCAATTAACAGATTGCAATATCGCAGGATCAATTTCTCACCTGCAAATTGCAAGTTATGCCTCTCTGCACCAGACGATTCCTGCACTGTTTGGTGCAGCCACATTTGCTCCAACACTCTTTGATAAATTTCCTAACAATGTGACCCTTGCATGGTTCTAAAATATCTTCAACCTTGGATCCTTCAAGAGGGCATTCTTGGCAAAAAGCAAGTGGGTGTTGTTGAGGGTCACGACTCCTGGAAATGCACTCATCTAAAAAGTCTTCTTTAACTAGTCCTTCTAATGTATATGCAAACTCACTCCCACTTCCACAGGCACAGGCACAAAGTGTTGAAGAAGATAGACAATCACCAAAAAGTTGAACAACAATCTTCAATCCCAATCCTAGCAAGAGACAAATTCAAGTACGCATTTTGAAAAACTAGGTTTTGGGATATGTAGTGAAAGGGTGTTGGGAATTCACTGTTGGTTCCATTAACGAATGGAATTCTGACCTTTTCTTCTCCTTTTGTTAAGTCATCAACATCATGGATGAATCTTATTTCATCAGGAGTTAACTGATGCTGTTGAACCACCACCAGACTATGTGAATTTGCATTGTTGGAACCATTAGTTTCCTTTTCTAGGTCATGTTCTCCACAACTGTTCCCAGTAATTTTGCTATCGAGCTGTATATGATCAATCGGACCATTCAAAGATGACGGAAGTAATCTTGGAATCTGGGCCACAGCCACCTCAGTTGAGCATTGAAACTTGACTGATCCATTCATTATACTGGATGCCATTCTAAAATTTTCCTCATCCTCACAAGAACCTACAGCATCTGGTGCAGCTAACTTTCCCAACAAATCACTAGTTTGTGTGGTATTTATTGATCCTTCTTCTGATTCTTCAGTGTGAGTTCCTAGTTCCAAAAAGCAGTCGCACATATCTCTCATCAGTTTCGTCACAGAAAAATTTGGATCAATAATTTTATACGATCTTAGACATTTATCTTCTACCAACTTTAAAAGTGTATCAAGACTTGGCATACGAAAATCAGGTTTTCCAAGAGCAGAGTTGCAACTCAGAGAAATCTTCACCTCTCCCAAAGGAGAGGAAGCAATCTCTAGATTTGAGATGCTTGCAAGCTCACAATTGGTCCCTGCCCTGCTCGATGAAGCTGGACCATCACTAACTTCATCTTCTCCCTCTACACAACTGTTTACAGGGGGTTGTGGGCCATCTAGTTTTCCAGTAGAATTATTTTCAGATAAAATTCCTTTATGTAACGGATCTGTAGAAATCAATAAAACCAAAGAGAAGAATCAAAAATGCATGAATTGCAGTATAAGATTTTATAGGTAAATGCAAAACCATTATCTCTCTGATCTGTACGATTAACACCATTGCTTACATGAATTTGGGCATATCTATCCTAGAATTGCTTCTTCTTTTTTGTCCCATTCTTAACTTCTACTTACTCTCCACAAGTAGGTAACAAATAGATAGGGAGCAAGGAGTTACCGTCAGAAAAATTCTACAGATGTTCTACACACACTTAAAGTTCTATTCTAACTTTTTTTTTCCTTTCAGATCCTTTGTTTTCTGCTTTTCAATTTACGATGTCAAAATCTTAGAATATTAACATTAAAAACCATGCAAAAAATAGTCAGAAATTACTACCTGGCCCCAATGATTCAAAATTGTCATTTTGTATACATAAATCGGTAGGCTGATTATGAAAAAATACAAATATATTGGCAAGTTTCAGCAGACATTTATAATGTCAAATAAGAAATCATTAGATTGGGTTTTAACATAATGGTAACCTAAGAACCACAAACTCAGTTCAGCAAGAGACAATAACAAGTTACCTGGATGGATCACAGCAATAGGCACCTCAAGCTGCAGCATGTCATCAGTAAATGGCTCATCTTTAGGCTTCACTAAGGCAGGAGTATCATGCACCTTCTGTTTTGGTGAAAGAATAATGTCAGGCTCAACATTTGGCTCTTTAAAGCGCACTGGGTGGAATGATCTGACAGGAATTGGTCTTTGCTCTTTTGCAGCAATTTGAGGTGACAGGGGCTCTTTTCCCTTGTCTCTGAAGCGTTGCTGAGTATGCAGAAGATCAGGTTCAGCCCTCTTCGTAGCAGATGGTGGAGATAAATCAGATCTTCCCTGCTCTGCCAAGGGCAAAATAGGTTGCTTTCCTTTGTTTACGTTATGTGCCTGTGGTGGTGAAACAGGGTGCAGTTCAGGTCTAATGTTGCCAAGGCTTGTCTCAGGAGTCTCTGCCATACCCTGTGGTTGCCTTTCAGCATGAGTTTGAGGTAGTTCAGCATCCTCCAATTTAGGCCTTTTCATTACACTGGAATTTGGGAGAGAAGCTGAAATTTGACTTTCTTGGTTTCTCAAGCGCAACCTTTTTAAGGGATGAGCAGGCTCATCATGCAACTGAGTCCCTTCCTCCAAAATGTTATCTTGCTGGTTAATGAAATCAAAGAGCAACTTTTAGCAGCAGTAAATGGAAGAGTGGGAATGTGATCTCAAAAACACAAGTGGTGCAGGAATGAGAAATGGGTCACATACATCAGCAATCTCAGATTGATTCTTCTTTTCATCCACCTGATACACGGAATCAAGAAATCAGAGGAAAAAAATAATAAAAAGAAAAGAATCTGAAAACCAGATAAATCACACACTCTCAATCAACAAAAGGGCAAAATGAACCTTAGTTTCCTCATACTCAAATATAGCATCAGCAAGGGCTCTATAATTCTCTTCTTCAATTAGTTCCCAGTTTTTGTCATACAATTTTAATAGATTCTTCAGAACTATTTCACAAAGGCTCTACTAATGCCCAGAGCCTCATTAAAATGTAAAGGCCGCTAGAACTCGACATTACGCGCCATATTTCAGACAACCAGCACTTCTTTTCCCCACTACAGGTTCCCAATTTCCAAATGGACCTTCACTTTTTCAGATATGTGGAAAATAAGATGCACAAAAGCATCTATCCATTAATTGAATAGATTATGATCAGATGCATAAGGCTGCTGTGCATATATGTTTTACAGAAACAAGGCAAATATAGTGATACAACTCTGCTCCTGGTGCAAAGCCAAAATCTTCAGGGAACAGAATTCAATAAATGGACTAAACCTGAAGTAATTCAGTGCACCATATAGGAACTGAATTGCAAATTATGTGTGCCAAATAGCAGGAGGGTATTAGTATTGTTTAAAATCTAAAATTTCTTTTAATGAGATATAATGGACTCACTGCATTACCGAATCAAAAAGTAGGATGAAATATTCCCCAAAGAATAAAGAAAGAGATACAAAAACGCCTCTTCCTGGTGTCTAATAGAAGAGCTAATACAAGCTTTATTGAAAACTTAAATGCTAACATGCCTTCTATCATATTATATAATGATAAAAAACCTCTAGCCTAGCAGCACTACACTTGTTCAACTAATCTACTGCATGGAGTTCAACTGTAGAATTCACATAAAAAAAACATCCAAGTCCACTAACAGACCTGATATCCTGCACAACAAGATAGCCAATTTCTAAAACTCTCTTTACCTCAAACACCTACAATATCAAATTTTTTTGGCTCAAAATATAGCATAAATTAGTTAAAATCTACAAATAGCTGCAATGATATCCTTCTTTTTTGATAGGCAAAAATAAATAAATAAATTCTAGGAGAAGGAAATAATTGCAGCCATTGTGCCAAATTTTCCTTTTGGCACAAAATATTGCGACTGATTCGTTCCAAAAAGACCCTAATTTTGGAAAAGCATTTGTTGATATCTTTGATGCAATCCAAAATCTAGATTATAAAAATTGTTTCTTCAAGAAATCAAGAGCTAGGATATTGTTACCCTCATCCAAGGAAGAAAATGGGGACAATTGCTCTTTAGTACATATTTAAGAATATCATGATGAAAACAGGGAAAGTTAATCTCTTTGGTATATATTCGAGATTGTCATAAAGTTCTCTTTCCTAAAATAGATCCCTCATTAAATTAGAAAATTTAATCTCCTTAACGCAGACTGTCTTGATGTAAAGCCATAACCTAAAAGAAGTCCCTCATTCATTTTCTCTTCAGAATCATACAGTAATCAATCACATGTGACATGTTCTTATTAACGACTTACGATCACTAACATGCCAGAGCTTCAATATAAAATTTTAAATACATACATACAAACATACATATATATATATATATATAGATTGAATGGTTAGCCCACATCATCATGTTCTTCTTTCCATGCAGGAGGACATAGAGCAACCTATTGGCAATTTATTGCACACCAAAAAGAAACATGTTGATAAACGAACTAAAACTATTACTTAAATGTTGCACAGATACATATGGGCATAAGTTTGTTGACATCCACCAGAAGAGATAATTAATAAGACTGGAACAACTAATTTTTGCAGATCTCAAGAAAATAAAAAAACTCCTAAAAAGTAATGTTTAGTACATTCAACTCAACAACTTAACCAAATTACACAACACTCTGCTTGTGCCTACAGTAGTTGCACCAAGCAAGTGCCTAAGTCACATAAAGAACCCAGCTTATAAGGAACTCATCCATTTTTTTTATATGTAAATGTAAATGTGTACAGAAAAAATCGCTAAAATAGCGACTAGAGGGATACAAACAAAAAAAAGGCAAACAAGCCTTCAGCTGCACAAAAAGGCAAACAAAATATGGAACTCATCCATTTCTGCCACCAGATTTTCACCATTGGAGGGTAATTAAAAATCAGGTCTTCTAGGTTTAGACAAAAGAATGGCAATGCACCTATTTTTTTATGGGTAAAGATAGAGCAATATATTACCAAAAAAGAGAGCCAAAGAGGCAGCACAGCAATGGCAATGCATCTATTCATCCAGTAAAAGCTCGATACCCAGCCAAAAACTAAACTTCAACTAGCTCAGAGGGTGCAGACTTGCTTTTTCATGTTTAAGGCTAGCCAAAGTAGTGACATATATGTTAAAATTGAAAACCACAGCCTCCTGGGCTATTACCCTCCAAGGAGGGAATGATTCGCATTCAGCTAACCTGTCATTTAACCTGAACCAAGATTATGGACAAAAATGTTATTTCTAAACATAATTTTCTCACTTCAAGCCAAAAACTGCGATTTCCACATGCCACAGTTCATTTTTAATTAGACTCCTAAAACTGCTGAAATTGTTGAATGAGTCCACTGAAGAGAGCATAGATAAGAAAAGAGGGACAGGGGCAGGTGGGTGGTGTTGGAGAGGGGGAAAAGATGAATCATATGAGTTGTATAAATCATATAATTTACAGCCTTCTAATTTTAATCTTTTCCTAAAGAAAGAACATCTCCCATCGTATTAAAGTAACCTAGTCACAGAAATGCACTTCATTTCTCGTTCTTCAACAATTTCAGACGCTTACCAGATATGAGTATAATCACCCCCAACTTTTAAAAGCTTAGACAGGTTTAGTTGATTCTTATTTTTCTTTCTATTTTTTATACTGCCATTAATTATTAGTAATATATCCTACCATATTCAGAAAGATGCAACCTTGTCTCACTTAAGAGACCTACATACTGTTGATATATAAAAAATTATAAAGGAACAGAATAGTAATCACATTACTATAATCACAAAAAGATCTCTGAAGAGGCAAGAGGTTCATTTTCATTTTTTTTTTAGATTAATGAAGAGGCAAGAGTTTTATTATTAAAAGCACACCTAATACAAAAGTAAAGAAGAAGAATTCCGCTGTGTTTTGATTTGTAAAATTAGGGTCCAATATATAGATTTACAAGTTGTACAATAGTTGGAAATAAAACACCAAATCAGGAATTAAAAACACAATAGAGGAAAGAATAGATTTCAAACTTATCACCACAAATCACTCCCTAAAATCTGCCTAATCAACCAAACTAATTCTCAATTCCATTAGTCAAATTAGGTAAATATACCTAAAATATTTTAATGACTTCTCAAGCTATGGTTTGTAGATGCCATACAACCCTAGCCAGATACTAAAGACCAAACCTCTTGTAAAATATTATCCACACTTGATCTTTAGATGGCACAAAAGGCATGCACACGGTCCCATTTTCTAGCTTCTCTTTGATGAAATGTCGATGGATTTCAATGTTTGGTTCAATTATGCTAGATTGGGTTGCTAGAACTGTTGATAACTGTTTTGTTATCACAGTACAGCTTCATAGGACCTTTTGTAGTAATCTTTAACTCCCCTAGCAATCTTTTTAGCCATAATAACTCGCATATTCCTAGAGCAATTGCTCTATATTCTGCTTCAGCATTGCTTCTAGCCACAACTGACTGCTTTACTCCAAGTGACTAGGTTTCACCCACAAATGCACCACCTTGATGTAGACCTTCTATCAATAATTGACCCAGCCCAATCAGCATCAGTATAGGCTTCTATAGTTAGATCTCCACCTCCCTTCTTAAACACAAGACCACGACCTAGATTTTTCTTTAAATATCTCAAAATTTGATAAACTGCTTCAATGTGTTCTTCCATAGGATCATGCATAAATTGACTCACTACCCCAACAGAAAAGGAGATATCTGGCCTAGTATGTGAGAGATAGATCAGCTTCCCAACTAACTTCTGATAACGCTTTTTGTCCACTTTCTTCCCCTTTGTGCTCATGCCAGTCTTGTGATTAAAGTCTATTGGAACATTAGTTTGTTTACTTCCAAGCATCCCAACTTCACTCCGAAGATCAAGTATGTATTTCCTATGTGAGATGCGAATGCCTCTAGATCGCGTCACCCATCTTAGGAAGTATTTCAACTCCAAGGTCCTTAACCTCAAACTCCACTTGATAATACCCTTTCAAACCGCTGAATCTCACCTCATTACTCCAATGATGATTATGCTGGCCCGCATAAACTATCAAATAATTACTCCTCCATTTAAATGTCGATAGAACATCAGATGATTAGATTGCCTCGAGTAAATCCATCCATCTGAATCATTTAGAGAACCAATCAAACCATGATAGAGACTGATGAATCCATAACGAGATTTCAATAGTTTGAAAGCACTTTATCCTTGCCAAGATTCTCTTCAAAACTGTGGTAGCTACATATACACTTTCATTCAATTTCCATTCAAAAGGCATTCTTCCTGGCCCATTTGATGTAGGGACCAACTATTTCTAGCAAATATATAAACAAAAATACCCTTTACAAAGATCTTATTTTTTCCACTGCTTAAAAGTCTCAAGCAAAGAAAGAAAATATCGCTGGGCAGGACGTTTATATCGTGTAAATATCATGATATATCGATATATCTTTAGATTTGGTATTAATCGATACATATATAAGATCATAATCACTTATAGAGAACATGACAAAATCGAAAATATCAGCGATATAATATCGTTTATATATCAACGACATCGGCTCAGCAATTTTTTTTTTTTGATCAGTAAAAAGCAAGTATTATAAAATGGAAATTTTCTAGGAGTACACAGGACGTGGACAAAAGGAAGCCAAAACAAGAGAAACAAAACAAACCTAAACCCTGTACTCTACACCCTAAATCCATGGAGGAAATCAAAAACAAGAGTTTGTATTATAATTGGTTATATTGTGCTAGCCTAAGTCCACAAATTGGTACAAAGTTAATTTTAATCCTTCAAGGTAACTGCTTCTCGAACGCCAACCCGTTTCTAAGACACCAGAGTCCAAAATGCATAATGGTGGTCGCAGCCCACATTTTTTCCGTCTTTCCCACGACTAATTTCTTGCCTGTTAGCCTATAACGCATTATAAAAAAATTGGATGGAAAAAAAAGATAGATAGAGGATCCGCTGATGAGTCTACTGCTCCGAGGTATCTCATTCCTTTAGTACAATTAGAATACTTGTTTTGACTAGACAAGACTATGTATCATTTGATAAATCCCAAGAAATATCCCTATCTTTATTCAATCGACCAAATGAAGGAGCTCTAAAGATATTAGAACTAGATAGATCTCTGCCAAGACTAATTTACATCCACTTATATCTTCAGAGTATATTTGCATAATTTTCTCACAGATCATGGTTTAAATGCATCGAATTTTATGGAAAATCTGGGTTCGATAATAAATCCAAATTTACTAATTGTGAACGCGACCACAAGCACAACAATAAGAATCATTTGATTTTTTCCCATTCTAATTAAAATCCATTCCTTGACACAATAAGAATTTTTATTCTCAAATGATATTAGCGGGATCTGGAGTCATTGTGGAAATTCCATTTTCACAATTAAGCCCCTTCTCTAGAAGGCAAAAAATATCAAAATCTCATAATTACAATCAATTCATTCACATTTTTTAGACAAATTCGATTTGTAGTATGTGTCGATATGTCAACACCAATTCTGTATCCATCCTGAAATCTTGTTCAAGCCTCCTTTGTTACCGGTGAAAGACGCCTTCTTCGTTAGATTTATTACGATTCTTTTCTATATCATATCAAATCGTGGAATAGCATGATTACTCCAAAGAATCAATTTCCATTTTTCAAAAGAATCAAAGATTTTTTTTTATTCTACATAATTTCGCATGAATACGACTCTATCTTCATTTTTCCTAATCAATCTTATCATTTACGATCAAGATCTTATGGAGCCCTTTCAAGTGTAATATTTTTCATGGCACAGAGCATTTTGTAGAAGTCTTTGCTAATGATTTTCAGACAATCTTATGGTTGTTCAAGAACTTTTCATGCATTAGTGTTAGGTATCGAAAATCCCTCTGGCTTCGTGTATGCTTCTCTTCCGATGAATAAATGAAAATATTTCCTTGTCAATTTGGCAACAACATTTTATTATGTATCCTGAACCAATATGGATCCATCTAAACCAACTATCCAAGCATTCCCTTGACTTCTAGGCTATCTTTCAAGTGTGGACTAAATCCTTCAAAGGGTACTGAGTCAAATGCGAAAATACATTTATAATACAATGCTATTAGTTCGAGCTACTATAATCAATTATTCCACATTGATCATCGCCAGCTGATTTGCAACGCCTCAGTAATCCATTAGTAGTCAAATTCCGGCCGATTCATCGACATGATATCGACCGATTTCTACTAGAAGGGAATGAAGGACCGAATGTGGGAACACCCAACTAATCTCAACAATTGACAGTAACAAACTCTACAAATATTTGGGGCACTTTGCAATGGACCAGAAGTGGCCTGCATCCCTCATTCCTCCCTCACACTGTAAAGCATCTCGTTAGCGAAAGCCATTCCTGGCGCTTCGAGATTATCCAAAGTGAGTACTTCGCCTCTATGCAAATTCCCAAGCAGCATTCCAATTCGAGATACAAATCGGATTCCATCAAACGATAAAGGAAAATCAAAGGCGGGGGAGAGATATCATAACCTTTATACATGACCTTTACCGAAACCTTTGCCTTAACTTCCTTCAATAAAGTAGACATTCAAATTGAAGGTGAAATTTGACTATGGAGAGTTTGTAGAATTCCACATCTCTTCAATCTCCCAATCGTTGAGAGATCTTAGGAAGGTTAGGGACCAGCATCCAGCCCCTTCGCCACTATCCCACATGTCCGCAACCATGGCCTCCTTATTCAAAGCCAAATTAAAAAGGGAGGGATACCTAGCACACAACGCCTCCTCTCCACACCAAACATCCTTCCAGAAGTTGATCCTTCTTCCGTCCCCAAGGGCAAAGACCGAAGTTCGAAAACTGGTCACTCTTTCCTAATTCCTTCCATAACCAGTCCCATAACTGCCTCGATCACAGTGTATGCAAGCCAACAAAAGACTTCGGCCAAATTTACAAATGGATAACCTCCTCCAAAGCTGAATTTCCTTTCATTGGGTAAACCGCCAACTCCATTTGCTAAGCAAGGCCTTATTCATCTTAGAAGCTTTTAATCCTAATACTACCTTTGTTTCATCATGCACACAAAGGCCTATCTCACCAAAGAAATTTTTTTATCAGTGGTCAAGCCCTCTCCCTGCAGAAATCATTCGATCCTTTCCACCCAGCACACTTTCGTGGTATCTCAAGAGAGAAAGGTAATAAATTGGAAGACTGGACAAGGTGCTGCGAATGAGCGTAGCCCGCCCTCCCTTAGATATATACTGTATCTTCCAAGAAGCTAGCCTCTTTTGGAATCTCTCTTCGATCGAATCGAGTCCCACACTCCTAGAGCCTTCTCATTGCACCCCAGTGGAAGGCCCAGTAACTAGGAAGGATCCAGCCAAATTCCTAAACTCAAGCTAACCTCCACGTTATCCACGTAAACCAATCGGGATGATTTCATTGCTGGCTAATTCTCGTGTTCTCGATAACGCTTCAACCACATCAAAATCCAAATTAGATACTTTAATCGATCTTTGTCAGCCTCGCAAAAATAAGCGTACACGCTGTGAGGAGGTGAGAATAAACTTATCCCCCACTTCCCATCTACAATCCGCACCTAGTCGGGGGCAATATATCGGCGATATTTTCGATTTTTATTGAAATTTTTCAAAAAAAAAAAAAAAAAAAAAAAAAAACAATATCTATGGCGGATGTCTCAAGTATAGAAACAAATAGAGATGCAAGATGAAAGAGAAAATGAAAAGTCTTTCCTTAATAATTAATATCACTTATTGTATGTCTTCCTTAATAATTACTATCACTAATTATTTGTAGTAAAGAGGAGAAGATCAAGAGACGATTTGAATTATTATATCTTCTTACTAATTACTATCATTAATTATTTATAGAAAATGGGAGAAGATCAAGAGACAGTTAAAATTATTATGCCTTAATAATTATTACAAAAAATTGGAGAAGACCAAGCCGGTAGGAGGAGTGAAAATGAAGGTCTTCCTTGTTAAGTAATATTATGAATTTTTAATAATTAATATTAAATTTTAGATTAAAAAAAAACAATTGCGCAAATCTAAAAAATACCAAACAATTTTTTAAAATTTGTATTAAATGAAATCTTTTCAAATTATTTATAGTATTTTTTTAGAATATTCTAAAATATAAATAAAAATTTTAAAAATTAGTCCTAATATATAATCGCTTTAACCAATTATTTTGTATAAACAAGTAGAAAATGAATTTAATGTTTTTCAACTCTAATTAATATTATCATTTCATACTTTCAAACTAATTTGAAGTATATAAATTAAATATATCTTTAAATTTTGAATAATTTATAAATACCGATATATCTATGATATATCCATAAAATCCAAGTACCGATATATCCTTCAAAACCGATATTTTTAACACTAGTCTCAAGATAGTCAATTCCATAAGTTTATGTATACCCTTCTGCAACCAGTCGAGCCTTGAACCTTTCCACTATTCCATCTGATTTGTGCTGTATAGTAAAAACCCATTTGCAACCCACAAGTACAACACCTTTTGGTAAAGAGCAAATTTCCCAAGTTCCATTTTTTCTAGTGCCTTTCATCTCTTCAAACACAGCTTCTTCCAATCTGAAATTTTCTATAGCTTCTTCAATACTCTCATGACACCTTGGACAAATTAACACTAACTCTATAGGGTTGAGATAGAGCATTATATACAAATCTTTCTCAATCGATGATGAGTGCATGAGTTTAACTCTTTCTTTGAGCTATTGGTAGATCTAGCCTTGATTCAGCTGATTCTGGCTAGAACCTGTTTCTGACTCATTATTTTCTGGTTGATATGAGTTGCTAGTATTTGGATTAGGTGATGGATTGAGGCTCAAATCTATCTTGTCAATTTCTGGTTGATCCTTGCTGTTGTTGTTCAGGTTTGGTGCTGCATTTAGGCTCGGTTCTAGACTAGGAGCAATGCTAGAGCTTGGAGCTTGTCCTGTACCTTGTTGACGGTGATGTCTCCTTGAGTAAACACGTAATTCAGGAACTGTTTTTTGTGTTTTTTCCTTCTCTAGTTCAACATCAACCAATGGCACTGGATTGGGATAGGAGGACTCTATATTTGGAAGAGAATTAGAAACAATTTCCAAAAAATGAGATTCCCCTAAATTCTCCCCCTGAATTGAAGTTTTGGAGAAATAAGCTTGATTTTCAAAAAAGGAGACATCATAGCTAACCTACATTTTCCTTGTGAGGGAATCATAGCACTCAGACTTTGAGTCGAGAATAACTTAAGAAAATTGTTTTCAATGCCCTATGATCCAATTTAGTTCTGTTTTGGGAATGAACATGGACAAAGGAAGTACAACCAAAAACTCTCAAGGGAATATCAGAAACAAGACGATTATGTGGAAAGACTTGAGAGAACACATGGATTGGGGTGAGAAAACCAAGGACTCTAGAGGGCATCACGACACGAGGAAAGGTTGTGAGTATTATTTCTCCTCAAAAAAATGTTTTGGAACATTGATTGAAAACATATAAAGGGGCTACTTTAACAAATGCTGATTTTTCCTTTCTCAACTATGTACCATTTTTCGTGGTGGGGTATTGACACATGAAGAGTGATGAATGATGCCATTGTCTAAAATATGATCCTAAGATGTTAGAGAAATATTCGACACTTACTATCGTAAGACAACCATTTTAATCTTTGAATTGAACCCCAAGTTTGACCATCAAATGAAATTGTTTAAAATGGAAAAAGTTTCAAATTCTTCTTCTTCATGAGATAGGATCCAACACAACCTAGGAGCGGTCAACACAAAGGAGATAAACTAAACGAGTATTAGACAAATTAGGGGTAATACCTAGATGGACCCCAAAATATCACTATGAATAAAAGTAAAGGCTGATTTTTTATTATGTGAGCTTCAAAAACAGAACGCTGGTGTTTAGCCAACCTACACACTTAACAATTAAATCGACATGTTTATATGTTAAATAACGAAGGAAATAACCTCTTTAAGTAGGGAAATTAGATACTTTAAACGCCAATGTTATAGTCTGTTTCATCTAATATAGAAGAACTTTTGCCACTTGAACTTGTTCCTCCTGATAGCACCATCATCAAAATAATACAATCCCTTTGATTTCAAGATCGCCAATCATCTTCCCGAACCAAATCCCAAACCTTACAATAGGAAGGGAAAATTTAGTAAATACAATTATTTGTTTGGGTGAACTTGCTGACAAGGAAAAGGTTGTAAGACAACTTGGGAACATGAAATACACTGGCAGAGTCAAAGTTCTGTATGAAGTAATTTTTTCCAAATTATTGGAGAAAATGAGGCATCAGCAATACGAACTTTATTTAGGCCGAGGAAGGCAAATATGAGTGAAATAAATGGGATTGGCCCGTCATATGATCAGAAGCACCTAAGTCTATTATCCAAGAAATATTAGGCTGAATGGAAATACCTTGTCGGGCTACGGTACACATAGTAGTGTTCGAGACAGCAACAAGAGACAGATCGGTAGAGGAGCTTGAATCATGAATCTGCCAGCAAGTATCTATGGTGTAACGAGGTCGTTTACAGTGTTCACACCATAAATGAGTCTTCGGATCAGTCTTGCTGGATCTGACCATGAATGAAATTGTCTAATTGCCACAGAGGAAGCACTAGACATTGAAAATTCAATGCAGTTTAAAAAAAAAAAAAACTGGGCAAATGAAGTCTGAAGAATGACTTAAAAAAAAAGGTCAAGTGCAGCAATGAAGGCTACACAGATATTCCTATGAAGGCTGGACAGAAATTCCAAAAAAAGGCTACACTGGAAGGTTTCCAATAATGAAGGCTGGACAGAAAAAAAATCGTTGCTCTAATAACATAAAAGCACACCTAAGACAAAAGTATAAAAGAATAATTTTGTTGTGTTTTGATTTGTAAAATTAGGGTACAATATATAGATTTGCAAGTTGTATACTAGTTGGAAATAAAACACCAAATCAGGAATTAAAAACACAATAGAGGAAAGAAGAGATTTCAAACTTATCACCCCAAATCACTCCCTAAAATTTGCCTAATCAACCAAACTAATTCCCTCAAATCTTGAGGGTCAAATTAGGTAAATATACCTAAAATATTTTAACAATTATACATAACCATCTTTCTATATTACAGACCCATTGCTGCATTTCTCCCTTGCTTACTGCAATTGACTCTTCTTCTGATTCAACTGATCACAATGACCTTGCATTGTCAAATTAAAAGTGTTGTTACTTCCAGCCTCTACCCCCACTCATGAATTTCAAACCATTGAAGCTAATTGTACACATAATTCATACCACTTTGTTTTTTCCTGCTTTGAGTTTTACCAATATTCTATTTATGGCACAATTAACTCACCAATCTCAAGGACAACCTCCATGACATCAAACCCCTTCTTGTAACTGATGTAAGATGGATGCACTATCCAAATCACCTCATTTATTACTTCCATTCATTTCTTCACCTACATCATATTCTCCCTTCCTCGGTTACAACAGGTAGGACAGTATGCTCTGGGCAGTGGCTTACAGAAGAATTCTTAAAAATTCCTTAAGCCATCCAAAATATTTGAAGAAACCACAAAGTAAAAAAATTGAAATGAAAACAGAGAGAAAACTTCACAATCAACAGAAAAGGATATGGTTAATAAAGAAGAAACTGGGACACAATTAAAAACATATTCATGCCTCAGAACAGTACAAAGATAGCTATTCTTTCATGAATGAAATGAAAGTAGATCAAAAAGTAACACAGAAGGAAACTTTGGTAAATGAAGAAATGGAAACACGAATTATTGGGATACAATTAAAAACGCATTCATGCATTAGAACGATACGAGGATGACTATTTTTTATGAATGAATGAAAGAAGATCAAAAAGCATAAAGAAGAGAAACTTTGGGAAGGAATAAATGAAAACATTGATCACTGTCAAACAAGTTCTAAGAAACTCATTTGACTTGATCTTTAGTGAAGGGAGGCTCCTTTAAGGAATTCTTTTCCATCTCTCCTCTTTTGCTTCTAATAAAGAGGCTTGGGAAGTGAGTGCTCTAAGGGTTGTCAACGGACAATTTGTGTGGAACCTATAATTCACAAGGCAATGTTAGGATTGGGAGGTACATATTATCAAGGAGTTAGTTAGAAGGCTACATGTGCTTGGGAAGTGTAGTCAAGATGATGATTAGCTGATTTGAAAGATTAGAAGTAGAGGGAAGTTCTAGATGAAATCTTTCTACTATTCCTTAAGAGTCAAAGGAAGGTATTTCTTTCCCCTCTAAGCTAGTGGTGCTCTTGGGTGCCATCAAAGGTGGATTTTTTTTCTTGAGAGGCAGTTTGGAAAAGGTTCCTGACCTTTGATCAACTTAGGAACAGAAGGTGGGTGTCAGCCAACCATTATTTTTTATGTATGAATTTGAAAGAATCGGTCAATCCACCATGGAAAGGCAAAATGATGAGGATGAATCTCTAAAATATACATCAAAATGGAAAATAATAGTTACAACTAGAATCGAACAGTATTACCTGGCATTAAGTTAGGATTAGCAGTTGGAAGTCAAATTAGGATTAATAATTGAAGTCTAATTAGGATTAGTAGTTGCAATAAAATTAGGATTTGTAGTTGAAATTAAACTAGACTTACAGTCATAATAGGTATAGAATTCTAATATACTTAGGATTTTTTAGAGAAACCTGTAAATAAAGATAATTAATGTAAATTAAAGAATGATTTAATTGATTAATAACATTTCATTTTTATTCCCTAGCAAGAGATGAATTGAGGATACATTGATGGAATTCAACTTAGTACCCTGTTTCGTTTTCAATGGACTCGCCTACATATTCAAGAGAGTCCTAGTTCCTTGTTAGATTTTATATAGTCACCAAGTAAAAGCAAACAGCTTCTGCAGTAAAGAAATGCAGTCTAAAACTTGAAAGTGCAAAACAGGCACAGGCACAAATAAATACACTCTCTATGTGCGCAGTAATGTAATCTTCTAACAGGATTCAAACTTCAAAAAGACAGTCAGACAAACCACTGAGCTAGCAATCGTCTTACCATGCAAGTTCTTCTAGATTGATTCAAGCCATGAAAACCTGAAAATTGCCCCCAAAAAATAAGAAAAACAGTTCAGATGAAGTAAACTAAGAAAGAGAATCCCGAAGATGGATAATCAAAGTGATCACATTTTCAAACATGCCCTTTAAACATGTCATGCAACCATTGCTAAATTTTGGGGCGATCATTTTCTTCAACCAAACAATAGTACAGTAAATCAAGATTTTACTTTCTATTTTTCGCGATTTTCAGAGACTAAAAGCCTCCAATTGACCTTGCCTGCGATAATTATCAATAAATAAATAGTAATCACAAAAATCACAACAATTAAATAAATAAATAAATAAATTTAAATGAAGTTCCTTTTCCTCAGCTTTTTCAGCAACCAAACAGAAACTAAGTCAAAAGCGCTTCCCAAAAGGAACTCCAGTCGCCAAACACCACTAATGTACATGTAAATGAAACTGAAACACTTCCAAACGCTCCAAAAACACTCGGAGTGAGTCGAAATACTGTTTCGAACATCTAAAATATATATATATCTTAAACAACAAAAATAAAAATAAAAGCAAAAGGTTTCAGAGTTTTGGAACACTTCCATGCGTTGCAAAAACCCTCATTCAAAAAAACTGTTGCAAAAAAAACGAGTTTTTAAACCAAAACATGCATCAGAAAAACAAAAGCAGAGCAAAAAGTAGATAATCTGAGAGATTGTGGAAACAGGGTTACCAACATTTTGAAGATATCCAGGTTTTATAACCTTCACGGCCTTCAGAAACGAAAAAAATAGGGCACGGACCAACAAGAACAGAGAGAGATGGAGAGCCGAGTTAGGAAAGAACTATGTGAGTAACGAAGCTATTTATATGCTCAGCGCGCACTCCCAACGCGCGTGTGCCGAGCGGCGCTTGTCATGAACGCGCCCACAAGCCAAAACCCAAAAGCGGTGGCAGCGCCAGTGGAGGGGGAGATTGCTCACGGCAGCGACTGCTATCTTGCGCAGGTGTGTTTAATGTTCCCCAATTTAATTTATTAAGTAGAGAGTAATGTGCGGGAACGTTTCGACAGCTTCCGAACAATAATTTTTTGAGCAAAAAAAATTATTAATTTAAAGAAATAAATGGATTAATTTAAGGAAAATTTATTATTTTTTTTTATTAAAATAACTTTTGAAAACCCAATTTTGAAAATTTAATGCTTCATCAATTTTTGACATATTTTTTACTAATTACATAAATAATCCTTTTTTTTATTTTTCAAGAAAAAACAAAGAAAATATTAGATTATATTTTAACCAAATATTTCTTAATTTAATCTCTTACCATAAATAAAAATTTGTTTTATATTTATTTATTTTATATTATATTGTTGCATTAGTTCATTCATCTATGAATGTAGCCACTTAAATTGGCCCTTTAGGTATACCCACTTAATTTAGACTTGAAGGGCTAAATAATTCATAGTTTTGTACTTTTTTTTTTTTATACCTATTTACTTATTAAGTTGTAATTTACTTATTAAGTTGTAAAAAAACGTTATTTTAAGGATTCAAACCTAATATTTTAGGCCATGTTTAGTAGGTATAAAATTTTCTGTTTTCTCTATTCAAACTTTTCAAAATGCTGAAACACTGCTTGGGCTACTTGCATCCCATAAAAACAAATTTGTAAAACAAAGAAATGCAATCTACTATTTTTAACATTTTATATACGAATCGTAAACTCACATGTTGCTTTCTCGCTTTCAATTAAATCGAAAAACAATTTTAATCTTACGACGATAAAACGAAACACAAGTGGACGCGACTATTTTCTTATTTCTTCCCATTTCATTTCCACTTCGATTTTCTTCTCATCGCGCTCACGAAAAACACAAGATCGCTTAATTAAGAACTCCGTATTTTAAACACATTTTCATCGTTTTCATTAACTTCATTTTCAATAAACATGCATAAAACGACTTTCTTTATTCTTATTTTCAACCAAATTCAAGCATTTAAACGATTTCACAAAATAAAACTAAAGATTATAATATTATCAAAATTTTCATATTCCTAATTTCTGATATATTTAAAATTGTTAATTAAACGCCCTTAAAAATCAGATCAAATGATCGTATTGGTCCGATTGATCAACACCTTTTCTCGTATGATTTTCTCTTCATATCGAATATCAAATCGAACATGTACCAAACCATCTGTTTAACCAACCAACTCAAAAGTGCAACGTCATCCTTATTTGAAATAAATCGTCCCACCATTTTGAAGCTTCCCTGTGCTACCGGGCATGTGGTACATGGAAAGGGGTCAAATCCAATACCTAGTATTCTACAAAACCGGTAAATATGTCTATCTAACTCATTTTTAATAATCTATCTCAGCTAAAATAAAAAGGATTGGATTAGTTATTCTATTTTATTCGACTAAATGATCACCAAACCCAACCTCATTTATCATCAAACAAAAATAAACAAAATAATTCACAAATTCTAATGCTCTTCAAATAAAATAACAATATATAAGAATCGTTAATATATCAAAACGATCAAGATAAAATAATATAATAATAATAATAAACTTAAATAAATAAATAATTATAAAGCATTGCTTTTAAAAAAAATGTTAAAACATTGTTATAACCAAAGTATCAAACTAACTAACTATATAATATCAAAATAATAAAATTACAACATAATAACATCATTGAAAAACAACTACAAGACACCTCTACTTTGAGGCTTGTTAGTGGGGAAAAAAAATTATTGTATAATTAAACTCCACCAATTAATTCTGGGCAGAAAATACTCAACCATCACATTTAATGCCCCCTAACTGTATTTTTTAGGTCCACCGTCAAATAAAATTTCATATGCCTATAATCCTTATCATTGTTATCTCCAACAATAACATATGACTAATGTACATCTCATTGCTTATCGAGTGATCATGATCATTATCTATTAATTAAAAGAGTAATGTATCTCAGGTTTATTCACTTTCACACTTTTTGACATTTACCCCATACACTTTAAAACGTTCAAACTAAACTCATACCTATCAAAAAAAGAAAAAGAAGTTATCTACCATTCAAACTTGATCACCACATTTATACTTTTAATTTTTATTTAAAAATTAGATAAAAATTAAAAGATTGATTTTTTTCCTTTTCTAACATAAGATTCCTTATCTACCATTCAAACTTAATCATGACATGTATACTTTTATTTTTTAGTTAAAAATTAGATAAAAATTAAAAATTTTTAAAAATATATTTTTTAGTTAGATAGGATAATTATTTTTATTTAAAAATCCATTTTCTCAACTTTTAGATAAAATCTTAATTTTTTATAAATAGTATATAAATTTAACATTTATAAGGAGGATGACTTTTTTTATCATATTTTATTTATTTTTAAATAACTTAAAAAATAAATTATTTATCATATATTATATAAATATTTGAATAAATTAAAAGGTATATTTAAAAAAAAAATTGAGTGGATAGGATAATCATTTTCATTTAAAGATTGATTTTCAAAATTTAGATAAATTTTTTTTGTAGATAATATATTAATTTTTGTATATTGAGGATGATTTTTTTTCCTATAATATTTAGTTTTTAAAATAACTTAAAAATAAATCAAGTATCATAATTGTTTTGTTTTGTTTTTATTATTTTATTAAAATATTACATAAAAATTATTTAATAAAAATAAAATTATTATTATATATACATTTTAATTATTTTTAAAAATAATTAAAAAATCATCCTCATTATACTATTCGTTTTCATACATCCTCGTTATACTATTAAACTCATATATTATCTACAAAAAATTAATTTTTATCTAAATTTTCAGAAAATGTTTTTTTAAATGATTATAGTATCTAACCCAAATTTTTTTTTTAAATATATTTTAATTTGTTCAATATTTGTATAACATTCTAAAAAATAAAATTATTTATTTCTTAAATTATTTTTGAAAAATAAAATATCATGATAAAAAATATCATCCTGATTATAAATGTTAAATTTATATATTATTTATAAAAAAATCAAATTTTTTCTCAATTTTAAGAAAATTAATTTTAAAATAAAATTAATTATCCTATTTAACTACAAATTTAAAAATCAATCTTTTAATTTTTATGTAATTTATAAATAAAAATTAAAAGATTAAGTTGGAAATATGGATAATGGCGGGATAAATAATGGTTGTTATCACAACCAGTAGAAAGTGACTTACTTTTCTTTTTATGATAATGTTTTGAACATTTTAAAGTGTAGAAGGTAAATGCAAAAAGTGTTAAATGGATGATGGGATTGAGAAAGCATTATTCCTTAATTAAAATTAGCATAAGTTACTAAGTAATTATATAAATGAAATGTTTCTTTATAATTGTTACTAAAAAATGTTAAGCTTACCTACAAAACCAAGTATCGATTTGCATATTAGAACTTGAACTATATCATCAAATATAAAACTTATATAATTTTCATTATCTATTTTGTTATTAACATTAGTTTTAAGTAATAAAATTATTAAAAATATGTTTTAATTTAGTTATTAAATTTAATTTAATTTATAAATCAGATAAACTTCTATTTTTATTATCTTTATATTTAAATTCTTCTAAAAAAATTAATATTTTAAATTTTAAAATGAAAACATATATAATTAAATAAAATTTAAAGGGGATAAATAAAAAAATAAAATTGTAAATATTTAAAATAGGATTAATGAGATAAATGAAAATATATTCAATATTAAAATTGTAATTAATTAGGATGTGTTTGGGGTAGCTTATCTACCGCTTATTTGAGTTTATCTTCTCACATAATTACTTTTGATAAAAATTGTAGATGTTTGGAAAAACTTATAAAAATATCTTATGATCTTCCTATAAGTATTTTTTATCTTATTTCAATAAGCTTAATGAAAAAGCTTATAAAAAAAAAACTCAAAACAACTTATACGGAAAACTAAAATTGATCATCTTAATGACAAAAATGTCATTATAAAAAATAATGAAAATAATAGAAAACAACTTTTTGAAAAATTATGTAAAAAATAAGTAAAATATTTGAAAAATTATGAAATAAATTCCGAAAAAATATGTAAAGATGGGTAAAATTTTTGAAAAATAAAAACATATTATTAGATTAATGACATTATGTAATTCCATTTAAATACAATGAAAGGTTTATTTTGCTCGAAACTTGTAATTTTATGATGTAATAAATCACTAATTAAGTGTTTCGGTTATTTTGCTATTATTTTATTTTTGAAATGTTTTTAATGGTAGGAAACATTAGTGATGCTTGGAGGTATTCCTTTATTGTATTTTATTATTAGATAAAACTATATACATATGTAGAGTATATAATTTTATTTATATTGGGGAGGCAAGGCGCATCACTTAAAAGATTTACGCCTAAGTGGGTCTTCCGTCTCAAGGCCTCAAGAGGCCATGGCCTCATGCTCATGCTTATAAATAACTAAGGAGTACATAGTATATTACATTCTAATTTATAAAAAGCATCCAAATTAAACATTTCAATGAAGAAAAAAAATAAAAAATATTTTAGTTTTTATACATATTTATTTACATGAAACAAATTGAAGAAGAGTATAAGAATGATTAATTATTTTTATACTATAAATTATATAATGAATGATAAATTGTTCTTTCTTAAGATATAAGAAATCTTTACTTTATTTTAATTTATATTTTGCTTCATGATATATATATATATATATAGTTCTTTAGTTCTTTAAATTTTTTAAACATTATGACAAGTGTTTATTTATTTAAACATTTCAATTTTATAAAGTGCTTATAATGGTCATTTTTTGGTGAATTCTGCCATTATGTCATGAGTTAGAATGCATCCAACAATTTCAAAAATGATGTATAAACGCTTTTTTTAAATATGCATCCAAACACAAATAACTTATTGAATAAAATACTTATGACATAAGCTCTCATATAATAAGCTTTTATAAAATAAGTGTTTAATTAAGTTGTTTACCCAAACAATGCCTTAATTCAATTCATTCTTAATGAGACAAATGAAACTCAATAGCCTTCCCTTTTATCTCCAACTTTTATTCATAGCCTATTTTCTTTATAATTGTCGATTTTTCATTATTCTAAATTCTAAAATCACTAATGTTAACTCAATCGAAAATAATAAAATGAATAAAATAAAAGAAATGTTAACTTTATATTTGTCTTTGTTGATTTTTTTTCAAATTAAAGTACTATTTTTATTTTGAATTCACAGATTGTAAGAATTCTCATCTGCAATATATCATATGATGGTTAAAATTCCAGCCATATTGACCTCTTCAAACCAATTAAGGAAAGGAAATCATTCATTTTTAATTCTAAATTAGACTTTTTTCGAGTCATGACGATTCAGATTATTCTAATGTTTGATTATTTGGTTAGCGCACAAAAAAACTTTTTGAATTCTCGAAAGAAAGAGATTATGCTAACGCAAAACTAAGAGGTACGTTTTTTTCCAAAAAAGTTTTAGGAATACACTTTTTTGACATAGAAGTACGATTTTTTGGAATTACCATATAAAAACTAAGAGGCTACTCATTGTTATAGTTGGATGTCAAAGACATCTAATAATTATTCAAAACAAATCGTTATTATTCATTATCGATATATTGATTCTCTAAATAATACTATCTTTATTAAAAAAATAAATATATACATATATATAGAGATGGAAAATTAAAAGTATTACCTTACTAAGAACAAAAAAAGAAAAACAATATGGGATTTTGTCAAAAAAAAATTGTATATTCCTATTTCATACAATATCCAGATGAAAGAATAATTCGTACTGATTGTACCTTAATATACTATATACTCATTCAAATATTTAGTATCCGTTGTGCCATAGAAATAGAATTGGTTGAAGTTGATAAATTATAAAATAAAGAACCAAAAGGGCTTCCATTTAGATTTCTATGTATTTTTGTCATGATGCATTTATATTATAAATGGAATAAAATACATCAAAAAGTTTTTGAACCCAATCTTTACCAATTATAAACTTTATTTGTGACGCCCCAAAACTCGGGGGTCATTTTTGTATTTTTTTCTTTTAACAGTGCCCATGAATAGTGTTTGTGAACAGTGTCCCCAAATAGTGCACGACACTTCGTAATCGTCATATGATGTCGTGCTAGGCACGTAGATTGCGCGCATCGAGTGCAATGTCGCGGCGCAGCTATTGCGGCGCGGATGCGCGGGCCGTCAAGGGCGCTTTGGTCGCGCACACCGCCAATCTAGCCCGAACACGCCTTGTCGCGGCTACTGGGCGAAACTCGCCATGGATACATAACACTGCGGCAGCTCTATCGCGACAGGGAAAGCTTTGTCGCGACATGAGTCGCCGAGAAGCCCGGGCCGCTACACAGAGAATCACGCGGCATAACTCCTCTTTGTCACACGCTGGCGCCGCTGTTGGCGACACCGCCACACGCCGATTTTGTCGCGACACTAAACGCCTGCACTCTCGCGCGGCTAATTTAAGCTTCTCGAAAAGGTCGCAACACAAACGAGTCATCTCTGTCGCGACAAAGAACCCAAGGAGGCTTGTCGCGACAGGCCTTCCCAGGCACACCTACGCGCGCGCGCGCAGGTCCTTCTGTCATGCGCGCAAGCACGCCTACCATGTGCGTCGTAGGCCCTTCTGTCGCGACACCACTGTGGAAAAGGCACCCAAGGTTGAAAATGTAAGTGAGGTCCATTTTGTGGCTTACTGCACCAAACTCCCTTATTTTTTTATTTTTTATTTTTTTATTTTTGTTCAACACGCTATAAAATCAGCGTAAATTAACCTTATTACTATGAAGGCCATTTGAACCTGGAAAACTCATCAAAATGTATTTATTATACAAAAAGGAGTTAAATTACAATTTGTCTTTAATTGCAAATTTCAGAAACTGGGTCTTCTACCCAAAATTTACAAAATACACAAAATGAGGCTAAAACTGGCCATTTCTTCGCCACTAAGACCCTATATGCTCCATCCCTGTGTGCACTTTCGCACTAAAATTGTTATTCAATGACGGTGAGTAACGCCTCAAGAGTTGAATTTTCCTACATGATTACTTCCCTACATAGTCGTCACGAATGATAAACTAAACAAACATTCAAGTAAATCATGATAAATTTTAATTTGAATGTCTATATGCCCCCGTCCCATGCCTCGAGTCCTCATCGACTCTCTTACACATGCAATTTGCCATGTATGATATATCGTTTTCAAAACAAAGATATTCGTTTGTTCCTGAAGAACCCTCCGATATAAATGTCGGATATACTCTGGAGCACTCACTGTGGACAACCCTCCGATATTATTAGTGGACATACTCTGATAAATAATTATTGGTCAACCCTCTAAAATCATGTCATGCACTTACACCTATTGTTCTATGGTGCCCTAGTGCATATGAATTACAGTATGCCATTTTCATATCAATTCATGTTAATATATCATGCATGCATATATTAACAAAACTTACACACAATCAACATGTTATTCATTCATAGCAATAACACAAACAACACACAAGCGTCATACAGAATGCATCTAACACTCAATCTCGAGGATCGCCTAAAGACCATTCTAGGCAGCACAAGAGAGCTAAGATTCGAAAGCCGAAGTGGGGCAAGATTAAGTAAAATAAGTTTGCAAATTTTTATAAACTGGGTTTCAATCAATGGCTTTAATATTTTAGATATTTCATGGGGCAAAGTATAGCATTTGAATTGAAATTCCTTAAAATACAATATAAAAAAATTCAAAATTGAGTGTGTGCGCCACCTGGCACCTCGATCCACCGATTCTCAGTGGATTTCATCACTCGCTCAATCTGGGACTGAATGGTACAATCATTCAGCCCTCCCAAACGTCTTACCATTTTGGCTAACTCCTGAATTTCAAAGATTAAACCAAGAGGGAGTAAAACCCTAACCATTGAGTTCATTAAAACTCCCTAACTCCGCCTCGTGAAGCCTCTATCTGTTTGCGGATGGACTTTCCTCTGTCAAATTTCAAACTGTTTGACTGAATGCTTCGAAACTTGCAGCAGGCAGAGCCCCTCTAAAACTCCCTCTCTTCCTTCCTCCCTTTTTCCTTCTTCTCCTCACCGCTTTGATCCAAGACGGGGCTGCCTGAGAGCACTCTCTCGCACATGTCACCCTATCACTGCCCAATTACTACCCTTATCCACTTATCCTACTTGATTTCCATCCAATCACACTATACACATGTCTACTACGGGCCAATTGAGCTCATTTGTTTGACTCATCCTACACTGACACATGGCGTGATCATGGAGCCACTCACGCCAAGTGTCTCAGACTACCTCTACAATAAAATCGGGAATTACTACCGCTCTGACCAACAAAATTACAAAGAGAGTTTAGATTTCATGCATAAATTTCAATGTGCTGAAGTCCGCTTCATTGCTCGAGATCTAGAAAAATTCCGAATTTTTGATCGAAATTTATTGTTTTACTATTTCTTAGAAATTTGGATTTTCTCGGGTTTTACATTTTATCTTTTTATATTAATTAATCAAGTTCAAAGAAGAAGTACACCTAATTCAAATTTGAGAATTCAAATGAGACTAGTAATAATTTGTTGTAGCTAATCTAACATGTTAATGGTTACATGGCTTGATAAAAGAAAGCCACTTTAGTAATTCATTTCTTGAATTCTATGTTATATAAAGTAAAGTGCAGGATATTCTAATCTTTCCTATAAACATAAATAATTTATTCATTGGAATATAAGAGAATCAACTCGGGCCACACAATGAAATTAGTTACTAATTGTAATAAAACTAAATAAAATAACTAGTTCTTACATTTGTTCTTAGGTGAAATTACTTGATCGCAGAAGATCCTATAATTCATATCATAATCGAGTCCTATTTGTGGTGTAATTCTCTATCCTTGCTCTATAGATATAAATTTTAATGTTCTTCCACACAAATCTAGGTTTTTATATGTTTTTTTGTTATTTAATCGTCGTCTTAGTGTGCGATTGTCGCTGCCTTCATGCGCGTGTAGTTGTTGTCATCTTGGTGCGATAGGTGGTTAGGTCGTCTCGATCGGCCCGGTTTGGTTTCGCGGTCGTGCTGCAACTGACGTGTTTGGCAATTCAAGCGGAGTAAAATGCGTGCGATTAGAAACGAAAAAAATCAAATCAATGGTTGTTAGTATCTTGGTATAAGCGAAGTCAAAGGTATTCTTGTAGCGCCCACTAAAACCTGAAATTCAGTTATTCTGCGTCGGCCCATGAATCTGATGAATGTCGGGTTACCCGACACCACTTGTCGGGCGAGTCTCCTTTATACGGAGAGTTCTACGAAATCTGATACACTGCGCCACATCCCCAACAATTTACAATATAGTTTCAAACATAGGTAAAAGCGACCACTTGGGCCCATAAACAATACTCATTACAATATACCACTATGAATCCAACTATATCCAATAGTTCTAAGAGTTGAATATTTACTCTTATCCGACCCGTATATTAAAATTAGTGAATTCTAATACATGTATGAAGTCATAAAGCCTGATAAACTATTTCTAGAACCTGACCTCTAGGGCAGGCACGTCTCGCACTTGGCTAATGCGCCTTAAAGGGGGTCCCACGATGAAGTGAGCTAAAGCTCGGTAGAATCGCCTAAATTGGACTACTCACCACCTAAGTCTTTGTGCAATGTTCCAATTTAAACACACATTCAAGCAAATGCATGATCCTACTTGAATATCATGACTGACTCGGATCCAGGAGTCCTCACAGGCTCTCTCACACTCGCCTAAGCCTTGTATGAGAATTTATTATTTTATTAGTGGACAACCCTAGATGTATATATATATATATATATCGATTGGGCACTCAGGCGATTGATATATTATTTGTTTGTGGACTACCCTCCGATGAATATCAATTGGGCGCTCAGAGCCGATTGATATTTTAAATTTGGACTACCCTCGGAGTAATTAATGTTTAGACGACCCTCCAGACCATTTTCCAGACTCGTCCAAATGCAGCGGCCAACTCTATAGTCACAGGATGTTCGAGTGCGTATGGAATGCATGTATGCCGTTTCGACACGAGTCTAATCACATGCAAATATGTAAACACACATATTCACATAATATCAAATCACACAATCATGTCATGTAATTTTCATTTTCAAACATATAAAAATTAGCTCGCTTGGGCTAATAATCAAGCGAAGCAATTTAATTTAAATCCCTTTCGGTCAAACACATATTTTCACAAAATATAATTTTAAGAATCATTTGGGAATAGTGAAACACTCGGTTACTATTCCCAAAAAATCACAAATCAACGATTCACTTAGTGGACCCGCAATACACGGCCATTCCCGGCCCAATGCATACCAAGCAAACATTTAATGCACAAATTACACAAGCGCACCCAAACGGCCATTGCCATTTGCAGTGCTCGATTTTGTTTAAAATTTTATATGTTCGGTCCCGAGGTTTGGGGCCAGGTCAGGAGGTGCAACCCCTCACGGCCTCATTCTCTTTCGAACATCGACAAAGCAACCAAAATAGGAATACAAACTCAAGTAGGGGAGAAAATCTCTATGAGGAGTTTGAAGAAACTCCTAAATCCAGGTACCACGAAGCCTGGCGTAGAGCATTTACTCCCTCTCTCTTGTCTAGAAAACTGCATTGTTGGATCGCGAGATAGCACAGAGAGGAGGTCAACCTACTCTCTAAAAGCAATCTAAGACTCGCTGTCGATTTACCTCTTTCCCACGTTTTGGTCTTCAATTTGAGGAGATGAAGGCGATACATTTATTTCGTCTTGCTTTGTATGACTTAAATCGAACCCAAAATGACAATTTTGTCATTTGTTTTCGAGTTCTGCATTCGATCATCTGATGTCTCATTCTCATTACCTCATACCATATAGCCGTATTTATCTGAGACTTTCGTCGCATCCAAAATCGTTTTCACGGCACGAGAAGCGTCTTATGGCGTGCCAACTCATTTGTCGGAATATTACGAAATTTCACGTCTGGTATTTAGATTGTGAAGGCGATTCAGCGGTACAATCCGTTTATCATCGAGATCTAGAGAATTAATTCTGGATTTTTAACCAAAATTAACAATTTTGTAATCGAAATTACGATTTTCTTGGTATTGAGAAATTGGAATTTCTGGTCTTTGATTCGTCCTGATAGTAATATCAAATGCTTAAGAATATAGGGTTTGAGCGTTTCATTATCTTTATTAACTTTGGATGTTGTTTGTCGTTTGTGGTTTAACGATTTTGATTATATGTTTATATCGATGTATTGTTAGTTGGAATCAATGAAATTATTTTTCTCTTAAAACAAAAATGAGATAAAGGAAAATATATTCAATATTAAAATTGTAATTTATTTAATTCAAATTCATTCCTAATTTTCTATACAAGATTTTTTAAATATTAAATTATCACATAAATTATATTAAAAAGATACATATAAAATTGAAAATAAAATAGTTAACAACAACAAAGTTTAATTATTAATCATATATTATAATAATAATTATTGTTAAAAAAACCCATAACCACAAAAACAAAGATTTGGCTTTATATTTTTTTTTTTTAAAGAAAAATAATATTATTGATTCAAACTACGATAATCGATCATCAAGATCTGAATAATTTAAGCGAAAGTATATGATGAAAGCAAATATCGAAGTTAATGGCGTAATAAATTAGCATAAAGCCTACAAATTTGGTAAATATATTTAGAATTGCACATGCTTCAGGTTTAATAACGTTGGCAATATAATTTAATATTTTAAATGAATATTCTTTGCCTCTGAATAAAGCCCCTCACGATAAAAAGCACCTATGAATGTGAAACAATAGTAATAAACTACGATAGTATAAACAGCGTCGATAAAGCAGCGACAACAAAAATAAAATAGTATAAATATTTGTGGAAGAACCACTTTATTAAGCAAGAAAATGAAAGTTAAAGATTTAGAGGGGTGATTTTATGAATAATGGTACGAGTCAGCGGGTCGGCGATTTGTCCCGATTTTATTGGGATTTATAAGTTTTACAATCGAATCACTGTAAAAGATGGGTGAAGTGGGAGGTACGGCTGCGAGAACGACCCACATTGCCAACTCTAATATTCTCTCAATAAGCTCAACTTCACTAGACTCTTAGAGCCGGTTGAGTGCCTAGAACTGCTTGTAACGTGCTTTAGCGAAAACACTTTCCTTGATATCGCTTCTGAACGTTTTATAAGAATTTGAGGAATTTGAAAAAATGATTTTATTAGTGTTTTTTGTAATATGTCATATATGTATAAAAAAAAAGCTTTTATATCATTAAAATGATGAGAAAATACATTTAATATTTAATTACAAAAATAGGATATCATAATAAATAAAAATTTTGATTACAAAAGTATATAAATACATATAGAAATTTATATTAATAAAACCTAACTAAACTATTTTTATGATTATAAAAAAATTCAAAATGTTTACAAAAATACGTGAATTAATAAATATTTGTATTAATAAAAACCTAAAATAATTATTTTTACAATTATAAAAATGTTTTAAAATATTTACAAAAAGATTTAAACTAATGAATAAACATACCTTTTTTTTTAAACAATGAATAAACATACCTAAACATTTGTATTAATATAAACCTAAAATAATTATTCAAATGATTATAACAAATATTTATAAAAAGATTTGAATTAATTAATAAATATATGCAAAAATTTGTATTAATGAAAGATTAAAATAACTGTCTTTATAAAATAATTTTTTTTATGATTATAGAAAAAATATAAAAATATTTACAAAAAGAATTGAATTATTTGAATTTTTAAAAGTATATCATATTATCCGGATTTTTTAAATAAAATAAATTGATTTTTTAAGGACAAATAAATAGATATTTAAGGATAAACAAATAGGTATTTTAGGAATATCCAAAAACTCTTTAAATGTTTTTTTTAAATAAACACCTCCCAAGTGTTGGAAAAACCGAGGAATGAATGACATTCATTATAAGGAATGAATTACATTCATTATAGTGCAAAAAATCTGAGAGGCCACAAGAGTATTGATGACCAAGAGTAATTGTTCTTCTATAAAATGAGAGGTCTTCTTCTGTTCAAGATCGAATCCTAGTCTCAGTTTCTGTGTGTGTAAAGGTTGGACCAAGTGAGTTATGTGTCTGAGCGTTGTTACTACGGTGATAGGTTCGAACATAGTTTCAGTGCGTCAAAATACACAGTATCAAGGTGTTGTGGTGCTGTTTATACGCGGTTTTATCCTGGGATACAGACGTCATTCCGATAATCTCAAAGCACTAGAGGAGATGACGAATATATTTAAGGAGATTGTGACTCTTCATGAGATTTGGCGTCTTCGACAAATCTCTTCCCTTACTTCTTCCTCGTTTTGCATAATCATTTGCATGTATTATGTTTCTCTAAGAAATTGGTTGTGATTGAGTTGTAGAGTCAACTTGTTCTACAATCTTAAAACATAACAACAAGGTTGGTTCATTGACAAAGTTTGTCAGAAAAGAAGAAGACGCCAGAGAAAAATAAAAAAATGATCGCCTTTTGGTTCAAAGAAGGGAACAAAATTATATATCTCTCCAAAACAAAAATAACGTGAGAAAAAAAGGGAACAAAATCATATATCTCTCCAAAACAAAATCATGTGAGAAAAAAAAACCTTATTTAAAAAAAAAAACCCTAGCAAGTTACCTCTTGAAAAAAATTATTTGACATTACAAACAAAAAAAAAGATAAAAACAAACTCATTTTCTTTTGGGAAAAAAAATTTGTTCATTTATTTCCTTTGAAAAAAAAAAAAAAGTTTTACATTACAAACAAAAAAAAATGATAAAAAAAGAAAAATACTATTTTTCTTCAGAAAAAAACAAAAGAAGCTGTTCCTTTATTTCATTTGAAAAAAATTTTGTTTAACATTACAAAAAAAAAAAAACAAAAGAAAAAAATATTTTTTTACAAGAAAATGTTTAAAACCAAACAAACAAAGTGGTTTGTTGGTTTATTGAATAAAATCTTAATTTGTTGCAAAGTACAAGGAATGGTATTAAACTAGGACTTAACATTCGATAGGCAAATGCTCTACCACTAGGCTACATACTTAGTTCTATTTTTCTTTGTGAGGAATATATGATAAGTAGATAAACCTATTAAACTAAACTCTACACTCTTCTTGAGTTTATGCCAATTCCTTTTAATCTTAGGAAATTGGAAATTACGATAAAGATAAGTTCTGTCTATGTAGTTAGGATCTTAAGCGGGACCGTTTGTGACCCCTCCAATATTTCCTAGGAACTGAATATTCTATCTAAGAAGGCTGGTTTTGGTCTGAGTTTCTATACTCCACCAGTCTTTCCTGAGAATACTCTATAACACATTATTTTCAATTATTCTAAGAATTGGTTTTGGGGAAAGAAAATTTGACACACTTTCTACAATTTGTAGAGAAATGGACTATGATTCCAACAATATTGTTCCAGTTGCATCTGCCTACGTGACAACTCCTACTATGGCACAAGTGCTAGTAATGCCTACTATTGTGCCTATTTTCGTCTTACCTGGAGAAAAGCCAGAGAAGTTCAATGGACTTAATTTTAAAAGGTGGCAACATAAGATATTATTATACCTGACCATCTTGAATCTTGCGATATTCTTAATTGAAGACGCTCTTAAGCTCAAAGAGGATGAGCATGATATCCAAGTCATTAGTGCTGTGGATGCTTGGAAACATTTTGACTTTCTATGTAGGAATGATGTCATTAATGTTTTGATTGATTCTTTATACAATGTGTATTTAGATAAGAACACGACTAAGGAGTTATGAGAATCATTAGATCGGAAATATAAAACCGAGGATGTTGGGGCCAAAAAATTTGTAGTGGGTGGTTTCCTCGATTACAAAATGGTAGATTCCAACACTGTGATAAGTCAAGTTCAAGAACTTTAGGTAATCCTCCATGAATACATGCTGAGGGAATGTTGTTGAGCGAAACTTTTCAAGTTGTAGCTTATATTGAGAAGTTGCCTCCTGCTGGGAAAAACTTCAAGAATTACCTCAAACATAAGAGAAATGAGATGAGCATCGAAGATCTAATTATTAGACTTCGCATCGAAGAAGACAATAGAGGATCACGAGTAAAGGGGCCTGAGAGATTCAAACGAGGCCCAGTAGCTTTGTGGAACATGGTCAATGTTCCAAGTTCAAAGCCAAAGGGACATGCACTAAGTTGTGACCTAAAGGGGGAGTCTCCAAGAAGCTAAAGTTTCAAGGAAAATGCTTTAATTGTGGGAACCAAGGTCACAAATCTGCTAATTGTAGACTGCTAAAGAGAAACAAACCTAAGGAAGCAAATGTGGTTGATGACATTACCAAGGATATGTCTAACATAGACCTCACAACAGTAATTTCTGAGGTGAACTGGTGGAGTCTAACCCCAAGAAATGGTGGATTGATATGGGTGCTATTCGCCTTTTGTGCTCTGATAAGAAAATGTTCCCCATCTTTAAACCAATTGAGACTGGGGAAATGGTGTTCATGGGGAACTCGCCAATGTATTATATGTACCTGAAATTCGTAAGAACTTGGTGTCTGGTTCATTGTTGAATAATCATGGATTTCAGATGGTTTTTGAGTCAGATAAATTTGTACTATCCAAAAGTAGAATGTATGTTGGGAAAGGTTACATGAATGGTGGTATGTGGAAGCTCAATGTAATGACTATCATTAAGTCAGTATATGAATAAAGCTAGTATTTCTGCTTATGTTATTGAGTCTTTTAATCTATGACATGGTAGATTATGACATGTTAATTTTGATACATTATGTATATTAATTAACTTAAATCATATACTGACATTCCAAGTTGATTCAAAACAAAAGTGTGAAACTTATGTTGAGACAAAATTGACCAAGTCATTTTTTCAAAGTGTTGAAAGACACACTGAACCTTTTGACTTAATCTATAGTGACATATGTGATTTAAAATTTGTACAAACAATATTACATTTGTTGATGATAGCACCAAGTACCGTTATGTATACCTACTAAAAAGTAAGGATGAGGTAATAGAGAAATTTGTTCTCTATAAAAACGAAGTTGAGAATAAGCTCAACAAGAAAATTAAGTGCTAAGAAGTGATTGAGATGGTGAATATGAATTGCTATTTGTTGACTTTTGTTCTAAACATGAGATTATACATGAAAAAACAACACCTTATTCGCCTTAATCCAATGGAGTGGCTGGGAGAAAGAATCCCACTCTAAAGGAAATGATGAATGCAATGTTGAAAAATTCTAGTCAACCACAAAACATGTGGGGAGAATCAATTTTGATTGCTAATTACCTTTTGAATAAGGTACTTAAAAAGGAAGCAGAAAAGACTCCATATGAGTTATGGAAAGGAAGAAAGCCATCCTACAAATACTTACGAGTGTGGGGGTGTCTTGCTAAAGTGGTAGTTCCTCCACCTAAAAAGGTGAAGATAGGACCTAAAGCTATTGATTGCATTTTTTTTGTTATGCACATAATAGTAGTGCTTATCGGTTTCTTGTTCATGAATTGAATACCCTAGATATTCATAAGAACACGACAATGAAATCGAGGAATGCATCATTATTTGAAGATGTATTTCCATGTAAACCTAAGGAGGAGTCAGGTTCATCAAACCGTAAATTCGGAACTATTAATGGAAATGTCAAGATCAAAATAAAGATAGTGAGGTTGAACCTAGACACAGTAAAAGAGAAATATAGAAAAATCTTTTGGTCAAAATTTTCTAACGTATATGCTCGAAGGGGAACCTAAAACTTATAAAGAGACAGTGAACTCTACAAAGGGTCTCATGTGGAAATAGGTCATCAAGAATGAAATTGATTTCATACTACAAAACCATAATTGAGAAATAGTGGATCTTCCATCAAGTTGTAAATCTTTAAGTTCCAAATGGGGTTTCAAGAGGAAAAGGAAAGTAGATGGATCAATTAACAAGTATAAAACAAGATTTGTGATCAAAGGTTACAAATAAATTGAATGCCTTGATTATTTTGACACATATTCTTCTGTGATGAGAATAAATTTCATAAGAATGGTGCTTGCAATTGCTGCACTGAGAAATATTGAAGTACATCAAATGAATGTAAAAACAGTCTTTCTAAACGGAGAATTAGATGAGGAATTATATATGGAGCAACCAGAGGGTTTTTCTGCACCAGGACAATAAAGGAAAGTCTGTAAATTGGTGAAATCATTGTATGGATTAAAACAAGCAATGAAACAATGACATGATAAATTTTACAATGTTATGATGTCACAAGGATTTAAAATCAATGAATGTGACAAATGTGTGTATGTCAAGGATACTAGAACATGGATATGTCATTGTATGTCTGTACGTAGATGACATGCTTATTGTCGACAGTGATGATAAAATGATCATATCTACTAAGAATATGTTGAATTCAAGGTTTGACATGAAAGACATGGGACATGCTGATGTTATATTGGAAATAAAAATCTTAAGAACATCAGATGGACTCATTCTAAATCAATCACATTATGTTGATAATATTGCAGAATTTGATAAAAACCAGTGCAGGTGCTTGAGCATGATTGATGTAGCTACGTTTATCCAAGAATAAAATAGAGAGTGTTTATCAAATGGGATACTTTAGAGTAATAGGCAGTCTCATGTACCTAATGAGTTGTACAAGACTAGACAGCCTACACGGTTAGTAAACTAAGTAGTTATATGAGTGATTCAGGAGCCAAGCATTGACAATGAATTATAAGAGTACTTAAGTACTTACAATATATTCGTGATTATGGGCTACACTATACAAGATATTCTCTTATTACTGAAGGTTATAGTGTCTGGCCCCAGATGTCAATCTCTTTAAAGACTCAAAATCCCATAGTGGTTATGTGTTTACACTAGGGGGAGGAGCAGTCTCATGGAAATCCTTAAAACAAACCGTTATTACCAGATCCATAATGGAGTCTGAGTTCATAGCATTGGACAAATGTGGGGAAGAGGTGGAATGATTACACTACTTCTTAGAGGATATTCCAAGATGACTAAAGCATGTGCCTCCAATTTGCATACATCGCGATAGTCAATTTGCTATTGGTAGAGCACAAAACAGTATGTATAATGGTAAGTCTAGACATATTCGTCGTAGACATATTCGTCGTAGACATAATACCATTAAACAATCACTCTCAACTGGGGTTATCTCTTTAGACTATGTAAAATCCAAAGATAACACGACAGATCTGCTAACCAAAGGGTTAAATAGAGAGTTAGTTGAAAAGTCATCAAATGGAATTAGAAGAAATCCCATAAAAGAATAAGTCGATTAAGTGGACACCCAACCTAGTTGACTGAAGATCCCAAGATCTAGGTTCAAAAAGGACAACTAAACTATAAAGACTTGGTCTTAACACTATGAGGATCTTCCTTGTACATTCGTATGATGAAACAATGTTGCTAGTAAAAGGAAGGTTAAGTTTTTCTTTTAATGATCTCTGTGCGATGGAAAGTAAGATAAGAGTAATATGAGTTGCTCTTTAATTAGGAGATTGCCTATGTAAGAGTGAAGTGAGACTGCTTCAAAGGGAATTGAATAAGACAAGGTTCCTTTTAAACTCTTACAAAACCAGACATATGTCCATGGCCAAAATGGACATAAAAGTGAGAATTGAAATGTGTTAGGAAGAATTTCTGTGTGAGATATGTCATCATCTATACAAATGGAAGAATAGTTCAAGGACATCATGTCTACTGTTTAGTTAGTAGAGTAAACATATTTTTACAAGAGAAGGTTTAAAGGGTGACACCTACCTCTCCTATGCAGGTTTCAATTATTGAATCTATCACCTAGTTTTTCGGAGTTTTGAAGTTTTTGGTCATGAATGTCATTCAGGTGGGGAATTGTTGGAAAAACCATTTGAATGAAAGAAATGAATGACATTCATTTTGAGGAATGTATTACATTCATTGTAGTGCAGAAAATCTGAGAGGCCTCAAGAGTTTTGATGGCCAAGAGTCATTGTTCCTCTATAAAATGAGAGGCCTTCTCTTGTTCAAGATCGAATCCTATTCTTAGCTCTCTGTGTGTAAAGGTTGGACCAAGTAAGTTATGTGTCTAAGAGTTGTTGGTACGGTGATAGGTTCGAACATAGTTTCAGTTCGTCAAAGTAGTATCAAGGTGTTGTGGTACTGCTAGTACACTGTTTTATCATGGGAGACAAACGCCGATCCGATAATTTGTAAGCGCCAGAGGAGATGACGAATATGTTTTAAGGAGATTTTGACTCCTCATGAGACCCGGCGTCTTCAATCTCCGACAAATATTTTCCCTTATTTCTTCCTCGTTTTGTGTAACCATTTGCAGGTATTCTGTTTCCCTAAGAAATTAGATTTGATTGAGTTGCAAAGTCAACTTGTTCTACGCCAAGTGCTTCTAAAAAAAAAAACTCAAAGTGTTTTTTTGAACTTTTAAAAGCGCTTTTGAAAATATTACCAAACATATTTTTTTTGTTCTAAAAACACTTAAAAGTGTTTAAGTGTTTTAGGCCTGGCTTTACTTCAAAATGCTTGCCAAATTGGCCTTAAGACAATTTTATGATTTTACGACAAAAATATTACATTTATCATTTCAAAATATAGATATAAATACAAATATAGATATAGATATAAATATATAAATATATACATATAATGTTATTTTTTCCTTTTTAATAAATTTTTATATTTAAAAATTATACATTTTTTAAAATATAATTTATACATTTATTATGTCATCGGTTCAATTGTTCAATCGCAGTTCGATCATTGGTCTGACCATTGAATTAGTAACTTTTTTGGTTTGATGACCGGTCCGATTTTTAAAAGATTGTTCGAACTTGAATTCACACCCATTTACCACTTGAGCCTAGGCCTCAAGGGCTAGTTTAATACTTCTAAGTTCGTGTTTTTTTTATAGGGTTACAGTTTAAAACCACAAATGACTCAAAAGTTAAATTTAAGTGGGTGTGTAATACAACTTAATAATTAAAAATTATTTAATAATTCAATTTATATCATTAACTAAATTGAGTATATTTGATAAAATTTAATTAATGATATGACTTAAAATAATAAATAATAAATAATAAATAATTAACTCAACATAAGTTTAGTTATATCCATAAAATATATCTTTTAGTCCATTGTAAATATGAATATATATATATATATATATATATATATATATATATATATATATATATATATATATATATATATATATATATAGACACACACACACGGAACTACAAATAAAAGTTATTTAAAATTTATGAAAATACTGAAAAAGACTTCAAAAATAATCAAATAAACGATAATACATATATTAAAGTTATCTTTTTAGTATAATAAGTTATTTTTTAATATAGTTTATTATGTAATTCACATCAATGAAATTTGTAATATTATAAATAAAAAATTGAATAATTATATTAGATTATGTGTCATTTTGATATTATCATATTAAAAAAAACTAAGTTATATGCTTAGATCCTACTCAATACTAATTGTTTAAAATAGTTTTATTTTTAGCCATTTTGGTTTAGCATAGCTAGTGCTTATAGCTGATTATAAACTTTTATTTGGTAACATAGCTGATAGCCGATTGAAGATGGAGAGATTCTTTATATAGAGATGATAGAAAGATATATATATATATATGAAAAAAAGCCAATATATATATATGAAAAAAAGCCAAAAAATAAAAATAATAATATGAGACGTACTTATTTGTTGTTTTTGCAAATGACTTTGAGTGAGAGTGATAAAGATGGACAAGAAAAGAAATTAAAAAGCGGCCAAAATTTCACTCAAAACCATGTAACTACACAAGCAAAAACCCAAGTGGGATTCACTAATTTTGTTGGAGAAAAATAACCTTTCTCGAATTTTGTTGGAAAAAAATAACATAAGACCATAACCATACGTAACTCAAAAAGAATATTTATTTTTCTATCTATAAACCTAGACTTTGTTCACATTTTGTTTGATTTTAGTCTCCCTATATTTTAATTAAACCAAAATATTAATAAAAATTAAAGTACAATAAAAATTCTAATCCAATATCTAACAAATTATTTTTTTAAATAATAAGATATCTATAATTATTATTATGTCACAAATTAATAATCAAGCCATAAAACATAGTTAATTAAATTTATAATTTATGATAAATAAAATAATTGTAATATTTAAGTTTTTCATATTTATTTTTTCATTTATTTTTATTTATATGTCAATATATTTATAAATCATGTCATAAAAAATTCATTTTGAAGCAGAGTTTATTTTGAGTTATGATTTTATCATATTAAATTACTAAAAATAAAAAATAAAATAAAATAATTTTTTTTTGAATTTAAAATATTTACCTTTATATAAAACAATTAAGGATGAAATTTTATTTTAAAAACGATAAAATTAATGAATAAAAATATTATCTCAAAATTATAAAATAATTAGGTAGCATAAATAGTTTATGAGAATTTAAAATTTTTAAATATATTTTAAAACATAATTTATGCCCTATTACTTTAATTATTTTATATGTAGATAGTATTTTTTGACTTAAATAAAAAAATAAAAGTTTATATATATATATATATATATAACATCTGCTTTTTCTGCAAATATTTTCCATATAACCATTTCTTAAAGATTTAAGATTTATGGAGATAAGGACAAAAATAGAAAATATAATATTTTTATATGAGCGTTTCGGAAAAATGTTCGATTTGTAACTTTTTTGCCTTAATCAAATATGAGGAGCTGATTATGAGTCTTTATCAAACACTCTACAAGATTTTATTGGGGAGGAATAAGCTATCAGCTCCCGATTAGTCCTCGCTCAACCAATCAGAACCTTTGTTATTTTCAATTTTTCCAAGGGACGTTTTAAGAAATAATTATACAAATATATAAAATGGTAAAAATAAAGTAGTGTATTATTTTTACAAAATATATGAAAGCATAAAAAAATAATAAGTCAAGAACATTTTAAAATCCTAAACAAAATTTTACTTTACAAAATTTCAAAGAACAATTTTATAAACTTTATTACAGAATAATATCCAAACAAAATTTGTATTTATTTGGAAAAAAAAAAGAAAAATATTTAACTAATTTTCTACAAAAATCACTACTAAGATGATCGAAAATGTTATAATGATATTTCTTATAATTTTTAAAAATCCCTTTGAGTTATTATTATTCTTATTATTGTAGAATTTAAGTATATAGCCCTACTTTGCAAGAAGTGCTTTTTGTTCTTCATTCTAAGTGGGTTACATTTTTTTTTTACATATATTCACTTTTCATTACAACGTTGTAGTACTCTATTTTTATAGAGACTCGAGTTTGAGAACTCCTAGCTACTTCTTGTGTTTGCTTTGTACAACTTTGCCATTTAAATAGGAATGGCATTATACAAATATTTAAAGGATACACAAAATTATATACTTTCCTATATTACAAAAATCCAATTGCTGATAGAATGCTCATCACATAATTTGCTCCATGTGATTGATATTCTTTCCTTTAACACTCCCCTCAAGTTGGAGTGTGAATGTCAATGATACTCAACTTGCTGAGATGCGTATGAAATGCCAGAGATTGCAACGGTTTTGTAAATATAACTGCTATCTGACTTCTAGTTTGCACATGGGTTGTTTGTATTTCTCCTCTTTGGATTCTTTCTTGAACGATACGGGCAGTCTAATTCGATGTGCTTTGTTTGTTCATGATATACTGGATTCGCAGCAATGTGTAAGGCTCCTTAATTATCACAAAACAACTTCACCGGCTCAGGATGTGGTAATCCTAAATCCTTTAACAAGTACCTCAACCAAGAAAGTTCACAAGTAGCTGCAGCCATGGACCAATACTCTGCCTCTAATAATGACCTTGAAACTGTTGCTTCCTTCTTACTCTTCCTTGATACAAGAGACTCACCAATGAAGATGCAATAGCCTGTTACAGACTGTCGTGTAGTTGGGGATCTTGCCTAGTCGGCATCACAATATCCAATCAACTTTAGTGGACTATTTGATGAGAACAACAAACCTTGCCTAGGAGTTGCCTTCAAGTATTGAAGAAGCCGATGAGCTGCCTTGAGATGGTGTATCTTGGGTTCCTGCATGAATTGGCTGAGTGTATTTACTGAATACGCGATTTTAGGTCTGCTAATTGTAAGATAGATCAACTTCCCAACTAATCTGCGATATTGAGTGGGGTCTTTGAGAGCTTCACTTCTTGTTTCTGTCAAAACTAAATCAAGCTCCATTGGAACAATTGCTGAATTTGTTCCAAGTAACCCTGTTCCTTCCAATAAGTCCAGTGTATATTTCCGATGACAAACTGTAATTCCTGCCTTAGAACGAGCAACTTCAATACCGAGAAAGTATTTGAGCTGTCCAAGGTCTTTAATCTTGAAGTAACTATCGAGAAACTTCTTAAGATCTCTGATAGTCTTCTCGTTGTTACCTGTAATGACCATATCATCAACATAAAGCAATACAATAGTAATGGAATCCATATGAACTTGAGTATATAGTGAGTAATTGACCTTTGATTGTTGAAAGCCAATTTCTTGAATTGCACAAGAGAACCGTTGGAACCAACAACAAGATGCTTGCTTAATGCAATAAAGTGACTTATGGAGTCGACAAACTATATTCTCCCCCGTCGATGATAACTCGGAGGAGGCATCATGTAGACTTCCTCAGTTAATCTTCCAAGAAGAAATGCATTTTGTACATCCATATGGTGTAAGGGCCAATTACGGACTGCAGCAACAGCTAGTAAGCAATGAACTGTGATCAATTTAGCAACAAGAGCAAAGGTATCTTTGTAAGTGATGCCTTAGCGTTGGGTAAATCCCTTGGCGACCAGCCAAGCTTTGTAGCGCTCTATTGTACCATTAACATGATACTTGATCTTAAAAATTCATTTACAACCAATGGGTTGTTGTTCAATAGAGAGTGGAACCATGGTCCAAGTTTTATTTTTCTCAAGTGCCTTAATCTCAGAAGTCATAGCTGCAACCAATTGAGGATCATGGCAAGCTTGTTCATATGTTGTTGGTTCAACTAGTTGAGATATGTTATGCACAAAGGAGCGATATTGAGGAGATAACCTAGTGTAAGAGACATACTATTGTAATGGATAGTATAGGTGCCAGACGAGGATGAGGTGGCGTTAGGGCCTAGGGCAACAACATGGTAAGTTTGAAAATCTCGTAGATGATGTGGTGGTTGGTGAATGCGAGAAGATCGACGTAGGTTTGGAATAACATCAGGTATCCGTTCTAGATTTGCATTAGGGAGCATGCCTGACGAGGTTGGTGATTTTTGGGTTGTTGTTGGTGATACAGGGACAATGTTGGTGATGATAAGGCGACGAGAGTAAACTTTTAGTGGGATTGGGTTAGCATTGTGTGGAGTTGGGTCAATGGTATAATGTGGTGGTGGTGTTGTGTTTAAAAGGTCATTTGTATTGTTGGGTGAGTGGCGATCCAACGTCTTGAGTTGTGTAGACAAATAGGGCTCAATGGGCTTAAGCAAAGGGATTGGGTTGCATGAACTGGAGTATCATCCTGATTTTCTATAGGATGTTTATTTAGAGGGAATATATGCTCATGAAAAATGACATCTCGAGAAGTAAAAGATTTCTTCCCTACAAAATCATAAAGTTGATAACCCTTTTGACCAAGAGGATATCCCATAAAGATGCAACGTTGGGCAAAATAATCAAATTTGTTGATGGGGGTGAGATTAGTGGCGGCATAACATAAGCAACCATAAACTTGAAGGTGGGAATAAGTTGGTGGTTTTTTGTGTAAAAGTTCATAAGGAGACTTGTGGGAGAGTAAAGGTGTGGATAATTGGTTAATAAGATAACATGTTATTTGGACACTTTCCCCAAAAAATGTAGTGGTAAGTTGGCTTGAAATCGAAGGGCATGGACTACATTTAAAAGAAGATGATGTTTACGTTTGACAACCCCATTTTGTTGAGGAGTATGAGCACAAGTATATTGAAAAATAGTGTCACATTCATCAGGAAAAGAATGCATAAATATGAAATCTCCCCCATTGTCAGCACGTAAAATTTTAGTATCCTGATGGAATTGAGTTATTACCCAAGAGAAGAAGGATTTTAATATAGGTTAAGTATTGGATTTAAAACTCATAAGATAGACCTAAGCGAATCAAGTAAAATCATTGACAATGGTTAGGGAATAACGAGCCACAGAGTGTGTGAGTTTTATGCGGTCCCAAAATATCACAATGAATCATATCAAATGACTCAACTGTTTTTATTGAACTTGAAATAAAAGATAAACGAGTTTGTTTAGCTAAGGGACAAATCTCACAAACTTTATTGGAGTTAAAAAACAATTTATGGAAATGATTGAGATAGGTTGTGGAGAGGAGCAGCTGATGGATGCTCGAGACGTTGGTGCCAAAGATCTGAAGTGCGGGTTATGTGGTTGGCAAGGTAGGAATTTTGAGTTGATGTGAGATAGTAGAGACCATTAAAATGCTTGCTAAGCCAAATAATCATTCTCGTATCTGTGTAGAATATCACTATGCATTTTAGAGCTCTTGTCAATTTACTCACAAATATTAAATTCACAAGAAATTTAGGCACATGAAGGACACCATCAAGGGTCAAATCTAGTGATAATTGAACAGATCCAATGTTTTCAATTGTAGCTCGTTCCCCATTGGGTAGTCCAATGAAATCATGTGGTGCCTTATTTTTATTCTGAGTACGTGAAAGAATGTGCATTATGTTCCATATCATTGCAATTCGGTGTAAAGATATCTGTCGCATTTGCGAGTGGTTGATCGTTACTATTTTTATTTCAGAGCCGGGCCATGATCTGTTTGTATTCTTCTGCTGTAAAAGTCAGATTTTCATTGCCCCATTCCCTTTTTACTTCAACATTGTATGCTGAAGATCTTTTATTTCTGGGCTTCACATTCTTTCCGTGCCATTTGTGTCCCACCGGAAATCCAATCAAATAATAGCAACGATCCACTGTATGTCCTCCTTGTTCATAGGACGTACACTGCATATCCGTACGAGAAGAAAAGCTTGTTCGATGTCCTAGTCCGCGTGTGGTTTGCATAGCATGGGATGCCGACACAATTTCCTGACGAATTGCAACCTCTATATGTCTTTCTTGTTGAAGAACCAAACCATGAACTTTTTTTGTGTCTGGGAGAGGACTCATCATCAAAATTGAACCACGAACCTGAGAGTATTGCTCGTTGAGCTCCATTAGAAATTGCATCACCCTCTCCTTCTCTTCTCTAACGGCAATTTTCCATTCGATGGGGGTCTTGATAAGATCCCAATTCATCTCAAAGTCCTTTGAGTTTGAGTTTGGTTGCAGTAGGCAGAGACGGAGAGAGATCCTTGGCGACATTCACCAATTTCTTGTCGAATTTGGTAGATTCTCGGTTCATCTCCTTGAGAGAATCGGTCATGGAGATCGCTCCAAATCACTGCTGCCGTGTTGTAAAAAATCACACTACGTGCTATCTCGGGTTCGATAGAATGAAGGCCAAGTTTGTTCTTGGCGCTGAGACTGAGACGCATATATAGCACGACTCCATTCTCCATAGTTACGTCCATCCAGTGGTGAGTTAACAAGGACGAGTCCAAGCGTATCTGAATGATGCAAGGTAGCATAACTCCTTTCTCCTTTGTGTTTTGTGATGGTTGTTTTGGGTTTTCAACCGTGTCCATCGTCTTGATTGATGGTGGTGCAGAAGATTGGTTTGTGGTGAAAGGAGATGAGCTAGAGGCACTAGAATTGGTTCTATATTCGTGTGTTTGCTTTGTATAGACTTTGCCATTTAAATAGGAATGGCGTAGAACCATTTTAGGGATACAATACTCGAAGTTATATCCTTTCCTATATTACAAAAATCCAATTGCTGATTGAATGCTCATCACATAATTTGCGCCATGTGATTGATATTCTTTCTTTCAACATGTTCCACCTGCAATTTTTCATTAATTTGATCAAGTTTCAAGATTGCACATTCTCTTCAACTGCTTACTACTAAAATGCTCCGTAATTCAACCATCCAATCCATGAGCTAAAAACAAGCATACTTGGAAAGAAAACCCTGTTAAAGTAGTTTGTGTATGAGTGGGTATGAGTGGGTTTGTCCCACATCGGTTGAGAGAAGAGTGCAATACTTACTTAAAGTATTAGTGGGTTCCAAGTTCAAAGGCAGCCTTTCGAGAGGATGGGCCAGAGAATGTGATGGAACTTTAAATTATATATTTAAAGTCAGATGGCAACAGGCGCTTGGACTAGAGAAGTGAAACAAAGCGTACGAGGAAATTACGTTTTGGGTTATGCCCAAAGATGTGTTCTTTCTCTTATGGTTCTTTGCTCTTATCTTACGCATTCTCGAGTAAATTATTGGCGCGCAAAAGCGATTAATTAAGATTTTGTTGTATCACGAGTGTTTTTCGCATATTACTTTGACTGACGTGGGCGAAATAAACAAAGATTGTGTTCGCGCGCCAAAATCCATCTTTCAATTCCCTTGTCAGATTGTTTCTAACAAACCCAGAATCTAAACAAACGATCGAACAACACATTTTCAGGTTTAGCGGATAAAAAAAGCAAAGTTTCGGGATGAAAGAATATACAGGTTATGTTTGACTCCTAGGAAAGTATTAGGGGAAGAATAAAAATTAATATTAAGAAAAAATTATTTTATCATATTTAATTATCATATAATAAATTTTCCGGGTATGAAACTTAGCCATAGGATATCTATTATAGTTTTATTGCATTTAACCACTAATAAATCATATAGGGGCATAAGAGGTGGTATCTAACCATCAACCAACACCAAGCTGGTATTGGAAAAAAGGCAGGGACAAGCATTTAGAGGTGTTTCTTGATGAATGAAAATCGGCAAAAATCAAAGAACATCCAACCATCCAACTCATAAACTATCAATCGCTATATGAATCACAATCATCTAAATTATTTTTTTATCACAAGCTACTTCTTGAACTGGATATGATGGTTTATAAGAATCAATGTACATTTTTCAATCAATTTAAAAAAAACACTGGCAGTGTATAATGACCATGCGAATTGCTCTTGAGGCTTGGCTCAAGTGGTGAAGGATGAGATCGGGTTATGGGAGGTTGTACGTCAAGTCCCGATGTAGAAAAATAAATAATTACCTTAATAAAATAATGAACATGCAAATTCAGCAAAATTCCAAGCGATTAACTTTTTGCTTCTAGTACACCAGCCACTGCAAAAAGAATGGAAAAAGGAAAACAACCAATGAGTAAAACATAAGTTAAGTTATGAGTTTCCCAACCAATCTCAGTAGTTAGGAACTTACTCTCTTCCATTATCTCTGAAATGATTCTGTTGGTGACATAACTCTTTACTCTTATTCCTGTTTCAGCATCTGGAACTATAAGATCTTCTTGGAGGGAGAAGGTCACTAGAGAGGATTCTGGTCCATCAGGCACTATTGCGAAACCCGAAGGCTTCAAGTCAACATCCTTGTATCTTGCAATGAGAGAAAAGAAAACATCTGCCTGATTCATGGTGGCTGATATGATCAAGTAGCAAAATCCATCCCATGAAGCTTCTTGCAATAAGTATTCTTCGGTCTGGTCACATTAGAACAACATTGCATGTAAAGTTGTAAACAAAGTGAGACTAGGATCAGAAGACGGAGACAATTACTGAAAGGAATTAAAAAGAGAAAAGGAAAAACCAAGTACCTTCCAATCCTTTTTTGTTCTGGCTGGTCTCTGGTGTAGAGTAACAAGGTTGCTTTCATCATCTGCAGCAAACCTGAGGATTTCTTTAGCCTCCTCATCAAGAAGCAGAAGCCACTGCAGCAAATGGAAAGGTTCGCATCTTAAAGAAAGAAATGGATTGACTTATGGCAATGGTAGAGATGCCCTTTACCTGTAATTGTCGATTCTTTTTTACTAGGTACTGAAAAACTAGCTGTGGTTTGGCTTGAATTCGGAAGCTGACCACAGAAGTGTACCCACATATATTGCATGCTTCATGAGATCTCCCCGTGGCATCTTGCATTATCCTCATCCCATGATCAGTTAGAATTTTCCAGTCTCTATCATCAGGAGATCCCCTCAGGCACTTCATGAAATCCATCCTCATGTTTGTTGTTAATGATAGTAAAGACAGATAAGCTGCACACCCCACAATTGACATAAACATCTAGTTGCAGATTTGCTAGTACCATAAACAGAAAAAAACGAAAGAAAGAAATGGATATCAAGTGTTTATCACATACAGATGAATTACAATACTTAAATACCAAACAACCATATAAAATATTGATCTGATTCTGTTCATAGAGAAAGCCTTATAATCATGGATTTGATCTTCTATAATCATCAATAAGTTAAACACTTCCATGGAGATTAAAAGCTAAACCGCAGAAAATAGAATGATATTCTGATTATAATGGCTACTACAACAATGGATGTCAAAAGAGGCTGATCGAGAAAAGCTCATAGTTATGATCCTAATAAAAGATCCAGACAATTTTGAGCTCAACAATGGCATGAAACTGCAGGTGTATTTTGAGTAGATATGATCTTAGTTATACATACTTAGGAGATGAACCCCCTTGATGAAATATCCACAAAAGGATATAAGTACTCACTAAAAATTATATCAGCAGCCAGGTTGATAAGTTTGACATCAGTCTATATATTTAACATGACAATGATGTAGATTCTAGACAATTCGCCAGGGTAAATGACTCTTTATTTGATGTTCCAAACCTAAGTATTGTTGACAATATCAGCTGTAACTAGAAGGGATAGTGTCATACATGGGTGTCCCCATTTTATCTCCTGCATAAAAAATGTGCCCCGAAATCGCTTCAAATTCCATAACAATGCATTAACCCAGCGCTTTGCACAGAATGCCTCTTCTGAATTGATTAGAGCAGAATATTTATCATCTTGAAGTTGAGACTGCTTGGGCACTTCCATATTCTCAATCCATATAACCTACAGAACAGAAGTCAACAGCAAACAAGCAAAGTCATTCAGTAAAACCAAAAATCGATGAGATCAATTGTAGTAATGAGGATTCTTCTACGGCGAGCCCTCTTGGGTGTAAAATACAAATGGCAAATTTCAGGGTATGATATAGTAGATGGTATCACTATAGTGACCTCAGAATGATCATCACAGGCCCTGATTAGGACTGCTGATGGCCTCCTTCGACATTTCCTTTCAGTCATATTACCAACATCATGAAAGTAATCTTCTGAGACATCAATAATGGTCCATAACTCATCTGGCATGACCTCTTTTAGGAATCTTAAAAAGGAGAATTTCCGGACTGCTGCAAATGGTGTAGGTAAGTGAAATTCCACATTCACCTGTAGCACAGAAAACCACAGATCACATGTTACATATGATTCCTTTCCATGAACAGGTGCACAGCCATGCTATAGTGGGTTAGAAACTGATTGAGAACAGTGATTTTCATGGAAGCTACAGAACGTTCACCTTTTCTACGTGCAGAATTGAAGGATCCTCATGTTTCAAATCTTGGAAAACATCATCTGGCATATTGCCACCTACATATTGAAAAATATGGGACATGGAGGCATGCCATGAATCCTGAAAAAGAATACCATAGTAAGAAAAGCTCACAAAAACAAATGTGGAAGTGAAATTCAAGCAAAGATTTCCTATTTCATTATCAACGAGCCACTATGCATTTGAATTGATATGGGCTCTGTCATCTTCTGTACCAAATTATTATTTTTGATGCAGAGAGATGTATGTTTTGCTGTCACGGTATAATTACTGATGTGTATCTGTCCCTTTTCCTTCATCATGTTTAATGTGCTTTTGAAGCATTCTTTTTGCATAGGTGCAGTGTAATGGACTAGGATAGACATACTTGTTCAGGGATTTTTGAGATTATAATTAAATGCAAGACTAAGAGAACAGTCATAAAACATAGGAAACTTCACTCAGTCAATTAACAGCAAACAATTACATTTTAATGTGAGGATCAATGATGGATCTTACCAGATCCATTAAGTTCATGCATAATGTTCGTGCAGGAATTGGAACTATGGCAGTCTCAGTGGTAGTTTCAAGTCTCACACCAGGTGGAGGGGAAATCCGAAATACTTTCTGAAACTCCTCAATTGAACCTAATGCTGGAAGAGCCTTAATGTAATATTTTGCTTCAAAAGCAATGGTCATAATTTCCTTGTAGATCGCCTTGAAGATGTTATTAGCTTCTTGTAGTTTAAGATAGGGCATGTCACTATCCTCACTGTTGTCATCTTCAGACATCCATGTTTCCACTGTCTGCTCAGTCCTATAGGCATCAACCTCACTTTGTGTAGAAGATGATCCATAACCCTGCAACACAAAAGCATAGAAAGACATAATTGACATACTAATCAATGTACACTCAAAAGATATGTCTGGTTGAACAGTTGAAACCAACTCCTTTATCGGAGTCTCATACTAGTCCTCCTGCCTAAGAGCTATATCATTCTCAAAAAGTCAGTGAGAGGAAAATAAAAAGACTGACTGCTAGAAATTGGACATGGCACACTGGCAGCCAATTACAGGAAATGACAAGGCATCCCAATGTCGTCAAAACCGATGAGGGTCATTCAGACACTGTATCATTCATACCAAATACTAGAAAATTATGGCATTTCCCTACTTCTGAAGAATCCCACACCAGGAAAGATGAAAAAACTTCCTAAAATGATAACGTCCTCACAGTATGTTGGAAGTCAGTTTGGCTGGGCTCGGAATTACTGCTCAAACAATCAGAGTTCAAGCAAAGAAGTCAATTGTCTTCTGTTGGAAGCAAACAATGCCCTGAACAATATTGTTCAGATAACAAGATTGTTGTATATCAAGTCAGTGAAAGAAAGCGCCAAATTCAAATAAATAAATGGAAAGAACAGGGTGATGAAGAAGGTATCATAAGACCTTTGATTTTCCTTTATCCATGTTAGAACACAGAAGATTGACTTTGCTCCTCTTCTCAACTCCTGGCGGATAACACTGCAACCCAGACATAAAATCAAAATAAATCAAACAAATAAAATTGATATAAATTAAGTTGTGAAGTAAAAGAACAATATTCTTCAAATCAAAATAGAGAAAATAAAACCACTAATCAATCAGACCTTCTTGGTAACTGGTGGATGAAATTTTCTACTCAATTTAATTTTCATTTTAAACCATTCATATTCCATTGCCCTGAAACTCAACAGTAGGGCTTTTCAGTTTCCTAATCATTCAAAACCCTTAAAAAGTGGAATCCCTTCTGAAATTTATCTCCAGAGTCCAATTTGAAGAAAGAACTCAAACCTAATCATAAACATGTGCGCAGAGGATTCTGGTATATGTAAACATTGAACTTGATTACATGACTTAAAAAGCTCACTCAAAAACCTCAATAACTAATAATACAACATACCCACAACCTAGCACAAGTCAACCATAAAAGGAAATTATAATACCATCGATGCTAAAAAAATCTATGAAAAATTCAAAAGATAGTATTGAAGAACTCAAAGTCTTCATCTTCTTTTCGTCATCATGGTAGGAAGGTGAGAAGGAATCGAGGGAGGAGAGAAAAACGGGAGTCTGAATTTTGAAAGGTTTTTGTTTCTGTTTTCTGTTACTTCCCGCGCCAGGGCTTTCGGGTTCCTCACGCTTGGTTGGAAGTCTTATTTTATTTTTATATGAAAGTACAAATTTGCCCCTGGAATTGAATGGAAATTTAATCTATAAATGCTATTGGAATGTACTTTTTTGGAAAAAAATAAAAAAAAATAAAATGATGATAATGATAAAATTATCTTTTATTCGAATCTACTAAGTCATCCAAAAATATGTAATCATCATTCAAAATAATAATTTTAGGAGTCTGTTATAAAAAAATTGAAAATTGCAGAAACATCATTGGTTTAATTTTATATAAATATAAAAAATTATCGCATAAAATATATAAAAAAACGGATGAAATATAAATTGATCTAAACATATACAAATATTTTAAATATTATAAAACGATAATAATAACAATCCACACACACACACACACATATATATATATATATATATATATATATATATATAATATTTATTTTGATATTTATTCATCTTGTATGTTATGTTGTAGTGTTCTTTTAGAAGGATTTCAACCTCAAACCTCTTAATCCCCACTTTACTATTTTATTACTTAAGTCTTGAAGGCAATAATAATTCACTTCCTAAATTATTTTTAAGAAATGTTTATATAGAAAATATTTAATTTTAGATAATAATAATAATATGTTCCTTAGACGAATATGGTCATTTTAAAACATAAAATTAATTATAAGTTTATGTTCAATTTACATATAATTACTACAATAATAAAATAGAAAAATTACCGAGAAGATTATCAATTTTGACAGCTAAGTTTATTAATTGTCAAACAATTACCATGGCTAAGAAATTGTTTTCAGTTCAAAATTCAAATCATGCTCCAGCTAGCAATTTGGGGATTTGAAATTCATAAAACACGTGAAATGAAAATGGCCAAGTGCCCATTTCCACTAAAATTCCGAAATTTCACCGATTTTTCGAAGGGGAAAAAGCCAAAATTAAGGAGAAAATAAAAATGTATGATAAAGGAAATTAAAGAGATTAGAGATAAAAACGAAAGAAAATCTCCCGTTGCACCTACGTTTCCCTTTTTTTTTTTTTTGGAATCTTTCTTCATCCACCTAATTCGAGGTCTTTCCCAATTTTTAATTCGTGTTAAAAATGGATTCATTAAATTACCCAAACTTTTAAATGGTTTAAACGTTGAGGGTTGGTTCAAACGGTAACGGGGTGGCAAGTAAGTTTGATATCAAACGAATTCATTTTTATTTTAAATATTTATTTTCAATTAGTCTTTTTATTTTTTAAAATCCCATTCACTAATTACGATTTTAAAAATTAGCCTTAAAACCATATTCATCAACTATGGATATATATTGATATTTTGATTTTACGGATATATTTTTACATAAAAATCCATAAAACACAAATTATATAAAATTCATTTTGAAAAAGTTTAATTTTTTTTCTCAAAAACCACTTTACAAATTTATTAGATATTTTATCATAATTTTTATAATCAGTAAAATTTAAATATATATTATTAGAATTTAGCCATTAAAAATAAAATATTATTATAATTAAGTTTTATTTACAAAAATTGAGATAAGGTTATCTTATAAAAAATTACCATTCAATAAAAATAATTGTAAATCTATTAAAAAAATTAAAATATATTATTGAAGAACTATCACATTAAAAATAAATTATTGTTATTATTATTATTATTAGAATTTTATTATCATTGAGTTTATAATTTAAAAAATAAATTAATATTTAAAATTGTGTCATTTTTAATATAGTATTTTGAAAATTTTAAATGGTGAATATAAAAAATAAAAACGTTATCTTAAAAATAAGATTAATGTAATAAAAAGTGAAAGATGATTTATCTCTAATATATATTATTTTTATGCCTTAAATAGCAAAGAGATGAAATAGCTTGGTGGATAAGAGCTTCTCATTCCAAGTTTCTGCCTACATTTGGAAACCAGTTAAAAATATGATTTAGGCCCTCTTTGGGTAAACAGCTTAATTAAACATTTATTTTACAATAACTTATTAGATGAGAGTTTATGTCATAAATTCTTTATTCACTAAGTTATTTGTATTTGAATACATATTTTAAAAAGTGCATATGTATTATTTTAAGGTGTTATAGATGCATTACTATACAAACACTTATAACTATTGTTACCTTGATCGTCTGACCTTGGGGCATTAGCGGCGCAATGTGAACCTACAAAATGGATGATCCAACGACAACGTGCTGGCCGCCTCTCTGATGATTAAATCAACAAAAGGATGGAGAAGAAGAAATAGGAAGCTCGTGCAGTTGGAATTGCACACCTCTCCCTCATGGGGATCTTCCTGATTTATAAAAAATTGTTTCCAAATCTCTTTCATTTCTCGAGAATCTTATTTCCCCAGGGTTTTTTTCTTATCCGGGCGATTTTCCTTTATCCGGTCTAATTCTTGTCAAAATTATTCCTTTGGCTCTAGATTTTTGAAACTACTAGGGATTCTTAGATAATACCTTTGCTATTCCGCGCTTTATCTGTTGCTCGATAATGAAGCTTTGCAAGCTATACGAAAGGATGACCGGTTGGAGAACTAAAAACTCTAGAATATGACATTTGGGGAGACACCGGAACTCACAAATGAAACTTCGGATTATACTTGTGCAGTAGTCTTGCTGGTTTTAATATGGTAGGTGAGTTTGGGCCGCTTCACATAGCGGGCCGGATGGAACTTTAAATTTAAATGGGCGCCTTGGGCCATTTGAGTGGTGGAGTGCAAAGACCGTAGTGCTTCTGATAACAACTGAAATTATTGAAAAGATAATCATAAACACTTATAAAATTAAAGTGTTTGAATAAATAAGTACTTGTGGATCCCATTATCACATACAAAGAACCAAAACAAAATAACAAATATCACTAGTGCTTCCCATTATCACAAAAATTCTAAGTTCCAAAACAAAATAAACACTTATGGATTTATATCAAATTCTAAATCAAGAAAATCATTATTAATATCATTTTTCCTATCATCAAAATAAAATTTTTTCTATTTTTTAATTATATGCCAGAATTTTTTTCCTATTTTTTACACAAATGTTTTCAAAATTTTTACCTACTTTTACATATTTGTTTGGAATTTGTTTTCATTATTTTTTAGATTATTTTTCCTATTTTTACATAATTTTTAAAAAATTACATAATTTTTAAAAAATTACATAATTTTTCAGATTTTTTATTTATTTTTTCATTAGTTTTCAGAATTTTTTTTCCTATCGTCATAATTTTTTCAAAGAATTTACCTATTTTTTTTCAAAATTTATTTCCTATTTTTTTAGAATTTTTTTTCCTATTTTTTACATAATTTGTTAGAAGGACAGTTTTATCATTAAGATGATCAATTTTTAGGTTTTAGTATAAGCTCTTTTAAGTTTTTTTTGATAAACTTCTCTATGAAGCTTATTGAAATAAGCTAAAATGTGCTTGTGGGTGTGGACCAGATTTTTTACACATGCGGTTTCCATTGCTACGTAGACATTTTTAGAAAAACAAGCTTAGGGATCATTACTTATTTTTGCTATTTTAAAAGTGGAAACAAAATAAGATAAAACCCCTAAATGCGACGCCATGAGAAGAAAATGTAGGTCCGTAAAACCGAGCCAGCCCTGGGTCGTTACTCATCTGGTTGCACGATGGAAGCGTGAAGACCACTCTAAGCCCCTGTTTCTGCCCCATTAAAACAAACTAAAAATACGACTTTGACTAATCAACCAACGACACCGCATAAACAATAACAATACAAAGCATGCAAGACATATATAGATAAATAATCACAGTTAGATGTAAAAATGCGCACTTGTGACAAAGATGTTGTGTTACACTAATCGGGGGAACAATGTTAATGCAATTACAAAATACAAACTATTCACATTTAGTTAAAAATTGCTTATAAATTATATGTCAAATTATTCATTAAAATGATACATGGAATGTCGGGCCCCACCCAAGCCCATTTATATGTTATACAAATTAACTTTCCAAGATTCCATTTTATAGGAATTGTAGAATTAACCGTGTGTTTGAGATTTCTGAAGGCCGGTTTGAAATTGAAGTTTTGAAAGTTGGAAGTTTGAAGTTGGAATTTGAAATTTGAGATTTTTGGGACTTGAAATTTAGAAATTGGGAATTTTCAAAATTTAAGAATATGACAACTGAATCTTGAAATTGAGATTTTGAAATTTGAAATTGATCGCTTGAATTTTGAAATTATGAATTTTGTAAATTTGAAATTATAAACTTTAAAATTAAAAATTGGAAATTGTGGAACTTGAATTTTTGAAATTATGACACTTGATTTTTGAATTAGGGAATTTGCAATTTTGAAATTGAAACATTGAAAATTTGAAATTTGAGATTTGGAGGACTTGAATTTTAAAATTGAAAATTTGAATTTTAGAAAATGAGAAATTTGGAATTTGAATTTTAAAATTTGGACACTTAAAATTGAGAAATGAAAATTTAGAACTTGAATTTTTTTTTTTTAAATTTGGAGATTTTATTAAATTAAGGGTGGGTAATAGTTTATACGTTAAGGAAAAATAAATTGAATAAAAAAAAACAAAAAAAACAACCAATTTAATTAAATAAACAAAAAGCAATAATATACTTACAAGGAAAATAATAAGACTATAAATTAAATGACTAATATATATACAAGACAATTAATTAAAAAATAACTATATAAAAGAAGAGTAAAAAGAAAGTCAAGAAAAAATAATCCTCGGTGTATCTGCAATTTCTGAATCGAATCACCTCTGTGTTCGAAATTGCCTCCAAAGTCATCAAACCTTTAAAATTTGAGACCACTTAGGATTTCCCACTAAATGTGGGGGAAGACCCATAGCCTCAAGAAAATAAATTTAAGGAACTAATAGAGCCTAAATTATATAGGCCCATGCCTTAATTTATTCTCTAAAAAAAAAAAAAATTTAATCAAGGGCCATTAGGGTCTCCAACCTTTTTGGCGAGCTAGTCTACGCTTCCTTTTTCCTCTCTTCAAATCAAGGGGGAGAGGACCCTTTTATAGGGAAAGAGAGGCCTCTCTCCCTTGTAAATTTCCAATGTGGGATTGCCTCCCACAAAGGAAAAAAAAAAAATCTTAAGCCTCAAACATCTCTCTTCCTTGTAAATTTCCAATGTGGGATTGCCTCCCACAAAGGAAAAAAATCCTAAGCCTCAAAATTTGGGGTCTACAAATATGCCCCTTCGATGTAGCCTCAAGAGTGTAACGACCATGAACAATGAAGTAAAACGGCTGCATTTAAAATGGTTAAAACGAGATGAACTCTATTGAAGAAAAAAATGAGACCCAAAAGTGTCCAAGAGGGACACTCAAAGCAAAGACAAGAGAGCATTCCTGTGGCACCCTATGCGGACAAAAACAAGATAACTTTATAGTCCCGCCGTGTTATGTATCCAACCTCCATCTAAGAAGGTCCCCTCAAAGGTGAAACTCAGATCGAATCAAACGAAATGAAGTCAGCCCGCCCATGGGTACTAGAATGGTCAGTGTAATCGTATAAATGATCAACACCCGCTGCGGAGAAACTCATGAGCCATCGTTTCTGAGAGTAGGATAACCAAAATAAACCATGTGATCAAAGTTTGCGATGATAACGATCATGAATACTGGTAGCGATATATATCTCATAAGGATGAAATCCGAGAGTCTCGAACTATGGTGAAGGCATCGTAATGTCCTACCAAACGAGGAAACGCAAAGGCGGCTTCCAAACGCCTTTATTCAAGATGTATATGAAAATAATGGCCTGGAACGCGATATGCGTAAGATGAAGTCTGAAAGTCTAATCATGGTATAGCAAATGTGATACGTATGAAGTCTCGAATATCCGATCCATAAAGACGAAGCCCGAATCACCATATGCAAAAGACGGTCCCGAACGCCCGATATGCAAAAGACGGTCCGAACGTCTCAGAAAATGTGATGCGGATGAAGTCCCGGTTTTATCGATCCATATGTATAAAGATGAAATTTTGAATGCACGATGATATCACGAGAAGGCGAGTCTAAGCGTCGACTCATTAACTATAGATGTGATCTGATTGAAGTCGAACCTCCCAATCGTATAAAGGCGTGCGAGCGCTGATATGTAGAGGCGAGTCACGAACATCGGCTAGCGATGTTGGCGAATGTGATCTGATGAGTCACGAACATCGATCCGTATGAAGGTGAAGTCCCGAGCGATACACGAGAGAGCGAGTTTGACGTCGATCTGCGGTAGCGAATGTGATCTGAATGAAGTCCCGAGCATCGATCCATATGAAAGTGAAGTTTGAATGCGATGTCTGACGAAGTCACGAGCGATACGGCTAGTCTTTGTGAATCTTAATCTGATTGGTAAGCTTATCGATCATATGAAATGAGAGTCGAGCGCTGACCCATAGAAGGCAGTCACGAGCGTCGATTCTTGGTTGCGGTGTGATGCGGATGAAGTCTGAACATCGATGAATCCATATGAAGCGAATCCCGAATGCAATACGAGGAGGCGAGTGAGCGTCACGATCTCTGGCGGAGCTAGCGCAGTGTGATGCGGTGAAGTCTTAACATTTGATCCGTATGAGAGGCGAAGTCGGATGCGTCTGTGACGAGAGTTTGGGCGTTTGATGGTAGCGAATGTGATGCCGGATGGAAATTACGAGACATCGATGCATATGAAGGCGAAGTCAGATGCACGATCGTAGAGACGAAGTCTGAGCGCGTTTGATCCCGAAGATAGTAAAGGCTGAATTAGGTATGCCTTTAGTATGATCCAGGCGTGAAACATGATGAATCCCGAAAATGTCATAACAGTAAAGCATATCACCGATAAAAACGCCTGCGGACAAACCCGACCACGTCGAATGATCGAGAAGAATGGAGCGCTGTGCCACCCCAGTGGCATCCCATCAACATGATGAAAATCCAGAAATGTCGCAACAGGGCTCGCCATACCATTTACGCGATTGTATGCCTGAAGCAAGCAATTCGATGATCTTGGCGGATAAGGATCATGCTAAGTATGACATGTATGTCATCGATAGAATGTGATGAAACCCTCGAGAATGTCAAAATATGGCTCGACATCGTGAAATTTATACCTGAACAAACACATCAATGATCAGACGGATGGAGGTGTATGCTGGTATGGCATGTCGGGGAATCGGTCTGAAATCTGCGTCCCGATATGAGGCGACCTCGGGTCAAATACAGAGGCTATGTGAAATGGATCGACAACGCGAGGCATCTCTAGAAAAGCCACATAATAGTAATCAGGATGATATCGGCCAAGTAAATGCACATAAAATGGCATCTTTGTCGAAAGCTTGGGATTAAAATCTCGGTCTCGGGGTGGTCTTATGACACGGATAAGTAATATAGGCTTAGGGTGATGGGCTAAAAGAAGTAGAGAAATGACTCGAACACTGATGATCAACCCCATGCTCTCGTGTGTGGAATTCCACATGCCTAAGAAGTCTCTTGAGCCATGGACACGGAACATCCAGTGAGTCTTGTATGATCTGATGCAAAAGTGTAACATGTGGTGAGATAGGTAAGTGGAAAGGATGTAAAAGTGAAACATCGAGCACAAACCAATAAACATATGAGGGTGATAAATAACGAAAATGAGAGGTATGAAGTCGAGAAGATAAATAACGGTATGGAAAGCGGAGTGATGATATGATGAATCTGCAATCCTTTGCATGGGGAAGACATGTAAATTACCGATGAAGGTGGATGATGAATATGGCCAATGCTTCGGAGCTACTAGAGGAGGATTAGTAATCATATACCAGCAATAAAATCTCAGAAGTAAACACATGATCTTGGGGATCTCGAAACCCACATCTGAACTCCGCAATTAATGCGGCCTGCTAAGAGACAAATGATCCTCGTAAATCCACATATGAACTCGAGGAATACTTAGGTGAATAATGTGTGCGCGTTTATTTATATATATTTTTTTCTTTTCTCTTTTTTTCTTCCTTTTGTTTTTGTTTTGTTTTTTTGTTTTTTTTTTTTTGTTTTTTTTTTGCGCATAGATTGAATGAAACAATGAGAGACAAACCAATATGGCAATAAATGAACATATCTCCAAGCACGAAGGTACAATAAAACAACTCCAATTAAATGACATAAGCCTTTCAAACTAAAAGTCTCTGAATAAATGTCGATGGAATGAGTGAAGGGATGAGCATGGTAACCCGTGCGATAAAATGAATAGATCACAATCTAAGTGGGGAAGAATGAGATGGGAATGAGAAGTCGGATAGAAGAAAGTGGTGAAAACATAGAAACTATGAAATGGAGCGGATCTGAGAAGTGGTGTGGTAAGGCGATATAAGAACATGTCGATGTGTCGTAGCTGGAAGATCCACTGGCCCAAGGCATGCACACCCGAAGAGACCCACATCCCGAGGCGTGAAAAGGTAGCGGGGCTATAAGAGAAGGAAGAAAAAAAAATAGGCCCAAAATACACGTGTGAGGTTCAATGAAGTGCAGCAGCGAGTAAAAAGAGTGAGTCACAAGTGACTAAGGTATATGGCTAGCAGAAATGATGGCCGCCCGTCCACGTGACCAAGGTCACCAAACGTAAAACTTTCGAGTTGATCCACATTGGTTGGCTCGAGGTGGTTTCCATCTAGAATTATCTGACCGTACGGCTCCATGCGGAATGGAAACTCTCAGCAATGTAAGGTCAAAACTCCGGTTGGTGCAACTCCTCTGGGGTCATTGACTAATCCTGCGAGGACTCTGGCTTAAATGCCTCGTATGGTGGTGCAGGCTTGACAGCTTTGACGCATACCATCTTCCCTTTGGTAAGCACGAATATAGTGTTGACTCTCAAATCTCCTCTATCCCAATTTGTTGTCAATGAATGGCGAACCAATTCACCTTATACGAAGTCTCTTTGCTTTAGAGTACTCGAGGATCTGATCTCTTTATCTCGATAAGTAGCGCCTCCATGCCGTAAACTATAGGTAAGGTGTGTAAATTACGAAAGGTGCGATACGCGCGTGATGCGAAAGGAAGCTTCTTGGACCGGGTCTGAGAAGTGCCGATCATCTACTTGAAATCCTCTTAATAGTATTCTTGTTCATAAATCTCTTCATTTGTCTCTTTGCCTATCTTTGACGACCACGTGATCTTAGTTATCATATCCTACTGTAAAGTGTCGACCTCACCCCTTTTGAAGTGCACCTGTCAGGTGCCGATAGCTAAGAGATTACGTCTACGGATATTGTATGCGTCGATGAAATGTGGCCACTTTAGCGCATTTAGCTTTCCATGAAGTGGCCTCCACGGCCTAGTGTAGAAATCGTCGATGCTTGACTAGAATGAATTCGCGACCCTTTAGAAGACTTGGCGAGAATCTTCGATAATATCACATGCTGGCCCGAAAGCGACGAGGTGAGATCGTGCATGCGACTACAATGGTGGAATGTGTATGAGATCTCCATGCGTCGACACTACGCATCTCTGAACAAGTAATGACAATCATCTCCATGGTCGACCGGCGCGGTCACCTCACCTCGATCTGCGAACGACATATGTCCTCCATGCGTGGGGCGCGAGCTTCCGGCGTGGACCTACTCTCATTGCCGTCGGTGCAGATCTCGATCGAGCACAACAATAGCTTTGCATCGGTTTGTACGCATATAGTGTCTCCCCAGCATCCTGGCGGGTGACGGCGCCTCGAAACTCTCTTGTCGCTGGCGTCCACACGGGCTTCTCGGTATGTGCCATATAAGCGATAAATACCATGATACGCTGGCGGACCATCATCGAGCCAGGCTTCGTCAATTAGCGGCGATAAGCGGGGAACGCCCTGATCTCGGTAGCGGGGAGAAGCTGCCACACTGCCGAGGAATGTCGATCATGGAAGCGAAGTAGCGAGCATCGGTGGCGATGCAAGCTCCCCAGGTAAGTGAGTGTGGCTCGGTGCGTCGAACCTCCCTACTAGTAACTCCTAAATGGCATGATTATGGCCTAAGCTTCACATCTTTGGTCTTCCGAGCTTTCACCATGGATCTGTCTAATCACTAGTTAAGTCCAGAATATATCTCGTCCTTCTAATCCAGAAGCTCAGTGTGAAGTCCTCGGCTTGGATACATGCCTCGTACTCGATGATGTTGTTTGTGGCGTGGGATAACGTCATGGCAACAATTGATCTAAGGATATGATGCACTCATGCGGAGAAATCAATGAACTTTTATCCCATATCCGAATGATTAGGCTGCGCCCATTGATACAAAGTACATGCGGCCCAGCTGAACAAACTAGTCGCCTATGATCTCCTCGTGTCAGGAAAATCATCATCGATCACTCTTGTCGTGGCTGGAAGTGAGGTGATGATTTGCTAACACACTCCTTTTATAGACTTTTGAGTGACATGCGAATATCAAAACTCACGTAATCTGACCATCTCATGATGCACTTTCGTCGAAAGCGGTATGTCGAGACGAGATATCTCGAAGGATCTAAGCGAGAAACAAAATTTTGCTGGGAATACTCTGTCGTATGATAATCTCGATCTCAATTGGCCCGAGCTAAAAGCTAAGCGGAAGCACTTTCGATCATAATGTACCTGTCTCCATACTCTGGCATCCTCTTACTCGGATAATGAATGGCTAAGCTCCTGGCAGGAATCATTGGTGTTTGGCAGCCCGCACCACTAAGCGACTTGTCCCCGGCCCAGCCAGGTATAGCAGAGAAGTCGCCCGGGCGTACGGTGCAAAACGGGAGGAAAGCAAATATTCTGTCGCCGGCACTGTTGGCAGATCTGTCGAAAACCTTGGGTTGTTTCTTCCATAAGTCGGAAAGATAGGCTGTGATATCTGTTGGTCTAACGATAAACGCTGCTAATATATTGCAGCACCCCTTTGAAACCGGATCTACGGTCTCGATCTTTGGCTGGTGGAGACATGTCGGGATAGCTACGATCTTGTCGAGATCACACCGATACCACACTCTCTGCTAATCTATTCAGCCCGAGCTTCCCGAGTACTCAATTGCACTTGCGGTTCGATCTGTCCCAAAACATACGATCCCTGCGGACTTTCTAGAAATTTGCACAGTGATGCACATCAGGGTTCCCCAGCGATCATATCATCCACATAGACTCGACATCCCACCGCTTGCATCATGTCATGAAAGCAGTTGTAATTGCTCTCTGCGATGGGTAGTACTGGTTCTTGTGACTTGACATGACTATATGATGGAGTGCCCCGGCTCGGTGATGAAAGTGTCTTCTCCTTGTCCTCGGGAGCCATCATGTCAGTTATAACCGGAGAATCCGTCCGTAAAGTGACATGTCGCATGGCACGCCTTCTTATCCCGACCGACATCTCGATATGTGGGAGAGAAAATGTGTGATTTGGCCTTGTTGAGATTAAAGTCCTAAACTCCCAACGGCAATAGATCCTTTTTTGGGAACGGGGACGACATTGGCAAACCCCTTTCGGGTCTTGGACCAACGATATAAACAAGACTATGAAAGTTTTGGCACTGTGGATCTCCTCCTTACGCTGTGGCAACTCCGTCGAGGGTGTAATGCTCGATTTTAGCAGTGCAGCATGGCGGCCTGCAGTGGTAGATGATGCGGCCTGAAGGGTCGAGGCGCGGCGCGTGCTCGCCTTGACCATGCGAAAACATCCGATATGATCCCGAGGTAACACGACGAACTATTCCTCTCATCTGCGGCAGTGTGCGAATCCTAAATACAGGTTGTTCTGGTGTGCAAGTCTTATCTCGGGTCGTGAAAAGGTGAAACTTCTTTCGTGATGTTAAGCCCTGATCGGTCGGGATGAAGCATTATAAATCAAATCATTCTAATATCAATATCTGTGAATACGCGATGTGATTGAATAAAGTTTTACGATACATCAAATATCATCCCGATAAAGGGAGCAATTGAATGCTCGATAACAGAATCCATGAATCAGAAAGCGAGTACATCTGTGGGGCGATGGGACGAATCCGACGAAACGTAGAAAGTGGTGGGTCGCGCATCAGGTTTGTGACATGTCTACAGAATATCGAGGAGATCTGATATCAGCGATGCAGCATCACAGTAATGCGTCATCATGTACGGAAGCCAGGAGGGCGTCCTAAACCATCTCTCAATGACACTAAAAATAACTAAGTCACGGTCGGCTGGGGTAACTAACCATCCAGGAGTGGCTCCTCGTCATAAATAGTGGGACGATATAACCAATCGCAATACCATGTGGAAGCTATCTCACCGGAAAGCCTGCTAGTGCGACACCTAGGCCTTGGGGGAAGGAGGAGTGTCGGGTGTTAGAGTGTCGGGATCCACCATGTGGAAGTGGCGAAAAGATGATCTGTTTCGACATGCTTTGGATATGGTGAGCTATCACAATCAGTCCATCGGGGATCTGACCAATGGCTGGGAGCTACCTGTGAAATAGTCAGTCCGACCTGTTGTAGGACGGGGAGGATATTGATTAAATGGAATGTGATGAAGTCGAGATGGAGCCTACTCCGGTAGCGGTATGCCGTATCGAATGCTCTACCAGGAGTGCGAATCCTGCCAGTTGGATGGTGGTCAGCGCCAGATGGTCGCTCTGACCATGCTTGGCGGTGCCCGAGCCAGACGAGCATGGAGCATGCTCTCGTCATGTCACAAAAAGCTTGACCAGATTGTTGCTATCTTGCGATCAAATGACATGAGATTTGTTGAATCTCTCGGCGAGAATCCCGGCTCGGGTGCGTATCTCATCAGCTGAATCAGGTCGTGGCGAATTATGACCCCATGTTCAATCTCGATCTGGGCTCGAGTGATGGCCCTCGTAGGGTGATAGCGGTGATCACTTGACCATCGTGAATGAACTTCACCTTGAATGAAGGAAGATGGGATAGCGCCCGACTGTATGGATCCAGTGAGCTTCAAAGAATGGGTTAAAGGGATACGAGGTCTCAATGAAATAACCACAGCATTGGCCCCAGTCATGACTGAGAGTGAGGTGCCACAATCACTCTACGAATGCGTCGCCACCTTCTCAACTGCTATACATGTAGATGGCGCAATCTGCATTGACCACATGTCTTGAAGCGATTTTGGTGTGAGTGAATGGGGCGTTTAAGGCGGGATGGATTATCCCAGGGATGAATCTGGACAGACGATACAACGACCGTGATATATCTGAGGTCGGGTGTGAATTGCAGGGCCCTCCGGTGATCATAACCTCGAGGAGAAAATAATGTGCAGTGGCTCTCGACCGGTGCAGTGACACCACTGTGCTATGTCGGGACCCTCTGGGGATGTGGTCGTGTCAGGCTCGAATCATTTCAGAACCACACAATCGAGAAGTCTCTACATGGAGGTGGTAGGGGAAATTTAACAAACTCGAATAGAGATACGAGGGCATGTGTCCTCTGTGAGCACCTTGATGATCTAATCATCCTCTCTCTTTGTCTAGATCTCACAGTAGTGTGGGATCTTACGTTTATCAGGTGGGATTAGGTAGAGGCTGCTGTAAGACCTTTACCTCACTCATGAGGCATCTTGGATCTTTGGCGTTATATAAACGCCCTGGTGGCTGGTCGAATAAAGAAAGTCGAACAACATAACGAGGCGATCAGCGGCGCGGTGGCAGGGATCTGGCCCAGGGTAATGCGGCGTAGAAACGACATGTTGATGAATATGCGACAAAAACACCTGTGGCCGCCGTCGCCATAACCATGCCAAATCTTTATGTTTCCGAAGTGCCCGATCATCCAGCGTGACATATGGATGTGATCCTCGGACTCGAAAAAATCGATGGAATGAATACTCCCGTTGGAGCCCGAATGTGTGGAAGTAACAAGTGAAGGTTCAGAACTAATGCTAAATTTGTCATTGCGGCTGCGATCGATCAAGTCTGAACGGCGTGTCTGAAACGGTGCGATACGTAGTATCTCCCCAGGGCGCGATGATAAGCCTGATGTGGAGTGCATCAGAAAATGAGGGTGAACAACTTTGTGGTAGTGGCCTCGGTGCTGATGAATTTAAGCACTCAGGCGGTCATCCAGTATGCATGGACCTTTGAACATTTTGAGTGGTAAAGTTTCGAGGTACATCTGAAGAACAGCATGCTTGAAGCGTGGGCGCTCGGGGTCGAGATGACGATGGGTGGTCTCTCATGACTGTGGCAAATGGCGGGTGTGGTGGAGTATATGGAGGTGGTAACCTAAGGTGAGGTGGTATCAGGTCATCTTGATGAATTTCACCGGGGCGTAGGAAGTCTTGTGTGGTAGTATGAATGTGCGAGGGCTTAGGTGCCCCATTGCTCCCAAGAGGCATTAAGCTCATACCTCCACAGTCACATGATCAGGATGTGACTTCTTCCCTTACTATTAGAAGAGGAAGGGTGGAATGGCCGTATGGTGTTATGCACCAAATCTGTAATACCGTATAATGCACTCCCATCAGCTGTAATCCATAGTAATTGCGCATACAAGGATGTCTAGCGTGGCAAGTTTGTAAACTCCTCATGATCATTAACTAATGCGCTCTCTGATGGACGATCATCATCAAGAATAAGCAGCACCCTCATTGGGGAGGATGAGAAGATGTATGATCTAGGGCTCACCCTTTCGTAGCCTCGAAGCTCTCTTAGTGACTTCTCCCACTTGGCGAGTCTTGAAGAAGCGATCGGATAAAGCTACGCGATAAAGGGACAAACATGATGTTGAGCCTCATCCCAAACTGTGCCCCTCGTCGTGACTGTATATCCTCAGTAGTGCATTGAGGACATCTGCGCACGCTTATCTGCATTTCCGTGTCGGGGCATCAAAATTTAGGTGGTAATGGGGTCACAGTTACCTTATCAAAATCCATCCCACATCAGCACACCACCAGTGACTCTCATTGTCTACAAGCATACACTTTCTACCTCTCTTTTGTGTGCGATCATCGGAAGGCGACTTAATAGTGAGGCTGGAATGGTAGCATGTGGTTGGCGGATCACCTGCATAGACCTACGGGCGTGACAAGGGTACCTTGGGGGATGGAGTGGTGGTCTTAGTCGAGCATCGATGGAGGTGGAGGGTGGAGGTGGTGTCCCAAATGTCCAATGAGTAATCTCACTTGTCTTTTGGCTGTGGTCTGTTGTGTCAAATCCTCTGTGGGCCATTATCTTATATCACGGAGCATAACGGTGCGTGGCCTTCGATAACGGGATTGTATGTTGATCCGTATCTTTGTTTGATCGGTACCGGTGGGTAACGATGATGACGTGTTCATTCCCACCCTGACTCTAACCGAAGATGGTCACGGGTACGTGTCGGTGAATCCTGAAAGTGTAACCAAAACAATAAATGATCAAATATCGGCAAAAACATTTCAGCATAAATGAGGTGAAATAAGCGGTCCATGTTTATGCAAAGTGCCCAGGCGTAGTAGCTTTTTAAATCGGTCGGATTGACGATCGTCGGCCGTGTGGAATACACGTGAACGATAGATTGGCTGCATTCCCTCACGAAATCGGGCGAAGTCTCGGCATGCGGGGCTCTACCAGTGCCGACTGTCTGCGATTGATGATCACACGGGTTCCGAATCTCAGTAAAATAATGGCCCGCCAGGCCACGCATCGATACTGCAATATAAATATCTGACCAGTTCTTATATCATAGTTCGAAGGTTTTTACATTACTCTTAATGACATATAATGAAACCTTAGATTTTAATGCATGTATCTATGAAAATAACTACCCAACGCTGACGGCTTTCTTATCGACGACCTCACAGCGTAGTCTGCGTACCGATCATTTCCTGTACTGAAATGGTAGTCACAAATGGAGGTGAGTAAAGAAGCTTGAGTATGAGATAATTTTTCTACATGGGTTGCTGCACTAAGTCGCATCACGTGGAAAACAATCAAATTCAGCGATTTCTATGACCTACTCAGATATACACTGGCCAGTCCCATATCAGGTCCTCGGGCTCTCATATGCTGTGAATGCGAGGTAGAATCATGGTTTTCAAAACTAGGCATTGTTCTCGAAAACACCTCTGGAGTTCGGTAAAAGTATTGAGACTACCTAGGCGACGTGTTGGAGAACCTTCAAACGATTCTTGGGCTTTCTCCCAGATGTGTAATTGTTAGACAATACTCCAAACACCATTCTCAGGGAAAATCTTGCATGAAATTCCTTTCCTGAAACATTTTCATTTTTTGTTTTCATTTCATGTCATGTACTCACTCATAATATTCTAGGAATTACTTTTAGTGCATATGGAATACATGATTCTAATTCCCGAATAATTTATGCTAATACGATTGTATTACGTATATTAGCTTTTGAATTTACTCACAAAAAATCATATTCAATTTTCACATCGATAACACAGTGGCTCCGTGACTGTCGACAAACCTGAGCAACTCATTTTGAATCGCTGACAAAACACGTTTTTCACACAAAAAATTTTGTATCCTTATTCATGTGAATAAGAAGTAAAACCCTCGGAGTTCTTATTCCGCGATCACTCAAAATAAATTTTTCTCCGGCTCGGTTGAAAGCTTTTTGAGGCCAGGAGTTTGGTAAGCGAGCCTCGGGAACATTCCTAACCATTTACACTAACGAGCTGCAGAAAAGCGAAGATTAACATAGTAGGGAGATCCCACCTCTTGGAGTTGTCGGGCTCCATCAGGTGGTGCCGCAGCGTAATTAACCGCTCGTGAAGCTGACTTTCCTTCTTGCTCCTTCGAAGCGGAGTCCGATCGTGGGAAACACAGGAAAGCCACTGCTCTCACCTGCAAAACAAAAATATTATTTCTCATCCTGCGTTTTTACCACTGCCCATTTTTTTGGTCTTTTGGAGAAGACAACAATATTCAACTTTGTCTTTTTCCTCGATAACGATTTATAATTCCACAATGTGTCCTCTGGTTTTGACCTTGTATTTATCTAAGTGATCAGTTTCCATCATCCCTCTAATATTACAACATGTGTCACAAGATTACATATTTATAGGCGAGCTTTTCATCGCGTGTGGTTTCGGCACCGATGCTGGAAGTGCCACTCCCAGCGTGCAAATTCAAGTATTTATCTCGAGTCAGCGAAATTCGACGTGGTAGTGAATTTCTTGAGAGCGATTCTAACGGTGATCCATTTAGTGATCAGGATCTAGAAAATTTTCGGATTTTGCAAATTACAGTTTTTCTTGATTTTTGAAAATTGTTTCTCGGGTCTTACATTCTCCTCTAAAAAAAAATTTCGATCCAAAATTCCGCACATACGCATCGACCACGTGCATATGTAGCCTCGCTGACTCGAGGCAGGTATCGGGTGGCGGCGAAGCTAGGTCCTGAAGTGCCCGGCGACCCAGATGGCGCATCAGCTCATCATGTCGAGAATGACATCAACGCAGTATACGCACTAAGGATCCACCGCGAATGAATCATTGAGATCCTTGACCTCGTGATCTGCATTTGTCGACCCGACTCGCTCGTCATAGGGAAGAATTTCCATCATCTTTGTAAAGGCCTCGAGCCATACAGCTGAAAAGATCTATAAATGCGGTCTGTGATGATGAACATGATGCCGAAAAAATAATTACGGTATAAAGCATTACCACCGCATGTCCGGGTAATGTTACGCATGCTCGATCCATGCCGTGAGACCTCTACACCTCTGGGACGATCTGGCGCCTCGTACAAATTTGGCGATAGTAGCAAAGTCATATGCGAGGCGACACGGTACTCCCGACCGCGAACCACATGCTTTCGACCCAGGCACAACGCTCGTACACTGTATGTGACCGTCTGCGAAGTCTTGGAGTCTTCCAGTGCGACACCTGGGCCGATCACTATTTGACTAGTAGGGGTGGATGAACAAGCTGTGTCCTCTCACGTCTACCTGTTGGCTGGGTTTGTGTCCCAAAATCCACCGGGATCCCTTTGTCTGCGGGGCGATCGAGTCTCATGTCGTTCTTGGCAGTAGTAAGAACACCATTGCCGACACGTGGCCAGCTCCCGATCAGTCCACACGGCCGGGATGGTCGTGAGCTCACAGAACCCTCGTGGTAGAAGCCACTGGGCTTCTTTCCGGTAGAAGGTTGATCCGCTTCTCTTAATGCAGCCACCACATGTCTTGGATGCCTCGTATATCAAATCCCTCCTCCGCTCTTTACTTTAATGGAGGATGATGTGTGTAGTGCTGGAGGTTTTTGACCCACCTGGCTCGGCTGTGCACATGCACGTGCGATAGCGGCGGCTACCCGATCACTTCACGGCCTCGTGAGCACCAGCGGTGGATCCGGGTGGTGCGACCCGATACCTCGTGGAAGACCCTAGTCATAGCCCTCGGTAGCCATACGCATGTCAAATGGCGGTTAAAATCCAGAATGCGGTAACTCGTAAAAACCACGGCCTCGAGACATGACCGCGCATAGAAAACATTTCGTACCGTATGTCCGTGCATTCACGGTGTCTGACATGATTTCATTTTATTAAATCATAGTAACGTAATTTTATTTGAAAATTTTATTTTTTTTCATTACCAGTGCAGGTATTGAAATTTCTTAAACACTTGTTCTCAACTAACCACCCCATTAATAACATTTTTCTATCTTCATTCACCCGAGCATACGATTTCAATCACAATTCACACACGTGATCCTGCTTGTCGCGCAACATACAACTCGTATTATACACCATCACACATCGAAACACCATGCATGCGTGTTCTATTCACGTCGTGACTTCCCTAGGTAATCACGTACACAGACTCTGACATGAGCCACCCAGTGGTGATGTTCTTATACCTCGATGACCATGGCTGGCGAGTCCTGAGTCCCTGGGTTTTCATATACTGAGTTACAGCGGCTGCGGGGCGGGTGGCTGAAGCCCGAGTCCTGACCGTAGGTACTTTTCGTGTACTGGGCTGCGATGCCGGCATTTGTGAAGGTGTGGTGTCGGGGTAAAGCTATGGATACGAGGCAGGGTTCCACACAGGTGATAGTTTACCTAAGCTGCGATACTAAGGCGCGACGCCCAAGAAGCCAGGGAGTCAGTTGGCGGCTGTCGACCGCGAGGAGATACTCGTGAGACGTCGGGTAACCGGCAGCGGCTCAATCGGGAGGCGAAAGTCTCCTTTGTACGGGAGCTCTGCCACGAGTGAGGCACATCAAACGATTACAATGACCACAAAGGTCCCGAATACGAGTAAAATAATGGCCCTTGGGCCTGCGTAATACTCACAATATAAAATCGCTGGTGGACCAAAAGACATATATATAAATCTCTATTGCCACCCATTACCAAAGGACTATTGTCTAACCTCAACAATAATGCCATGAAACTTGTTTGTTATATTTCTTTGCAATTAGTACTCATTGAAATCCTGGGCTTCCTTAAGATTAGATAAATTTCTTTCTGCTTTTGATCCAAGATCCTGCAAGTGCACAGGTCGAACAAGTAATAAAATGGATTTAAGTTCAGATATCGATCCCACAGAGATCTCAAGAATGATCAATCAACTACCATGACTAATCAAATTTCACACTATTTGGACTTTAAAATGGCGATCAAATCGCCTTAAAAGCCTTAAGTAATGAAACTAAAAGAATTAAATTAATAACAAAATGAATTGAATATCAAATAATAAAATTACAAATTTAGATCGAAATGTTTATCTTTAAAGGAGTACTGAAAATATAGCTATCAGAAACATCAATCTCGCAGACGTGACCGTATGTCGCTTAATGAACCATAGATTTAAACTAGTCCTGCTGAAATATGATAAGGTACTGATCTCCAACTTTTACCGCTTTCACATTCAATCTTCACCGTTTTCCCAAGACAGAAAGGATAACCACTTTTAATCAAGGTCTTGTTCGGGTATTTTTCTTTCTCAATACTTCATACCCACAATTTGGACTGCAAACCTTAGCCCTGGGCAGATTAAGTCATTGCAATGGGTTTACACTATACTGGCCTCTTCCTCTAAATTAGAATAGCTCATTCTTCCTCGATTAGATCTTTGCTAATATGTGATTGAATTCACTATTCACCAGGCGAACTCTCTCTCGCAAGCTTAAATTGATAAAAAGCTCCAACCCATTCTCGCCTGCCGGAAGAGGATTTATCGCTTAATTTCACAGAGCACACTAGGGATCAACACGTTAACATACCTTCTCGTAAATTGTTCTCACTGTGGAATGCCTTCTCTCGTGTCACCTTATGCCTGAATCATCGTAAATGACAATCCCTACACTGGTGACGAGACAATCGATATCGGATCAATAAATGTAAAAATACAGAAGACCGCTAAGTAGATTTACAAACTAAGTTCTACTTTAATAAATAAAATCTATGCAGAAAGATAATTTATGACAATAGCGCTAATTCAATGGAATGGGTTTCTAAATCAATTTGATTATACCCATACAATAACCATCGATCAAACTCAGAATAGTAAAACTAGTAGTTCGACCCCAAAATTATTCCAAATTCAAATAACCAAACAAGAATTTGAAGGAAAATAGAATTCCCGTCACTAAAATTTTAATAAATTTAACGTCGGGATTCACGCAAATAAAGAACAAACTAATCTAAAAATAAAAACAAAACAAAGAAAATTAAAATACGTGAGCCTTCAAAGAACCCAGACTTTCTTCAGTCGCTAAAAAGTCAAGGCTCCTTAAAGAGTACCGCTGTGATTTATGTGGTTCCTGTTGGGCCATAATTTCGATGCACCTCTTTTGACTTCAGCTTAATCCGCCCATTGGCTGTCGATGTCGCGACATCGATCTCTTTGTCGTTGTGATCTTCATTGCCTCTTCGCCATACAGCAGAGGCTTCTTTATTTCAATGGATCATCGCCATTATCTCATTGTAGCCGCTGTCACACAACTAAATGATGTCGCGATCATCAAGCATTTAGGTCCGATGTCGCGACAACCTAATCACGTCACAATTCTAGTTATCTATGAATTGATGTCGCGACCACTTAATGATGTCGCGAATTTCGCTTTTCTAATTCTCCGTGTCGCGCGACCGCTTCACTGGCCGCGACCTTAACTCTTTCAGATTGATGTCGCTGATCACCGCATGATGTCGCAACCTTCCCGTCCTGCGGTAGCTGATGTCGCGAACCTCCCACCCCGCTGTCGCTGACCCTTCACCAGAATCGGCGTCGGCTAACCCGGGCCGATGTCGCGACCTTCGTGCTGGGCCATCATGTCGCGACTAATCGCCGTCGCGACCTCTTCCTTCGCTCGTCAAGGCGACCGCTTAATGATGTCGCCACTCTTCGCTGTAATCATGTCGCGGCAATCCAGGGTGTTGTCGCTGAATTTTATTCTTTTTACTCATGATGTCGCCATCACGGATCACGTCGCGACAATCGCTCATGTTTGATCGGAACGCAATTCTCCGACGATGCTCGCACAACTGGAGCGTAGGTTGATGTCATACCGATTGATGTCAATGCATACAACTTCGATGCACGAGCGATGTGTTGCGAATTTGACTCCGATGTCGCGACATCGCGTTCAATAATCAGACATCTTATGTCGCCACTCTATTCGTGTCACGACAACCTGGTTCCATCGACCGGGAGCGACTCGCTGCGACATCGGGCGATGTCGCTAATTTCATGTTTCTTTCTTCACTAATTTATAGTTGCAACGATTTGAGTTTCGCTTAATTCGCCCATTTGCCTTGATTTCCCTTACGTCATGATATCCTATCTTCCTCAGACGAGCTCCAAATCGTTAACATTCTTCCATTTTTATTCAACTACCATTCCGCCTCAGATCTCACACTTTCTGCAGACCTCATCGCAATATCTCCTTTCTCTTTATAAATTTCTCGTTGAACAAATTGGTGAGTTTCTTCATTTCCGCATATTAATCATTCTTTGATTAAAATCAGCGTAAAATGGACTAAAAATGGGGACACGACTTTAAGCTCATCAAACTCCCCAAACTTGAAGTTTTGCTTCATTCTCAAACAAAGAAAAGAAAGATTTGTTCATTCTCAAACAAAAAGAACATTTTCTCTGCTCGCTTTGCAAGAGTCGCCAATTTAATTGAAAAACTAGAAATTGCATTCTTTCCTCGTGCATTCATCTTCAAGTCCGCATCAAGGTTACTTTTACTCTATCTGAAGATACAAACCAAATTGTTGAAATCTTGTTTTATAAATAGTATAAATAATTGATCTCCCCACAAGAGTAGGTTGTTTTCTTTCTCATTTCCTTAGTGAGTCAATTAACCCTTAGAGGATGTTCACAGTTTTGATCTTTTCCTGATTTTCCAAATTCCATATGCTTGTTGTTCATATTGATCTCCACTAATGTAGGTAATTCCAACCTTCAAGATCAATCAGGTCTTTTGGGCTTGTAATGTTAGGCTTGGGTAATGGGTAGGATGGATGGGATTTTTTTTTAGGTTAAGATTACCAATACTCTTTTTCCTTTCTTACTTACATACAAACTTTTCTCCTTGGTAAATTTCTTTAATAAACTCCTAACTTCATAAGCTCGATACTCACCTTGATTTTCTTCTATTCAAAACTGTATGCTCCCATTTCTCATTTGTAATTCAAACTGGGGGAATTTTCTTTCTCTGTCACCATTCAGGAATAGTGCAATGTTTTGTCTTTTTAGGCTTTCTAACACTCTTAGCGAACTTTGGGCAAAAGAGCTCCCATACCGATGGCATTAGGTACTAGGTCAAAACACCCTAAGAACTTAATTGTTCACATAGTCAGCCACAAGACAAACCCCATTCCCTTGCTTCTTTTCAATGGTAGATCTTTTTCTTCATTCCTTTTTCTGTATTTTCTCCTTGAGTTCCCAAAATATATACTCCCCCAAACTTTATTTCCTTCATCTCTCCTTGAATTCCTTGTAATCACAAGATCTTTATCGGAGGATTGATTATTTAGATGGGTCAGGTTTCTACTGGCTTATTTTGAAAATAAGGCTTGTTTTGGCTCAATTTCTGGAACTAAGGTATATGCATTAGCATATAAATAGGGATGGCTAGAATGGCTCAAACTTTCCAAGGATGGCCTGCATCATTTCTCGTTAGTTATATCACCTAGGATTTCGCCTAGATCAATAATCTAACAATTTCTAGAATTGGGTCGATTAACCGTGACTAACCTCGAGGATGTTCTCGACTCATATCATTTGATGAGGATTTAAATGATGTTATATCCACTGTGTTCCTCGACTCACCTGCTCATACCACAAACTCAAAATATGTTTTGCTCCTTCAAATTGTATAACTTCCCTTTAACCCGGACTCGATCACCCAAATTTAAGCTAATTATGCAATTCCAGTTTCAATTCACCACAGCCATTCAGCCCTTATTCTGCAATTATTTGTGTTTCATCCTATCATCTAATCAATCACCTCAACTAGCTCACTGAGATGTCAGCATTTCTAATAATGAGCCAAATTCACTACATTCCTCTAGCAATTAAAGCAAAAAAAAACACACACCACTTCAAAAACATCCAACAAATTTCCGATTTTATTCATGAGAATGTGCAAATGTTGAGAACAACAGGATAGGAATGAGAGAGATTGACAAATCAATGAGAAGGTCTATTTTTTTCTTCGAGGAGGAACAAGATGTCTGGGGATCCGTAGATCAAGGTGGGTAGCCAGGTCAGTCGAACTCGTGGGAACTCTACTTATGTCCTCTTCTCTTGTCTTTTCCTTTCTATTTGTTCTTCAATAAATGTTTCACAGAGATCAACTTCTCATTCAGATCAATTTTGCCTTCAATCTAATGTGTCTATCAGACGCTTCCATTTTGCTTACACTCTCAAAATCTGATTATGACGGTTGTTAATCAAATCCAAATTTTCAAATGTATTTTTCTTCTATAAGCATCATCACATCAAGCACTTTATCTCTCGTCCTTCATCTCTTCTCAAGTCCTCGTATTAATGACTTATGTGAGGAATTCCTCTTAAACCCCTCGACCGCTCCTCGGTTTCGCCTCGCTTCAGTCCTTTCTTTTATGAGTTTTGTGGAGCCGAGTCTCGATCATTATACCGATTATCAGAATGATTCATGGCTAAGCCGCAATTTTTCGTGATCTCGATCTCTTCCTCCATTTCCTTTTGAACTTTTCTTCTCGTGCTCTAAGATCTTTTTATCCTCCTCCTTCTAGCCAACTCCCTTCCTATCGCTTCTTTTCTCTTCAACTCTTCTTCATACATTTCCTCCTTTCTGCTCAGTTCCTCTTCCCACTGTTGATCTCTTCTTTCAATCCACTTCATACACATCTTCTCTCGAATTTCACGAGTGCTCCATTTCTTCTTCCAAACTTTTCCGTATAAATGAGCATTTCCATTATTCGTTATTTTCTCGTGGATTCCTCTAGCTTTCTCCCGGTTCTCCTCGAAATCCCTCGTTTCTCTACTGTGCGGAGAGTCACAGCGTGGGTGGAACGACTTCTTTCATTCGTCACTGCCCTCTCAGAAAAATAGGTGTTCCTCTCGCCGTAGCCTGGATTTCGCTCTTCTGGGTTTTCCCACCATCGTGGTGTCCTCTTCTCAAGCCTAAAGACTCTCCTCCTCTCATCATCTCCCTGGATCCGTCTCCACTCCGACCCTTCTTCTTTGATTGCCCTTGGCTTACCCTAGTCAGGTTAATGGTGAAACTGGGGCACTCTTCTCTCCCGCCCAATCCCCCCTTCACACCGCCTCCCATGGCGTAACCTCGTGATGGTTGCCGGTGTGGGATCATGCCCTTGCTTCCCCTCACGGTATCTCATTATTGAATTTTAATAATAAATTTCAAAGATTAATCTTATAGCCCTTCAAAGATGGCATAGAGAATACACTTTCCTGCTCTCTTACAAGGCAAATACGCCAGTGTGAACCACAGGCTTCTAAAATAGAACCATACCTTGCTTCTTCCGTCGATCTCCCCTGCTTATAATCTTTTCTCTCTCGACTCGGGCCCCATTTCACCTTGCCAATCCGTCGCCTTCTAGCCATCTTCACTCGCTTAGGCCGCCCAAGTATCTTCAGATTGATCCATGTTTCTCACCCTCCATTCCGCATACTCTATCGATACCTTACCCATATATACCAAACCCCTCCGACAAAATGGGGAGTTCTCTTTCTCCCTACAAGGTTGAGTAAATTCTCTGGAACGACCGTGATAACCAGATCTTTGATGTTTGCGCACTTTTTCCTACCTTCTTGCTATTTCTATCAATTCTTTCGAATCTGAGATGAGTCGTCAACCCTTTCTCCTACAAACTTTCCAAGATAGTGTTTCTTCCAATTAGCGAAAGCTCTTCTCGAGACGAACTCGCCTTTCTTCTCTTCTTCTACCACTCTCATTTTCCTCTCAGATGCTTCGTTTCGCCTCGAAACCGTCGATGCTTCCAGTGTTTCATGGTATGTTCCCGACTTAACTTCCTCACTGGTTGCATATACTTTCCATGATTTCGCTCGTGTTTGGGAAGAAGGTAGAAGGGTCAGCCATTTGCTAGTTGGGGAAGGGTTTTGTGGAAGGATTTGGTCTAGGTTTTCAAAATGCAGAACCAGAGGGAGAACTGAGATGAAGAGTTGTAGTTGCTTTAGAGAATGGAATGAGAGTGGAAGGATTTCTCCCAACAATTGCAATTCAATGATGATTTGTGGGTCGTTTATTCTTCATTTATTTCATGTCGCGCATTTAAATTTATGCCATTGCAGGCCCATTAAATCTCACAAACAATAGTGCTGCTCAAATCGGGACAACTTTTTCTTTATGTCGCGACATACATTATGTTCTGTCGCGACATAAGTTAATCGTGGAAGGACAAGTCATCCTAAAGTCGCGACATCGCATCTTGGCAGACATTGTTAAGTTGTCGCGACCTCATCACTCTTTCAAGGGATTATTTCGTCGCTAGACTCATTGTTCCTGGTCACACTCACCCCTCCGTCATGTATTACAACCTTGGTCGCTACTAACGCCTTTCTTCCTTCGCATCGACTATCACGAGCATCAACTCGCCGAGACTTGTTTCCTCGTCGCGACATAAGCTCACGCGACCTAACCGAATCGCTCTGCAAATTTAATGAACAAACAGGTTTTCACTCTTGATTAATTAATAGATTCTCATCATCAAATTAACCATTTCCACACAGCAATTCAAACATGTATACTATTCATGAATTTTCTACAGACTCAGGATAGTGGGAAAAGAATACTCCCTTTCAAATAGCTCTTCCCCGTGGAATCGGAGTCAGTTCCGAAGTCGCGTACTCTCCTTCCTTGCATTTCGTATAAGACTCGCAACATTTCCAAAAAGGATTCAATTAAACAAAAATTAACTTCTCGAGTACTAACTAATCATTATAAAAACTAAAGAAAACAAAATCAAGGTGAATTATAAAAAAAAAAAAAATCAAAGTCTAAAATCAGAAACTAAAATCTCTATGGGATGCCTCCCATCAGCTGCTCGATTTTTAGTCCTTAGCTGGACTTGCTATTTTGATTCTTTCTCTCTCTCAATGAACCAGCTGGAGCTCTTCCTTTCTTTCCTCCCTGCTTTGATAATGCTCACTGTCCATTGACTTTAAATTTTTCCCCAAAGATCGGGCCTTTATCAGCATCGTTCCAAATGTAGTGCTCTCGATAATTACTGTGCGGTCCACCTAATTGATTTTAACTTCCCCGGAAATAACTTCAATCGAGTTAAAAAGAAGAACCTGCTCTCCTCGCTGGAACTCTTTTCTCGTAATCGATCATGCCATTTTTGTTATCCTCAGATATTCGTGATTGCCGTAGGCTTCCATTTCGCCTTCCATAATTACCCACTGAGTGCCTCTTCTTTGCGCTTTAAAATCAAAGTTCAGCTTCGATGGCCCACATAGCTTCAGATTCCAGCTCAAGAGGTAGATGACATGGTTTGCCAAAGACAACTCTGTATTGTGGACATTCCGAATGGAGTTTTGAATGCACCGTGAAGCCCAAAGCGCATCATCATGCCGTAAGACCAATCTTTCCTGCTTCGAGCTACGCTTTCCAGATCTTTAATCTCCCCGCTTGAAATCTCCTCGTCGTCTACTGGTCCGGGACACGATAAGCTGTGACTCCTTATATGCTCGATCCCATACCTGCTCATGAGTTTTGCAAATATTTTGTTTGCAAATGGCTTCCATCACTACAATGATAGTTCCGTGTTCCAAATACGCTTCAAAATATTCTTGTAAGCAACCTGCTAACCGTATTAGCATCATTCCTTGACAAGCCATCAAGCCTTCCACCCAATTGAACATAATCCATCATGCTAAAGATATACAGCTTCAAATGATGGTGGAATGGTCCATAAAATCTATCTCTCATACATCAAAATTTGCACCACCATTATGCCTTTAGGGGTATTTCATTTATGTCGATATTTCCAATCTTTTGGCATCTATCACACAATTTGACCTATCTGAAGACAATCTCAAGATAAGCGGCCAATAAAATCCAGATTGAGTATCTCTGTGGAGTCGCTCTTTCTCCGTAAAATGCCCCCCATATGATGCATGACATTCATTCAAGATTTTACATTGTTCACCGCACACATCTTCGATAATCGTGTCGCACCTCTTTAAATAGCAAAGTAACATCCCGATATGTAGTACCCGTCGTCGTCCCGAAGCTTCTTTTCCGTTGGTAGTCGACCCCGAGGAACTACTCCACAAGCTAGGTAATTCACAATATCGATACCATGAAGTCGGAATGACACCTTAAACAAATTGCTCATCTAGGAAGTTCCTCTGCTAATTTCGCTCCTCCTTTCTCGTTTCATTCCTTTCTACTATAATAGTGATCAGTCATCACATCATTTCACACCCTTTTTATCTTTAATGTGATCAAACTCTTGCAATAGTAAAGACTCCACCTTACTTCGGGCCTTGGTATTTAGGGCTTCCTTTTGACATCAGATATTTGATGGCCGCATGGTCTGTGTGAACTATAACATGAGATCCCAAATGTATGGTTCGACTTCTACAAGCAAACACTATGTGGCTGGTGATCTCCTTTCATTGTGGAATAGTTTTCTTGTGCTTCATTATTATTCGCTAGCATAGTATATACTTGAATATTTTATGTTTTGCCCCCACATGTGTACTCTATCACAAATCTCTGATCGGGTATCACACATTATTTCGAATCTCGATCCCATTCCTGTGCCCATGATAGTGTCAACTAATATGATCTTGATTTCTTCAAAGGCATTTCTTACTGTGAACTACCAAAATTTAAACTGTCCTTCTCCGGGGTGAACTGTGATGGTTCGGTTATTGAGAAGTCTTGAAGAATCTCTCCTATAAAATCCAAAGACGCCCCCCAAGAAACCCTTTATCCCCTTTATCTGTCATGAGGTGCAAGGGCCTTGATAATGGAAATCTCGATCGGGTCCACTTCTACTCGTAGCTGGTAAAATTTTATGACCAAGAACAATACCTCTCTACCATGAAATGGCATTTTCCCAATTTAGTGCTAGTTGTTTGTCCTGTATTCAAGTAACGCTTCCAAAAGTTGTTCAGACATCGTCAACCGAACCATACGCCGTGAAGTCATCCATAAAATTTCCGGCCACTCAATCAAATCGGTGAACATCGACATCATACATCGTCGAGCAAGAGAGACGATAGCCCAAATGGCATCCTTCCTCGAAGGCAAAAGGTACCATAGGCATGAATGTGGTCTTTTCTTGGTCCCAGTGCAATTGCACTAGTTTGCAAAGCCCAATACCTACCCAAGAAACAAAATGAGGGTGTCCCCGTTAACTGCCCAACATCCGATCAATGGCGTAAAGGAATGATCTTTCCCTGTCATTGTTCATCTTCTCCCGTAATCAATGCATACTTCCATCCTCACACGTTCTTGTTGGAATAATTCATTTCTTTCATCGCGATCACAAGAATCCAATTTCTTTCGAACTACATGAATCACTAACCTAAGGACTGTAACAAATTGCATAGATAAAAACCAAGATTTAACCATTCGAGTACCTCCTTCCCGACTACTTCTTTCATTAATGGATTCAATTTCCTTTTGATGTTCACTAGCTTGGCTTTGCATTTTCTTTCCAAAGCAGATTAAAAATGCATATTGATGGATCATACCTTTAACTCTTCAATAGACCAAGCTATAGACTCCTTTATGATTCCTTAAAATTTCCAAGAACCTCTCGTTCCTCAAGATCACTAAGTCTAGCGTAGAATTATTACTGGTTTACTTTAGCAAATCTGTAAGCATACTTTAAATGACTTGGCAAATTCTTTAAAACTAGCTCCTTCTTCACTAGTTTCTCGATGAAATTCCTTTTCTTCATTTTTGTTCCTTTTTCATCCTAATTTTGTCATGACTCATCACTTTTCAAGAGAATGTAAATCGATGTGCGTAAAATCAATCAAACCTTCAAGATACCGGAAATTCATCTCTTTTTCATCGACGAAAGTCATAATACAATCATAGTAAAATCAGAGTTGTTGACATACATCTTCATTGACTTGATATCTTCCCTTTCTATGTTTAAATTCCTCAAACTTCCGATTAAATTGAAGTCACCGCCCCTCTTCTAACTCGAGAGTGAGAATTCCCTTCTCAGATATCGACAGGAGTCGCCCAGCTTGCAAGGAATGGCCTTCCCAACAGCAGAGGGATCATGAATCCTCTCTCCTCCATATCCAAGATATTTAGAAGTCAACAGAAAAATAAATTTTCTCCACCTTTACTACAGCAGTTACTCCTATGATTCCTTCCAAGTTTTGCTGTGGTCTCTATCTCGCCATTCGTGAGGGCAATGTGAGAGCGGGAGTAAGCTCCCAAACTTAACTCTTGGCAAATGCATCAGTGGCATTAAAATCACATCGCACTGAGTCACGTAGAGCCTAAACCTAAACTCTCCAATGGTGTAGGGAATGGTGAAGTCTCGGATCCTTCATCTTTCTCCGTAAGTCTCTCTCGATCACAAAGACCGTAAGTCATAGTCAAGTTCACAATTCCTTCTTCACTGTCTTTCTCCTTCGCTTCGCGATGTCTTTCAAAATTCGTGATAAAGCACATCCGAGTCACCACTTACGTGAAAGGCATACCGATCTCCGCTTCGAAAAGGCTTCAAAAACTGCAAACCGCTCCTCTATCTTCGATTTCGCACTTCCGGAAATGGACTATAAAGTGCATTGTTCCGTTCTTCCGCTTCCTTCTTCTCCCTCGCATACTCGTTCCTTCTTTCTTTCTTTCTCCAATGTTTTAGCATTGTCTCGGGCCTTTCCTCTCCTTGTCGCTTTCATCTTTTCTGTCTTTTCCACTCAAGTCTTTCCTAATTCTCCGAAATGGGCATGCCACGCAGGCCTTCTGATTCTTCTTCTCAGACACCGGAAAGGCATCTTTCATCCGTTTGTGCTTAGTGGGTCGCCGTCTCTATTTGTGTCTCCAGGTTCTCGAGGGAGGCATTAAGGGTCTTCAAAATTTGAGAATTGGTATTTAAGGCTTCCAATTTACAAACTTTTGTCTATGGAGGTTTAATGCTTCGTTGCTTCCCATGAATCGGCAAAGATTTGATCTTCAAATGGTCAAGTTTCCATCTCCACTGCACTCGCTTCTATTTTCAATTCCTCACGGGCCGCTGCAGGAACCTCTGGGCGGATTGCCGAGTATCCCTCGTGTCGAGATTCTGGCCCATGCCTCGGGCCTCGTGGGGCCCCCTCTCCACCATATGAAAAATTTTCATGGTTCCCCGAAGGTTTCGATGATATCAGGTCAAAAGAGGATTTGGCTCGCGGATAACCGCTCCCAAGTACTTAACCCCTCAAAGATCATAAAACAGCCTTCAATGGGTACACTCCACTTCCTCTCAATAGTTCCTCTCGACCGCTCCTATTTCACGAAAGCAAAGCAAAAATCTCCTCCTCTTACTTGTCCATTCTATGCATGATGGCATCTTAACTTTGTCTCCATGGCAAATTTCATCTCAATGCCCATGACTCCTTCTTCCTCCGCTTAATTTTTTGAAACTCGATGGAGCTCTCATATTGCATTTCCCCGCCAGTCCTCAATCGTATCTCTCGCTTCAAAGACTTACGCTTTAATGCTCCACAAAGATGAAGCATCAATAATGCCCTTAGACGACTACTAAAGGCATGATACACTATGTCCATCCGGGTCTCTCAAGTCTATTCCAGCATCGGCATCTTTCAAAGAACTCCAATCTCTCCCATGCTACATAAAGGCTCTATCTTCCCCTCACGGGAATACAATTATCTCCCTTCTTTCTCGAGGTGAGCGATGGAGGCCTTCCGTCGCCGTTCATTCCTTTAGTCCGGGTCTTGCCTTTCATCCGCTTTATACCGAAGCCTTTTCTCGCCCCTTTCGCTTTTCAAGCTTCCGAGTGTTCTTCAGTTCGCAAGATTCCTGAATCAGATCGTTATGTTTCTATGCATTAAAGTTTTTCCGAAATCAAACATACCACATTATCAGATTAGTCAAGCTAACAAATATTTCAATATAGTCATAAAGGTTGGCTAAAATAACCACCATTAAAACTATTTTTGTTCTTTTCTTTAAATGTCCAAATTAGTATTTCCTTCTTTGTTTGAATATCGATCTACTAAATTCTTTCGACAATTCTAAGAACGGCAATTCATAAAAACTTGTCAGGGTGGGACCAAAAGACATATATAAATCTCATTTACACCATTACCAAAGGACTATCAGTTTAACTCTCAAAGAATAATGCCATGAAACTTGTTTCTGTTATATTTCTTGCAATTATACCATTGAAACTATTTCTAAGATTAGATAAATTTCTTTCGCTTGATCCAAGATCCCGCAAGGCATAGCCGAACAAGTAATAAAATGGATTTAAGTCCGCATATCGATCCCACAGATCTCAAGAATTATCAATCAACTACCCCGACTAATCAAATTCACACTATTCGACTTTAAACGGCGATTGAAATCAGCTTAAAAGCCTTAAAGTAATGAAACTAAAAAGAATTAAATTAATAACAAAATGAATTGAACAAATAATAAAATTACAAATTTAGATCGAATGGGGCTTATCTTTAGGAAGCATTGAAAATAGCTATTTGTGAAACATCAAATTCTCATAGACAGACCGTATGTTGCTTAATGAACCATGTGATTTAAAACTAGTCCAAGGAATATGATGCGGCAATCGATCTCTCCCAAACTCCTCACCGCTCATTATCTAATCTTCACCGCTTTCTCTCAAGATGTATGTTAGATAACTACTTTTAACTGGGTCATTTCTTGCTCTGCATTTTTCCTTTCAATACTTCATACCCACAACATGGACTCCGCAAACCTTAGCTCCTAAGATTAAGTCAATAAATGGTTTACACTATAACGGTTTCCTCTTCCTCTAAATTAGAATAGCCCATTCCTTCCTAGATTGCATCTTGCTAATACTGATCGAATTCACTATTCGACCGAGGCGAACTCTCCGCAGTTTCTAAATTGATAAAAAGCCCAACCCATTCTCGTCTCCAAGTGAGAAGAGGATTTATCAGTTTAATTTCACAGAGCACACTAGATCAACAATATCAAAGCAACATACCTTCTCGTAATTGTTCCTCACTCAGGAACGCCTCGCGGTCACCCGTGAGGGCCTCTCGAAATCGTGAGTCAGGACAACCTGCTAACGGGTATGAGACAATCGATCTCGGGATCACAACAGAAAATACGTAAGACCAAAGCAAGTAGATTTATTAAACTCAAGTTCACCTTTAATGAATAAAATTACGCAGAAAGATAATTTATGACAATAATAATAATTCAATGGAAGTCGGGTTTCTAAATTAATGGATTACACCATACAATAGCTTAATGATCAAGAAAGCAAATCAGAATAGGCAATCGGTAGTTCAAATTCCAAAATTTGTCTGAAATTCAAATAAACCGCATGGGCACTTTGAAGGAAAATAGAATTCCAAGATTCAAATTAAAATTCCCAATGTACTAACGCTCGATCCAAATTTGAAATAAAGAACAAACTAATCTAAAAAATAAAAATAAAACAAAGAAAATTAAAATACAGGAGCCTTCAGCAACCCAGATCTCTCTTCAAGTCGCCAAAAAGCTGCGTTCCTTCAGTAGCAAATTCGCGCATTTATGTGGTTCCGGGTTGGGCCCCAATTTCGATGCACCCTTTCGACTCGCTAACCTGGCCTGGCTTGGTTATCGATGTCGCGACATCGATTCTTTCGTCGCAACTCATTGCCTTCTACTATGTCGCAGAGGCTTTGTTTCTGGTCGACGGTCGCCATTATCTCGAGCCGCTGTCGCTGACAACCTAAACGATGTCGGACTAATGCTACTTGTGTAGCGATGTCGCCGACAATCGATCGACGCCGCGTGATCTTTAGTTATTCACAATTGATTGCATCGCTTTCATTGCCGCTGACCTTAACTCTCAGGATTGATGTCGCGATCATCGTATGATGTCATAATTCTCTGGTCCTGTGCGCCGGATGTCGCACCTGATTGCTGTCGCCGACCCTTCACCCTTGTAATCGGCGTCGCGACACCGCTGACGTCGCACCGCGGCCGCTTAGCTTCACTCACGCCGCGACTGACCGCTGTCGCTAATTCCTTCCTCATTCGCTGTCACGACCGCTTACGATGTCGCTACTTTTCGCTGCAAATCGGCGTCGCGATTAACCAGGTGTTGTCGCGACTTATTCTCTTTGCTCATGATGTCGCTGGACCGCCGACTCAATGTCGCTACAATCGCTCATGTTTACCGATGTCGCCGGTATCTTCTCGACCGGCGTCGCCGACAACTTCACGCAGTTGATGTCGCTGACCGGACCGATGTCGCGATATCGCAAACCAAGAATCGCGACATCTTATGTCGCGACTTCTATTTGCGTCACGGCCAACCTTCGCTCCATCGTGACTGAAAGTTTAATTCGTCACGACACGAAGTGATGTCGCGACCTCATGTTTTTTTCTTCATCAATTCATAGTCATTGACTTGGAGTTTCGGCTGCTACCTACTCCATTTCCGCTCTTGATTTCCCTTTTATGTCGACATCCTATCTCTTCCCCCAGGCGAAGCTCCAAACTGCAACATTCTTCCATTTTTATTCAACTAAATACTTTTATTTCAGACTGCTACTTTCTCAGGATTCTACCGCAATATCTCCTTTCTTATAAATTCCTTGTCGAATAACAAATTGTGAGTTTCTTCATATTTCGTATATTAATCATTCTTTTTTTGATTAAAATCAAGCAGAAAAATGGACTAAAAATAGATGACTTTTAAGCTCATCAATTATATATCATAGTTCAAGAGTTTTTACATTACTCTTAATACAACATATATTAAATCTTAGAATTTTAATACATGTATACAAAATAACTACCAAAGCTACAACCCGACTTTCTTCTCAAACGGCCTCTCTAATGAGGCCGCCTTCCCGGTCGGCTCCTCACCCGAAATGGTGATCCCTAGACAGCGAGCAAAGCCCAAGAGAGATAATTTTCTACATGCAAGCATTCCCACTAAGTCGCACACTGTAACATCATCACATTCACATTACAACAACACATCACAATAATATCAACACAACAATAATAATACATTCGGAAAAAAGGTTAATCACTTTCAAGCACTTACGAACCTACTCAATGTCTACATGACCAATCCCATGTCCCGAGTCCTCACCGACTCCCTCACATATGCCTAAGCCGAATGCGAGAATCATAGTTTTCAAAACAAAACTTGTTGTTCTTGAAAACACACTACCGAATTTCGGTAAAAGTATTGGACTACCCTTCGAGGCGAACGTGTTGGAGAACCTTCAGAAACAATTCATGGGCTCCTTCGACGTGTAATTGTTGGACCATCTCCCAATACCATTCTCTGGAAAATCTTCCTTGAAATTCCTTTCACAAACATTTTCATTTTTGTTTCATTTCATGTCATGTACTCACTCCTAATATTCTAGGGTGCCCCAGTACATATGGAATGCATGATGCCAATTCCAAATAATTTATGCTAATACAATTCACATGCATATATTAACATAATTTACTCACAATAATCATGTTATTCAATTTTCACATCAATAACACCAAAATTAGCTCACATGGGCTAATCAACAAACACGAGCAACTCATTTTGAATCGCTCAACAAAACACATTTTCACACCAAAAATTTCGTGTCACTATTCATATGAACAGTAAAACCCTCGGGTTACTGTTCAAGATCACTCAAATAGGAATTTTCTCCACTCGGTTCAAAGCTTTTGAGACCGAGTTTACGACTAAAACAAGCCTTAGAACATTTCTAATCATTTACACGGCTCTAATTAAGATTAACGCAAGAAAATATCCCTACCTCTTGGAGTTGTCGGAACTCCACCAAATCGGTGCCCACGCGCAGTCCCTCGCACGTAGAGCAATCCTCTATCTGCCCGTCGAAGCCATTTCGTCTCGATCGGGTCTAAACCCAGAGAAGCCACTCCCTCTCTCTAAAACAAAATACAAATTTCACCAGATCACACGCTTTCTTGCCATCATTCATTTTTTTTTTTTTTGTGGTCTTTGAGAAGACAACACTGTTCAACTTTTGTTTTTTTTCTATTAACATTTTTATAATTCCCTATGTGTCCCTTTTCTTGATTTTTGACACTTGGCACTATCTAGGCCATCCATTTCCATCATCTCTCTAATCTTGCAACATGTGTCACAAGAGTACATGTTATAGGTGACTTTTGTCACATCACATGTCGTTTTACTTCGCACTGGATGCTCTAGACCAAAAACGTGCAAATTTCGACCGTTCTGAATTCGATCGAATTCGACGTGGTAGCTAGATTTCGTGAGACGATTCCAACGGTGAAGTCCGTTTTTTTCATCCGAGATCTAGAAAAATTTTCGGATTTTTACCGAAATTACGATTTTGCCATTTTTTAGAAAATTGGAAATTTCTGCCCACGAAACACTGACATCTTTAGATATTTGAGTATGTCATATCTGATCATCAGTCATCTCCATATCATATCATGTGATTTGCCATCTCATGAGTCATCACCAGGTGTTGCTGTCATATGTGAGTCATGGTGTCTGAGCTGAGTTACTGATGCCTCATGCCCATGAATAGAGAAGTGAAGAGGTTGTCATCTCATCACCTCATCTGTGTTCAAGAGTCTCACCTCCCGAATCAAACTATGTACAAGGTATGTGGTGCATCTAAAAACCTAAATGACATTCAGAATCAAGATTTGAAGATCTATCTCAATGCTTATGTTATCATGTATACATCACTACTCTCATATCATGTCATATCTGAGAGTCTCATGTCATCCCGTCTTCTGCTCTGTGTGGAAATCATCCCAAAAGACATGTCCGATTTTCTCCCAGTCCACATCATGTCTTGATTGAATGTCTCATGAATTTGTGAGTTATGCATCATGAGGCTCATAAACATGCAAGATGTCATGTGAGAAATGCAGAAATAAATATAAGAGCTATAACATCATACTCATACATGCACAGTGTAGTAGATATGCTCATGAGCCTCTTGCAAATAAGAGTGCTACACATTTGTCATCACTGATGTCTCACTCTCTGTCTCATCCTCTGTCCCTGATTTCACAATAAAGTCACTATTTCGTTTGAATGTTGAGTTTCACAATGCTTTAATAAAGGTCCCAATGCTCTCATGATAATGAAGTTGAAGTTTGTGTCAGTCTTTCTCTCCCTTCTCTTCCCATGCTGATCCTCCTGGGGCCTCTACCAAACAAACCAAGAAGAATAAGACTTTGACTAATCAACCAATGAATACCGAAGATAAACAATAACAATACAAAAGCATGCAAGATATATATATAAATAACACCAAGCAAGTTCAATGAGAAAAATGTGTACTGACGGCATGTTGTATATACTATAATCGGAACAATGTTAATGCAATTACAAAATATAAACTATTCACATTTAGTTAAAAATTGCTTATAAATTATATGTCAAATTATTCATTAAAATGTTACATGGAATGTCGGGCCCCACCCAAGCCCATTTATATGTTACACAAATTAACTCCTCAAGATTCTATTTTATAGGAATTGTAGAATTAATCGCGCGTTTCGAGATTTTCAGAAGGCCGGTTTGAAAATTGAAGTTTAGTTTAATTAAATTTGAGATTTTCGTACTAAATTTAGAAATCTGTGAATTTTCAAAATTTAATACGCATAAATCGAATCTTTAAAATCGGTATTTCAAATTAAAATCGACAATAATTTCAAATTATTAATTTTGTAAATTTGAAATTATAAACTTTAAAATTGAAAATTTGGAAATTATAACTCAATTTTGAAATTACGATAATTCTGATTTTTGAAATTAGGAATTTGCAATTTTGAAATTGAAACATTGAAAATTTGAAATTTGAGATTTGGAGGACTTGAATTTTAAAATTGAAAATTTGAATTTTAGAAAATGAGAAATTTGGAATTTGAATTTTAAAATTTGGACACTTAAAAATTGAGAAATGAAAATTTAGAACTTGAATTTTATTTTTAAAATTTGGGGATTTTATTAAATTAAGGGTGGGTGATAGTTCATATGTTAAGGAAAAATAAATTGAATAAAAAAAAAACAAATCCAATTTAATTAAATAAACAAAAAGCAACAATATACTTACAAGGAAAAATAATAAGACTATAAATTAAATGACTAATATATATACAAAGCATAATTAATTAAAAATAACTATATAAAAGAAGAGTAAAAGAAAGTTAAGAAAAAATACCCTATAGACGACGTAAGAAATTCTCCTGACCGAATCTCCTTGTCGAAATTGCCTCAAAAAGCCATCAAACCTTAAACTTCAGACCACTTGCACCTCCCACTCAATGCTAAGACCCATAGCCTCCTTTAATAAAATAAATTTAGCGAACTAATACGACCTAAATTATATGCGCCATGCCTTAATTTATTCTCAAATTTAACTGGCAAATAATAGTGGTTCCAATCTTTTTTATGAAATAAATCTCAAGGCTTCCCTTTTTCCTCTTTTCAAATTCATGAGAGACTTTTTATAGTAAATATAGGCCTCTCCTCAGAATTTCCACGCTGATTACTCCCTCCCATAGCGAAAAAACTTAAACTCCTCAAAATTCGTGCCTATAAAGGAGTAAGCTATTTTTATAAACTCTTCTAAACACTTATAAATTCTATCAAAGTGTCATGAAATATGTCCAAATAAAGTCTTATAAATGTTCCTCTTCCAAACGCACCCTTAGTTTCCTTCCACTCCTATTTGTCTTCGGGATTCCTTGAAAGATGATTCAAGTCCTCAACTTCACTATATTAAATAGAGTTGACAATATGGGTTGGATTCATGGTCTATCTCAATTTGACTTTTCGATGGATTGAGCTATGTAGTTTAAGGCCCAATAAAATGCAAATAAATCGATCTCACCCATTTCTACTACGACCCATTTAGGTTTTATTCGAGTTAGCCCGATTTGCCTGAAATCTTTATTTAATTTTTTAAAGTAATTAGCTTAGTAATTGAGATTTTCAAGAATTGAAATTCGATATTTTAGGTTTTAACGTATAGCATAGGGGTTTTAAAAAATAATACACAATAAAAATATAATATCATTATATTAAAATTTGTTTTAATTATTTTATTTTTAATTTTAAATGTAACTTTTAATATAATTTATATGATAATTTAATATTTAAAAATCTTGTATGAAATATTAAGGAATGCATTTGAATTAAATAAATTATAGTTTTAATATTGAATATATTTTCATTTATCCTATTAATCACATTTTAAATATTTATAATTTTATTTTTTGTATTTATTATTTAAATTTTATTTAATCATAAATGGTTTTTTGATAAAAATGAACTAATATTAGTTTATAAATTAAATTAAATTTAATAACTAAATTATCAATATATTTTAAATAATTTTATTACTTAAACTAGATTTAATAACAAAACATTGTTATTTTAAAAATAATTAATAAAAATTATACACTTATTTATTTTATAATTTGATTATATTTCATTATTATATGGTTGAGATGCATTTTTGAAAAAAATTTATTTCAAATATAAATGAAATTTATATTGTTAACATTCTAAAATTTAATTAATAGGGATGCATTTAATGACTAACCAAAGATCAAAGATGTACATCTTTATAATATAGAGTTACATGTTATTATTGGATATAATGAGGATGAAAACTAGAGGAATTCAAGATTTCATTTGATATTTTGAAGTTTTTTTTTTTCCGATGTTATTAAGTTGTTACTTTATTTGTTTGATACTATTTAGTTAAGCTACTTGATACTTCGTGATATACTGCTCCATTATTATAGTGTAGCTTTGTCGCTTTCTTATCTCTTTGGAATATTTCAATATCATCCTGTCAAGTATATTGATTGAAGAAATGAAATATGATTGTTCATACTTGAATTGAGGTTTTTTGATGATTGGATGAGTTTTCAATGTTATGATTTGTATGAGTGAATGCACCTTGCTTTGAATGTTGCTTGATTGAAAAATGTGAATTGTGCAATTATGAGAAAATGTTTTTTTCATTGACGCAACATGCTTTTATTTGTTGCAACATTATTGCCAAACTCGGTCGCAACATTGTTTCTTTATGTTGTGACAAAGACTGGTTTAGTCTTTAAAAGGCGTAGGAAATTATGTCACAATGCAATTTTTCTATGTTGCGACAACATTTAATTGGAGAAGCACAAACTGTGTCGCGACAATGTTTTTCTTTATCATGACATCATGTAATTTGAACTGAACAAAATATGTCACGACAATGTTTTTCATTAATTTATCCGCCGCGACTGCTGGCCTGACTCAATAATATTGAAAGAGCGCCTGGTTATGCATATAAGCGTACAAGTGAACATAACATGTTTAGGTCGCGACATTTTTGCTCTATCGCAACAAAGGACTGGCCAAGTTTTAACTGAATTAAAAAAAAAAAAAATTATGTCGCGATATAAAATTAAAAAGAGAATAAACCCTAGGATAGCTTGTTATGATATTTAAGGAAGTAAAACAACGTGACTGGCCTATAAATAGATACATTGAAATCTGAAAGACCACTTGCTTCTTAAATCATCAACACACTTACCTTTCTTCACCAAATCTCTTCCTCTCCTTTCGAAAACCCTAGATCCCCCAAAGCCCTTTTGCTGACAATGTCTGAGTCGACGAACCTTGTTCCAAACTTAAACGAAATCATTATGCTGTGAGAGAGGAAGAAGCAGTCTAAGCAACTCAAGTAGAGACATAATACGAAGGAGAAAGAGTTTAATCTAGGGTAGAGGTGGAGCAACTGGTTGAAGAAACTAGAAAGAGGAAGAGAGGAGCTGAAGAAGCTGGAGTAGAAATTAGTGGAGAAAAAGCAAGCGACTGGGTTTCAGAGCTGGCTTATGTCGCATGGAGGGATAAATTGCAGCACGAAGACTTCATAGGAGAAAGATGCTTCAGCAAGTGGATCTCCCATTTCCAAGAAGTCATTGAGAGTAAGGGATGGCATCTTTTCTGTGAGCACAAGGCTCCTAGGTTTGTAAATGTGGTGAAGGAGTTATATGCTAATATGATGAGAATGAAGGATAAGACAGTCTATGTTAGAGGGAAATGGATATCCTTCGACAGAGCAATGTAATTCAAACCTACAATCTAAACGAGATAAGAATGGGTCAAGTCAAGAAACCATGAAGGAACTCGATCAAAAGATTGTAGACTCTGTCGACCGATGGCAAGGAAAGTGGAATGCAACTAGAAAAATCCACACAGTCCTTCTGCAAGGGGGTCATGATCAACAAGCCAAGGCTTTGTCTCGACACTGCTAGTTTTCTCTCTACCATCCAAGCATTCGAGTAATCAGAAGTGAGAAGGAGGGCAAGATCTATCAGATGCCATCCTGAAGGGTTATAAATTTAGTGTTGGAAAGATCATTGAAAACTCAATCTTGAGTTATTACAAAGGTGGGTACAAGGGACTGGTACCCCACCAAGCACTAATCATTGTGGATGTGCGTATGAGTACTAGGAGGAAGAAGAAACCCGCCTGAACACCACCCACACTAACAGAATCACAAAGGCCTAAAAAATGGTATAAGTAGGGAAAGAGAAGTTGAAGCTATAGGTGAACAAGAAGAGAATATCGAAATCAATCATATACAAATTGATACTGCAGTTTAAGAGCAAGAATAGAGTCTAAATAGTGCAAGCCCAACTTTGACATTGTCACCAGATTTGAGACAAATCCCTCAGGAGCAAGCTGGAAGCTCACAACCTCAAGATACCAACATTGAATTGATGGAAATGTTAAAGGCTATGAGGCAAGAGATGCAGGAGAGGGACAACCAGTTGAAAATCCAACTTCAACTCAAGGATGAGTATATGGATGAGCTGAAAAGGAGGGACCAGAATTTAGAGGAAGCACTCAGGCTGAGAGATGAAGAGTGGAAGAGCATATGGGAAACAAGAGAAAGAGAACTGAGTGAATAACTCAGAGCAAGAGAAGATTATTTCTTGTCAGATCAACTCAATAGGGACAATGAGCTAATAAAGATCATGAAGCAGAGAGAAGATGCCTTGACAGAATTGTCATGCGTATGCTCTACCTTTATAAAGACATTAAAGGAGATATGGCCTCATAGAAAAAGTGACAAGGAAATGGAGGTCGCCCTAAACTATATGAAAAAATGTCGATGCAAAGCTTAGATATGATCAACAATAACTGATAAAATGTACTCTACCTGCAGTGGCCTGAGGAACCCTAAACTCTATTGGGTAGAGACAAAGTGATTTGATTAAGAAAATGGCTTTTTTCCATGGAGTGGTCTGCATTCAACAAAAGTGAAGAAGGCTACAAGAGGGTCCAAGTAGCCACACCTGCATTCTCGAGTTCTCACCTTCTAAATCAAGTTACAAGTTTGAACTAGTGAATTTGCATCCCTCCCATAAACATGATAGAAAAAGAAAATAGCTTGCCCTGTAGTTTCTTCCCATTTTCCCTTTTTGAAACCTAATCTCTCATACTAAAAACTTTAATGAAGAAAACAAATTCCCTTCGCAAAAATTGGTGTTCACTCTCATTTTGTAGTTCTTGAGTGTTTTATTTATATTTTCTTTATTTTACTTTAGATAATTGAAATTTGATGACTTTCAGTGAATAACTTTGTTGAATAATGGAGAAACCATATTTTCGTCAAATACTTAATTGTCAGGTATCGTTTGCAGTGAATGAGGTAAGATTTGAATTGAATCAAGTATTGCAGTAACTTCCTCCGAATCGAATGGTTGATTCGCATGTCGCTAACCGGTAAAATAGCATAGCAACATATCCAGAACCAAACAAGAATCGATATCGGATGGAATTGCAGGAATAAATGAAAGGAAAAGTTGTAAGGTTATTAATGAATGTATTGAACTTCAAGAATAAGAAAGATTGTAACAAACTGATGAAACAAATAAGACCTGTAATATTGTTTTGTAAGCAGTTATTACTAAGAATCCTGATAAACACTACACATGATCGAGAGTATCTCTAAAACAGATTGTGCTAAGGTTAGGGACATCTTTTGGGATCTATTACAGTTAAATATCCAAATGTCCTAGAACTTGTTAGATTATTAGTCAAGGCAAAATCCTAAGCAATACTGCTAACTGGAAGTGATATAGGCCATTCTTGGAAGATTGAGCCTTTCAAAGCCTACCTTATTAATATGCATAAGCATACACCTTAGTTCCTTATTTGAACTAATATCCTATCTCATCATCAACCAGCAAATGAAAAGTCTAGATCTTTCCTTGAACATAATCCTACAGTAAAGAACCCTTATTTGCCCAGATTACATGACATTAATGATGGAAGAGGACAAATTCGGGGGAATATTATTTCAAAGTACAAAGAAGGATAAGAAGGGTTGAGACAGAAAAATCAATTGAGATGAGGAAAGATGAAAAGAATGAGAAAAGGAGATGTGAAAAGAAGTGTCAAGGTGAATAAGTTTGGTCTCTAGAGCCTTCCCTCCTGAACAATTAAGTCATTAGGGGTGTTCAACATCTAGTACCCTAATGCCAACTGGTAGGGGGTTACTGACTCAAAGTTTGTTAAGGGGGGTAGAAAACTTAAAAAGATAAAACATTGCACTATTCCATAAAACCTTGACGGAAGATGCAAAGTGAAAAAGCTTCAAAGATAAGGAGAAGAGTTTGTAGTCTAAATGTGGTCAAGAAAAAATACCACAACAGAAAGTATGCAAAAAGATGCACTAAACCAAATGGAAGGTTAGATAGTTGACATGAATGGAAAAGGTCAAGAATGCATATGAAGGCAAGTATGTCAAGTTGTAAGTGAAATTGCAAATCGGTTTCTAAATTTTCCAACCATCTACCCAATTACCCAAGCCTCACATTATAAGCCTAAAAGACCTAATTGATTTTGAAGGTGGTATATGCTTACATTAGTGGAGATTAATATGACAAACAAGCATATGAGACTTTAAAAAGTAAAGGAGAAATATGCTATCTGAGTAATATTGTAGCGACCCCAAGCCCTAATCCGACTGTCATCGTGGATTCAACCAAACCTGCACGCTGCTAATTTTATTTACTCCTTTATTAAATTTTCTTTTTCAAAAATGTCGCGACCTCAATCCTCGGCTCGACCCAAATGGCGGATCCGAACCTGAGCCCTAAGCATCTCGAGCATCTCATTTATCTTATCAAAACATTTATTTATGTCATTTCGCTTCTTAGTATTTTCAATTACGCTGAAGCATTCTAAATGAGGGCCCATAAACATTTACTCTTATAAAATTCATTTACAAATGGCTTATCTTGCTCCTTTACAAAATGATACACAAAAAACAATGGTTCAGAAGTTCAACTCTTTGTCCACAAAATATCACATGTTCAAAACGATATGATATGCAAAATGACTCGGGTATACTTATACTCGCAATCCTCTATGACTCCTCGCGCTTTCGTCTTTGGCCTTCTTTCGCTTTACTCGTAACTCACGTGATAGATAAAATCTATACGCTACATTTTCATGCTTAGTGCTATATTGCCAGTTCTATCTCCACTTTGTAGTTTAACATGACATGCATTTATCATAAAATTCAAGTGTCTTTTATATCAAACAATAATTATGCTTATTCATTTCGCATGCTTTCACTTTCATAAAATCATTGATCACATAAATATATGCATTTTCACATGCAACAAATCATACCATTGGTTCAATTCCTATGATTCAAACGCATAATTTTAAAGATGTGTTTATTTACAAACTGCATTTACATTCATCAAGTTAATTATTTCACTTTGTTCATGCACTACATTCATGACGGATTCCGTCTCGTGAATCCCCGCCCTTTTATCATTCGGGTAATGTGCTTACATATTTCTTACAAATTTCGTCTCCCCATCATGCCGGAGCGCCGATTGGTGCACCCCCGACATGTGGTATTTAAATGCTTATACACCATCATGACGGATGCCGATCGTGCATCCCGCCGTGGGAAATATTTCTTCAATGCCATACGCCATCGCTTAATGCGATGCCAATTGCGCATTCCGCTGCTGACATTGAACAATTTCTGCGCTCTAAGGACGGATTCGATCAGTATCCCACAGTTGTCTATCGGTGATATCGATTAATTCAAGATGTCAAGAATCACCACCCATTTACGATTCGATTAGTCTTTCATATTCAATTAATCATCAATAATTTCAATTATCACATTTTCAAATCCATATGCACTTTCGTAATATCATTTCAAAGATATACTCATTCCATATAATCATTTCAGATTTATTTGGTATACTACCAAAACACTTGAAATAAGGATAGAGTCAAAGTGAACAACTAAGTCATTTACTTCGAATTTCCTTCCCTTCATCCCGATCCTAGGTTTCAGTGATCTCACTCCGGTCCCTAAATAATAACAATCATGCCACCTTAGTGGATAAACAATGATTATACATTTTATTGAATGTTGACATTCTCATTAATCCACCTCGGGGTTAAGACACTAAGTATGTGTTCTGAAATCGAACTCGCCGAGGCTAGGCCTCTGGGATGTTTTTCATCTTTGTTTTATCCTTATTTCAAACCCCACTTTCAATCATTTATTAGGTCCCTTAAACCATCGGGGTACGAATACGGACTTTCGAAACAAAATAAAATTTTGGTCTGCAGGAACAATGACTCTCACCGTCGACGCAGCGTGGCTACGCCGTGAACCCGCGCCCCTGCCCCTCGCCCGGCCTCGCGGTGAGGCAACCTTCGTCAGAATGGGCACTTCAGCCAGAGGAGGGTGCCTTCGCAACGCGAAGGCTCAGAATGCTAAATTTTCTTGGTTTCTCCTTTTTGCGTTTTTTTCTTCAAAAGCCTCAAAATTCAAAACAAATCATGGGAATCACTCCTAATGGCATCCCAATACCATCCTAAACCAACCATGAGCAAAACCCATGGATGGATTAGGGTTTTACTAACCCAAACATCAAATACAACTTTCAGTAATAGTTACATACCTCAAATCACTTGGAACTCTTTGAACTAGCTTCTTCCTTCTTCCTTCTTGCAAGATCTTGAGCAAAAATGGAAGAATCACACCACTCTTTTGATCTTCACACAAAACCCTAGCTTTCTCCTATCTCTAGCTCTCAAACGTTGCTCAAATGAGCCTCTATACAGACATTCATTCTAATATCCCTTATTTGCTTAAAGCCTTCTTGGTTTACTCAATATATCCCATTTCATTTTTGGATTTTTAACTTTCATTTCTACTTTCTATCATTACTTGACTCATTTTACTGAAGCTGCTATCATTCAATTTTTAGGTCCTATTCTGGAAAATTCCAAATTTGCCATTTTTCATTCGGTTTATTTCGGTCTAATCAATTTCATTTTAGCATAAAATATTTAATCATATGCTCACATAATCTTTTCTACATTTCCCCACATTTTAACAATTTATCGCTTCCTTAAAACCTAAGTTCGTCAATTTATACCCGAATATATAATAAAATTATTATAAAATTATGTGGAATTTTAAGCAAATATCCTAAGATTAACTAATCTACCAAGGAAGAAGAGAGAAGACCACCACACACTCACATATCAAATAATAATTGAATTGTTTACACTATAGAAATTATCATCGTTTAGTGAACTTAATTGAAAATCTCCCCATCCAGATTGAAACATGTTTAGAAATAAATTTACAATTAACTATGTTTCCTACCTAATTGTGAATTAAATTAAAATGTCCTTTAAAATTAAAGCTTAAATTGCTCGAGGGTAAACAAGCTTCTTTCTTTCTCGGGGATAAGCAAAAACTTTAAGTTTGGGGGAATTTGATGAATCCTAAACTCATCTATTTTTAATCCATTTTTATGGAATATTTTTAGAAGTTTATGATTCATTTTAATGCTGAATTATGGAATATTCACCCACTTTCTGTTTTGTAGGTTTTAAATGCAAAAGAGACAATTCTAGTAAGAAAAATAGAAAAATTGGCCAAGGAAGAATTCTATGTCACGACATGCTCTGCAATGTCGTGATAGAATCCTAAATAAAACTGCAGGCTATGTCGCAACAAGGATCGTGCTTCGAGCTCAAGCTGCAAAAGAAGACTGAGATTTGGCTATTAAATTCTGAGATGTGATCGCCGATTTCGCCATTTAATAAAGAATTCTTATGTCACGACATAGCTGGAGAAGTTCATGAAGAAGAATGTCGCGACATTCCTTACTCAATCGCGACATTGATCAAGCAAATGGCAGTGGAACTACGTCGTGACATCTCAAGTCTATGTCGCAACATAAAGACTTGAAGATATCAAAAGAACTTTGTTGCTGCAAAAGACAACTTTGTCACGACAAAAAATGGAAAAACAATGAAACAAGTCTAGACAAAGTTCCTTAGACAAAGTTTTCTATGTCAAAGTGGACAGACATTCCAACCAGATGACAAGACTGTTGCGGTGCGTATATGTCATGACAGAAGAAAACTTTTATCGTGGACACAACATCTGCGAGTTGATGCATACAAGACTTTTGTCATGAATGAGAAGTTTTATGTCGTGACAAACACAACATGAGGTTGGAGTGAACTCTGTCGCTACACAGACAACTATTGTTGCGATAGAAGTTGACAAGAATTACAAGAAAGATGTTGCGACACTGAAACTTCTGTTGCGACAAAATAAAGAACTAAAGGCAGTAATCTCTGTCACGACAAAAGAAGATTATGTCGCGATAGAAAATGGAAGAAGACTGAGATAAGCTAAGACAACTCTATTGCGACAAAGATTCCAAAGTTACAACAAACAAGTTCATCCAACGATAAAGATTAAGGAAGACTATGTCGTGACATCTACAGAAGACTGTCACGACACAGAGTTCAGTTTCAGTATTGCAAGCCAACAAGACTCTGTCGTGACAATAGTTCCATGTTACTTTGAGAAACTCTATCTCGACAAAAGGTTGAGAAGGACCATCAAAGAATGTCGCAACATAGCAAAGAATGTTTCAACAAAGTTGGAGAGTTGGAAGAAGAAACTTTTGTCATGACAAAAGAAAATCGTGTAGCAACAAACGAGATGAAGAATAAAGAATAGAAGATTGTCGCGACAAAGATTATTATGTCGCAATAAAATTCAAAGCAGCCAGAAATGACAAGTTATGTTGCAATAAATTTTATGTCGCGACAAAAGACACTCATGTCGCAACATAAATTAGACAACTTCAGTAGAACTATGTCAAAAAATTGTCAAATTATGTCGCCACAGAATCCAAGAAGAAATCCCAAAATCATGTTGTGATAGAAAATCAAGAGACATAACAAATACTGGAACTAAGATCAAACTTATGTCGCGATGCACCTCTTCATTTCACAACAAAAAGACTAATCAAGCAGAATTTTCGAGACACAACTTATGCCTCAAGTGCGGCCCATCATTTGAAAATCTATAAATAGAAGCTCTATAGACCGTGTCTTCTCAAATTTCCAGAAACCAGAACTTCGTAATCGAGACTCTTATATATTATTTTGTTTATTTTTCTTTTATTTTTATTTTCTTTTATTTCGTTCTTAGTTAGCGTTTTAGTTACTTGGGGGTATCTTAGTGTAATATTATGGAACTACTAAAATTTGAAAGATCACTTCGATAGATCACTAACTTACTCATGGTGTGAGGATAGTTGGATGATGTATCAATTTAATTAATCAGAGGTTTCTCCTCACTCTGATGGGAGGATATTGATCCCGTGTTAGCATAGATCTAATCAAGGAGATAGAGAATCTTGTCAGATTTGATGGACGAGGTACCAATTAGATTGCAGAAGGCTTGCAATATCCTGTCTATAGGGGCAAGAATTCTACAATCCTAAGATTTGATTGTGAAGTATTGAAAAAGAAAAATACTTAGATATTAGAAAGAGGTTTATATTCTATAAGTAATTGATTAGACTCATGTATCCGAAAGGAACATGGATCTCTAGTTAGTGAAATGTATGGTGTATGGAGAAATCCAAACCATACTACTTTGCATCTTTGAATTCTTTACACGTTGTCATAGAATTTTATTTAGTTTTTACTTTTCTTTTAGTTTAAAGAAAACGTTTGAAAAATATTAGAGTTCAAATAGTTATGACCCTGAAAGTAGATAGGTAATTGATCTCAGCTTTATCATCAATCCTCGGGAACGATTTCCATTTAAAATACACTTTATTACTTGTAGACTCAGATAATTCTGCAAAGGATCTGCATCAAATCAATTTTTAATGGATCCCTTATACTAACAGGGACAAACATATATTTTTATAGAATTTAGTTAACAAGTTTTTGGCGCCGTTGTCGAGGACTTTAGTTAGCCTTTGGTAGCTGTTGAAAGTTTTGTTGATCATCCTACTTTGGTCTTAACAACATCACACATGACTGTTGAACTCCAAGTCAATGTCGAGACATCACAACTCAACGTCGCGACATCATAACACAGCCTCAGGAGTAAAGCGACATCAGCAGTCAATGTCGCGACATCACAGCAGCAATGTCGCGACATCATAAATGGCTTAGACACCGGAGATCTCAACTTGCAATGTCGTGACATCATAACTCCGATGTTGCGACATCATATCAAAGCAGCCAAGGTTGAAACTTAACAGACCAATGTCGCGACATTGCCACAACATAGCTACAACATCACACTAGACTGCAATAGAAAAGGGCATGTCGCGACATCAAAATACAATGTTATGACATCAGAACATAGCTTTAGCAGTAATGTCGTGACATCACAACTCAATGTCGCGACTTTAGAAAAGGCCTCAACATTGAAGATATCACATTGCAATGTGGCGAAATCACAACTTAATGTCGCGACATCGCATCGAGTACCTTGCGTTGAAACATTAATCTTTAATTCCATCGCTATTACTAGACATCTTCAATGTCGCGGATATTAGACATTCAATGTCGCATTATCGACATCGAGACTCAAAAACATCAACTCACGTTTTCAACATCGGGTTAGCAATGTCAATGACTTCACCAAAGGAAAAGAAAAGTGTATCCAGTGAATGTTGCAACATCGATATAAACGACATCAGAGTCAAGAATACGGTAGCGCAATGTCGCCGGACAATTCAGGATTTGATTCATGACATAGTAGCTTCAATGTCGCTGGACATCACCACTATTATTTGACCGTCACTTAAAACTATAATCGCTTCACCGCATCTTCAATGTCATGACCTATTAAGCACTTACTGGGTCTTGAATCATCCATGCTCACCTATTAAGATCGACAAGATTCGCATCAGAGTTACGTCATCCTTTATATGCAAATGCAATGCATGTCATAATTTTTTTTTTAAAATCATTTACAAACAATTTCAAAATCATTTGTAGAACCGCCTAAACCTAGGCTTTGATACTACTAAATGTAGCACCCCATTCCCGGCTTGACCCAATTAGCGGATCCGAACCGAGTTTGGGTTGCTAGCCGAGTTCATTTACCAAAACATATACAAAAACAAAATAATCGTTTAGGCCGACATTCCATTTTGTATAAACACTTTCAAATATGTGCGGAAGCAATTTCAATTCGATAGGCCCATAAACATTTATATTTAACAAAATGCATTTACAATGAAGACATTCTATGCCCATTCAAAATAATATACAAAATCGTTTCAGAGTTTAACTCTTTTGATCACAAAACATCAATTGTTCAAAAGTAGGATGGATGCATATGATGGAGTATATACTTTTACTCCGCAGCTTTCTTGATGACCTACGCCTTCGATCTGGCCCTTCGCTCCTCGCTCACTTTCGGCACTGCGCATGATAAAAACTATGCGCTAAGCATTTTCATGCTAGCTGGTTCTATACGATCTTCTTTATTTCGCTTAAATAAAATCATGCAATTTCATAAGACAATGCTTTCGCATTTTCTTAAATGACCAATGCAAGATAATACATACATAAGGATATATTTCATTTAATCAATTACAATTCATTGGTCATCTCAAATCTACATTTTCATGTGCAACAAACTGGTCTATCATAAATCATGCACTTTTTCATTCTCATTATCATTTTGCATTTTAACATTTATCGAATTTAACTTATGCTTCTGCGTACAGATAACGTAATCACCGCGCTTCACTGGGTCGCAGCCTGTAATACTCCGCTTATAAAAATATGTACTCGCCGGTGTATTAATTACCGACATCGGTTCCGCTGAGCTACGGATCTACATGCCCACAATAGTACATTTGTCTCGACTCTTATTAGTATACCAATCTATCTCAACTCCAATTTAACGGTTAACATTCTATTATAGTCTAATCACAAATAAAAAATAGTATGTATTTTTATACAACCAAATCATTTCAAGATATACTGTACTCTTTTCACAGTCAGTTCAGTTTCAAGAATCAATCATCTCTCAAATTTCTATCCTTAAATCAAATTGCAATTAATTTCACAATTTATTTGCATCAAATCAATTTAAAACAATTCAATATGCAATTCAAACATTTTGGAGATAGAGATTCGAAATAATGAGAGAAAGGTGTAGAACAAACGCTTTGCACTTTGATTCCAATCCTTGGAATTCGATCTTCGCCGGGCTTTCCTCCGTCGCCTATTCCAATACAATTAAAGAACAATATTTATTTGTGCGATTTAGGTGATTAAGAAATGATTCTGAGCTTAATATCGTATTTTTAATCCTCATTAGCAAATAAGGGCAAGATACAAGCCCTGTATTGTTAGATTCCCACCGAATCCATCACATAACCAAAATACAAATTCTTCTGCCTTTAATCATTTTCCAATAGTACTCTTGATCAATTAAACCATCCCTAAAGTAAGATTAAGTCAAAAACCTCAAACAGACACTAACACCACATGCAAGAACCGTTATTTTCCAGTTTTGTATTATCTGGACTTTATTACCCAAAAATTATTCAAACGGTCTTCAAAATTTATGAAAATCTCTAGTTTAGTCTTTTATATATCCAATGACATATCTAAAAATTTTAAATTTTAAATTTTAAATTCCTTCTCTAAGGCCCTCAACCACATCACATCAGCAACAAACAAATAAAGAGGTAAATGATGCAGACAACAAGACTTTTAAAACGTCTCACCAAACCAATCCTAATGTTGTCCAAAAATTACCTTCAAACATTGATTTGATTAGCTTGTAATTGCCCAACCAACCCCAAACACCCAATTGGTCCAGCTTTTTACTTAACATCCCAAAACCCTAACTCCGTCCACTTTGATAGCTGTAACAAACACTTTTCTGCAATCAAATAATTCACAAATAAATTTGTCCAAAGGTAAAGTTAATATTTCCAAGAATGCATATTCCTTCCCCAAGACCTTTAATCATCCTAAAAATCTATTTTCATAAATTCCAAAACACATTTAGCCAAAATTAAATTCCAAACTCAAGTTACGACATTTTAACACAACCGTTGCCGCCGGGATCACCTATCATTAATTCTCGGATGTTTAGGTCTTAACCCATAAATTGGTAATGTTTCCTTCACTAATTTGAAGCTATGGTTCTAAGGTTTCTTCTCTAATTGGAATCACCCAATTTGGATCACCAAAACTCAAGTTATTGCATTTTACATCTAGATTACTTCACTAGAAATGTAATCTGCACATAGCTCCGCTTGACAGATTAAAGCTTAGAAATATAATTTGCAAAAATTAAATTATTCTAGAAGTCTAAGGTTTACCTAGAATTTTGAATCACTTAAATTGATGAGTGAAACTCATTTTATGGCCAAAACACCACACAACTACACCCAAAACAGTATATACCCAGTGCAGATCACCAGCAAACCCCTCTTAAGCCTATTCGGGAGCCTGAGTGGTACAATTCTGTTTCGGGTCCCTTCTGAATTTCAGATTTTATCTCTTATGGTTCTTTAACAATTAGAATCACTTCATTTGGATGATTATAACTTAATCTATAGCCACAACAAGAACAGGGGTTTTGAAAATATTTTGACAACATTTCCTTTGAAAACCAAACATTTCTCTTTTTACAACCACTCCTCCAAATCAATCCAAACCAATACCAACCAACAATGCTCTTCAAAAATCAACCCAACACAACCCCAAGACTCATTTACAACCAAAACAAAACTCTTTTTATCCACATTTGGCGTTTTCCCTAACTCAAACACAAATAAAAGGGGTTCAGGGTTTGAGTCTTACCTCAAATCTCTTTCAAACTTCAATACCAAGGCTCTCGTTTTGATCATTTTAGCCTTTTAATTTTCACAGAGCAATTCACAAATCTCCCATTCAAAACCCTAGCTCTTCCATTTTTTTCAAAACGAAAGGCCAGCTGAGAGGAATGTTCCTCAAAAGGCCAAAATAATGCCTTATGTGTCTCCCATTCATAGTGCCTCTCAGTTTGTGTTTTTCACACTAAATCCCATTTTCTCATTTTTAAGCATTTTAACACTTCATTTCACTTTCTATTTCAATTTATTTCATTTCCGGGGCTATACACTTTTGCACTTATACTTCTCATTTAGGACCATTGGGTCTCCATTTGACATTTTTACCAAATTTAATTGGTTATGAACAAAGTTGCATATCTTTTTGTTCTCGAGCATTTAAATTTAAAATTTTATTTAATTTATTTTATTCAAAACATATAATAAAAATAATATATAAAAAAAAAAAATATTGCAGATTGTAAGGTTACACACACCATTTTGTTTATAAATACTAGCATAGTGACACCAGAACAATACCATTAATCTCCTGTAGGTAGCTTGCAAACGTCCTCCTTTAATGCCCTTCATCATCAGTTGCTTCTTGTTAATACTACCACCTTCTTATTAGATCTACAATCTTAACAGATTTATCTCGCTTGTTTCTCAACTTCAGTGCGGAAGACTTTGAACATTTTAAGAGCATCTTACTTTTCTTTGATAAAAAATACATAGCCATATTGGGAGAAATCATCTATGAATGTAATGAAGTACTTGTTGCCACACAAGGTAGAGGAGCAAGGTCTATTAATGTTTGTATGAAGAATCTCCAACAAATTTTGACTACGAATTGCACACTTTTTCTTAGTTTTTGTCAATTTTCCTTTCACACAATCAACACAAATTTCTAAGTCATCAGAATCAAGATGAGGAAGAATCCCATAATCAATTAAGCATTCTACTCGCTCTTTAGAAATGTGCCCTAAACGCTTATGCCGCAACAATGAAGATCTCTCTTTAGTCAAAGATCTTTTAGTAACAGTGTTTTCAACATTGTAAGAACAAGTAGATAACAACGACAATCTATAAAGCCCATCATACAAAACACAATTTCCAATCACTGAGATAATATCACAAAACTGACAAACACCAACCAAAAGAATGGCTCACTTCCGCTCATTGGTCTGACCTATGGTCGAACCGCTTGCTGAACTCACGATTTAATAAATCTATTATTTATATTTTTATTTAAATTTTAAAATATATAATTAATAATATTAAGATATTATTTATTACTTTTTATATAAATAAAACTATTTTTAAAATTTATTTTAAAAATATGAATAATGTTTATATATGAAAAATATACAAAATGGAAGAAACTTATTTATATATGTTATACTTAATTAGTAGTAATATAATTTTGTTAAGACGTGTCAATCACAATGACAGCACAATGGTAGAGTGGTTCCCTGTAACTTCCCCCCTTCCCATATTCAATCCATGAGCCCCGCATTATTTAATTGAATTTTTTTAGTTACAAGTCTTTAACCCAACAAGCTTTCTAATACTAAGCAAAACGACGTAGTTTCAAAGTAAAAAGCATCAAAACGACGTCATTTTAACTTTAAAAAAAAAAAAAAATTTATGGGAGTGAATCGTCGGCGAGCCGAGAACCGGCCGGGTTCATCCGGCTCATCGCCCATCACACGCGCTCAAAGCCGGCTCAAACGTGAAAAACGTGAAACGAAGCTTTATGGTGAACCCACCGGCGGATCCGTCGATCATCCGACCGGCCTGACCGCCAACCGGCCTCGGCTTTTAAACCATCATGAGTCATAAATCACCCTCAACTATTTTATTTGTAAAAGTGAAGCTATATCCAGCTTTGTCAAGTATTGAAAGGGAAATTAAATTCCTTCTAAACGAAGGTACACAAAAAACATTGTCTAAAACAAATTGAAAACCAGAATCTAATTCTAAAACAACAATCCAATATGCTCAACATCAATCTCGATGTCACTGCCAACTTTAAGTTGATTCTTTTTCACTTGGCTTCCTCGATTTTTATCCCTTTGTAAAGAAGTAGCAATACGAATAAGAAAGACCAATCGCTGCCCACCATAAATATGAATATTAACTAAATTAGATTCAAATAGACATGGGCTGAGCACATACCCCTCGCTCCTTCTTTTCTTCTCTAGCAAGTCTAAACTTAAAGCACCAACCCTCTCAGAACCCTTTTGTTGCAAGTGATAAAGTACTGAGAGATCTACCCATTTCTATTTATCTGCTCACTCATTCTAAATTTATTTTTGATGCAGATTAGTGGGCATGATTTTTACACTCTGATGATTGACTTTCCAAGAGCAACTAAATGAGCAAATTCATTCTTTTCTTTTCTCATCTTTTCTTCCTCAGCCACACACTTAGTGATAAGGTCATTCACACCCCAAGTCTGATTCAAGGTGTTGTATGTAGTCTTAATTTGGCTAAAAGAAGATGGCAAAGAATTGAGGGCTTGATGAGCAATGAATTTATTGGGAATAGGAATGTCATGTGCTTTCAATTTAGTTTGAAAATGCACCATTTTCAGGATGTAATCACAAAACCCTGTCATGTCATTGTACCTCATATTCATCAATTCATCCATAAAATTCCTAACTTCAACAATCAGATATCTGGCATCTGTTTCCTACAGCAACCAGAAATTCCTTAGCATTGTTGCTCTCAAGTATTCCTCCAAGGAGATGCTCAGCAATGGACCTCTTGATTGAAATGGGACTCAAACGATTCAATATTTCCCATTTCACATAATGAGCTCTCTCAGCTTTAGTGCTTTCATCAGTAGGCTTAGGAGGTTCATCTTCACGCAAAGCCATGTCTAAATTCATCATTCCTAAAGTATACTCTATATATGATCTCCATATCTTATAGTTCAACCTACTAAGAATTTTAATTGTAGCATTATTATTGTTCACAACCAAGGAAACTAATTGACAAAAAAATTTGCAATAGGTAAAATGCTTAAATAAGCATAAGCAATACAATATAAGAATCAATTCTATCATCATAAACTCCCATTTGTGCAGAGTCCACAATTAACAACTATTATCAAAGCATGAGGATCTACAAATAATTCATCAAAATTTATTTCCTTTAGGCAAACAAATTTATCAAATTATTTATTTCAATCAATATCCTTATGTTATTAAATTAATTTGCATAATAACCTCCTTTGGGCAAGCGATTGTACAAGTTAATTTAAAAATTTCCCCATCAATAAAACAGGAACTCAAAATTGTGAGTACCATGGTTTTTTAAACCCACTAATTGATGGGCCTAAGGCCCTGCCTGCTTGGTCCATGGTCTTCCGGGCCCACGATGTGAAGCGGCCCAAGCCCACCTTCTATATTAAAACTGGGAGAGCACTACCTAGACGAGAAATTCGAAGGCCCGCCTATGAAAGTTGAGGTGTCCTCCTAAAGGCCACCTTGTCTAGGGTTCCAAGTTCCCCAACCGGCCTCCTGCTTATGACAAGTTCGCTATGGACGGATGGATAAAGGCGAGAAATACAAAAAAAGTATTTATTCACAAATTTCCTAGTTTCCAAATCCCTTACTTCTCGGAAGATTGATCCTTGATAAGGAAGAATTGGTCTTTGATAAGGAAAAGAAGATTTTGTTCATAAGAAAAGGAGATTCTTTTCGAAGAAAGAGGAGGATGATTCGTGAGCAACTTTCTATAAATTAGGAGGACTCCCATGATGAGAGGTATGAAATCCCCACTATGAGAACTTTCTTTTTCTTCCTCTCTGCATTTTTGTTTACTTAATCATCGGAGAGACTACGACCCACTCGTCATGTAATCACCCTCTTTTTTTGCAGTGTTTAAATTATACCGCACGCCCGGCTGGGTCGACGACAAGAATAACAATCAGCGCCATCCGTGGGAAATGTGTGCACGTGCTTTGAACCCACGAGGGCATTGCCTCCTTACATTCAACATTTAATACTATAGTATTTTCCCCAATCGGAAAAGCCAAAACTCCAACTGGGAAAAAGGGGGGCATTATGAGTACCATGGTTTTTTAAACCCACTAATCGATGGGCCAAGGGCCTGGCTCGCTTAGTCCATGGTCTACTGAGCTCACGATGTGAAGCGGATCAAGCCCACCTTCCATATTAAAACTGAGAGAGCACTATCTAATCAGGAAATCCGGAGTCTCGCCTATGAAAGTCCTCCCAAAGGTTAGCCTTGGGGCAGCCCGTCTAAGGTTCCAAGTCCCCCAATCGGCCTCCTATTTATGACAAGTTCGCTATGGATAGATTGATAAAGGTATTTATCCATGAATTTCCTAGTTTCCAAATCTCTTACGTCTCGGAAGATTAATCATTAATAAGGAAGAATTAGTCTTTGATAAGGAAAGAGAGATTTTGTTCCTAAGAAAAGGAGATTCTTTTCGAAGAAAGAGGGGGAGGATTTGTGAACCACTTTTTATAAATTAGGAGGACTCCCATGTGAGAGGTATGCAATCCCCACTGTGTGAACTTTCTTCTTCTTCCTTTCTGCATTTTTGCTGACTTAATCATCGGAGAGGTGACTGACCCATAGTCGTCGGATCACTCTTTTTTATAGGTTTACATTGCGCCGCTAATGCCCCGGAGGTTAGACGAGCAAGGTAACAACAAAAATCTTGCAAATTTTGATGGTCAAATCACTTTGGGGAAATAACCTCAACAATTCACATGCAACATTCCAAAATTAGGAAAATTAAGAAATTATTGCCCATAAACAATAGTGCATATTAGCGATATATATGCACATGGTCAAACAAGAAAAAATACGTCACGATATGTACTTTCAATGATCAAGGATCAATTATAGTTGTAACAATTTGAACAACAATTTCACTACGCTTTAAACTAATTATTTAACTAATTTACGTGATTTAGATCAAGTAGGAGAGTATGATTGAAAAACTTTCAATCTAGAGAGAGTGAGTACTATACTCTTGTTCCATGTATATTAACATAATTTATGGTAAATTTTCAACAGAAAATTATACCAAAAAATAATATTAATTTAATTAAATCACATAAATAAGTAATAATTATTTTTGACCCAAAATATATATATATCTCCAAATGATTATTAAAAACAAAGCCAGATAGAAAAAGCGGCTTCAAACGACTGATGAGGTCACACGCGCCTCACGCACTTGACCCGCAAGTGAGGAATGTGTGCCACATGTGACACGTGTGACATGTGCTGGAGGTATATATATATATCTCCAAAAAATGTATTACGTAAAAATGTCGCGATGGTGAAAATACGCTTCAAAACGACCTGGATTTGTGCCTGGTTACGCGCTCACCGATCATCTATGAGTAATGTGCCACATGTGACACGTGTGACATGTGCTGGAGGTCATTTTTAACCTCCAACAATGGGTCAAAATTTATGCAATTCGGGTCAAATGACCCGCTTATGACTCGACTTGAAAATCACCGTTATTTGCCTTCCCGGACGAAGGTGCTTTGATTTGGCCCTATGATGCTTTCTAAGATTCCCTTCAGCCTTTTGGTGATAGTCGTTGTAATTACCTTGTAGCAAACGTTGCAAAGGTTGATTGGTATAAGCTGATTAAGAGATTTGGGGTGCTGCACCTTAGGGATAAGAACCAGCAGAATATCATTGACCCCGGCCCTGAGGTAGGCTACCTGAATAAAAAAACTTCAAAAAACATCCAGTCTCCCACAGATTTCCCATAGGTTTTGGTAGAAAGCTGCCTGTAAGCCATCTACGCCTGGAGATTCAAACGAGGTCATCCCAAACACTGCTATTTGATATCTTCCAAGGATCCCACATCGTTTTCTCGAACTGCATCTGCTCGACGGCTCCACCTAATACGCTACGCCGATTTTTTCATCGGTCGTGACCTATTATCGACAAGCCATTAAGAATGACGTAGCGAGAGTGACATCCGACGCTACAGCGTCCAAAGTAAATGCTAACTGGGGACGCGAGCCAACTAACGAATGTCGTTAACGACACGATTTCATATCTGCTCCACACAAGAGCCGCCAGAACCCACCTACTAGACTAATCTTTGATTGAGACTCTTAAATGATACTTGGGTTCAATAGCTTCTTCCACCTAATAGACTAGTCTTTTGGGTTAAACTATTTCATTAAACTTGGATACCTATCAGATTATGAAATCTTGAGCAGTTTGACTTTGTCTTCCGAAAGGCTCGAAAATTTTTTGGGGAATTTCTCGGACTGGTTGAACTCTCTCTTCCTCCTCCTTGAACAGGTTCTGGTTGTAAGACAACTAATTTCTCCAGGCTGTTGGGGGGTCTGAGATTCAGTCTCTATAGTGTTTTTGATGAGGGTGGAGGCATGATAGAATTTCGTGTTTCTGTCTCGAGACTTTGCAAATATTTATAGATAATTGATATTTGCAATAAAAAGAGTGAAATTTGTAACTCTATTATATTATTAAAGAAAGATATTCGACAAATAATCCTGTTATCTGTCGTCCTATTTATAGATGAGTAAATATGATAGCAGTTTATTATTTGAAAATGAAATTTGTATTTAAAACCTTTAGTCTGAAGGTCAAATTTGATTGAAAATGTTATAAAGTTTAGCTTAGAAAATTATTGTGATTCTTTTTTTTGGAAAGCTATAAACACTTTAATTACAACTTACAATATAGTAAATTATTATCACTAGGACTCGAACCTATGATCCCCTTCCCTATGAGATGTTTCCGAAAAGTAGTAAATTTTTTTAAAAATTTTTTTTTTAAATTTGTGATTTGCGAAATAATCCCAACTATATTGCAAGTTTCTATCACATAAGCTTGACATTAGGATTCAAGCTTCAGAAAGTGAGCTTTTATTTTTAAAACTAATCACTTTTTTTTTTTTAATAAAAAACTAATCACTTTTTAATATAATATAATAACACAAAATGAGTTTTTGAGCTTTGATTGTCAAAGAGCAAAACCGGGTTTTGATTGTCAAAGAGCAAAGGGAACTCTTCTTCTTCTTCATCACGTATTTTTGATTTCTTCCCCCACAATACCAAGCACCGATTTTGTGCTCAGGAGACAATTTTTTCCCTTTTATTCTCCCTCTGTTACATATTTTTTATTCTTCTTGTGTTTGTTGTTTGTCTTTTTGGGAAATGTTGGTCGGTGGGTCCAAGGGAACAAGAGGGTCGAGTTTGAAATTTTTTTTTTAGTAGGAGGTGGTCCATGGTTTGAGCTTTTTTGGGTTTATTTGGGAGGTGATCCCTAGTTTGGGTTTGTTTCTATCGCAGGAAGAACTGAGATTTTGTTCGGTTTCCGTCGAAGGGGAGAACGGTTATTGTTAGGGTTTGAGGTTGACAGCAAGGGAAGAGGAGCTAGAGGGTGGGGTTTCAGTAGGAGAGGGGGCCCCATCCATGCCAATTTTTTTTTTCTTTTTTTCATTGTTTATATTTTTTGTTTCATTTTTTTTTAATTTTGGTTTTTGATGGTTTATTTTTTTTGAATTTCTAATTTAATAAGTCATTAATCTAATTAATTTTAAATATAATTTAATATAAAATTATTGTGCTAAGTGTATAAATTTTCCTTATAAGCCACATGTTATCAACTTTTGGGATTAAGTTACATCAAAATTTATTATTAATAGTTGGATCATTATAAGTTATGTCACAATTTCTTATAGTTCATGTGGATAAAGGTTTATTACATGTGGCAACTAGGTTATGAAATTTTTGTTGGCCTAGTGACAATTAATTTGTTAAATCTTAGATTTCTTATAAATGATTATTTATAGGTACATGAATGAATGATTTGATTATAATTGTTTGTTACAAGAATAATGAAATCATTAATGATACAAATGGTGTGGGTTATAGTTGTCCTATATAAAGAGGTGTTTTGGTCAACAATATGATAACATATGATGACTTAGAAGATAAGTTGTGTTATGTTATGTCGATCAATCGTGCTCATACCAAGTTATCCATGGTTTTTCGGTGTCCAATATTGATGCTGATCGGAAATAGAAACATTAACTACATACAATTACCAATTAAAGATGGTGATGATGTAAAGTTAATGCTCTATGTCAGAATAAATCCTACCACAATACTATTGAAATATATTTGCAGACATGTCCAAGGGATCATTCATGTGGACCAAGTATACCATTTAATGAAGAGAATGCTGCAAATGATATAGAGATATTAACTACTAGTGATGCCATGGGAGGAAATATTGAAATGCACACTGATGAAGTTTGGGGAACATTAGTCACAGTGGCTCAATCAGTTATTATAGCCGCAGAGAACTATGTTGATATTCCACTAACAAATGAAGATGATGATGTGAAACTTTATGATCAGGAGGAGATTAATGAGCAAATTTATGTTGATGAACCCGATGATGAACCCGATGATGAACCTCTAATAAATAAGACTTCTTTAGATGGTAATCAAAATTCTATGCCATCTCCGATGTTTAAACAATTGAATTGGGATGTAATAAATAACAACATGCCTTCTAAGCCTATCACAACACAAACCGAGTTATGGAATAGATCAAGTGAGTTGTTTAAAGGATTGAGATTTGAGAGTAAGGAAGGTTTGCAATATGTTGTAAATTGTAATTCAATATCTCATAATCAACATTTGGTTGTTTGTGAATCACAACCACATTTATGGACAATGCGGTGTAAGAAATGGAAGGAAGGATGTAATTAAAGGTTTCGTGCATGTCGTCGTAAAAGCCATGAATTGTTTGAGATAACCAAGTACGTTGGTCCACATACTTGTGTTTATCCCAAATTATCACATGATCATTCTCAATTAGGCTCTAAATTGATTGCAAGAGAGATCCAAAATGTGGTTCAAAGGGACCATATGACCTCTATCGCGACATTGCATCAAATGGTGAAGGATAAATTTGGTTATGATGTCCATTATAAAGAAATTTGGTAAGCTAAAGGAAAGACGATGATCAAAGCATTTGGTGACTGGGATGATTCGTACCAAGCATTAGCTAAATGGATGAACATCCTTAAACTAACCAATCATGGAACAAAAGTTGCTCGGAAGACAATACCTTTAGTAGAGATTTATGAGAACTTACGTTTTATGTGGGTTTTTTGGACATTTGGGTCACGTGTTGAAAGGTTTAGGCATTGTAGACCAATTATACAAATTGATGGTACGTTCTTATACTGAAAATAGGAGAAGAAGCTTTTAATTGCTACTTTAATTGACACAAATGGTTATATATTCTCTCTTGCATTTGCAATTGTTAAGGAGGAATCACAGAATAGATGGTCTTGGTTTCTTATTACATTAAGACGTCACGTCACTCAAAGAGAAGGAATATGCTTAATTTCATATCGTCATATTGGAATAAATGCTGCTGTTAGAAATCCATTTGTTGGATGGAGCTTCTCTCATGCACAACATCGATATTGTCTTAGACACGTGGTGAGTAATCTTAATGACAAATTTAGAAATAAGATTCTAAAAGACGCGGCATATAGGTTGGGGTGCAACATCAAACACGAAAATATGAGCATTGTATGGAGGAGGTAAAGCAATTGAATGCAAATAATGTGGTCTGGTTGTCAAAGTTAGATACTAAAAAATGGGCTCAAGCGTGTGATCAAGGTTATCAATATGGGTGGATGACTACAAATATTGTTGAATGCATAAATGTGATGCTTAAAGGGGCACGGATGTTACCTATTACTGCACTTATTCAATTAACTTTCTATCGATGTGTATCATACTTTGAGACATCTAGAGGTGAGATATGTGCTAGAATGACATTTAGAGATATGTATATTGTATATGTAGTTGATAAATTCACAAGAGCTGAAGCCAAGGCTAGTGGACATACTATGTCTATCATCTCTCGAAATAATCAAATGTTTGAAGTAATTACAGCTCTACATGGATTTCACATGTTTAAGGGACATAATAAACAAGTTGTTAAGTTGAATGAAGGTACACGTATTTGTGGTTAAGTGGCAATTCACTGGCATCCCATGCTCATACGGCAGCAGCTTGTGTCATATGAGAATTTCGAGAAGGCAATTTTGTTGATAAATACCATATGATGGACACATGCTAGTAGTTATGCAGTGAAATTTAAACCTATTCCACATGAAGATTATTGGCCATATCCTAATTTTCCTATTCTCTATCATGATCTTCAAATGATGAGGGATAAGGGGCTTCCACGATCATCGAGTATAAGGAATGAAATGGATTTGAAAGAACAAAAGGTTAGGATTTGATGTGGCTTATGTAAAACAGAGGGGCATAATCACCGTAATTGTCTCAAAAAGGATGGAGGGCAATCCTCTAACCCCCTTCCTCAATGAAATTAAGTATGAAACTTATTCATTTTCTTAATTATATATTTAAATAAATGCATTTAATTTTTCCATCATAGAATTGTGATTAATAATTAATTCTTACTTACAATATGCAGCAATTACCACACGATGGACCCAGGACCTCTGGATCCTTCAGTTTTACATAGACAGCGTACGCATAGGTCTTCTCATGCATGATAGGTGTAGCACCGAAGGAGCTTCATTGTCAACATCGTGAGGCCATTTTTCATCGGAGTAGTTCTTTGGATATACGTGTCATTCCGTTGTTACAACATGCAAGCTTATATGGTATTACACGCGAAGATTCATTTCGTACTAACACCTTATTTAACGCCTTTGTCGAGACGCGCTGAGACCTGACACCTTCCACTTACCTCGGAGGTGACGATCACACCCAAGATTACTTCCATTCTTCTCGACTGCTTAGTTAGAGCAATACTATAGGCAGCACATCTCTAGATTTGAGATATGTCTGTCACTCTTTGTTGGGACTCATTCTAGGGAATATAGATTTAGATGGGCAACGACTTTATCTTGCATGGTTAAGTAGGAGCTTTCCTAGTTTGGCACCATATGTTGATGAGGAGTCTATTTGACGCTATGTTAAGGCTTACATTTTACAGCTTATTGGAGGTTTCCTCTTTTCAAGAAAGTGTAGTGATAAGGTGCACCTTATGTTTTTACCGCTCCTACAGGATTTTGAGGCTATTGGTCGTTATAGTTTGGGTGGTGCATGTTTAGCATGTTTTTATCGACAGTTGAGTCGTGCTTCTCATATTGATACTCAAGATATATATATATATATATGGACCATTGATATTACTTCAGATAAGGATATGGGATAGGTTTCCATTCATTGCACCTAATTAGTTTGCACATAACTCCACATAATGATCAGTTACCTGTAGCTCCATAGGCCATTCGGTACATATAGCTCCACTAGCCATTAGGTACATATGCAAAGTTACCATTAATTATACTATTATGATCATATTGAAAGTCCTAGTTTGTAGTAGTTGTTTATTCATTTTATGTTAATTTATACAGATGGAAAGAAGAGTATCAAACCACCTCAACATCTATGCATGTTTTATCTTAATATAGGCACTAACTTGACAAACTTACGCCAGATTAGATGATAAAGCTTTGACTTATTTGCTTTAACTATTTTCTTCAAACAATTTCCAAACTTTTGATTACAATAACAATTATTTTTTTTGTTTAACAACACATTATATGGCAGCCTTATGATGATGATGTGAGTGGTGGACTTCTAGATTATTGTGTAATCAGGAAAGATCTTTGGTGCACTATATCACCATTGATATGTATTCACATAGTTGAATGACATAGACTAGATCGAGTTATGCTCTAGTTTGGATTTCAGTAAGGAAGGGATTCTTCGACCATGTGACAATGATTCAGTCTTACATAAATGTGATTTGAGAGATAGGCATGATGTTGATTGGATTGATCGACATGGAGAGTACATTTGACGATGGGCCTTTAAGCGCGATCATATTGCTAGGTATTGCTTTATTACTGTTTGATTTCTTATTCGTAGTAGGTCTTTCCATGAGCTATTGGTAATTTTCATATCTTATGTATTTATTAAACTATATTTTATTTTATTTTTTTAACATATGAACTCATCTTTTATTTGGTTTGCAGACTAGTAGCATACATCAAATATATGATATTTCACCTAAAGGATATGCGTATCCGTAGATTATGTGTTATTGTATTAGAATACATGAGATAGATCTGTTAGATGTTTCATATAGTATTCGTGTTGTTGCATAACTTTAACCTTCATCACAAGGCGTGCGAACTAGAGGACAAGGGTCACGTGGGAGGGGACTAGACATATAAATATAAATTTTAAATAAGTCTATTGAATAATTAGCATTTCATATATATAAACAATAAATAATTTAATTTTATGATAGTACAAATTCATGATATTTTGAAATATAAAGACTTAGTGGAAAAAAGTATGTTTTTATGCGCTCACTATAAAAATAATCACAAAATAAAAATTTAATTTTATAAAATATAAATTTTAAATAAGTCTATGCAATAATTCGCATTTCATATATATATATATATATATATATATATATATATATATATATATATATATATATATGCATATATATATATATTGTTGAAGGTACTATCTTTAATTAGTGAAGTATTATTATTTTTTAATAGTATTAATGTTACTTTTAGTATTCCAAATATTACATTTGACTAAAGAGTGTCAAAATTTTAAATTATTTTTATATAATTTCTGAAAAGCATTTTTTTAAGATAAGACTATATTTATCATAAACAAATGAAAGAAGGTTCTTCTAGTCTCATTTTTTTTCAACTTTTTCTCTGTTAGTCTATTTTTATTAAGCAAAGAGATGTGATTTTTTGGTCATTATTGACTTGAAATCACCCCTCTATATATATTTTTTCATATTTTTCTTTTTCAATAAAGTGATTATTAAAGTGGTTATTCCACACATGTTTAGATTTTTATTTATTTTTTTCATGATTTAGTTGTTAGATTGGTGCGCGTGTAATTGTTGTTGCTTTTATGCAAAAGGTTAGTTCGTCAGTTTTCGGTGATTTGTAATGTTGTTTCCTGCATCGACGCTTTAGTTTTCAAGTATCGTGATAATGGCATTTTATTTCAGGTTTGAGTCGATTCAGAATAAGAGAAGTATATACGATCATGTATGAACAATCAATGATCACACGATCAGAACCTAAGCTAGATATTATAGTCACAATAGTAATATCAAATATGTAAACTCAACTATCAAATATATAGGCTAGTCACGATAGTGATGTCAAATATGTAGGCTTAACTATAAAATATATAGGCTTTGAGTCCATTCATTATGCAGTTAACCTGTATGTTATTTTATCCTTTATAGTTTTTAGCGATTTTGATTTTATATTTTTATCGATGTATTATTAGTTTGAATCAATGAAATTATTTTTCTCTTAAAAAAAGAAAAGATGAAACTATATTTTGAAAATTCAATTCCAGTATTTAAACTAAAGTTATATTTCAAAAGGCGTGTGTAAAGGTGACCATTATACTTAATGTGATAAATATGATCTCATTATTATCCAACCCATGATTCTCAAATTAAATAACCTTTTTTTTTTGGGTAATTTGAAACGCAATTAATATTTGTTAATTTTCTTTTTCCTTTTATTCACTTTTGTATATTACGTTGTGGTGTTATATTCTTATAAACATTCCCGATAATGGGTTCTCCCGTATACCTATATAACAATTCCACCTTTTATTATTTGAGTTAAACCTTAAGAGCAATAATTATTAATTATTTAAAATTTAGAATTTTGTTCAAACCAAACCCAAGTAAGTGACCAAATATTAATTTTTTTCAAGAAAAATGCTAACCAAACATTTTTAGCCCAAACCTAAAAATCAATCCAATCAACAATGAATTGCTTCCTTTTTTTTATTAAGGTAGCTATAGACTTTTTTCAAAAATAATAATAATAATTATAAACAACTCACTATTAAGTGAAACCAAAACTTGATTATGAAGATGGGGTGAACCCCAAAATTCCAACAAGATCAAACCATATCTTATTTGCTTTTACAACCACAAACTATTCTTTATCTTAAAGAAATATATAGCCTAATTTTATATTCATATATTTGATCCTTATTTGTTTAAAGCTAAACATCAAAGTATAGATACTTCTTTTCCTCTAAGCCAAACATTATTATTGTTATTGTTATTATTATTATTATTCTTATTCTTATTATTATTATTATTATTATTATTTAATAGAGGTGTTGAATTTAGTTTATGCTTTTTGTTGATTAATGTCATGGGCAATCTTATGTATGATTTCATATTATAATTTGATAAGGTGAATATCCTAGATTAAAAAAATGTTTTAATATATGAAGTTAGAGCCTATATGACATTGATTTTAGAAAATGTTTTTAGTTATAAAGTTATTTTGTTAAAATAGTATGCATTTAACAAAATTTAGGAAACACTTTGTGGGGAATTATCTTAAAATTACTCTCACTAAAAACACTTTAAGTAAAATCACTACTATCAAACAGGCTCTAAGAGTCTGTTTAGTAATGTTTTAAGAAAGTATTTTAATTTAAAAAGTCTTTTTTTTTTTTATCAAAATACTTAGACGTTAGATAAAATTTAACTATTTTTAATAATATGAAATGTCATTTATAATATAAAAAAATTACTTATATTATTATTATTTTTTTTTTGAAAACACTTTTTGCAAGCATCAGAAACCCATAAAGGCTCATCATGCATACCTCATGCAAAGTTATGTGCTTAACCCTAAGAAACCGACCTAATTAAAACCAAATCAAAAACAATCGAAAAAATTGGTCTAGCTGGAACCGATGACCCTGCTTTTGGTTTTTATTTCACAATTTCAAATTCTGTTTTAGTTTGGTTTATGTATCATAAAAATCCTGGTTTCAAGTAACTGAATTGATAAAAATTGCTAATATTATAAATACAAATGTGATATAATAGTGGAGACAGAAAATAAACTATGTATATAAAGTCTTTGTCCTATAATTTAAATTCCATATACATTTCACATAATCCGACATAAAATTTTATTCATAAATATATGGTAATACCTCATTTCATAAGATATTATTTATGAGATATACATATATTCTAAGGAATGTTGGATTCTTTAAAACAATAGAAATAAAAATATATTAAGAATTATTAAATTATTTTTGCACATTATAAAAAATAAAGAATTAAATATTTTGTTTAGGTATATATTTGGAAGAAATTCTATTGGGTTGTGAATATTTTATTGAAATTATTTTAATGTGAATATTTTGGAAGAGAGATTTAGAAGAAAAAAAAATCTACAGTTTGTAGCAAGTCAAACTTACTTTTTTGAAAAAATACAACCTAATATATATATATATATATATAAAATCTCATGTTTCATTTTTGAAAAAATACAATCTAATATTTAATCAAATCACCCGTCATTTAGTTTAAAAAAAAAAAATCACCCATCAATTTTTAACTTGGAGAATATGTTTGTTAAGCACTTTTTTTTTTTTAAATAAAAAATAAAAATTTGAGTATGTTTTAATGTTTTAAAATCGATTTCAGAGATCGAATCGAAAAGCTTACCTGTTTCACTGCCTACCGATCTGAATAGCAACATGTCATAACAGATAATTTATATATTATTAAAATTTAAAATAATTATAAAATTGGTAAATTTTTATAAAATTTTTGACAACTTCTCCTTTATATCTTTACACCTCATTTACTAAGTAAACCCCAAAATATACTATTTGAACCATATTCTAATACTATTCTTTTCCAACGTATCCTTCTTACACCCCATATCGAAAGCCTATATAGCGTACCCTCCATACCATGAATCATGCTGGCTGGATAACTTTCTTTTTGATAACGGCGCTGTCTCGCCAACCCACGCCAAGACCCGACTAATCCCTGACGCCAATACCCTACTAACCACGACACCGCAGAAGCACGCAAGGAATTCCTGCGAGCTCGCGCTCGTAACACTGGACCGCGATCTCCGCCTTGTAGCCAGTAGACCAACGCATCCGAGCCTACTCCTCGGCCACGACGAACTTCCTTTCATTTCTTTAATTCCTGGCTCAAATCTCTCGGGGATCCGATATGATATCCTGATATACCTGGATATTCGAGCGTAGTCCATGCCTGTACGAATTCCTCTTTCAGCACTTGTCTTTAGCGGCCTGCCATCATCACCAACACATGAAAGGGTTTTCCATTTTAGGAAAGAAACAATTGCAGGTCTGAAAGCAAAAGCTAACGCAGAAACGGCCACCGACAGGATTTCCTCTTTGCAAGCGCTGTTGGCCCATTTCTGGCGATCTGTAACTCGTAACAGGCGCCTGAGGACTGGAAACCATGATATATGTTGCAACAGGCGAGATCAGGTGATCCGCCATTGCCGGAGCAGTACTTTGGGGCTGCAGTTCAGGGCCTTCAGGCGGGGATCGTGACAATGAAAGTAGGTGAGCTGCTCGAGCTGGGTCTGGGTCGCGTGGCTTGGAAGATGAACGAGATGATTTCTACGTTTACCGAAGAAGAAGCTTCCAAGTTCTGTGAATCATGGGCGAAAAACCCTAGGCCGGTCTTACCTAGGGAGATGGTAGTAAGCAATGCTCTGATGGCGAGCAGTTCGCCTCGATTCAATGTGTACGGTAATGATTTTGGTTGGGGATGGGGAAGGCCGGCTGCGGTTAGACGAAGAAACTGAGTAGAAATAAATTAAAACAGGTTGCGCAAATTAATTTTACGAAAGATTTTTAATGCGCTGTATATAAAATAAACATAGTCAGAATTTCTCTACTTTAATACAGCGTCATAAAAAGTTAATTTCTATAATATAAATCAATATAATATTTATCATAATCTTACTATTCTAATGAGCACAAGATATCAACGATACGCAATATTAATGACTATTCATACTAAATCGCAACTATAATGTTACATGGTTAATCAAAATATAAAATGTTAACATTAAGAGTTTTTCATATTAATAAGTTTATGCATAAAAATACTCATAAAAAAAAAGTCAACAAAACAAAGCAACGTCGTTTTGATGTAAAAAACACTAAAAAGACATCGTTTTAACTTAAAAAAACAATAAAAATAAAAATGAATCGCTTAGTTCTCTAAGAATTGATCGGTTCACTGGTTTGATCTTCGTTCGAACGGTTCTCATCCGATTCGATTAAAAACGATTTTTTGTAATGAATTAGATCGATTTTGTTACTGATCAATGGTAAGAACAATAGAACCAGTCTGTCCACTCCGGTTTTCAAAATATTTGTATTTTTAATTATTTTTAAAAAGAGATCTGAGTCTGGGCTCAAACGCGGGGAAGGGGTGGAATGGGTTTATGGCACGTTATGGGTTCGAGGAGTTAGTTGTAAAGACAGAGTAATGCTGTTAAGTAAATACAAGGTGAATAGGACTGAAAAAAAAATTTATAAAAGAAGATGCGTAAAACAAAAAAAAAAAAAATTTAAAAGAGGAAGGAAAGAGACACAAGATTTTCTAGATAGTGGAACTTGTCTTTAGACTTTTTGGAGTTTGGACTTCTGCAACTATCGAGTTAGACAGCAGAGAACCATTAAAGGGGGAAGAAACCCAAAATCACAAACCACCCAGTAAAGTTTTGAACTCCACAGCTCTCCAGCGCTTTTCCCAACCAGAATTCCTTTGATTTCAACCAAAACCCATTTCAAGGAACCACCAAACTCTGCAAAAGCCACTCATTCTCAGAACAATTTCATGTTCCACAGATGGGTTTACCGCCAAAAACCATGTTTCTGCTCTCTCTCTCACTGACTCTCCTCACAATTCTTGGATTCTCCCCATCTGTCAAACCCTCCACCGATATCACAAACCTGGTGTACAAAGGCTGTGCCGACCAAAAATTCCAAGACCCATCTGAGGTTTACTCCAAAACCCTCAAAACCCTCTTTGATTCTCTGCTTTCACTGTCCTCCACAACCAAATTCTCCAAAGCCACTTCTGGCGGGGGCCAATCTTCCTTCACAGGGGTATACCAATGTAGAGGTGATCTCTCCAATTCCCAATGCTATACCTGTGTGAACAAACTCCCAGGCCTCTGCGACAAACTCTGTGGGAAATCCATCGCTGCCAGGGTTCAACTCAGTGGGTGTTATATGAGGTATGAGATTGCTGGGTTCAAGCAGGTGTCTGCAACTGAGCTTCTGTACAAGGTTTGTGGGTCAATTAAGGCAAGTGGGAGTGGGTTTGAGGAGAGGAGAGACACTGCTTTTGGGATGATGGAGAAGGGTGTTGAAGGGGAGGATGAGTTTTATACTGGGACTTATGAGTCTGTGTATGTTTTGGGGCAGTGTGAGGGGGGTGTGGGAGGTAGTGATTGTGGAGATTGTGTGAGTACTGCTGTTCAGAGTGTGAAAACTGATTGTGGTGATTCAATTTCTGGGCAGATTTATCTGCATAAATGCTACATCAGCTATAGTTATTATCCAAGTGGGGTGCCCAGTTTATCTTCATCAGGTTAGAGAAAATGCCTCTGCAACTATAATCTCTCTCTCTTCTCTGCCCATTTGTACCATTTGTTTTTTCTTAATGGGAATGGGACCCAAGAGTCTTTCTATGCATCACATCACATTATTTATATCAAATTTTAAAATATTCTCATTTGTTAGTGATTTTTAGTAAATGAACTCTATTTGTGTATGGTTTGGTTGGATGCAGAATCAGGTCAGAGTACAGAGAAGACTGTGGCAATTGTTGTGGGAGGGGTAGCAGCTCTAGGGTTTGGAATTGCTTGTTTGTTGTGTATTAGAACAACTTTGAAGAAACAACAGCGCAGTAGTAAGCACTAATATTAAGCTCAGATGTATATTTTATAATTGTTTCTATACTTTCTTCTCTTCACTACTTGTGTACATGGTTGTTACTTGAGTTGATAGTTGTATTATTTAATGCAGATTACTGAAAATTTTGAGATATGGGTCTAGAAGATGCCAGTATTTTCTTTAGTGGGTCGCCTTTATTTTTTTTTCTTCGATAAAAGAGGGTGGGGAGAGGTTTGTAAAGTTTGGTGAAGCATTCATTGGGGGTGTTGTAAATGGGGGAAGGGGAGGAGAGAAGGTTGAGAATAAATGGTTTTTTTTTTTCTCCTTACTTCACATTTTTATACCTAGTATTTTGGATGCATATTCCACTTTAGTAGTTTGTCATTTCCCATTTCCATTAACATACCCAAACATCAAAATTGATTCATATGATTCAAAGTATTTTGCTTTCCAATGAAGTTTTCTTTTTATCACTTTACCACCATAAAGACCAGTTAATTTCCTTTTCTTTTTTCCTTTTTCTTTTTCTTTTTCTTTTTTTGGGAAATCATCCTAAAATGGCATCACCTAATCACATCAACCCTAAGGAAGGAGGAATGGGGAATGGGAGCTTTGAAGGTAATTGATTTCATGGAAATGACGTTGAAAGAATAAATTTATTTTCATACTTATAGTCTTTTATAAGACGCATTGAAACAACATACATATTTTAAAATTTTAGGGGAAGTACAAAGAACTTTAATTGTATCGGTCGGTACATTTAAAAAAAAATAATTGTTTTTGAGAAATAAAATAGATAATTGAGCAAATAATACCGAAACTGTCCCTTTTAACAGTAATTAGTATTCCGTTGATAAAACAAGCAAATATTTTCTAAATAGATAAAACAATATATATATAGCGTCAAAAGAAACCAAATTCTTCCTTCGTCTGTAGTCTTCCAAAAGCTCTATATGAGAGAGAGTGCCTTGAAGAGAGAGTCAAATAATTGGGAAATGGAATGGAGGGAATTCCGAGTGGGTTGGAATATCATACTCTGATAATGTGGTTTGAATCATCATGATTCCGACTGCTCTGGAATCTCTTAATTTTGATTTTTGATCCACATAAATATTTCTACGTTTGGGACTGGTCGGATCTGAATTAGACTGGGAATTTAAACCGATTTCGACTGAAACTTTGTGCCAAACAATACCGAGGAATTCCGACTGGGTCGGACTCCGACTGAGACTGAGTCTGCCAAAGATTATAATATGGGATAACCGATTAAAAATGATAGGGGCAGTTTCGGTATTATTTGTCCAATTATCCCTTTTGTTCCTCAAAGACAATTATTTTTTTTTCAAATGTACTGACCGATGCAATTAAAATTCTTTATACCTATTTAACTTTTATTTTAAAATAAACAGTTTGATACATACTTCCCCAAAATTTTATTCATTAGGTTTAATTAATATCATGAGAACACTATTATGCAATACCTTTTACCAAACCAAACATACCACATTTGGTGATTGATTTAACTCCTTTTCCACTCCCTATTTTTGTCTCAAACACACATGTAAGACACTCTTAGAAGCAAATCCCAAACTTATTTCACTAAAAATCTTGGGATGTTGATGAAATGGAAAGGAAGCATTGGTGGGTTTCCTTGGCCACACATTGCAACCCAAATTGCAATGATACCCACCTAGATATTGCCACCTTTCCAAAAGAAAGAAACCCTTGGTTGCCTTTTACTACTTTCTTTTCCAATGATTTATTTATACAATTCTTGTGTCCTCATTTTTCTATCATGGAGATATAGATGTCCATCCCCTCTTTTGTGGGCCCTTCTCTTTTTCTTTCCCTAATGACTAGCTTTATCATTTTTTATTTATTTATTTTTTATTTTTTATAGTATTGTTCATGTATGTTCTTCTCTCCTTGAGGATTCACATTGGGGATTTTGACGAATTCAAAAGACCCCACCATCCATACGTTGCTTAATCTTTTGAAATCATGTCATTTTCTTCCAAGCTAAGGTTACATTCTTTTAAATTATTTAAGCTTGCTCACAAAGTTTTAAACACAAAATAATTTTACTTTAAACTTGTGCATGGGGTATTAAAGGATAACATATTTTAAAAGGGATGATATATTTTCAAATCTAACTCTTTCCTTTAAAAAAAAAAAAGAAAAAGAAAATAGATTTATAAAAACACAATATTTTCAAACATTCGATAATATTTAGTTATAATGTAAGAAAATAAATATTCATGATGGAGCATTATTTTACTTAAAAGAATTACTGAAACCATTGTATTTTCAAAGTTATTTTTATAAAAAGTTAGTTTTGTAAGTAACTTTTGAATTTGTCCATTTCAAACCAGTTTTTTGTTAAAATTTAGTAAATGGTGTCATATGATTGACCTTAGTTAAAGTTTGACACAGAAAATTTGTATGAGAAAGAAAGAACATGAGAAAAATAAGCAAATAAGAAAAAATGTATTCAAAATTAAAAAATTGTTTTTATGTATTTTTTCCTTTCATTAAAATTATATTTTATTATAAGATTAAGAGTTTGATGATATTGTTTTTAATAAACATTTTAGTGTTGAAACATTTTTCAGCAATATTCTCGTGTCAAATAATTTTATGTTTTTTAATAACAAGGAATATAATAATTAAAATTATTTTTATTATTGTGAATGTCCACAACATGTCAAAATTTATGTTCCTTAAATGTAAGTATGTATGTTAATTCCTTTTCGTCTATTTTATTTTTATTTTTATTTTTTAATTTATATTCGGATTGGAAAGAAGAAAATAGCTTAAAATGTGTCTAATGGTAGGTGAAGATCAATCTCAAAGTAAATAATAAATATGTTAATTAAGAACAAATCTGGAACTTTTATTTTTTATACTTTGGTGTTTAACTCTTATTTTTTTTGTTCTAATTATGATTAACTACTATTTTTCATTTTGTGTACTTATTTTTGTTCAATTGAGTGTGTAAACTTTTTTATTTTTTCTATTTTGGTATCTCAACTCTATTTTTATTTAATCAAGTGTTTAAATTTTTTAATTTTTTCTATTTTGATGTTTCAACTTTACTATGTTTTGATTTTAATTTTAATTTTTGTTGAACTAATCATTCTCTTTAATTCATAAAACTTATTAAGATATTAAACAAGAAAATTGAATTCAAATGACATCTAATCAAATAAAATAATATAAAATAATTATCCTTCTATATCAGGGCTATTCATTGTTATAATAAAAAGAATGATTTAAATGATCATTAGAATAAATAAAATTTTAAAATTTTTCTAAAAAGAAAAACACAACAATTAAAAGACAACTTCAATTATTATCTATTATCTTTACTTATTTATACTATGAGAAAAAACATATAAATAATTAAAAAATATATAATTTTAAACACTTTAATGAACAAAAATAAAAGTAAACACCAAAATAAAAAAAATGAAAAGTTAAATACAATATTATGGAGAATTGACCAAAATAAAAATGAAGAGCCATCTTCAGCGGAGCAAAACATTCAGAAGAAAAGAGAAAGCAGAAAGAAGTAACCCACAATTCAACTATGGCAATCGCCATTCAAAAGTTAATTTCGATGGTTATTACCACAATTCTGTCTCATTATCTTTGATTTACAGGACCAAGAACATCCTCATAAGAGGAAAATTTTTCTTCGTTTTATTCAACTTAAACAATAAACGCTTAATATTAATAATAAAACAAAATTGAAAATGAAAGAATGTAATTCACTATTTTCGTAATACTTTATATAAATCGGAACGCGCAGTTTTATTTTCCTGGTTAATCAATTCGAACTAAATTCAAACTTTACAACGCGTTGAAAATGAAAACGTATTTTTAACCAACGCACGGAACTATTTTCCGGAACCAAAACGAAGATTAATTACACTTAAAATTTTCATATTCCGAATTTCGATAGAACAAAATTCTCGAACTAACCACTGTGTCGTCGCCAACAATGGTATTTATATATATAGGTACTTAAGTTTTCTTACTGGTCTGTACTTTTTAACTGGTGATTGGTCTGTGTTCTTTAGCATCTTTAGTAAATGGTAAATTGAATACGTTAATAAATTAATGTGGTGATCCAAAATGATAATGATACACTAGGTATCTAATCATATATCATCATCCACTTATCTGAAAGGCTCAAATCAAACCCTTAATGAAATTTTTTTTTAAAAACCCTCTTTACAATTAGGGTGGGATTCGAACTTGCCCAAACTGTCTCTGATAAGATAAACCATTGTGTTATGATCACTTTTATATATATGATATATTTTACCTTAACAATTATCTTTCAAATCCAATTTTAGTGGCCCTAGTTTAATCTGTGGTTTGCCTTTGATACCATACCAAGCTCCAAATCACAAAATTTATTGAACCTTCAACACTTAAGAGATTATGAGTGGAGTCAAGTAGCTCGACACTCTGCAATTATAAAAAAAATCTATACACACTTAAATCAAAATTTGCTCGATCCAAAAATGGGTTAGACTCAAGTCCGTGGGTTCTCTTATTAAAAGTCTAAAAATGACCAAACACTATGTCAAGTCTAAGTGTAATATGAATTTTAAATTATTTTGAAGCCAAAACGTATATTATCAAAATGTGAAATGAAGTCAAGAAGTTATGCTGATGTCTAATATACTTATATAGCCTTCATGATGGAGACGTAAGACCTTGATGATCAAGACCATAATAGACAGAGATCTTACAACAAGCCCTCTAATGAAAGACACATGGGTGGTAACTCGTGGTGGAGAAACTGCACTTAAAATAAAGTCTGTCACTATAGTGTTAGTAGAGAATGATGAAGCAGAGGACAACCAATCAACCAATTGACAAATCAACAACTCAATCTACTCAATGTCAAGCTATTTGAATAAATCCAATCTTTCAATGTGTTTAACAACACAAGATTTTCAACAACATTTCAAAGAATCTCACTTCAGATTTTATTTTCGACTTTAGCCAAGTTTATGGCAAATCAAGAGTGCGTTTCATTCATTCAAGATAGAAATCAAACATTTTTCAGCAATTCCAACATTCCTACTGTAAAGTTTTATCGCTTTCAACTATAATACCGCTTTCATAATCAAATCCACTGTTTACTGACACTTCTGTAGATTCTACAAAGTATTACTCAAGTTCATCAACTTTTAAAGACTGTTATTTATTCATTTTGGAGAAACTAACACTTTTTTTTCAATAAATTAATTCTTTAAGATTTCCAGATTAGGCATTTCTGTGATTATGAGGGAAATCGTCAAGGGAACCAGGAACCCTACATAAATTTCATTAGGAAGCCGGACCGTAAGCCCTTTAGTTTGGAACATTTAATTTCGCAGTACAAAGATGCTTTATACTTGTGATAAGCCTCAGACAAAAAATCACCACAACATATTTTAAATCTCATGAACACATCTGTGAAAAATTGTCAAAGACTTGTGACGCCACCAAAATTAGGCGAAACCATCTCGAGTCCGAGGACTGGGATTCAATGTCAGGTGAAGTGAAGATATAAGATCTGCTCAATATATAATAATTTAGAAAATGAGAAGATTTTCTCAAAGAAGAATCTTTCATCAAACAATCATTCGCAGCTGTAATATAATATAAATGATGATGATACCTATATTCCTAATGTCACGAAGTTTCGGTGATACACTTGAAGAATCATATGATGAACGCGGTTGCTAATAACGCTTTTGATGAGAATGGTTAGTTCGGGTTTAGCTAACTCTAAATAACTCAAAGTTATGCCAGAGAAAACTAAAGCCATGTCGGATTATGCACAAGATTTGATGTGATGAAGCCGATATGAATATACAGAAAAAGCATCCAGAGTGAATTAAGGCAATGTTATAGCCAATCCTCGTGCATAAGAGATTATCCCCGGAAGTAATCAAAGATGTTCAACCAGTGAGACAAAATTGATTTCATTTCATCACAACAAGATAATGAGCTCCACAAAAAACTATCAATTGAACTTGGGGGGCAGCTCCCTAGGAATTTTCAGGAAGCACGTGGACCTCATCGCTCTCCTAAATAGGTTGAAAATCGATATCTTCCTCCCCATAGGAGAGAAGAGGGAAGTTCAAAAATTCATGGAGATGTCCAACTCACAGACAAATGACTTTGCAGGTGTGTATAAGCAACAACAACTGAATACACAACTAATTGTTATAATGAGCCACTTCCTTTAGTTGGAGGCACTGGGGCACTATTTCACCACCCTTAGGGGTAGGTGTTAATAGAGGCCAACGTGATTAACCCTTTATGCAAATGCACTCACTCAATACCACAATTGAGGTAATAAGGGAAGTGGTACATGAGCTATATAGGCCTGGCCTTAGACAGGTTGGCCGCTCATAATTCTATAAGCCATATCTAGAGGCAATAGATATAGAATTTACTCAAGATATAGGATCAATTTTCATTCAGATAAAGGAGATAATCGATTTCGGGAAAGATATGGGTTTAATTCACTCTTACAAAGGTGGGAATTGGCTAACTATGAAAAAATTTCCTATCTCAAACTCAGGTTATGTCCTAATACATTAACAGGAGCTGCTTTTACTTGGTATGCAACATTGCTAAGGAATTCTATCATGAGTTGGAAGGAAATGGAGAGATAGTTCCACACACAATTCTTCTATCGCAATCTAGATTCGTATGTTATAATATCAAGGTAAACTCCAAAGGGTGAGAATCTAGTATTTAATGTTCCATTTCAAAGAATGGAATAGATGCAAAATCCATCTCCTAGAAATAGAGTACGTGAAGATAACACAGAGGGGAATTGATATAGAGATGAGGAAGAAGTTCTAGCAACAGTTCAGAGACTTTGTTTGGTCGTTAAGGTGATATAGAGTGATAATTATTTAGGAAGAAAGTCACTGAGAGAAAGACTCCATGGAAATTAATGTGCCGTGGAAATAATTATGGAAGAAATTGGCAAGAGTGATTCAAGCACTGTGTTTCTTCATTTGTTCTCTACTAGTGAAGAAAGCGCCTGACCTATGGATTAAGTCACAGACCTCCAATGTACAAGCACAATATACTTTTGATGTAACAAAGACTGAGGAAATCTTTTGATTTCCTTATGAAGGAGAAATTCATCACATTTCCCCAACAAAGAGGAACCTCATAGAAAAGATAATTACAGGTATCACAATTTTTGAATCATATATTAAATTCTGCTGAGTGTCGAATATTATCTAGGACACAAACAGAATATTTAAAGCTCTGAGAAAACTGAGGCCATGGTAAAGTTGATAAGACTTTTCTCAACAAGGGGTTTTAATCAATATAACTTAATTGATCCAGAGCATTTGAATAAAAGAGATTATAGCTTTCCCAATGTCAAGATAAGAAAGGTATGGATTCCTAAACAATATCTAGTTTATAAGGATGAATTGGTAGTAAAAGGAAAAGTGTCTACAACTAGAGAAAAGGAAAAGAATGGAAGGTATCCATACCATTTAAAACAGGAAATCAAGGAGAAACCCTTCAAAGAAAAGAATGTTCCTCCAAAAGAGAGACATACTTTTCCAGAAGGAAAGGGGAGGAACACTTCAAGGAGAAAATACTCTGCTATTGTTATCATCCTCACTCACTCCGAACAAGTGGTACATGGGCAGAAGAAATTTCCTCAAAAGCTCACTAGAACTCAAAAAAGAAGGATACAAATACTGAGAGCTATGGAGAAAAGAAAATTACTTGAAGAAATGCCATAGGAAGTTTAAAAGAAATATTAGAATCTGAAGAAGAATGAGTATTACTAAAGAAACCAAATCTGAAGAAGGCAGTTAAGATAAGAGTCTAGCTATGATTCAATGAAGAAATGGATTTGAATACTATTATGATAGGTATATTTCTTGTTTCTTTGAAATGTTCTATTATTTCTCTAACTTTACCATATTTTTTGAAGTCAAAAGAGATGGAGGAAAACTTAATAGAGGTAGAGAAAGAACATTTTCCAGTCAATGAGGGTACATTAAACATGGTGATTCACTATCGAATCTCTCTGGCAAAGTGTCTAGAAGGTGACACCTCAAAAACCTATTGTGGAGATTTATAAGGCATAAGGTTTCATATGAGAGAGCACAATAATTTAACATAAACCAATGAAGTGTCCAAGGGGTCAGATAATGATCACACTGATGTTGGATTAACATATGTTTTAAAGTTTGTGAAGAGGCGTCATAGATTTGATTGAACATGGCCCAGTTAGCTTTTATCGAGAAATCTCTAAGACAACGTACTCATTTGATATCACTATGGGTAAAGGACTTCCTTATTAGCTGTGATTAGTTCACCGCTTCTAACTACAATGCTTTGTTAAGAAGAGACTGGATTCATGCCAATTGGTGTGTGTCGTCCTCCCTTCACCAATTTTTACTATTTTGGAAAGATATGGAAGTGGTATGGTAGATCAATAACCCTTTCATTGCAACCTCAAATTCTGTGGAGGCTAGGTTAATATGACTAAGAGTTTGGTCCAATAAAATTCAGCAAAGAGAAGGAATAGATCAAGAAATATACATGGAGTCAAGAGATACTGGTGACATTCAAGACCAAGCTGCCAAACTTCTTTAGACAATTGCTATCGTTCCTTTCAGGCCGATAAAGGGTCTAGTCATTAAGGAGATCAATGACTAAGTATTCTCATGAAGAGAATGCGCGGCCACACACCATGGATATTCAAAATTCAAATGCAAAGAAGTTATTGGAAAAAGGTAAGAATGGGCTTCCAAGACATTTGTGGAGCTAAAGTAATTTATAAAGAAGAATCAGATGATAAGGAGGAATAAATTCATATTGAAGATTTAGAGCAAGCTCCTCCTAAAATGAAAGACAATAAGCCTTAAGGACATGATCCTATGGAAGAAGTCAACCTTGGAACTGTGGAAGAGGCAAGTATTATGTACATAAGTTCTCTCTTATCCACTAACTTGAAGGAACATATCATATCATTGTTATAGGAATTCAAAGATTGCTTTGCTTGGAATTATGATGAAATGCCAGGATAAGACGAAGGCCTTGTGGAACATCACCTTCCCATTAGACCCGAATTCCATCATTTTCAACAACCACCTAGAGGAATGTCCAAGGAAGTAGAGCTAAAGGTGAAGGAGGAAATTGAGAGACTCTTGAAGACCAAATTCATTAGGCCTACAAGGTATGTTCAATGGTTAGCAAATATTGTTCTTATGATGAAGAAAAATGGAAAACTTTGGGGTTTGTGTGGATTTTAGAGATTTAAATGTTGTTATCTATGATATATGTGATGCCACGCATGTTAGTTGATTCTATTTATAATAATGAATTATTGTCCTTTATGGATGGTTTCTCTGGTTACAATCAGATTCTAATAGCTGTATAAGATATATCTAAGACTACCCTTAGATGTCTTAGCTCCATAGGGACATTTGAATGATTGGTCTTGCCATTTGGTCTAAAAAATGCAGGTGCAACTTACCAAAGGGCAATGAATGTCATTTTTCATGACATGCTAGGCCACCACATGGAAGTATACATTGATGATATTGTGGTTAAATCTAAAAGAGCCAATGAGCATGTAGATCATTTAAGGAAAAGTTTTGAGAGGATGAGATATCATCAATTGATCCTTAATCCACTCAATGTGTATTTGGAGTTCATGATGTGAATTTTCTCGGATTCCTAGTTCACCAAAGAGGGATAGAAGTGGATCATAATAGAGCAAAAGCTACTGCTTAAGCCAATGCTCCATAAAACAAGAAAGAACTCCAAAAGTTCTTGGGTCAGGTAAATTATTTGAGAAGATTTATCTTAAACTTGGTAGGTAAAACCAAGGAATTCTCTGACTTGATGAAGCTGGAAGATATGGAAGAGTTTACATGGGAGGAATGACATCAAGCAGCCTTTGACAAAATCAAAGAGTACCTCTCTAAACCTCTTGTTTAAATGTCTCTTGTACAAGGTCACCCACTTAAATTATATTTATCAGCCGCAAATGAGTCAAGAGGTTGTCTTTTAGCACAAAACAATTCTAAAGGTCATGAGCAAGCTATATATTATTTTAGTAGGGTCTTAAATCTAGCAGAAACAAGATATTCTCCAATTGAAAAAAATATGTTTAAATTGATACTGTGGACATGTACTAAACTGAGAGACATTACTTGATCAAGTCTCGAAGCTTCAGTTTCTCAAACCGACCACGGCGGCATGCTAATCACCACTAATATGGGAGATTAAATTGTCCTTGCTTTTCGACCTGTTCTCAATATTTTCCACAAAAATCAGTAAAGGGATAGGCATTGGCATATTTCCTAGCTGATCATCCTTCCCTAGAGATTGGAATAGAGCAAAGTGTGCAGTTAGGAATTTATGGAGCAGAAAAAGAGCCTTGGATCCTTAAATTTGACGGTTCAAGCACAAAGAATTCAGTCGGTGTAGGAATAGTGATCATCTCACCAAGAGGAGTAAAGACTACATTGTCTTTCAATCTAGCTTTTGAATGCACCAACAATCAGGCTGAGTATGAAGCCTTGATGATTGGTTTAGAAATCCTACTGGAGCTGTCACGCCCCCACCCCCGCCTGGGCGACTGATGGGTGCGTGGCACTGTGTTGAACTGCGACTCTTTAACCTGTACCTGCCTTTTTCACAAAAAAAAAACATTTACATTTACATTATAAGTACACCACAGTAGACTGGCGTTCTATACACCGAGTCCCCTTACTTCACATATAATAAAACTTATACCTATTCCAAAATACGTAGATTATGGCGCTGAAGGTGAGCACCTATCTCTGAGATGGCCTGTGTTGCTGATGTGGGATGTCTCGTCCTCTATCCTTGTCTTCTGCTTCTATACCTACACGGATTAAAAACCTGCATAAGCTTTACGCCTTTAGTGGGAATGATATATATCACACTAACAATCAGTGATCGTCTCAAACAAATACACTTATCTTATCATTTTCATATAACATATTAATTTTTATCATGTGACATTTGACATATAACCTTTCATATCATTTATTTCTTATTCTAGTACTTGTCATTTGATCTATTATCTTTCTAATGGTTCATATTACATATCCTATTCTATGCATGTCATATTCGTATACGTATATTACTTTCATGGTTATATACTATACCATTTGTTATGTTCTATTTTCATGTACTGTCATCATGTAATCGTCGCATCATGTAATCGCTTTTCACTGCATCAGACATCATATTAACTTTTCAGATCATTTTACATTCTTATACATTTTCATATATATCATGTCGGATCGTATAACTTCATGTTACGTAACTTATCATCACATAGCAGCTATTATGCTTCTCAGATCATATCATATCTTTTCACATGTCATATTCAAATCATTTTTTTTTATGTTTCATGCTTGCATAAACTTTAGAAGTGGATAAAGGAAACGATAAGGGCCTGAAGGCGCTATACTCACCACGAACAAATGTCGAGGGCGGCCTGGCATCAGAATGACTAAACTGCAATAACTAATCAAGATGTCGTGTGACTTCTTTTTTTTTTCCTACAGTATGCCCATCTATCCCTCTACTCAAAGTTCTAAGGCATAATCCATTTTATTACATATTTCGTACATATCTCATCTACATGAATAACTATTGTTATCATGTATGCTGATGAGATATACACTATTATTTATTTCGTCTGTAATACCTTCACATATTTCTTAGCTTCGTATTGTTGTTCTCATATTTCTTGACAATACATATATTCATATCTTTTTCTATCATTTAGTTTTGTCTTCGTATCATATATGTAATCCTATCATATATCATGAATGTATCTATGCAATTTGGTATTCATATATTCATATATATCTTTATCTATTCATATCCCTTTATATCATTTATGCATCATATCCTTTATGCGTTTTTAACAAGGATTTAGCTTTATTCATGTACTTTCTAGGTTTCTATCATGTGCTTTACTCATTCATGTGTTCCTATCATGTTCCATCTATTCGTTTATGTATGACAATCATATATTCATATCATATACTCTTATATCCATATCATGTCATCTACTTGTAACATCTTATATCTTGTTAATTTATATCTTCATGTACTTTATCAGACTATCATATCTTATGACCTATATCTATACATTTATATACTGTAATGCTTTTCTCTTGTTTTCTTTTATCGATCATCCTATCTCCCGTAGAGTACGTAATAGAAACTTTTCCTTTGATACCTGTAGGTACTTTTCTCTTTGTCTATACTCCTTACATATCAAATCTACATATATTGCTATTTCTTGTTCATATCTACATCCTTTCTTACCATGTAATCTGAATTAACTTTAACCAAGCGATTAGTATACTTGGTACAACAATTCAATCTCTTTAGACAAGATGTGGGGTACCAAATGCCATTAACAAGATACTTCGCTAGATTCTGCACTAACGATCTTCCATAGAATCCAAGAATACCCATAACGAAGTCCTGTAATGAAGGAGTTGATGCAAGCCAAGAAGTCGTGCAATAAATCAAAGAATCAGGCAGATCATAGCAGTTGTTACAGAGCCACTGCTTCCTTTGTCATTTTTTAAAAATTATGTTCATACACATTATATTAATCTATATATGGATGGATCTAGACTCAAAGTGCTTTCCATAGAGCTCAAGAATACCCATAACGAAGGAGCAGGTTGCAAGCCGTGAAGAAAATCAACAACTTATAAAAGCAGTTGTGCCAGCTGTGCCATTGTCTTATGTCATTTTCGGGTGTACTATAAGCTCAAGATTGTATCAATCTATATATGGATAAATTCTAGGCTCAAAGGGCTTTCCATAGAGTCCAAGAATACCCATAACGAAGTCTCACCAAGGAGTTATGTTGGGTGTCGTGGAAGAAAAATCAAGAACTTGCAAAGACTGCAGCAGCAGCCAGCAGCTCTACCGTCTTTGTCATTTTGGGTGTACTATAAGCTCAATATTATATCAATCTTATATATGATAGATTATGATTCAGCCGCTTTCCATAGAGTCCAAGAATACCCATAACGAATCCTACCGAAGGAGTTATGCAAGTTGTAAGCCGTGAAGAAAATCAGCAATCTCAAAGACTAGCAGCAGCAAAGTACAGCTGCTCATTGTCTTTGTCATTTTCGTACTATAAGCTCAATATTATATCAATCTATATATGGATAGATTTTAGACTCAAAGGGTCATAGAGTCCAAGAATGGCACAGAAATCCTAATGAAGAGTTGCGGAAGGTGTCGTGAAGAAAATCGGGCAACTTGCAAAGACTGGCAGCGAAAGAGCAGCCGCACCTGTTCTCGTCATTTTGGGTGTACTATAAGCTCACATTATATCAATCTATATATGGATAGATTCTAGACTCAAAGGATTTCCATGGGGAGTCCAAGAATACCCATAACGGAGTTCTAACGATGAGTTATGCAAGTTGCAAGTCGTGAAGAAAATCAAGAACTTGCAAAGACTCGGCAGTAGTGAAAAAGCAACGCACCGGGTTTTGTCATTTTCGACTATTAGAAGCTTAAGATTGTATCAATCTATATACGATTGATTTTGTAGATCAAAGGGGATTTCCATAAAGTCCAAGAACACCAAATCGGATTTCTGATCTACAGTTATGGTCATCCTGGTTGTAAACAAAAAGCAGAGTGTAACCCGTTCCTGGGTGAACAAAGCATCTACGCCAGCCGTAATATTTTCCCCCACTTTTCGCTCATGTCATTCCGAAAATCCTGCAAACTCACTCTAAAAATTCTCTAAACACTTTGCGGACTATAATCAACTCAAGGGACTTCCCTTGATACATATCTTAACAAATCTCGTTTTCCCAAACCCTAAACATGAACTAAAGGAAATCATGGTAAAAACCTTAAAAATCCATACCCATCTAAACACCAGAATTCATACAAACTAATTCCCAAACTCGGTCTAAAAAACCAGCAAACATCATAACTATGCCAAGTTAATTCATATAAGAAGAGGGTTAGGGTTAGGTTTCTACAAGAATCTATACAACCCAAACATGTATCCATACATTTTAGACAAATCTCCATACTTGAATCCATACTAAAATCATAGAAATCCTTACCTTCGCCTCCCTCTTTCTCTTCCTTTCCTTCTCTTCTTCTATTCCCTCTTCACGTTTGTTTCTCCAAAATGACCAAAGATGAGATATTTCTGCCTGTCTCCATTTATAGTTAATTTCTCCTTTATTTGCACTTTAGCCTCCATCACTCAATTAGTTTAAATACTAACATATGTTAATTCCACTTTGCCTCTAATCTTCTTGTGCAGTAAATTATGACCCTTGGGTCCTAAATTGGTGAATGACCAATTCTATCTTGTCTTTCGATAAATTCCTGGGTTTCCACTAAAAAAATTTTTTTTTTTTTTTTTTTTTTTTTTTTTTTTTTTTTTTTTTTTTTTTTTTTTAAATTTTTTTTTTTTTTTTTTTTTTTTTTTTTTTTTTTTTTTTTTTTTTTTTTTTTTTTTTTTTTTTTTTTTTTTTTTTTTTTTTTTTTTTTTTTTTTTTTTTTTTAAAAAAAAAGCAGCATTATTTTATTCCAAGAAAATACAAAGATTTATTTATTATACCCAAAACACGTTATAAACCGGCTACAGATAATTTGGGCGCATGTGGTTCGTGGCAAAGTTGTTCCTCCGGCCATCGAGATTCTCAATTGGTACTCTAAGTACCATCAGGAGAGGGCAATAGGCTTGCTATTAGCACCTTACTTTACTACTTCCATTCAATTGTTAGATTTCTTTGACAATGTGGAATTTGAACATGTGCCTAGAGAATCAAACTGGGAGGCTGATGAGCTTGCTCAAATAGCCTCTGGTGTAAAAATTGGTGAAAAATTGAACCATAAGCTCAACATGATAGAGAAGAAGAATCACCCTTCAATTTTTGAAAGGGGGATCAACCTAGACATCTTCAACAATGACATGAATATTGTTGGAGATTGAGAATTATAATAGTAATATTTGAGAATCTAAACAGAGGCTCCCATGCACGAAGACTCAAGTCTTTAATTTTGTTCTACTAGAAGGAGAGCTATACAGAAAATGATTTGATGAGTTATTACTCAAGTGCTTATCTTTCCTGCATAACATGGAAATTTATATGAAAAACAATAAGGAGTTTGTGGAGCCCATCAATATGGAGTAAGATGCGATGGTTAATTAGTGAATGACTATTTTACTAACTATCTAAAAGATCAGATCACCTACTCCAAAGGTTGTTAGTAGTGCCAGAGATATGGAAGTATACAAAGGATTCTTGCTTTTAAATTACATTCAATAGTAAAGCCATGACCATTCAAAGGGTGGGCCATGGACCTTATTGGGAAGATTCATCCAACATCATTAAAAGGGCACAGCTTCATCCTAGTTGCTATAGACTATTTCACTAAGTGGGTGGAGGCAGTACCATTGATGAAAGTATAACAGAAGGATGTGATTCAGTTCATTAAGGAGCATATTATTCATAGGTTTGGAATTCCCCAATCTATCACTACTGATCAAGGAACAATGTTTATTGGGAAAATATGAATTATTTTGCTGCAAATTATGGGATACAACTTATCAGATCAACTTCTTTTTTTACCTAAGCCAATGGACAAGTAGAAGCATCCAACAAAGTGTTGATAGGAATCCTAAAGAAAATGCTAGAGAAGAAACCCAGAGATTGACACAAGATTTTATCAAAGACATTGTGGACATACAGAACTTCCAAAAGGAGTTCTATAGGGGTAAGTCATTTTTCTTTGACTTATGGACAAGATGCAGTACTCCCAATGGAAGTAGTAGTGTCTTCTCTAAGAGTGTCCATGCAAAATTGCCTTACTCCATAAGAGAACAGTGAGGCCATGATGATGGAACTCGAATCAGCAAATGATAGAAGAATACAAGCCTTCAACAACATGTTGATTCAAAAAAATAAAATGGCTCAGACTTATAACAAGAGAATCAAGAGGAAAAACTTTGAAGTAGGAGAGCTTGTTTGGAAGATTATTCTTCCAGTTGGTTCCAAAGACAAAGAATTGGGTAAATGATATCCCAATTGGGAGGGACCTTTCAAAGTGCATCAAGTACTACCTAAAATACATACCGGGCTAGCAAACCATGTAAGAGAGCCACATAAGAAACACTAATGGGGAAATATTTAGTTAGTAGTTCCTTATCATGTGGGAAATTGTAAGAAATTCCCAAAAGAATTAGGTCAATGGGGTAATGTTTATGAATGTTCTGTGTTTTGGAGGAAAGTAGGATTTTTAGCCAATGTTTCTCAAACATTCAAGTTCTCTAACATAGGACCTTGTTCTATGCTATGTTTTGGAGATAAGTAGGCTTTTTAACCAATGTTTCTCAGGCATTCAAAGTTTCTCTAGTATGTTGTTTTGTTCTATGTTTTGGAGAAAAATATATATAGTAGGATTTTTAGCCACTATTTCTCAAATATATAAACTTGTTCAACAACATACCTATTCAATACATCAATAGGCTTTGTAGCCACTGTTTTTCAAATCTCTCCAATGTTGTACCTGTACCTGACATACGCTGTATATAAAGTAGGTCAAAAGACCACTTTTAATAAAAAATAGAGTAACAACATCATTCCACAAACATTAACACAAATCAAAAGGTAGGCCTACATGCCACCTTGATCCACTATTGCAATGTTATGACTGTAGTGTACGTGTGTTGGTGTCAGTAATTTTTTCATAATTCACACACACATCAAAAGGTAGGCCTAGATGTCACCTTGATCCACTAATACAATGTCATGGTTGTAGTGTATGTGTGTTAGTGTTAGTGATTTTTCCGCAATTCATACACACATCAAAAGGTAGGCCTAGATGCCACCTTGACCACTATTGCAATGTTATGACTGTAGTGTACGTGTGTTGGTGTCAGTAATTTTTTCATAATTCACACACACATCAAAAGGTAGGCCTAGATGTCACCTTGATCCACTAATACAATGTCATGGTTGTAGTGTATGTGTGTTGGTGTTAGTGATTTTTCCGTAATTCATACACACATCAAAAGGTAGGCCTAGATGCCACCTTGACCCACTAATGCAATGTTATGGCTGTAGTGTATGTGCATTGGTGTTAGTGATTTTTTTCACAAATTATTCCACAAACATCAACACACATATCAAAAGCAAACAACGCCACTCCTTGATCCACTCAATGTAATGTCATGGTTGTAGTGCACGTTGTCCTCCGTGTCGCTGGATTTTTTTTCAATCATTCCAAGCAAGCAATCAACATACATCAAAAGTAGTCCTGGGTTTCATCTGATCCACTAATGTAATGTCATGGCTGTAAGTGCGCCTATGTAGTGTAGTGCTCAATGAGTCTCCAACAACATTTCAAGAATATATTCTAATTCTCCACCTACTGGCAAAATGGTGTTTATAGCCACCTAGCAAGGGTAGGAAAAAGAGAGATCATGGCGAAGAGATCATATGAGCCAGATAATTATTTGTCAACATAGGCTATGGAGCACAATCATTAAGTCAAGAAAATGAATCGATGAAGATGGGATTGAATTGGAAGTCATTGAACCAACATACGTATTCATGAAAACAACGAAGAGTTGACCACGATTAAGACGAATCGAAGACAGTCGAGAATAACCGACCACGGCAAAAGATTCAGCGGATATTACCGTTGTCGACCGGTGATACGGGGCAATACCCGGCAATGCACGACGGCAACCGCCAAGGAAAAACACGTTCGCGAAAGGTCACCAACCTAAGCGTTGTCGCAATCATTCAATACGCACCAAGACAGTAATTTTAAAGAGCCAACCGTTCGAAGAATTTTGAAGGTATTCATGAATGTTTTCGAAACAAGACCTACAGTGGCACCGAAAGAGTCAACCGTCGAAGAACTTTGAAAGATATTTCAACTCTTTCAGAGTTTGAATCGAATTCAGATTAAGACGAAAAAGTTTAACGAATTTTTCGATGGGTGGCATCGGCGGATTATTTTCAATATTGACCCGGTGAAGTATATTCGAATGAATAAACGACTTCGAAGAATCTTCAATGCGTATTTTATATATTTTCGCAGCCGCACCACAAAATTCGTGAATAAGCCAAAAAGCTTCAAATGCAATTTTTCGAAGAGCGTAACCACGATTATTTTCAAACACACACCTAGAATCAATAATGATCAAATGACCGGAATATATTCGACTATTTTCTAACCAGATCGAGAACTTTCGCACAACGGAAAGTCAACAACTTTTTTCAATACGACGACGATCTTTAAACGATAATAACTCGATAGCGTCAAAACAGCCAACTATTCCAAGAATCTTTCGAAGGCGTGACATAGACTCTTTCAGTCCGCGATCTCAACTTCAATGTCAAAGCTTCGAACGAATCTTTAAAGCGGTATATACGATGATCTTCAAAACACAAAACCCTGCGAAGCGCTTCGGAAACAGCCAAACCACTTCCAAGAAACAAGGTGTATTTAGACTTTTCGCAGTTCACGAACTTTGCACGTCGAAAGTCATGATCTTTAATAGTGCATCTATAGATTATTAGAACCAATTTATTAATCTGAGAAACATTCGAACAACAAAGTCAGAATTCTAAGATCGTGATCCAAGATGATCTTCAATCGATCGAGAAAGTCAACAACATCAAAGAAAAATCGACGGCATCAAAGAGTTAAGATACCTGAATCACCGAAATATGTATTCAAGAAGAAATTTGAAATCAGAAACCCAATATCATGGAAAGCAGGAAATATCGGATTTTTACTACCGTATATCAACCTCTTTCCTGAACGACGAACCAAGAACCGCATCGCAGATCGGCAGCAACAAATCTTGAGCACAACGATCAAATTGAATCGAAGGACTAAATAATCGGCTATTATGATCGATGGTGATAAAGACCGACAATGACAAGAAGAGCAGCGAAAGATTGGCGACAGAGATAAGATAAGGAGCACGGACTATATCAACATTGACACGGCTTGTTCGGTGAAGGAGGATGAACGTAAAACTCATTCGATTCAACTATGATTTGAAGATCGGCGACAATGTCACAACAAAGACTATCGCGAGAGACTGCAGACGACTAAAGGAGGAAGAAGAACAAAAATGTAGGCAAAAGTCTCTTTCTCCAAACGCGAGCCGTTTTGGTTATGTTTCACCTGTATTGAAAAGGAACCTAAGTTGTCGATGGCAGTCGATGGTTTTTTTGAAGAACAACATTCGTGTAGGAAGAACAAAAGTTGGAGGTTTAAACTTGATGGTTGCGGGACCTTTTTCTTAGGGAATAATAATTTCTTCTTTATTCTATCCAACTTGGCTAGTTCTTGTCATTGGAACTCCACATCATGGACTGAAAGTTGGAATTTGGGTTTCATGGTTGAAAAAAAACCCATAAGAATATTTTTTGAGGCTTTAATACATAAAATATGGCCCATGGGCCAATGTATATGGGGAATTGCTTGCATCGGTACCGAATATGTCGGTCCAACGTTAGTTTGGTTATCACGATCAACGCAGAAAACGACCAACCATCATATTCCATCAAGAAGTCCGGGCGTATTTTAACTTTACGCGACGGAAGTCAACGAAGACGATCGCACGTGGCAGATACGAGCGCGATATCGATATGGAACGCATTTAGAACGATCCTTCGTGATGCGGAGACAGGAAGAACTCGAGGATCAAGATCACAATGGAGACGCGGAGGAGTTATCGAGAAATCAAGCTCCTACGAAGACATGGCTACCGTAGGCGAAGAGCAAGAAGTACAGACTCAAAACGCTCACGTGATAAAGGAGCAGAGAAGGATGACAGAGATAACTAACCATCAATCACAACGATCGATCGAATCGACCATCATCGTCGGCGTTATTTGCGCGAATCCCGACTTTCAACAAGTTTCAACGAATCGTTTAAGTTTCACCATCCGCCACTTCAAAGATCTTGATATTCTATCACGGTTATAATTCCGCGAAGATTAGACCGTTTAACACCCATCACGTAACACGCTGCGGTACAATAAAGTAAATAAATTTTCCGTGACAACCAAGAACAAAATATACAACCCGGAAATTCCACAGAGCCAACAAATTTGGTAAAATATGAAATAAAGACCTATGGTCTAATGAATGGACTTAATGCTAAACGAGAAAAGCCAAACACACGAAGATAAAATGAGGACTTCATAACATTTGAGACTACTATATGTCTGGCAGATTATTGAGATTTGAAGTGCAATAATGAATGTATTATATAAATCGGGAGAACTTAACTAAAATGGTTTTATGAGCCAACATATCTTATGATAAATAAATTAAAGGCCAAATTTGCCCAGGGTTTTATTAAAGCAAAACGCTGGAGAGGAAAGAGGAGAAAAAGGGAGAACCCAGGCAAAGAGAAAGATCAAGTTTTGGTGAAATCTTCCCATTTCTGCTTCTAAGAGATCATAACCTACAAGAGAAGATTCAAGAGATTTAAGGCAAGAAATCAACCCTAACTCATATTTTTGGTGATTTGATTTAGAAAAACATAACTTGATAAAGGGTTTGAGATTATGTTAACCACTTTGGGGTTGTTTTGGCTCACGAAGATATTGTTCGCTGGATTGGTTTATCGTTATAAAGGAATGTTATTGAAGAATACATTAATTTTGTCAAAATTCGTTTTGTTTGGCTATAGGTTAACTTATAATCATCTAAATGAAGAGGATTCCACTGATATAGAAACCATAAGAGATGTAGCTACAAATTTATAGAAGGACTAGGAGAAAATTCGTACGGCGTCCCGAACATGGGCTTAAAGGTGAGTTCGGCATTCACCAGATGCTCCATCAAGTTGTCATCGTTTGGCCTTAAGTTTGGCTCACCATCCAACTGATCGATCCAACTGGCAAAATACACTAGACGACGATTTGAAGATATAACTGAGCACTCAGCGTCTAACTTATCAGCGGAGGCCATGTAAGAACGACTGATCATGGCAAATTCAGAGAACTGAACAAATGCACAACTTGAGTTTTGGTGATCAAATTGATGATTCAAATTCGAGAAGAAACCTTATAACCATATCTTCAAATGCAAGAAGAACCATTACCAATTTATGAGTTAAGACCCCAAAACTGAAAACACCGCGATCCAAAGGAAATGGGCATATCGAATTAGTTTGACATTAAACAAGAACTTGAGTTTAGTGATCCAAATTGGATGATTCCAATTTGAGAAGAAACCTTAGAACCATAGCTTTAGATGAGGGAAGGAACCATTACCGATTTTTGGAGTTAAGACCCCAGAAATAAAATAAAAAAAAACAGTGGGTGATCTAATGAGCTGGGCATATCGACTAGTTTGGCATTAAAATGCCGTAACTTGAGTTTGGGTTATCCAGATGAGATAATTCCAATTCCCACTGAAAATAGAACTCCTAGAATGACCAACTAATATGTGATTGTTATTGCATTTGAATAGGGGCTAATGAGGAGGAAAGCCCGCATTGAAGTCGAGATTCCGAAGATTGGAATCAAAGCGACGATTTTTGGTTTGTTCTCAAACTCTCTCTATTAAGCAAAATATCGGAACAATTATGAAACGATTTGAATTTTGAAATGACTGACAAGAAGCACATTTATTTGTGTTTAAATGATTTAATGAATGATTTGAGACAATTGTTTACAAGAACCCATGAATGTGAAATGTTCTGATTTGCATACAAATGTATATATACACTATTGTAAATTGTATTGAATGATTTTAATGCTCCTAAAGAATGTTAACTGCGAATTCAGTTAAGAATAAATCGGTATACCAACAAGAGTCGAACAACGTGACTTGGCAGGCATACCGATTCGTGAGCCCAACGGGACAAAGACAGTATACACCAGCCGAAAGTATTATATATATATATATATATATATATATATATATATATATATATATATATATATATATATATATATTATGAGATATCATCAGACCCACGGATCGTTATCGGCGATTCGCGATCCCGAACTAAAGACAGGAATCGGAAGGCAACGATAACGAGATCGGAAAAGCACGACCTGCGCGAATGACGTTCACTATGAAAACGCATACCGAGACGAATCAACGAACTGGTAATCGACGACGAACATACGATACGTATTATACCACGATTGGTCATTGAAAACTGGTAATAAAACATTGTTTATAAATATTGCATAAGTTTCGATTTAAAATGAAATGAAAAGCAGTAATGAACCGTATGGAACCACTGCCACGAAAAATGCTTAGCGCGGTTGCTTTATCACCGTTGAACCGAGTGAATAGGCACAAGAGTGAAGACCGCATTAAGACAGTTGACCACAAGTCATCGAGGAGAAGAACTCACACACGATGCATGAAATTGAATTGACCTTTGCATAAAGTATCTTGCAAAGTTAACCATGATTATATTTTGTAAACGTTTTGATATTGAAAACCTAATAAATTTTGTAACGATGGCACAATGTAGATATTCAACGATAATTTCTACGAATGGTTAGTTTATAAAATGAGCCACGTATATTTTACGATACCCACGAGACGAATAAGGTTGGAGATGAAAATGTATTAACATTTGTACGATTTTTTTTTTTTGCATTTGATTGGAAATGAAAGTAGACCGCGTCTACACCGTTCCTGATCCACCAATCGGTCGGGTCGGTATGGGGCGGATATTGATCTTACATTTAATTCATTCAGCGAAATCAACATTCAGCGACCGACGATTCGAATACGCGTAATCGATTCGTTTTACGACCAAGACGACACCGCTGACAAGAACCAATGTTTATCGAACACCAACGATTCGTTGCGCATTATTAGTTCATCAACTTCAAGACCGCGGTTATTTCATCATACGAAATCTAACATTTTTCTTCGCCAGCTAATTCCTACCATTCCATCTCGCACGCTCGACTTTCGGATCGAGCGAATACCGGCGAACCGCAGAACCTACATACCGGACAGAAGCCTGGACGGCGAGCCATTCAGTCGGAAACACCACCTTCACAACCACTGTACGCCTACATTTTGGTATGTCTCAGGTGAGATCAAAATCACCACAACACATCAATTTTTTTTTAGGCATATTAATATAGTAGTGAAAGTGACCTGTGCTTCATACAAATCAGAGTTCACTGAAGAAAAGAATTCCAAACTGAAGGAAAGTAGTGATTTGTAAAGAAATTAAATGGTAAATCAATTATAACTACGGTTGAATTGATTGAGAAAGTAATTAGAGCTAATAAGTCTTGTAGGGTGCAGAAGACACTACTACGATAATGGATTCAAGAACAACCTGAGGAAAAAGATAATTTTTTTCTAAAATCTATACAAATATTACAGTTTCTACTTTTATCCTTATCTCATTATTTATGCAAATCTTTTAAATTCTCAAACGAACTTTTATTTTTATAATCTATTTATGTTACCTAATTATTTTATAATTTTGAGATAATATGTTTACGAGATAATTTTATCGTTAAGTTTATCTTTTTAAATTGAATTTTATTCTTGTCAAAAAAATATTAAAATCTTATCCTTAATTATTTTATTTACGGATAAATATTCTAAATAAAAATTTATTTTTGTTATAAAATAAAGAAAAAGGGACGGAGGTATTGGAGGAAGAAAGAAAGAAATATGGACGAGAGAATTGTATTTCTTCGGATTCTATTACAAAGGGTAAGTGAGGCCCATTTATAAGCTTCTGATACATGTATCTAGGAAAGCTGAAAAATCTTCCATAGTGGTCACCATAAAGCAACCATATTGACAATTATCTAGGAAAGCTAACAGGTCCTTCATAATGGTCACCATAAAGCAACCAAAATGATCATTATTTACAAGTTCACAAATCTTCCCGATACATCAAATGAATCACGAACTTCAAGATACATAGAGTGAATGATAAACGAATCTTCAAGGTATGTCGGATGAATCTTCAATGTTTATTGGATGAAATATTAACCTTCCCGAGATTGAAGAGTCTCTTCTATTTCATGAATCTATTTAGTAATGTTCATATTTTTATATTTATAACAATTTTAATTTATTTGTGATAATTATAGGTTTCAAAATTCATTTTTAATTTGATACTAATTTTTTAATTTTATTTTTAGTTATTTAATATGATAAAATCATAACTCAAAGTAAACTCTACTTCAAAATGAATTTTTTATGACATAATTTATAAATACATTAACATAGAAATAAAAAACGAAGATGAAAAACTTAAATACTATAATTAATTTTATTTATCATAAATTATATATTTAACTAACTGTGATTAATTAATCTGTAACATGATAATAAAAATAATAATGAATCTCTGATTATTTAAAAAAAAACAATTTGTTAGAGATGTGAGTAGAATTTATATTGTACTTTAGTTTTTATTAGTATCTTGGTCGGATGAAAATATAGGGAACCTAATTAAATTAAAGTTATAAATGAATAATGATAACAAAATGAAGATTCTTTACCTATGCAAGTGTGGTATCTATATTATTTTTCCAACAAAATCTCGAGAATCCCACCCTGCATCTTGCTTCGTGCATTCGCACGGCCTGAGCAATCGATGTCACTTTCCAAATTTTCTCTTCCCAATTCATTTCACCACGCAAACAACAAAGTTCTACTAAAGATCAACTATCACCATTATATATGTGCATTGTTTTTATATCTTTATATTATGTCTATATAGGTAAATTTACCTTCAATCAGCTACTAGCCATAAGTTACTTTACCAAGTAGTAGTTTATAATCAGCTACCAGCTATTAGCACTGACTATCGACTACTAGCTATTATCATCAATTATCAACTATCAACTACTAACTATCAGTTGAACCAAATATGTCCAAAGCAGTATAATGGGAGGGGGGACACATCACACGTCATTGAAATTAAGGCCGCGTCCACACAAGCCATCTAATATCCGTTCAGGTGTTTTCAAGAAGGGATACATCTCGAGACACCATTGTCGTTAAATAATAAATATGGAGGATAGGGAAATTTTTTTTTTTTTTTAAACATTTAGAACCACTTTTATCCTGTCTTGATCTTTTATATGTTTGAATACCTTAAGAAATTCCCTTTTTTTTTTATATTTTATAAAATTGGTTCCTATCATAAAAACTAAAGGGAAAAATATTATAAAAATCTTGAACTTTTAAAAGTGTTGTCTTTATATCCTAAACTAAAAAAATTGCTTTTAAAATATACCAACTTCCATATTTGATGTAGTTCTAGTATCGGACAATCCAAACCTAACTTTGAACCTGGACCCTTGCTTATGTGGAAACAAAAAATGACGTCATTTTGTATAATGGGATAAACCTATCCACATCGTACAAGACGACATCATTTTACAGCTTTAAAAACGATGTCGTTTTATAACATCCAAATTTTAATCTTGGAAATGAAAGATTTGGTCATTTTCATCATTTGAAAAAAAACCTCAATTTTCACTCTTTGATTGATAAAATCTCGATCTTCCTCCTCCATTACTGCAATTGGCATTTTGGAAACAACTCTCTGTCTGTGGTTGTTGTTTTTCAGTGAAATCAGTCAACGACGACCGATACATTGGTATCTGCAATTGGTATCTCAGTTTGCCCAATACATAGTTTGTTAGGGTTTTCGAAATATTATTTGTATCCATTATTTTTGTTAATATGAAGCAACTGCTTAGATTGTTTGATGGAATATGGTTTTATTTGCCTTTTGGGTTAACTAGTTGGTTGATGATTTCCGAAATATTTGGTATGTTGTTTGAAATGTTCATATTCTTGAAATGTTTCGGAAATGGTACCGAAATCTTCATTTTTTGGAAATATTTGGTATGGGTGATCTATTGTTGTATTAAACTTCCCATAAATAGAAATGGATGCCTTTTATGTTTGGGACATATTTCTCTGAAATCTGGTTTATATATATTTTTGTGGAGATATTGTGATGTGTGGGACATATTTTGATTATATCTCTCTTTTGTTATTTTTTGGTGTAACAAGTTCTTTTGAATGGAAAGATTTACCATAAACTTCCACCATGGTGGGAAATTTAAACATAATGGGGCCACATGACCTTATGTTGGTGGAAGTATAGGCTACTTAGATGTCTTTAGCTTGGACACATTTTCTTACTTTGACCTTGGAAAGGAACGTGAAAATTATATATACTGGTATTAGGAGGATAACATATCTGAAACTAGGGTTAGGTTTTAGTGCAGAAATTACATTTTTTAATGATGACCATGGATGCTAGGATATGCTAAACTGGGTGAGGGAAAGTGAAATTAATGTTTATTGTGAATGTCTTAAAGAGAAAGGCAATGACAATGTTAATGAGATGGTAGAAAGTGAGGATGTAAATGTAGAGATGGATGTTGAATGTAGTGCTAATGGTGGGTGTTATGATGAGGAAGATGAGGAGAGTTTGCAATTAGAAGGAGAATCATTAAATGAGATGGAGGATAATGAAGGTCTTGGCTAAGCACCATTAAGCACTGATGAGGATAATGTAGCTAACAATGACAGTGATAGTGATAGGCCACTTAGTCAATACAATGACATCGATGATGATGGAGCATTGACACCCTCAAGTACTGATGATGATGAGTTGTTTGTTAAGGAGAAAAAGAAGAAGACAAGATAAGATGTGTATGACCCAAGAGTTGATCTTGCCACCTTTAAGTTCAAGGTGATGCAAAGATTTAAGTATGTTGTTGAATGTAAAGGAGCTATTAGAAAGTGGCAAAAATAAATGGATACAACTTACGTTGGGTAAAGAGCACTAGTAAAAATTTAGATGCTTGATGTCAAGAAGGTTGTAACTGGAGATTGTATGGGAGTATGCTTAGGCATGAGAATACTTTTGTGATCAAAACCTTAACTGGTGTGCATAGTTGCTATATGGTGCAACATAATAGACATTGCTGAGTTTATGGTAAATTAATTCATAGAGAAGTTCAAGAGGAATCCTAGTTAGCCAGTGAAAAAAATGGAGGCTGAGATGATGGACAAATATAGGGTAAAGGTGAACTCATGGCAGTGTTACAAGCCTAGACAAATTGCTCATAAAATGATAAAAGGCACACTTGAGGAACATTATGGCAAGGTGAGGAGGTATTTAGAGGAGAAAATGAGGATTGATCACAATGGAACTTTCATCCTTTAGACTGATTTAGATGAAACTAAAAATAAGTTAATATTCAAGAGATTGTATGTTGGTTAAAGGAGGTATTTATAGGAGCAAATGAGGATTGATCACAATGGAACATTATGGCAAGGAGATGGGGTATTTGGAGGAGCAAATGAGAATTGATCACAATGGATCTTTCATCATTCAAACTGATTTAGATGAAATTACAAATAAGTCAATATTCAAGATATTGTATATTGGTTACAACTTGTTAAGGAATGGGTTCAAACAAGGTTGTAGGCCAATCTCGGCTTAGATGGAACATTTTTTAAATCAGTCACTTGTGGTGAATTACTTGCTACAATTGGGAAAGACAATGACAATAAGATGTTTCCCATTGCTTGGGCTGTTGTGAAGGGTGAAACCTAACAGTCTTGGACATGGTTTTTGGAGATATTACTTCGAGATATGTCAATTTTAGATGGATTTGGTTGGTCATTCATTTTTTTTATCAACAAAAGGTTTACATTTATGTTACTTAATTATCATTTTACCATCGCATGAGGGTTAAGTAGCAATGTATAATAATTTACCATGTTTTTGTTTTGTTTTTGGTTAGGGATTGATGAATGAAATAAAGGGGATTTGCGCCTAATGTCACATAGAAATCGGTGCTGTACATGTATGGCAATTGGAAAAAGAAAGGCTTTAAGGGGGAGAAGTTGAAGACTTTATTTTGGGATGTGGTCAAGTGTCCAAATGAGGACCAACTGAAAGGGAAGCTTAAGGCTATCAGACTAGAGATTTTTGAAGCCTATGAAGACTTAATGAACAGAGGCCCCAAGTCTTTTGATAGGTGAGAATGCTTGCATGTAAAATAATATGTCTATGTGCACAAGTGCATGCGTCACCTCAAGTAGTATAGTGTGTAAAAAGTAAGAGTGTCGATCCCACGAGGAAAATGGTTACTAAGTATTGAAATTGGGTAATCCTAACTTTATTTGGATGATGGATTGAAAGTGGAAACAATAACAACCTAAATCCTAATTTATCATGCAAAGATGCAAATAAAAATGGAAAAGCCTAAGGTTTAGACTTCGTTTAGCAAACCATTTTGCATTATTGACCAGATCACCCTTAATTAGCATTCTAAACACCTATTAATGGTAAGTCTCACTTGTGCATCTGTGGGTCTCTCTCAATAATCCACAGTCTACTCCTAGGGTTTAGGTATTTTGTATCTCTACTCAACCACGAAACCCTAAAAGCGCAATGAACCCTGGAAACCCTAATTACCACACAAGATCCATGAGAATCTCTTGTCAATGGTGAAGTGTGATGCCCTAAATGTGTCTAGTTCAATCCTCACTTCTCATATCTCGAATTGAACCATAATTATGTCAATGGTGTACAATCATCAACAAATATGAAGAATAGAATAAGGCATTTAATAGAAATGTGCTTCAAATATTAATTAAAAGGCAAAACAGCGTTCAAATACATAAATCGTAACTAGATGATATCTAAAACCTTAGAAATGAAAATCAAAACATAAGGTGAAGAAATACAACCAAAGAAGAATAAGAAAACATGAAATAATCTTCTCCTTCTTCAATATTCTTCCTCTAAGAGCTTTGCCCTAGGGTTAGATACCCTCGAGCTTATTCCTCTACTCTCCAATAGGAGGTCCTTCCCAAATGCCCAAAAATTGCTCCCTTTATAGGTTCCCCGAGTTAAGGCTATGATGGGCTGAAAACTGGGCCTCATGTCGTGATGTCCCGACGTGTGTGGTGTTGGTCTTTGCTTGAATCCTCGGCCACGTCAAGATGTCATGGTCCTCACGTCGCGACGTGGATGCTCAACGACATTGCAACGTGGCAAGCTGATGTTACAACATGAAGGAATTGTTGCACTTCACCTTTTTAACTCCATTTGGCACTATTTTGCTTCATGTGCTCGGAATTGGACCCATATACTAGAAAGAACAAAAATTGCATTATAACACTTATTTATATACTAAAATACACATAAAACTAACTAAAAACATGGGGATGAAATGAGTGTTTAGGACACTCATCATCTTTCTGTAGAGCATACATAGAGACTTGGTGCAAGTTTGATATGATAGATAATAACATTTGTGAGACATTTAACTACTATATTAGGAAAGGAAGGGAGAAGCCATTAATTGAAATGTTGGATTATACAAGGGAAACTTTAATGGAGAGGATGGAGAAGCAAGTTTGAATAATGAAAAGAGTCAAGGATACAATTTGTCCTAGAATTAGGAAGAAGTTGGAATGTATAAGAAAAAATACAAAGCATTGCATTGTCAAGCTTGCTGTGGGGGATAAATTTCAAGTGGGCATGTTCAGAGAGCAGTTCACTGTGGACTTGATGACACGTGTATGTAGTTGTAGATGGTGGACTTTGACAGGTATTATATTTAAAGTTGTTGGAGCATTACTTCCATACTTGTCATATTATGTAGTTGTTTAACTTACTTATGTGTTTTTTTGTAGGTATTCCTTGTGTGCGTGAATGTGCAACAATTCATTACTTACAAAGGGATCCAATTGAATATGTTGATGAGTTTTTCAGAGTGGAAAACTTTATCACCACACATGAGAGGTGTGGCTTGCTTCCAATTAATGGCGAAGATATGTGGCCTGAGGCTTAAAGTGCATAAGTATTGCCTCCACTATTTAGAGTGCAACCAGGAAGGCCAAAAAAATTGAGAGAGAGAAGTAGATGAAGCTATCAACATCCCTGGAACATAAACAACAAAGTTGAGACGGTTTGGTGTCTAAATGACATGTTATTTGTGTAAATGAGTTGGACACAACATCCAAACTTGCAAAGAGAAAAATAATTCGAGTTTTATACAGCAAGTTAAAGTTCCAGTAAGTGACGAGTTTACTTATCATTGTGTTTGTCATATAATTTTATAATAAAATAGCATATTGATATTTTCATTTAATGTCTTACTCATTCTTTTAGGGGAAAAAATGAAGACCAAAGAAGTTTTCATCAAGTGAGGCAAACAATCAAGTCAGAAGAAGAAGTAGCATTATAAGGAGATCAATAGAGCAAGTCAGTGTTGGCAATCAACCATTTCCCTCCCAAATATCTACCATTAAAGAAATGCAACCTCTACCAACATCCCATTGTTGAAGAGAGCTGACATCCCATTATGAACATGGACTGATTTATCTCATATTTTGATAAAAACTATTTTTAGTTTGAAGAAATTCAATAACTGTTATGGTGACACTGAACAACTGCTAAATAGGGAACTGCTATGGTTTTATCATTTTGCATTAGTAATTGTTATGTGTTTCATTTTGATCATTTTAATATATCAGGTGATTTATTCACGGTAACTGATTTATTAAGGGCAATCATGTTGGTTTCCAGTGGTTTATGATAATTATGTATATGTTAGTTAAGTCTGGAACTATGCATTCTCTCTATTTGGTTTGAAGAAAATATGATGAGCAATTTCCTCTAATTGAAAACATTGGGAACAACTTTGATTGTCAAATGAATGACAGTTGTTAAATAGGAACATTCACAGTTGTAAAATAATAGTCAGTTGTTAACTTGCTTGTAGAAAACAAGTTTATGGTTTGAAAATTATTTTGCTAAACTCCTATTGATAGATTGTGAAATGAATGACAATTGTTAATATGAATATTTACGCATATTTGATTGCCATACTGTCTCATATACCATATGTCACATGAAAAATTATCATTTTTCCAACAAACCAGCCACACAAACCATTTTTCCAAAAATTACCATTTGTTGGTTCCGGTGATAGTTATACAACATACTTTTAAAGGTCTATAAAATTTGATAATATGATTTTCGTTCCTAAATTATACAAATCATTTGGGAAAGGAGATCATAGAAGAGAGACTTGATCATCACCTCTACAAGCCAAACAACAACCTAAGTCCTAAGAATTACAATTGTGACCAATCTGGTTTACAAAATCTCAAATATGATCCAAGTCACAAAATTAGAATCACAAGTCCTACATGTTAATTACAAACACAAACACAATCAACACTAAACATAATCCAAATGTGATTTTGTAGCACCAAGCTTCCCTCTTTAACACACTTTTTATTTCTTCAACTTGTTGTAGCTTCAATTTAATCATGTTAATCTCCAATCTTGACTTATGCAATTCTGGCTCAAATTCAAAAAGAAAGACCATCTTCCCTCCATCCCTCGCCAATGTTGGTAGCAAATAAGGAGCTTCTCTTTTGAATGCATTGAGCACATTCACTAAGAATTCATTTGCTGCTTCATCATTCCACATGAAGTAATCACAAAGATTTCCCTAACAACAACATAATGCATTAATATTAGTATCCATAACAAGTAAAAAAAAACATCAATGAACTAAAATCATGAATTAATACAGTACTTTTTCAACATCATTTGTTCAAAAACATCAATTGTCAATTGAGCTAACATAGATAATGAACCAAGTTTGAAAAATCTCAATACAATACTTATTCAACATTATTTGGTCAAAAACAGCAATTGTCAACTGAGCTAACATAGACAATGAACTAAGTTTGCAAAAAATTACAGATTACCCCCTCTTGCGAGTAATTCCAAAACCGTCGAACATAATTTTTATTTGTCCATGAAATCCTCAGTTTTGCAAGTTTCCCACAGTTACAAATTACAGGATATTCTTGATAATCCCTCACAACCTCTTCACAATTATCAATAGTTAAAGAACTCATGGTGAAGGAGAGAGTTCAATATGACACCCAAGTCAAAACGAAACCCCAAATCACATATAAAGCAATGAATTGAAAATTAGAGTAAGAAGGTTATAAACAAAAACCTAAATCACAGATAAATCAATTAATCAAAAACAGAACCCTAGTCCAACTTGCTATACATAAACTAAAACCTAAAAATATAGGGTTGTAAACTAACCCTAATCCTGCATTGAAAAAGATAAGAGGAGAGAAACCCTAAAATCCCGTATCTGATTGAAAAACAGAAAACCCTATAATCCAAATCACCAATACACACAAGAAGAAATGAGAGAAAAGTTACCTAATAACAACTTATACGAGAAAAATAAGACAGAAACCCTTACCTGATAACAATTTGAGAGAAGCAATCTGAAATAAGATAAGCAAGGAGAATGAGCTTCATTGGATCGTTCATCGTCGAGAAGGAAAGAGCTTCATGATAATTTGAGATGGTGATGGAAGATAATGTCTTCGAGAAGAAGGAGATCGACTTGTGAGTTCGTTAAAGAGAAGCAATGGGCTATAAAACGACTTCGTTTGAAAAGTTATAAAAACGACGTCGTTTTGTATGATGTGGATAAGTTTATCCCATTATACAAAAAGACGTCGTCTTTGGTTTCCATGTAGGCAAGGGTCTAGGTTCGGAGTTAGGTTCGGATTGTTCAAGACTAGAACTACAACAAAAATGGAAGTTGGTATATTTTAAAAGCAAGTTTTTTAGTTCAAGATATAAAGACAACACTTTCAAAAATTCAGGATTTTTATAATAATTTTCCCAAAACTAAAAGGTAAAAATCAAATCTATGTACCAATGAAAGTTCTCCTCTTAAGAAGAGTTCAGAGTAAACTATAGTGTGGACGGTTATCCACACTGCGCCTGTTATGTATAAAAGTAAATTTATAAAATATTTTGTTTTGTTGTTTCTATTTTTAATATACAATAATAATAAAATAAAATAGAATAAGTCATAACTATTATAATATTTTAATTATTTATAAAATATATTAATTTTAATGTAATTGAAAAGGTAAAAAACAAGACATCTATTCATTCGAACCTAGATACCTCATAACCTATTTTCACATATTTATCACTTGAGCCAGGCTTAAGATAAAAAAAATATTTAAAACTTTAAAAATAATTTTAAAGTAGAAGGCACCCTATTCTATTTAATATTTTGGAATAGGAATGGGAATTGATTAGATAAATGGTACGAGATTGATACAACCTATCAAGAACTTATCTTATTGCGATTCCTAATACAGACAAAAAATGATAGAAAAAAAAATATAAAAAATAATGATAAAGAATAAGAAGAAAAATACAACAAAGTTTGAACAGGTTTCCTAAAAAAACTAGTGTTTTTATAATAAATTTTAAATTTTTCTTTAATATTTAAAAGAAAAAATATATATATATATATATATATCTATACTGATTTATTTTTTATTTTAAAATTTAAAAAACCATTTTGAAAACTAGTCATCAAACAAGTCTCATTCATTGATGTATACGTCTATTTTTTCTATAACATGATCATCAATTGTGGGATTATGGACATGGATCGTTCAAATGGGTTTGACTCGACTCATAACCCATAAGACACATTCAAAGGATGTGTCTATAATCCATGGGACACATCCAAGGGATGTGTCTCCATAAAAGGGTATCTCATATTCCTATAAATGCAAAAACTTGAGACACCCTTTGGTTCGCACGATTTTTCATCCTAAAAATTATTGCTCGAGTACAATCTCTCATTCAAATTCTTCAAAAAATTCAAACCATGAGAAGAGTGTTCATACTGTGATTCCAAAGTACAGATTCTGGTAATCTGTTCCTACCTTAAAGCGTTGAAGATATAGGATCCATGCTCAAACAAGTAAGTACCGCTTTTGTATAAGAATCCATTTTTTCTTGCATTGGTATCAGCAATGTTTTAAAAATTAGATCAGATTGACCCATCAAACCAGTCGAATCGTCGACCAGCCGTTAATTTGATTTGATCCATGCTTCAGACCCGTTTATCACTCAAACTAGACATGAATCGTTCAAACCGCCAATCGAACTAGTAAACCGATTGAACTGAGCAATTTGTTAAGAACCAAACGATTCATTGATGGTTTAAGCTTTTGACAAAATTCTCATTAAATTCCTTTGAAAAGTGAACCAAACAAGCCCCAAGGCCAGCATTTAATGATGAGCCAAACATAACTTTAATTTCCCATCAACTTTCGATGTGGGATTGTAGTATGACCAAAGAAAATCTAAAACTCAAGGCAAACCACGCAGGCTAGGATCGAATAAGAGACCATGTTTGTCTGTTAGATACTCTACCACCACGTCACCAATTCAATTGTATAAACACTTAACAAAAAATATTATACATAGTATTAATCAATTTGTATTTGTATAAATAAGGTTCTTCTATTTTTATTATGTTTTCATATTTAATATTATATATATTTTTCTTAATAAAATTTAAAATACTAATTTATTTATACAAAATGAAATAAATAATATCTTAAATATTATTAATTATATATTTTAAAATTATTTTTAATTTAAATAAAATATAAAATATATATTTATTAGGTTACTAGTTCGATCGCGATTCAACCATCGATTCGACCATTGAACCGTGAACTAATAACTTTTCCTATTCAGTGTCTAATCCAATTTTTAAAACATTGGGTATCAGAGCCTTTATCTGTGTTTTTGTGTTTCTAGAAAATTTGGAATCACTGTTTTTTTGGGAAAAAAAAACGAATATTATTTCTTTTATTCGAAAATTGTAATGATTGATTCACTATGTAAATTTTATATGGCTAGAAATCTCTTGTTGAAAGTCTTCCAACGAGTATTTACTTATATTTTACTGGCACCCGATGAGTTTTTTATGAATTTCCAAAGTTTTCTAGGATTTTTGCAAATTTTGGGACGAAGGTATGTTGTGGCTGCTGATGTAGCGACACATGTCCAATGACATGGCACCATCTGATTGGACCACAAGTTCAATGACATGGCAACATTAGGTTGTGCCACTTAATCAAACTCTAAGGGACCAAGTGTCAAGCACATGGCATGCCACTTTTGAGGATATGATTAGTCCACATATTACTAGTGTTGACTGTCGTCATTGACCGTCGATGTGGACCAAAAACACCAAACTTTGACCGGACCGTGTGGGCTCGTCCAAACTCCATTTTCAATTAAACTTTTTTAAAACATCCATTTTTAAATTTCCTATTTAATGAACATATTTCCATATGGTTTTATGGCCATTTGGGTTTTTTTTTTTTTAAATGAAAATGTGATTATATGCCTTTATGATTGCATATTTGGGGAATCTCACATGATGTGTTGAAGTTTTTTTAAGCTCCTAATGAAATTTATTATGTGTAGACTATTTGAAATTATGTTAATTAAATTTTGTGCCTTATATGTCTAATGTTAATTACATTTTATTCTCACATGTAGTAAGAGATAGAATGTTTGACACTTTGGAGCGACTATGTGCAATATAGAGAAGACCCAACTCATTCATTGGATGAATACATTCATCTAATGAACAAAAACTGTGGACATTCCATGTGACCTACAATGAGCATTATGAGTTGTCAGTGGAACAACAAATGTGGATAGTGTTCGATTCCTTGCCTGATTCATGGGAACATGAGAGAAAGACGCTTACAGAAAGAATAAGCGACTTAGTTTATGATAATATTGTAAGTGAATTGAATCGGGAGAGTCAGATGCAAAGTAGTATTAGACAATCTAGCATGTCAATGAATGCATTCTCATGGATGAATAGAATGTCTAGGGCATTGACATTGAGAGAATTTGTTGAGAAAGAATATCCAATCCACCCAACTGATGAATGAATTGGAAAAACATTAGGACATGTTTAGCATTTTCTTGTTGATAGTTTCTTGTTTGTTGTTCAAATATGTAAAGAATATTTATATGATATAATACAAATATTCTTTTCACATGCAATGAGATACACCTTTTTTTGTTTTATTTTAGAAAATGAGCAAATATGTTATTATTTTGTGGGAATATTAGGTTGATGGTTTAGTAAATCTCACATAATAAGTCCCCATTGGAGCACGTTTAAATTGAGCAATAATAACATAACCTTGTTAATAGGAATTGATTGGATTGTATGACAATACTTTTGTTTCTGATACTTGTGTTAAGTTATTAGTGACTAGTTTAAGAGATTATGACATGAAACAATATTAGAGATTGTGAATTGTGCTAATTGTGATATCATTTTAATTAGTTGAACAATTGAAATGACTGCTACAAAAAGCATTATTATTGACTTAAACCAGGGAGACAAACTGAATGATAAGAATTATGATGTCTAGCATTGTAAAATTCAATATCTCCTAGAAGCACAAGACATGCTAGAAGCCATCACAAAATCGATGGTTGAGCCTAAGCATGGAAACACTGCTCAGCATAGGTGAGATATGGAAACATATCAAGCCTATAAGTGCAAGGATATAATTTCTCGCATATCGATGCTGGGTAGCATGAGAAATGATTTGATGTTGCGGTTTGAGAAGCATCGCTCAACCCTAGCAGTTTGAGTGTTGTTAAGGTTCAATATAGTGGGACCTCGACCATGAGGCTGCGACAATTGACACTCAAAGTTTGATGCTTATAAGAAGCAATTCCATCACATAATGAAGCAGCACATGACTACAATGTCTAACATGATAAGTGAGCTAAGGGGCGTTGTCCATGAGTTAACTAAAAAGCAGCAAGTCCAAGCTGCGATTCGCTCTTTTCCAAGTGCCTAGGAGCACCTGCTCATAAACCTTACTCACAATGACAACATCAAGACTTTTAATGATGTTGCACGACATGTCGAGCTTGAAGAGGATCGCCTTCTCGTAAATAAGCCTAATGGAGAGGCTTATATGACCGAGTCCAAGAAAATTGGAGCTTCCGGCTCGGGACCAAAGAAATGGAAGGGTAAAGTAATAAAGCAAAGGAAGGGATGCAACAAATCCAACTTCAGCAGGAACAAACACAAGAGCGGAAGACACGTAAGCAATAAAAGCACGAACATGAACTGCTTCAATTATAGGAAGTCTGGTCACTTTGCTCGTGATTGCACTAAGTCAAAGGTAATGTATGACCAAACTCGCTACTCTAAGGCATATATTAGTAGTTGCTTGATGTTAGCTAAGACTATTCCTTATTGGACTGTAGATTCAGTAGCAATTGACCACATAGCGAGGGACCAAAATGCATTCATGGATTTTCGTCGAATTCCAAAAGAAAGTAGAACAATCTACATGGGAAATAATACTTCAACGAACGTGCTTCGAATTGACACCAGCAAATTGGTGATGTGGAGGGGCTGGACTCTTTATCTTCATGATGTGCTTTATGCAATGGAAGTTTGACGAAATCTAGTTTCCGTTGTAGTTTTGACTAAACTTGGCTATAAAGTAGTATTTGAAAAAGATTGTTTGAATATATTATTGGACAAAGTTTGTTACGCATTTGTCTTTATGCCGGATGGATTTATTGTATTAAATACTATTTCAATTAATACAAATATATCAACTTTTGTTATTGGTAGTTCCAATAATGATTAATTAGTTAATGATGTTAAATGACATGCTACATTAGGACACATGGGTAAGATTAGCTAAAGAGATAAACTAAGGCTAGTCTTTTAGGGTTTGTTAAGAAAATAGATTTGCCCATTTGTGAGCACTGTTTGGTAGGAAAAGCAACTAGATTGCCATTTGACAAGGCTAAGAAAGCCACTTTTCTTTTACAACTTATTCATTCTGACATTTGTGGCCCAATAAATGTAAGAGCACGACATAGAGCTCACTATTTCATCACTTTTATAGATGATTTCACCATATACGGTCACGTTTGTTTGATCTCCATAAATATGAAGCATTGGAATGGTTCAAAAGCCATAGTAGATTGGTTGAAAATCAATTGAATGTGAATATTAAAGTACTATGGACCGATCAAGGACGTGAATATCAATATGATTTATTTAAAAACTATTATGATGATAAGGGTATAGCCAAACAACTAACTATTCCTTATACTCCGCAACAGAATGATGTAGCAGAAAGAAGAAATAGAACCTTAATGGATATGGTTAGGTCAATGATGGCGCAAGCTAATTTACTCATTTCCTTTTAGGGAGATGCATTATTGTTTGCAACCTACATTCTTAATTGTGTTCATCTAAGTATGTTCCTTCCACCCTATATGAGCTATGGAAAGGCGAAAAGCCTGATATAAGTATTTTGCTCCAATGGGGATGTACAACTTATATTCATAATACTTCTCATGAATATGAAGATACTCAAAATTCTCCAAGGATATGTATTTTTGAGAGAAGATATGAATGGAAGAGTAACAGAAATTGAGTCACGAGATGTCATTTTCTTAGAAGATGACTTTCCTAAGAGAGGTGAGATAAATGAAGATTTCTGACTATATGAATGGAAGATCCCAAGACAAGTGGAAGCACAAGATAAATTGATTTAGCTCCCACATAGCAAAATGATATTGGATATCATGCACTTCTTGAAGTTAATGAGAGTGAAAAGTTGTCAAATTTTGACCATATGGAACAAGATCATGAACAATCTCAACCTCGACATAGTAATCATGGGAAAGTTCCCCGTCATCGATTTGAGATTGAGGGAGAAGCCTTCATGATTGCCCATGATGATGAAGAACCAAAAACCATTCAAGAAGCTCTTTTTGGTCCTACATCTAAGGAATGGATTAAAACTATAGAAGAGGAAATGAATTCAATGAAATCTAACCAAGTCTAGGATTTGGTTGATTTACTGCTAGGTCGTAAGACTATTGAGAACAAGTGGGTTCTCAATTTTAAATGTTAAGCAGATGAGACAATTGATAGATATAAAGCTCAATTGGTAGCTAAGGGCTACACACAACAAGAGGGAATTGACTATGACATTCTCGCCTGTGTAGGGATGACAATGGGTCGAATTTTAGATTCCCCATCTCCATTATTATTTCTGTATCATCCCTATCCCTATTCTCATTGAATTTAGATTTTTTTATCCCTATCCCCACATCCATCGGAGGATCAGGTACCCATATCCTACCCGAATACTCTATTCCAGTTTGTAAAATGAATTGTTTTAGAAAATCATGAATATTAAAAATAATTTATCAATATAAAAGTAATAAGAATTATTGTAATGTGATAGAAAATGTTAAAATTCCACTTGTTTTTACCTTTAGGGTTTTTTAATATATATATATATGGGGTCAGGTAGGATATACTCAAATTTGTCCCCATCCCCGAATCCAAAAATCTCCAAACCCGATTACCCAAATATTTAATTGGCTTTAAAATATTCCTTCATACCCTCCTCCATTCGGATTGGGTATCGGATTCTTCATCGGGTTCAAAGGAAATTGTCATCTCTACGCCTATGGTCTGGTTTGCGTCAATTCGCCTCATTCTAGCTATTGTAGCACGGATGGATCTAGAATTATATTAAATGGATGTTAAAATTGTTTTTCTTAATGGAGAACTAGATGAAGAAATCTATATGAACCAACCTTTAGGCGTCAAGCTTAAAGGACAAAAGTGCAAAGTTTGCATGCTTAAAAGATTTATTTATGGTATTAAACAAGCATCAAGACAATGGAACCTCAAATTTTATCAAGTCATGTTAAATGATGGTTTTACGATGATGAAGGAAAACCATTGCGTGTATATTAAACATTCAAATAGTGGTTTCATAATTTTGTCATTATATGTCAATGACATATTGATAGCTGGAAATGAAAAGAAGTTAATAGATGTTACCAAGAAATGATTATCATTGAACTTCGAAATGAAAAACATGGGTAAGACTAGCTATGTGTTTGGTGTTAAGATCTTTAAGGATCACTTAAAACGACTCTTGGGTTTATCTCATGAGACCTACATTAAGAAAATGTTGAAGCGTTACCATATGCATAATTGCAAGCCCATGGATATCCCTATTAAAAAGAATTTGAGTCTTAGTCTTGATATGTGTCCCAAGACGCTTAATGAGAAAGAAAAAATGCCCAAAGTACCTTACTCCAGTGCTGTTGGTAATCAGAATGTAATGATGTGCACGCGTATAGATATATGCTATGTTGTTGGGCTAGTAAGCATATTTCAATCTAATCCAACTCCAAAGCACTGGATGGCAGTGAAGAGAATATTGGGATATCTGAAAAGAACATCATATTATGTTTTGTGCTACCAAGGGAAAGATTTGCGCTTAGCTGGATTTACAGATGCTGATTGGGGAGGCGATCTTGATCACCGCAAATCAACTTCTAGATATGCATTCTTGCTTAATGATTGTGCAATTTCATGGAGTAGCAAGAAGCAATCTTGTATGGCTTTATCTACCATGGAAGCTGAATATGTAGCATATTCCTCGGCAATACAAGAAGCAGTTTGGTTAAGAAGATTTTTGCAACACTTAGAAATCGTCAAAGCAGCATATGAACCTGTGACGATTTATTGTGATAGTATGGCGGTGTTAGCTTATTCTAAGGATTCGAAGGATAATGGAAAGACCAAACATATCCAAATCAGATATCATTTTGTCAGAGACATGATCACACAAAATGAAGTGGTTTTGAGACACATTCCTACGAGTAAAATAGTAGTAGATCCATTTACCAAACCAATAGTGAGAGATGCATTTGTTAGACATGCAAAATCCCTAGGCTTATGTAGGATATGATTAATTTGTACATGTTAACATACCACTTATATTTTTGCTTGCAATAAATCAGAAGCATTTCATATAGTTCGCTTGTTTTAAAGATTTTATTATGTGAATATGTTGGAAATGTTATTTAGCAACAATTCAATGAAGTATGCCAATAGACTTAATTGACTCTCTCACATGAGTAATCACCTCTAACGCTATAGAGAAAGTAGAGATGAGACCAAGATTGAGATGACTAAGATGCGGTGGGAGCAACTTTGGTCACATTATTACTTACAATGTCGCCTTGAAGAGAATCAAGATGTGATTCTTTATATGAATCGATATGAATGACTTCCTCACCATTCATATGTCTATTTAGAGGAAGCTGAGTGTGAAACTTGTAGTTTAACATTATTGAACGTGTAGACAAAAGTTTCAAGATTGACGCTATCAAAAATGACAAGACTAAGACTCATATGGTGTTATTTATTTTATAATAAAGAGTAAGACATACACTCTTTTATTTTTGGCAAGAGAATAGTTGCTCCGTCATAGCATGCATTTCATATTGCATGTCCTAAACGACCAGCTAGGAAGCAAGAGAATGGAGCCCTACTTTTTCGTTATATGAGTCCTAGAAATCCTAGATATGGATTTCATTTTTCCTTCTCCTTTGTGACTTTTGACTATATCATGACTTGATGAGTTAATGTTGGCTATCTTAGGATGTAACCCATAGTCATGGAATGATTTGGCTTAACTGAGTGTTCCTAGAAAAACGAGTTAATTCAAATTTGATTGGTATGAGAGTGAAAGAAAAAGTATTCTTTGCTTATGCACTTGTTACTTGTATTCACCAGCCGAAGTTATTTCGCTTAATAAAGCTTGAAATAACTTAGAATATTGAGAAATTATAAGAAAGATCTGAGTATGGATTCTTGAGGGATTGAATAATACTTGATCATGTGTATTAAGAAAGATATTTGGGGTAAATAAGCTTCTTTTTTTTCCTATTTATGAGTTTGATGTCTCCTATATGGGCTTATGCTAAGGTTTGTATTGGAGCTACCACCTTCAGTGTGCCTTAAGTCACATAATTTGTTCACCTGTATGAATTATTCTCTATTTGAGTTATTGAGACGATGTTTGTGATGATCCAAGCCCAACATGGGCGAGTGAGAGATGTTGGATTATGGGTATGGATCGCCCAAGTGGGCTTGACCCGACTCGTAACCCATGAGACACATCCAAGGCATGTGTCTGTAATCCATGGGACACATCCAAGGAATGTATCTCCATGAAAGGGTATCTCAGATTCTTATAAATGCAAGAACTTGAGACACCCTTTGGTTCGCATGATTTTTCTTCCTAAAAATTATTGCTCTAAGTACAATCTCTCATTCAAATTCTTAAGAAAATTCAAAGCCTGAAAAGGGTGTTCTATTTGTGATTCCTGATTCCTACCCTGATGCATTGAAGACAGAGAATCTGCGCTCAAACAAGTACCGCTTCCACATAAGAATCTTTTTTCTTGCATCAAAAACGTGGCAATGGTTATTGGTGGTTTATTTTCTTAGAATAAAAGACACCCTCCAACCCATCCATTCCGATTATTACAAATTGGATGCTTCTCAACATCAAACTTATTATTTTAAGTTAAATTATACTTTAATTATTGCCTTAAAACTTATTAACTCATTCTTACCTTAAATACTAGAGTTGTTTAATAAAATAATATCAATTTTTTTAATCATGAAATTGATATATTTATTTTTATAAATTAAAATCAGCATAAGATTGAGTAACAATGGAGCAGTAAAAAAACTGTAGATGTAATTAGGATAGAGAGATAAAAAAGTTAAATGAAAATGTTAACTTGAAAATATGTTAATTTACTCATCATATTTTTTACTTTAAGTCATACCGTCAAGCTATTTTATTAAACACGCTTGATTTACTAGATAACCTAAATTGAGTAACTCAAGTTGCTTACCAAGCTATTCTTGAGACCGGACTCAAATAGTATAGGGGATAAGTAGAGTGTAAATAGAGTGTACAAGAGGTTTCAAACACAAGCTCATGTAAGAATAGAGAATACTACATCGATGTAATGCAAGATGAATGGATGTAAAAAGAAAAAAAGGCTTACCAAGCAGTCTTTCTTTTCCATCCCATTTGCATTCTCTCTATTTGGCAAATCATGCTAGGCACACATAGCAAACATGATTGTAACTATGCAATGCAGCCAACCATAAGTAATCAAACCTTAGGCCTTATTTGGTTGCTGTTCTTGAAAATTGTTATGGAAAACAGTTTTTGAGAACAATTGGTTTTTAGTTGTTCTCTGAAAACAGGCATTTTTCAGAACATGAACAAAAAAAACACCCTCTTTTACCAAATGCTATTTCATTGCCTTTATGTTCTCGAGAATAAAGAACCGTTCTCAAAAACAGCAACCAAACAGCCTTTTAGTATTTATTGAGGATGTTCTTCAGCATTGAACTGGGTGGTGCTTGCCAGGTTTCATCAAGCATATGGGGAGAGGTTCTAACCTAATGTACATGCCCCAGAGAAATCAGAACCAGTGATTCCTTGTGGCTGAGGATGTCCCACAAAGTCCATAGTGCAAAGAAATTGCTAATATGCTTTTTTTTTTAATAATCGTGGATGTCAGACAAGCTTTTGCGTATCTCGACTAATCCCACAGATTTCTATAATTAACAATTGGATAAAACCTCCAATGACCACAATAAGGAACTCTTACCAGTGCCTTATAGACCAATTGAGCTACCCACCCCTCACATTAAAATTGCTAATATGTTTATTGATCACCGAAATGATGAAATTATGACATAAACTGTTGAAGCTTTACTGGACAGGTTGAGCAGCCCTAGAGAGCGAGCAGTGTGCTTGGTGATATAGCTTTCAAAGGGTATGAACTCTGGTGGTAGTGGTGGAGGCAGGGTGGTGCAATGATGTCTGGATACACACACTCTCGGCCTTAAACTGGTCGGTTCAGCTATGAACAAAAATCCAGATATTTGAAGATGGATTAAAGCCATAGAAATCAATTTGGGATGTGGAACGAGTGGTTGTATTTCTCCACTTGCCCTGGCTGGCTGGCTCTACCATTGAATTTAGAAAAGCATATTATAAAAATACTAGGACTACAAAGGTGCACATCAAAAGGCGATTTTAGCATCCAATCACCCAAGTAAAGCTCAATTCCTACGGTTGCTCACCCATCATCATATTCGAGACAGAGATGACAAACTGAAGTTTTCTTATATCTAATAAGAGTTGGGTATGAGTATTTTCCCATGCCAGCCAGGATCGAACGACAATTAAGGCAAGATACTTGTGACCAACCCAACTCTTCATTCAATATTGCTTGATTCAAGGCTGTAATGACGCACACATGACTTCTCATCAACTCGTAAGAAAATATCTCAATAGTATTGAGTTCAATTCCCCTCTACATGGACCTTCACACATTTTAATATTTTTAATATTACACAGTTCCATAATAAAAAAATTCTCAATTGTGTATATAAACAAAAACCCAAAATTTCCAACAATAATACCAACAAATAAAAAAAACCTACTAACTTCAATACAATGTTCATTGACTATCATAGAACACACATTAACTCAAAAAAAGCATATTCACCATTTATTTTTTAAGAAAACTATAAAATAAAAGTTTTTGTGTTAAACTACCCTACCTCAATTCTATAAAATCTAATTATTCGAATTTCGATATGACATCGTGGGGATGTTCATCATTTCGAGTAGAGTAACTCTACAGAATTTATGGCAAAAGAACATCATTTGACGGAGAAACTAAATGCCTTAACGCTAGCAGGGTTTTTCTTTTCTCACACCCCCCTCCCTTTTCTCCTTAAGCCCATGACTGGAGGAGTGACAGTGGTTGAGAGGGAAGGAAAAAAAAGGGCTTTTCCAACTTTTGCCGTAAATTAATATTTAAAAAATTGCAAGAGTAGGAAAGTGGGAAAAATATTCCTAAATCTAGCATGTGTCTTTTAAAAGGACACTTTCTCAAATTTTCGAATCTTTGAATTTAAACTGAAAGTCTCTTAAAGATACATTTTCTACATTTAAAAAAATTTACTATTATATTGAAGGTGTCAGGTTCAAGTGGCAACTTCTATTATTTTAAAAAATTCAATATTAAACTAAAAGTGTCTTCTCAAAACACTCTTTCCACGATTCTACAAAATCTACTAATACACTAAAGTTGTCAATTGAAGAAACACCTTTGCACGATTATAAAAAAACAATATTTATATTAAAGGCATTTATCAAATAAACAACTTTTTTTTAAGAAAAAAATTAAAATCTATGAGATAAAAACTAAATATTTACATTTTATCAAATTTATACATTACAATTTATTCATCATTTTATTATAATATACCCTATTTAGACCACCGATAATTTCACTATTCTTATAACATACTATTATAATTAAATTAAGCATTTGAAAATTTTGAAGTGTATTTTTAAAAGACACTTTTTACATGACAAAAATTTTAGGAATATTTCTCCCACTACCATAATCTGCAATTTATTTATTTTTATTAATTTGCCATAAAGCCTAGGAAAAGAAACCTTAACCTCCACCCCCAACATGAGGAGTCGAAAACATGCGATTTCTCTACCAAACAACTTCTTTTTGGCCCCAACTTTTGAGGGGTTACTATACTAGACATGAGGAACATTCCCATTGTGCTGGTCATAATTTTGATGGCTAGATTTTGTAAATTTGAGGTAGGATGGTTTAATCCTAAAACTTTTATTCTGTAATTTTCTTAATAAATAAATGATGAATTTTTGTTTTTTAAGTTAATGTTTGTTTTTTATGACAAAGGATGAGCATTGTATTGAAGTTATTAGGATTTTTTTATTTGTTGATATTTTTATTGGAAATTTTGGAATTTTGGTCATATACACAATTGAGGAGAAATTTGGATTATGGAACTACATATAATATTAGAAATATGAAAATGTGGGAAATTTACTTTTTTTGAAGTAGTGGGAAGCTGTGCGTGCGCTACTACAACCCTAAACAGGACAATATTAGGTGAAGAGTTGGGTCATTATAAAATTGTATTAGAGCTTGATCTTTGGACAAAGGTGTATAACGAGGATGCTAGGCCGGATTGTAGTGTCCTACATGGCCCAAGAGTGAAAGGTGAAGGTTTATATATGGAGGACTTGAACTCAACATTATCTAGGCATTTCTTGAAGGACATAGGTGTAACAAAGAAGCAAAATCAGGGTGGGCTAGTGATAAGTCGTGTGTGCGCCACTATAGCCTTAAACTGGACAAGATCGGGTGAAGTGTTGGATCGTTACAAAATGATATCAGAGCTTCATCTCTAAACCGAAGTGCTAGTAAGGACCTTGGGTCTCAAAGGGGGAGGATTGTAGAGTCCCACATCATTCAAAGAGTAAAAGGTGAAGGACCATATATGAAGGACTTGAACTCAATACTATTGAGACATTTTTTTGAAGGGTGTAGATCGAACAAAGAAGCAAAAAATGGGGTGGGCCGGTGGGAAGCTGTGCATGCGCCACTATAGTCCTGAGCTAGATAATATTGAGTGAAGAGTTAAGTCGTTACAAATGGTATCATAGCCTGATCTCTAATAAGAAATGTGCCAATGAGGACGTTATGCACTAAAGAGGGTGGATTATACTTTCCCACATTGCCCGGAAAGAAAAAGGTGAAGGTCTATAGATGAAGGACTTAAACTCAACACTAAGAAGACCTTTTCTTAAAGAGCATAGGTCCAACAAAGTAGCAAAACCAGTATGGGCTGGTGGGAAGCCCCGTGTGCACCACTACAGCCCTAAACTAGACAATATCATGTAAAGAGTTAGGTTCATACATGTTTGACTATTTGAAGATCCAAATTGAGTACTTCTTTTGGGCCTACCTCAATTTCTGTGTAGCGTGATTCATGCATAATTATTTCAAAGGAAACAAGGTCCTCGAAGTTGGGTTTGGTTGTAGAGGATTATTATTATTATTATTCTTGGTACTTATAGATAAAAAAAAATTATTATTATTTTTGGTTCTCAACTAAGTTGGGTTGATCTTTGTAGATTCTAGGCTCTCTTCCAACTAGTTGACAGATTCTTTGGTTAAGTGTGGTGCTCTTAGTATGTGGGTTTTTGCATGCAACTTTTGTCTCCTTAGTCATCTTGATTTGTGATCTTTGTTCTAGAGTTCTTCTAAATGGCTAGTTGTTTTTTCTTTTAATCAAATGTTGCGCGCTTTAATCTTTGGAGGATATCTCAAACCCGCTTGCCCCTTATAATTCATCTTCTAAACTTAATAGTTTTCTCACTTTAAACCATCCCAACCAATAAAAGATAAAAATAGATACAAAATCCATTTTTCCTCTCTTTAAGTACTGTTTTAACATATAATTTCAGAAAATTTTCTAAATAAAGCTATCTTCATATGAAGAATGACATCAATTTTTATACAGGGAGTTCTGGCATCTTCCTAATGGTTTCAAAAGGCAGACAAACAACAAGAGGAATATAATTTTCTTATCGGAACTCTGCAAACTAAGCAAGAAATTTCATGATCCCTTATATCAATTAATCAAAGTTTTCTGTGGGTATAAATATATGGTCAGCATCAGTGGCAGGGCTAGGAAATGGAGGGAATATGAGAACATATTTCAGCAGGAACAACATTTAATGAAATAATTATATATCATAATAGTACTAAATGAGCCCCTTTCAATTTACTCTATAAGGGGTTCAAACTTCAAATCCGCTTATTTCAATTTTATTTTTTTATTTCAGCGGGAACACAAGTGCCCCTATTGAGCACTATGTAGCTCCACCATTTATCAGCATAGCATATCACTAATATCTTAGAGCAGCAGTGACAGGCAAGGGAAACACGGAAGCAATAGGTTTGATTGACATATTCACCAATTAGAAATAATAGATTAGAGCAGCAGAGACATTGAGGGAAAACAGAAGAGCAATAGAGCTAGTTGACACATTCACCAATTACATATAGCATAGATAAAACAATCTAAAACAAGGCTATTGATGCCAAGAAATTGAAGCTTGCAATGGGGCAAAGCTTAAGATTAAAAAAGCTTCAGCAATCCACAGCAAAGTTCAAGGAGCCCCACTTTGTAAATACCTAAGCACAGCCTAAAGAAAATGCCTTGAGGTTTGAAGCTAAGCTAATAGTTGTAACATGTGCCCTGTATATTTACTAACACTCAAAAAGATTGGTTTTTATCCGCACACCGCACTCAATGCCTATGATTCGAGTCCAAAAAGGCTATTATTTAACATATTGTACTACAAAAACAGAATTTCAGCTTCAAATCTATATCCAAGTAATGCAAATTTAAGTCATTTCTATATTTCAACAAAAATAAATGCTGCTAAATTTATTCTTACTGTGAAGCATGATATTTGTATTAAACCCAAATCCTAAAAGCTTGAGCTTTTAGGACAGTTAGAGCTTGGTCTGGCAGAAGATATGGGTTCCAGACCTCTCGCTGTAATTTGATATTTGATCCTTTGAAAGTCCATGGTGGACTCCGTTTCGGTTGTTTGACTCTCGGTGTGCAGGTATGAGGCCCCAGTGAAAAACATGATATTCTTGTTAAACCCAAATCCTAAAAGCTTGAGCTTTTAGTTCAGTTGATCATTTAACAATATCTATCAAAAACATAAATTCGTGTAAACAACTCGAGTGAAATCAATCATGATGCTCACAGATAGATCAAAATTCCACAACAATTTCCAAATCTTAATCATAAAAGGAGGAATTTCATCTCAATGATCCACAAAGATACAAAATAAGTTATTAAATCTACTGCGTCTTTGTGAAACAACAAAAACCCTAAAAAATTCCACAAGAACACCGTTCAAAAACCTAGAGAGAGAGCACCGACATCTCTGACCTGAAAAAAGAGGGCAAAACATTATTATTTTTGGGGCGGAGTGCCAAGCAAGCTGGCATGCTGCATCTCGAGCTCGTTCATCTGCTGCTCGCGATCCATTTCGATGATAAGGGGGACGATGAGGATGAGGAAAGTGGTGCCGGCCATCCAGGCGGCCCTGCCGGTGCTCTTGAAAAGCTTCTTGGCGACGACGGCGGCGTCGGACGCGACTTGGCGGCCCTGGAAAAGGATCGGGGACTGAGAAATGGAGTTGGAAACCCTAGATAGAATGCCTTCGTTTTTAGGGTTTCGCCCCGGTAGCGAGCCTCTGCGACCCTGAGACGCCATGAAAGAGAGAGGTTTGAGGGTTCGTCGGAGGGTTTTGTGTGACTTCCAAAGGATTAGGCTTTATATATACCAACCCCATAAATCACCCTAGCAAAAATAAATTTATATTTTAAGGTGATAAATATTTTCTTCTAATTACAAAAATATATAGGAAAAATTCAAATAAATTGAATTAATTTTTTTTAAGTAGACAAACTATCACTATTATTATTATTATTTTTTTTTTGGATTACGTGGTTAAATTAAACATAAGTAAATATTAATTTTTTATTGAGAAATTGGCTTAAAAAAAACAAATTATTTGTAAAACTAAACTAACCTTGAAAATGTGAACAAAAATACCCTTAAAAATGTAAAGATAAAACCCCACACATGATAATTAAATACCCCATGGCATTTTGAAATGCCCATCCCTCATTTTTTAGCTAAATTTTCAAGGTATTTTTATCTCAAAGAGTGTCTTTTTATACTTGTAATTGGATTTTTAACAAAAAAAAAAAAAAAGAAGTTAATTTTACAATATTTTTTGGATTTATCTCATTTAAGCTGTTATCCTTTTTATTTTGAAAAACGTTTTCCTTTGCTATGATTTCACAAATTGAAACTAAAATGATGAAATTGGCGTAATAATTTTTTTTTAAAAGATTTAATGATCTCAAATGATTACAAATTTGAAATACGATAATTTTTTTTTTCTAAAAATGGTGGTTGAAATTTTGTTTGTAAGAATATTTTTTATGGACAACCTAAAAGGGTTAGTTCTGTTGTGAAATGATTGCAATCAAAGTTAATACAACCAAAATAAAAGTGAAATTAAGAAAAAATATATATTAAAAGAGAAAGAGACGGTTTTATTCTCTTTATAGGAGGAGACTATTTATAGGTTTTTAGAGAAACCTAAATGAGCATATAATCTCATTATTAAAGGGAGCTATTATTTACTTTAGAAAGATGGTCCATATTCCTTTTGTAAATTTATGGTCATTCACTCATTTTCTTCCAAAACTTTGACCATTACAAAAATTAAGGAAAATTATTAGGACTATCTTATTAAAAAAATTTGTCTAAAACCTAGTAGACAAAACTTGGACAAAAGAAAAATGAGTGCAGTATACTCACATTCAATTATTCCCCTTCATATCAATGTCTTTAGGTTAACCCATTCTGATATTAACTTTTTGAATATTAAGGTTGTTAATGACTTTATGAGCAAATATGCTAGATTATACATTGAACGTGTTTGGTGGATGTCGATTTCACCAATCTTTTGAAGCTTATGTGTATAAAAGAATTTGGTGAAATGTGTTTACTTCTTTCTCCTTTAATATAACCTCATTTGATTTGTGCAGTACATGCGACATTATTTTCAAATAATGTTGTCGGGTTATCTTTGATATAAGAGAGTTTGCATGATTCTCGGATATGTTGGATCATTCATCTTAACCTTAGGCATTTACGACTTCCTTTATAAATCGTTAGGATTTCTAAATCATTTGATGATATGGTCAACATTGTTTGGTCAACATATCTCCATGAAATTGCATTTTCATTGTAATTAAAAAGATACCTGATTTGTAATCTAGCTTTAAATGGATATGAAAAACCCTCATTTGCGTATTCGAGTAATTGTTGCTTTGTTTATTTGAGTAAAATAGACACATATCAGTAGTTCCACGGAGATTATGTAATACATGTTTGATGCAATTCCAATGTCTTCAAGTTGGAATAAATTGTATTTGACCAATTATTGACATAAAATACAATATTTGGACAAGTACAATTAACAAGATACATAAGTATACCAATAACACTAGGATATGGTACTTTTGAACAAAGTAATCTTTTACCATTTTCACAAGGACGAAATGTCACTCCCCGAAATCAAGTCCAAGGGTATGATTATCATTTCACACCTCAAGCTCGAAGTATGAAACGAAACAAACCTTCATCTTATAACTGGGTTGCGTCCAATTACCAAAAAACTGTTCAAAGTAAACGGTCAATATTCTAAAGTCATCAATTCTCATATCCAAAATTTCATATTAACAAAACTTTTCTAACTCTCAACACTCATGCATGAATTAACATAAAAGTCCAATATAAATATCCATACACTTCTGACCAACTGTAAAACCTAGGAAAAATTCAATTTTTCTGAAAAATGGTAAAACGGTAATTTCGGTTGAAAACCAAAACTTTTCTTGATCTCGGATGATGAAACGGACTTCACCATTGAATTCGTCTTGCAAAATCTATTTACCTTGTTGAATTTCGTAAGATTTCAAAATAGTTGGAATTTCAGGTTTTTTGAGACATCGGGTGTCGGGTGACACATGGCCTAACATGTGGTGCACTTGTGTGAATGACTCATATTGAGTTAAGTGTCAAGTGGAGGAAATAATGGGAAAAATAAAGCAATAATAATAATAATAATAATAAATAAGGAAAAGAAAATAATAATAATAAAAAGCATAAAAGTCAAAAAAGGAGTTAAGGGACGGAGGGGAGAGTGAGAATAGAGAGAAAGAGGAAGATTTTTTTCTCTTCGTTTCTCTCTAAGAACTACGGAAATCTAAGTTATAGGTTTTATCTAGAGTAAAGGCAAGTTGATCTACGTATTGTAAGCTACGCGTGGTAAGAAATCTAGAAGCCATCAAACTCCATAGTAGAACATTTTCCTACTTAGTTATTTCTAGCCTAAAGGTCATTTAATGGCTCATTCGCATCGTAAATCCCACCCCCACCTGCACCCTGATTCCTGGTAAGAATTTTTGGAGCTGGGTGTAGGAATTTTTAAGAATTTTCAGGATTGTTTTCGGATAGTCTAGGTTGAATTTCGAGACTGTTTTCTGCACATTCGACAGATTTTCTGAATCAAGTTTTCAACAAATTGAGACTCAAGAAGGTTTGGTTTTGATCCCTCGACCGATGCCAAGTTTTGTGGTGTTTTTTGGTATCACAGTAATTCGATGACGAACCGTGAAGGGACTAAGAGGTGCCCTGTTTTATATGGATCCGAGATTTAGGCTATTTTGTGTGTTATTGTTAAAAAAATAAATAACATGATGTTGTGTGTAAAACTCACGTTAATATATACTTGCTTGACGTATTAACATGAAAAATGTGATAAATGGAAATTATATGTAGGAAATATAATTATCCAAGTTTTATAAATGTTGCATGTAACTCTTATTATGCATGTGGCATGACATAACATGAAATGACATGATTGCATTTCATATGCACGGTCACATCGCGTCGAGTCGGGCGTGGGTACATGTACTGTTATTCACCATTCTTGGTGAATGTGTGGCATGACATTATATGTAGGAAATATAATTATCCAAGTTTTATAAATGTTGCATGTAACTCTTATTATGCATGTGGCATGACATAACATGAAATGACATGATTATGCTTCATATGCACTCCACACATCGCGGTCGAGCCCAAGCGCAGACAGACTGTTATTCACCATTCTCGCGAATGCAGGAGCTCGTAAATTGACAATGTCCAAAATGGAGACTCACGGTTGTACAAAATATTAATAATAAATTTCGTATGTTTAGGTGAAGCAAGATGGGGTAGATCCCCCCAGGGTGAAAGACCCAAATTTTATTCTCGGGTCGACATATGCATCCGCCGATGTTTCATTAAAGGTCGGAAGGCTACGCTATGGTCAAGGATGCACTTTGAAATTGGGTGAACCCAAATAAACACATGGGATTCGATAAATTAAAATCGAGGTTGTCCATCGGTTTAAGTCATCAAGTGAAACACCAATGACTGGTTTTTTAAACTTACACAGGAAAAGAGCTCCGCCTGTGACTCTAAGCCAGGGCGAAAGAGTTCATCTCATGCATGACACGGATTCCATATAGGATTGTAGCCATTTATACGGGAATATATTGATGTTTTACGCACGCCATTTCACGTGATATTTAAAGCAGGAGTAGCTATCAGAGGAGAATTTTTCTATTCGGCATTACTCACCCCATTGTGGGACCCCCTTTTTAGGTACAAGGGATGTACAAGGAGACGACGCTCCGACGAGTCCGTGATTGTGAAGCATACGATGTTACTGACAATACTTTTATAAAAAAAGTATTTTGTATGTAAAAATAATTGTAATTAAATTCCTTTCGGACTATCAGATAAATAGCTCCGGTATGTAACATGGTAAGAGGCCATGATCTAATTCTGCTGCACTGTACTGCCGTTTATTTTCATAATTTAGATTTAAATGTAAATGAATGGGTCCCGGTAAAGGGATTTTGTTTGCCTATTGTTATATATAGACTAAACCTCTCAATTTAACACCGATACAGGAGCCTTACAATTTTCCTGTAGATATGTCAAATTGGACTGGAGTTTCTTAAAAATATATAAAACTGGTTTTATGTTCTGGAATTATAAATGGGATTAGTCTATGACACTACAAGTGCACAGGTCATACAAGTAGTAAAAAAAAATGGATGTAAGTCTAAATATCATTCCCACAGAGATTGACAATAATTATTAAAATCAACTACCCCAACTACTCAAGAACCATACTATCTGGACCTCCGTGATACTGTTTGTCAGCTAACAATTAAAGGATAATTGTCCTAAAGAATGCCTCTACAAGCAAGGAATTTAAAAATAAAACGAATAAAATTATGTAAACTAAAATAAACTGGACTGAATCAGTTCTTTGTAAAAATGAACATTAACAAGAAAATACAGTGAAACAGTCAATTCCTGCATTGTATCCTATGAAGACTCTATCATGAATTTGGATCTAGATTTGTCAAAGATGTCTGATAATGTAGTTTGGATTTCTCCCTTAATTCACCAATTAAAGGTCCCTACTTCTCTCGAAGACATGGATCTAATCAGTCACTTGTATTCTGATCATTCTTTATAAGATCTAGGTATTTTTCTTTTTCAATACTTCATACTCATTTCTTAAGACTGCAGATTTCTTGCACCCCAAGTCTGGGTAAGTGCAAAACCTCTACAATTGATTGATGACTCCTCCTTTAAATCTGATAGAATTTTCCCTTTCCTGCTGGATTAGATCTCTAACACAGATCAAGACTTCTCCACCAAAGATTACAGGAAATTTCTATTATTAAAATGATAAATAATCCCCTTCAACTTCAACTATGAGTGAAATGGAAATTTATCGAAGTGAACTCTCAGAGCCCATTAGTTATTTAATAGTGGTCCAACATACCCACAAATTGAATGTTCCAAGCTCTCAGGAATCTCCATCTTTGTGTCACTCAGATGGCCTCCTGGAAATCAGAGCAAGATACAATCCTTGGAAGGGTATTCAAAACTACTATTGGGAACAATCAAATTAAGAACACATCAATCAAATAAATCCCTCAAATTCTAGGTACTTCCTATTGTTGTTAAAAGATCAGAATCTAACAATAAATTCAAACTAGTGGAAGATGCGTCAAAACCGCATTACAATAGACAATGAGTATTGATCATTTACACCATTGCAAGCCAATAGACTGAGAGAAACGACCTTAAATTGTCTAGATTTACAACTCAAAGCAGTACTGTAAAGAAATTGAAACATTATCAGCCTTCAACATTCTAACAACTGTTGGTCTCATCCGTGGAAAATGAAAAGAAAGGAAAGAAAGAAAGAAAATTTATTCTAAAAGGCCAGCGATCTTCCTCGCCCTCCTGCATGGCTTCGTAAACCGGCTCCTTTGCTGTGAAGTCATTTATAACCTTTTTGAAATCGGCCTCGACTCCAAGGTTCCGTATATTTTCCTAAAATCAATGGCCTGGGGCCATCGCTTTTAGGTCATGACTCAAAAAGCTCTGCCGCGACATCATTTGTGCTCTGGATCTGTCAAGTCTGTCGTGACCTTAGAAAACTGGTTGCAACCTTCTTTTCAGTTTGTTTTTGCAATTGTTGAGTCGCGACCTGATGTTTTCTGTTGCGACTGGTTTCTAGTAGTTGATTTGATTAGCAGTCGCGACTTGAATTGCTACTTCGTGACCATGTTGAGTTGCCAGTGGTGATGACTCTTGTTGCGACCACATTTTCTCTTATTTCTAGCAATTGATGTCGCGACCACAATTTCATGTCGCGACCTTATCATTTCTTTTCCCTAGCTAAATTATGTGTCGCGACAAAGTTTCTTTGTCGCAACACCGTTTTTGTTGTAAGACAATTTGGTCCCCGTCACGACAACTTTCTATGGTCTCCAAGTGTCTGTGTCGCGACCTCATTTTCTTATCATGAAACCGGCTTTTCTTCCTTGCGTCGAAGTTCGTCGCGACTCATTTTCGCGACCGTGCTCGCCCTTCCTTTTACCGGATTCTTTGTCGACCATTTTCGTGTCGCGATTAATTCATTTCGTTTGTCAGCCATTTCGATCCTTGGTGACAACTTCCTTCATGTTGGCGATATCCTCGTCTAGCTTTTCGCTCATGCAAGTTGCGACTCCAATTTTTGAGTTGTTTGTTTTCTTGTCGCGACATGGAAATTAGGTCGTGACAAGGTAGTTTCTTATCTCAATACCATTCCTGTCGCGACCTCCAAAGCATGTCGCGACCGTTCTTTCTTCCAACTCGCCGCGAACCGCGATTACCGCCGCTTCCCATCAATTCAGCTGGTTGCGACCTAAAAAGTGTGTCACGATTAGAATGGTCGCTCGTCACCTTTGCTCTGCGCTGATCCAACCGGTTTCAATGATGTTTTTAATCGGCTCAACTCATTTTATGTCGATGATGAAATCCTCGGGTCATGACCAATTGGTGTCCTCGCCATTTCGCTTGCAACATCAAATTCTCGGGTGAGACTCAAGTCAATCCAAGAGTTCTTCCGGTCGCGACATCAATTATCTGTTGCGATCAACCATGTCTTCTTTCTGTGTCGCGACCTCAAAAAGGTGTCGCGACATGATCTTTCCTTGAAGCGCCTTCTGTCTTAGTCTTAGCAAAAAAATTTTTTATGTCGCAACAACATTTGTTGGGCTTACTATCATTTCTAGTCGCGACCTGAGTTCTCTGTCATGACTTCAAAACTGTTGTATTACTGAATTATTTGTCGCGACCTCAAGAGTCTATCGCGACCCAGCTACTTGACCAGATATAGTTTCTGTATACTTGCTAGAATTGCCATTTCTTCAGAAAGTCTCGCAAATATAAATTGCAAAATTTCCGCGGCTTAATAAAAAGCAATTATAATAAAAAAAACATATCAAAAAAATGGATTAAAAATGAATGAGTTTTTTACTCATCAGACGTATATTGGGGGTATGGAAATATGGACCTTGTGGGGTAAATACTACTTATGTTGAGACCTTGGATGGGCTATGATTATACTATTATACATGTTGTATGTTAGGTAGAACTCCTCGAACTAAGGAGACTCTGCCCGATTTTTTTTTTAAATATGGATCTCGATAAATGGGACATAACAGTGTGGTATCGGGTCACCCGAAATCCACAGAATTCGCAGGTTGATTCGGTTGTCAATCCGACCTGGATTTGGGACGTCACACTTATCGAGCTAGGTAAACAATTACCTATGGAGCTTGAATGTGGGTATACACAAGTAATTCCTAAAATAAGCACAACTTGGTAACAAAATTTAGGTATACGAATACCTTGTGCTCCAGATCATGATTATCAGGTGCCATGCATTTCAGGCTTAACATGCCGTGTGATATGCGGTGATTTGTGCGAATAATATACACAGATTGTATATGGAACATTAGGTTGTATGATAACTAGGGTTCAGAAAACAAAGTCATTATTGTTGTTTCAGTCCATGGTTATGCTCATATTATACCCATCATGAAAAAGACAAAGAGAAACATATGCGCCAAGTTCATTACAGTTAGCACGCGGCACTGTTTGTTGGGATTCAATTATAAATGAGAACTTTATCGCTGAGTTTGATACTGGTAGAGTTGTTTAGCAAAAGAAAAAGAATGATGGTGATATACAATCCACAATCAACGCTTGGTTCAATGCACTTCATAGCAGTTGAAGCTGTTGCGGTCTGCCCTGGCAAGCAGTGGTCGCCGTCGTTCGCAAAGTCGGCATCAATCATAAACGCGTCCCCGAGGTTCAGAAAGAGCGATCCCCGCCTCAATCCAAGCGCAGCGTTAGTCGTCGTCAACGCAAGATACGTTAAAAGCAAAACAGCAGAATCCATCTTCGATCGAAGCCGGGAATAGCGCACTTCCGTCGCGACTTTCAAGACGTGGTCACGAATGAAGAAGTCACCAGTGGTGTTTAGTTGAACGAAAGATGAGAGCGCGCTCGATTCGCCACTTCAACCGGCACATGAACGGACGTCCATGGTAGATCTTTGAGTTGCGGCGCCCGCGCCCCGCCAGCACGGACTCGCGGTATTAATGTTCTCCACCAATACGTCAGTAACCAGATGCCCACCCCAGCGCAGCAGCACCGCGGTTTGAGTTTTTGCAGCGTGTTACGGTCAGTGGCATGGTCGGTCAGTTTCAGACTTCCAGCTCAACTTGAAAATCGCGGCGTCGCACCGGTATCATGTCGTTGCATCACCCGAGCAGCGCATGCTACTTCACGCTTTATAAGAGTAATAGTTAAACTCCGCATCGACCGCTTATTATTGCACGTGAGAAAGTTTGGTTTATGTTGAAAACTTCAGCGTCGTTTCGATAGTTCTCCCGTCGAACTGGTATGAGTGTCGGCGAGGTTTTATGCCAGCGAGATCTCGCGTGATTCTCGTCATTTGGCGAAACCCCTTCCGGTAATGTATTATGAGAAGATTTGACGTTGCCCATATGGATTGCCGATCGCATCGCGTCGCCATTATATCAGAAAGCAAGAGATCACGCTCACACGTGATTTGATCCGCGTGACCGCCCAAAGGTGGCTATTACGCCACCCAGACCAAAACGTTCATCAGTACGCTGATGGGGTCAGATCGCGCTCCAACTGGCGATGAGGGAGACGATTCTGAGTTCGCCCCGGCAGTCTTCGCGTTTGAGACGTTCCGGATGGCTGCGGCTCCAGATTGTTCGCCATCGTGACACTTCAGAGCGAGTTAGCACCTGACGCCAGCCAACGAGCCTTTACTATCTTATAGAATGGCACCAGCGGAGTGGCATGAACTGGCGTCCAGATATGAAATGCTAATATAATGTATCCAGTTACCATCTGTGAGCGTCATTCTGCTTACTATATGAACAACGATGAATATCCATATAGAAGGTATCTGCAATTGAAAAAGTGTTTAAACATGTCCTTCACCTGATATCCCAAAAACAGTATTTATTTACTGGCAGTCAGATGCCTGATGGATCTATGTCTCATGTTCTTAGAGGTCATTTGTAGTTTGACAATCAACCTATGATGACTCACCTATGATGATTTGAGTCGCACATGGTTCTTGCCTATGATTTGAATGCACTGATCAATGGTGATGCGCCAGTAGTTTCAACAGTTAGTCCAGGTATATTTCAGCAACCCAACATGAAAATTATGATGAGAGTCTCAGAACAGATCATCGGCCATCATCCCGTAATAAAAGCACGTCGTCAGGGTTCAATGAGTACCGCCATACTTCCCAGAGTGTTATGCCCGTAATCACAATGGGGTTCCGCCATGCACCAAGTCAGCCGTTGTGAGTTTGCGCGCGCGTTCATCCGGTCGGCAGCGACAAGTCCCGCGCGACTTATAGCGTCCATCGCACCGTGGCAGGTAGCGCCGCACAAAGCGTCGGCCGTCCGTTGAGCAGAATGCGCGGATCGTCGGTGTCCCGTCCACCATTTAGATAGATCCGCCGGAGTTCCACCGTTTTGATTTACTGCATCCGCACGCAAGAGCGCCTTCGCGATCTTTCTGGCCGTTCAGTATTGAAAGGCAGCGTTATACTTCGATCACCCACATCCGCCGTCAAGCTTTTAGCATCAGCCAGGTTGCCCGTTTTTAGTGGCGCGGAAGCGGCGCGTCGCCAGTTTGACCTGCGATCCACTTCACTGTCATAATGAGTACGACGTCAGAGAATATGCGAGAATAGTCAACAGCCTGATTATTTCGGTGGCACGACCTCCTTCGATAAATCGGCCCATTGCAGTAATGGAGCTATTCGCGCGGAGCCGCCCATCGATTGACGTTAGTTCGGATTACTACGCCACTCGGCGTTCCACGCGTTGGCGTAACAATAACACGTTGCCCGCCATTTCGCAACACCGCCAAAGACCAAGCTGATATTGGCGCCGCAGCGCAGCTCTGATCTCAGCAGCGAAGAGCGTTCCACCCGTACGAACAGCTTCGCAACACGTTAACGTCGAGCGCGTGATGATCCGCGAGGCTTCAGCATGAATCATGCCCATCCAGTTTGTCGGATGAGGTGGTAGGTCCGGCTCATCGTCCCATCTGGTTGATATACCCCCAAAGCGCGGGCCTGATATGTCGCCTTCTGTCACCAACCCGGAGAAGAGCTGCACCGGAGCACTCCGCGTCATCCTGAGTTCAGGTGCGAACACTTCCCGGGCGCATTTCCAAGAGTATATAAATATCCGTTGCCGTGTTTTCTAGCCGAGGGATATCAGCCCTTCAAGGTACTTCGAGAGGGTGGGCACGCTTGCTTATCTGCTGATGCTACCACCGAAGTTATCGTGTGTCCATGACGCTTTTCACGCTCCATGCTCCTAAGTATACCCGCATCCGCCTTAGGGTAATGATCGGGAGAGATTACCGTTGATAGATGGACCTTCGAGGAGGGACCGCGCGCACCTGATAGCCGTGAGACTGTGCTTCATGACGCAAGACCGTGCGGTTAGTAAAAGTGTTGTGGCAACACCGAGGAGTGGAGGAGGCAACATGGAACGTTAGGACATGATGCGGGCCACCTATCCTTTCCTATTTGAGGACGAAGGTGCGTGGTCTAATATTTGGCATTAGAATATTACTACATATGCCTGTGTTTGTGCTAAGTAAGATGCTAATTTTACGAATTTCATGGCGGTGTAAAGAATGTAAAACCTGAGAAAAATTCAATTTTTCTGAAAAATGGTAAAACAGTAGATTTGGTTGAAAACCAGAACATTTCTAGATCTCGGATGACGAAACGGACTTCACAGATTGAATTTGTCTCGCAAAATCTAGTTACCCTATCGAATTTCGTCGGATTTCGAGATAGTTGCAATTTCACGTTTTTCCAGACATCAGGTGTCGGGTGACACATGGCCTAGCATATATTGCACTTGTGTGAATGAATCACATTGAGTCAAGTGTCAAGTGGAGGAAATAATGGGAAATATAAAACAATAAATAAATAAATAAATAAGGAAAATAAAAATAATAATAAAAAAAAAATGAGCATAAAAGTCAAAAAATGAGTGGAGGGACACATGGGAGAGCGAGAATATAAAGAGAGATAATTTTTTTTTTCTTCTCTTTGTTTCTCTTTAAGATCTACGGAAATTGGATCATAGGTTTTTGTCGGAGCAAAATGCAAAGTTGATCTATGCATTGCAAGCTACGCGTGAGTACCAAAATCTTGAAGTTTCATCAAACTCCATGAGGTAGAGAATTTTCCTACTTATGTTATTTCTAGTCTAAAGGTCATTTAATGGCTTTGGATTTGCTTAGAGGCCTTAAATTTTAGTCCCAAATTTTTAGGGCTAAGTGTAGGAATTTTTAGAAATTTTTGGGACTATTTTCGGACAGTTCGAGCTGATTTCGGGACTGTTTTTTAACAGTTTGGGTTAAATTTTCGGGACTGTTTTCAGATAGTCTGGACAAGATTTTCGGAACTGTTTTCGGGCAGTCCGGGACTAGGTTGAGGTTTGGTTTTGATCCCGAGACTCATGTCTTCGGGTTTTGTGATGTGTTTTGGTATCACAGTAATTCAATGACAATCCATGAAAGGACCAAGAGGTGCCCTATTTTATATGGGTTCGAGATTTGAGTCATTTTGTATGTTATTGTTGGAAAAATAAATAACATGATGTTGTGTGTAAAAATCATGTTAATATATACTTTCTTGACGTATTACATGGAAATTGTGATAAATGGAAATTATATGTAGGAAATATAATTATCCGATTTTTATAAATGTTGCATGTAGCTCTTATTGTGCATGTAGCATGACATAACATGAAATGACAGGATTGCATTTCATATGCACGGTCACATCGCATCGAGTCAGGCGTGGGTGCATAATACTGTTATTCACAATTCTTAGTGAATGTGTGGTGAGCTCAGAAATGGGACAACGTCCAAAATCGAGACTCACGATTGTATAAAATAATAATAATAAATTTCTTGTGTTTGGATGAAGCAAGATGGGGTAGATCCCCCCTCCCCTAGGGTGAAAGACCCAAATTTTATTCGCCAGACATATGGATTCAATGATGAAAGTTCGCGGCAGCATCTGGTTACGCAAAGCCCGAGGTGAGACCTCAAAATTGCAACCCAAATGGGCGTGTAAACACACGGGATTTGATAAATTAAAATTAGAGGGTTGTCCAATGGTTTAGTTTCATTGGGGAAACACCAATGACCGGTTTTTCACACTTCTGGCGCCGTAGTGTAAGGGAGTCTGCCGACTCTGGGTTAGGCATGAGGAGTCTCATCTCATACATAACATTCCATATAGATCGTGACATTATATGTATATTTGATGTTTTACGTACATCACTTTATGCACTAGGTCGAAGTAGCTCTCAGAGGGATAATTCTTCTAATCCGGGCATTGCTCATCCCGTCAGGGGACCCCCTTCGTGCACATGGTGGAGTAGGAGACTCCGCGCTCCGACGAGGCCGTGATTGTGAAGAAGGCCTACATGTGACCTTGACAAAAGTATCTTATGTAAAAAGAATTGTAATTAAATTCTTTTAGACTATTGTATAAATAGTCGGGTATGTAAATATGGTAAGAGGGTTGTGATCGGACTCTTACGGACTATAATTAAGCGTTTTATTTTCATAATTTAGATTTAATGTAAATGAATGGGTCTCGATAAAGGGATTTATATTGGGGGTATGGACAGATGGGGACCTTGTGAGGTAAATACTACTTTTGTTGAGACCCTGGATAGGCTATGATTATATTGTTATACAGGTTGTATGTTAGGTAGAACTCCCCGAACAAAGGAGACTCTGCTTGATTTTTTTTAAATATGGATTCCGCTAAATGGGATACAACGGTGTGGTATCAGGTCACCCGAAATTTACAAGAATTACGTAGGTTGACAGGTTGTCAATGAGACCCCTGAATTTGGGGCATCACACCAACTCTGACATCAAATAATCCAAATGAACATAAAAAAACAAATAAACAAAGTCCATAACAGATTTCAAAATCGGAATCCTAATAATGACGAATCTTCAACCTAGCCATCACTACTCATAACCATAATTAGAAGTATCTGAAAAATAGTCAACAAAGGGAGAATGAGCTTGAAACCCAATAAGGTAAACTCATGCACTTCATGGATCAAACATCCAAACCACTTATTAAAATAGGAGATATTATCATTTATCATTTCCAAACAAATATTTTTGTCAAAGTATTCATATCTTCAAACCAAGTACTTCAATTTCATATCCAAACATTTTCATATCAAATACAATTAAAACATTCTAATAAAAAAATTTATTTTCTCTGGTCATCGAATATCAATACGATGTTCAGCCATGTGAGACTTTCAAATGGTTTAAAGTCAACTATTATATCCTGTTTACAGGACCGTATATTATCAACTATTATATCCTGTTGATGGACCAAATATTATCAACTATGAAATCTCGTTGACAGGGTCAAATATTATTAACTATTATATTCCGTTGACATGGTTAAACGATGTCAATTATTATATCAAGTTGACAGAGCCAAATATTGTTTAGTATTATATCTTATTGATAGGGCTATATATTGTCAACTATTACATCCACTTGACGGGACTAGATATTGTCAACTATTATATCACATTGATGGTATTAGATATTGTCAATCATTATATCTCGTTGATAGAATCGAACCAACCAAAGTCAAAAATATATTTTCAAAAATTGCATTCATAAAATAGAACATCTCCACAATTTCCGTCACACCAAAACATAAATTCCAACATGGATTTCACACAAAACATGTTTGATCCATATTTTAAGCAAATACACTGTAAGTAATTTCGAATTATACATATAGAACATTTAAAAAAAGAATACATTGATTTTCTCTTACCTCCAAAGATCACTTACAAACTTTGAAAAATACCCAAAGGAAATTATTTCACCTCCTCCTCACAGTCACGAGCATGGAATAATAGATCTATATAAGATAGTGTTTATGGTTCATCACGTGAGAAGATCTTATTGATGGTGTATCAATGGGATGTGGCTGCATGGAGCATTTTTCCCAAAATCTGGATGATTCCAAAGTGGCCTAATAGTGCATGATCCTAGTCCTATAGCAACTGTTATGTGTCAAAAAATGGTGGCAACCAGTTTCTTCCTCCTTGAAATATATTAAGCGTGAGCTTTGCATGGACTTATGCAGCCCACTTTTGAATGGTGGGACAATCTTTTCTTCTCCCATGGTCCAACTTAACCATAAAATTCCTATATTTTTTCCATTATTTCAATGTGTCCTATAACCACTTCTCACACATTCAATTTTTAACCATGAAAATCCAGCCAAAAGGTTTGTACATGCTGCCGCTATTTCATTCACTGAAACTCCTTTGCCGGTCCAAGCAAATTCATGATTTTTTTTTCATCAGCCACCATTCCCTTACTGCTCCATTGCATAAAAATTAATTATGTACAGCCACTACAACCCATCACTTCTCACTAAAGTTTGAACTCCACTACAGCCCTATTTCATTAATGCTATAGAAACACCATAGAATTCCACCAAATTTCAGCCATGAAATCTCTAATACAAAGCTTTGGAACCATCATTTATTTTTCCTCATAGTTCATTCATGTAAATAACTTTTTTGCAGCCATTTTTCTTATTTCATTAAGGCACGTTTTCAGTCATAACCTTTACTAAAATTTCAGCAAACATGGCCTTGAGTTTCTGCCATAATCTCTTGGGGAATGTATGATGGCTGTCTCGTTCAACTCACAAAGTTTCTTTTGAATCATCCAAAAGAATCTTTCTTTTTCTTTTATAGCATCCCAACAAAATATCTCCTTTCCTTAAAGAAAAATTATCTCTTTTCTCAATCATCGAGTCACCTTTTCATCAACACAGTAAAATATCAGCCCGTATCCCGTTTTCCAATGCATGGAGAAAATCGTAGTTGTCTGTGTGCATGAAGGCTGCCCATGGGGATCTTCCTTGTCGGTTGATGCTATCGTGAGTGTTGGGTGAAGGCAAAAGAAGTACTTTTCATGATATCTCAAGGCAGCACACTCTACAAAAAAATTGAGGCTTTCTCAAAGACATTGCTTTTCCTCAACCCCCATTTGATATAGCTCCTTCTCTTCTTCATGATCTTTTTTTTTTTTTTAATTTATATCAAGGGTTTACCTATGAAAATTACCTCTATACCCTTATTCTCTTTATAAAATATTTAAATTCTCTTATAAAAATTCTAGGGTGCTACACGAAATGAGTTATTTTTTACGTCAAATGATCGAACAATCATTAGGGAACTCATTCAATGTGCTTTATCCATATTAAAGCGATTTAGGATTTTCTTAATATAAATTGATTGATGAACCAACAATTCATTTGGAAAATGCTCGATTTGTTAGCCGAGACAAAATTTTGTTTATCTAAGATTTTTCATTTCAGATTCTCTTCAAATATTGTGCAATTTCTATGAGCTCTTTAGGAGTCCTATTAAGATTTAAATCATCAATATATACAACAATAATTGTAAATTTGGTTTATGATTTTTGGTTTCTTAATAAAAACGTATGGACATATAAAGTTATTCACATACTCTTCTCTTAGTAAATATTCACTAAGTCGATTGTACTACATACACTTGGATTGATTTAATTCATATAAAAATCGTAGTGACATTCATGAGACACATATCCAATCATTCGTAGATTACTAAGCTTATTAAAAAGCTAAAAATGATTGCATTTATGACAAGATAATATATTTCACCATAATCAATAACATGTCTTTGTGATAAACTTTGGGCTACCAATCACACTTTATATCTTATGATATCATTTTTATCATTGTGCATTTGTACAAATTGGTACCTAATAAGCTTTATGCTTTTAGATGTTTTGGACTACAGGTCGAAAAACTTCTCATTTTATTAATGAGTGTAGTTCTCATAGCTTCTTTCCATTTTGGTCAAACATTTTTTTTTTTGTATTCTCTTACATTTTGTTGTTCGAGATCTTCATCATATTGTATGATGTCTAAGGTCACTTGGAAAACAAAAATATTGTTAATAACGTCGATCCCATTTTCACTTTTATGCACACAATTTATTGAGATCTCACAATTTTTTAGGTTTACCTCTTTAGGGGCTATTTTTTAATTTCCTACATCTTCAAGGATTCCTTGTTTTATATCTACAAGGATTTGTTAGAGTTTTAGACCGAAATAATTTGTTTGAAAAAAAAAATTATTAAATTAGTTTGGAAGCCAAAATAATTGTCGAGTAGTGCGTATTTTGGCTATTATGGATAAGCGGCAATTGGATTTATAGAGTCTCGAATCACTCTGTCGTCGACCATGGAAATTAGTGTAAAATTTTGAATTTGAATGTCATTTATGCGTAGACGGAAGCGATTGAGCTTTTTCAACATAGCCTTTGTCGGCAGTGGAAATTAAAATTTGCATTATTTTATGCACCTCTCGATTATTACAATATCGCAATAAACGTAGAGGCGTGTGCGGCCCATATCGCGATATTTAAACAATTGTTCAGTAAACTCCATATCATGAGATAGTTGCAACTAGGCATTCACACAAAAGCAGCATATTGCACAGCATTATCGACTAATAAAACTTGCAAGATGGTGGGGGAAACGCATTCTATTGCAGCATGCAAATGTTTTTACCGGTTCCTCATGAAGGTTAATCCAAAGCACTTACGTTCGCTTCCTGCTGATGCTCCATATCATGAAGCGGTCATGATATGGTACTTAAGTACACAAGTTGAAAAGCTCAATTGTCGTTGTCCTTGACAAATGACATTTATTAAATTTTCTGTTTGTTGTGATCATAGACCATTGGTATTTGAGTCATTTGAAAATTTCTGGCACGGTGTAAGTGATCATAGGCGTTGGCATTTGAGAATTTCATAAATCCGATTATCATTGTCATACTTAGCGACATTATTCACTACTTTGGTAATTATTTTGGCTTCCAAACTAATGTAATAATTTTTTTTTCAAACAAATTATTTCGGTCTAAAACTCGATTTGTTATTCATCATGTTCCTATATTGGTGCTTTTTGTTTTTTATATGCTTCTAAAGGGTCTGTTGTATATTATGTTAACTAGGGAACTGCTTGTTCTTATGTGCGCCGCATGAAACCTCACTACTATGTCTCTCGCGGACTTCTCATTTACAAAATAGAAAAAATAAAAATGTTAAGACATTTGATTGAACATAATAAAGTTGAGATATTAAAATAGAAAAAATAAAAAAAGTTTAGACACTTATTTGAATGAAGGAAATGGTTTGTATAGAAAGAACTCTCGTCTTGGGCAGCTTGTAATAAAGTTGAGACACCATTTATGTAATAAAGTTGGCAGCTTGAATGATTGAGCCAGACCTCAATGGTAATTAGATTTTATATGTTAAGCAATCAAAATGGAAGTTAATATTTATAGAATTAATATCTTTAGATTTTTATTTTTGTTTAAATTTAACAATATAAAAATACAAAGAAAATGAGATAACATTTATAAGTAGGAATAAGGTGCGTAAATGCCCATGACTTTTTGTCATACGTCTAATCTGGCCCTTAAAATTTTTTAGGTCTAACAATGCCCATAATGTTTTTGTTGTGACACACTTATGCCCCTACCGTTAACAAAATTAATAGATGAGCAAATGAGGTGTTAATGACGTTGGTATGACACCCTCATGTGCATTTATAGCTGATGTTACACCTTCGCACATGTTTTGTTTTTAATCCCAAACGTTATTTTAATCAAAATGCCCTTAAGTCTCACCCGATACCCCCCCTCTCCCATCAATTTGGATCTCTAAGCATTCACCCCTTTTATTTCTCCATGTTAAACCTAGTTTTTGCGAATTGAAACCCTAATTTTTCTCTCCATTTTCTCTTTCGTGAAACCCTAAATGATTTTGCAGTGCATAAACTCTTCTTCCTCATGAAACCCTACATAGGTTTCTCTTTGTGAAACTCTAACTGATTTGTTTTACTACTCGTAATTCTCTTATATAAGAAGCATCATTATCATTTTCTTCTTCGTCATCATCTTCTTGTCAATGATCAAAATTCTGGTAATTACAGAATTATCGGTAACTTGGTTTTACGAAAATATCAAAAAAATTTCCACGGAAATTTTAACACAAAATATCAATAGACTAAAATTGATAAAAAAAAGTCATTAAAAATTATGAAAACCCTTAAAATAAACTTAGAAGTAAAATAAGTATCTTAATATTGTTTTAGATCATTAGATTAAAGAAATTATTGGATAAATATCGGTAAAAATTTATCTAGAAAATATGGATGAACCAAAAAAATTATTAACAAGTTCTTTAAAAATTAGAAAAACTCTTATAAACAAAATTAATTCATGGAAGATGTGAAATAATATTAAGAAGGTGCATCATACTCGATAAAACAATATTTTTCTCAAATTTAAACTTAAAAGACTATGTAGCCCATTTGGTAGGTTGCTTGACTTTCCAATTTCCATCATCTGCTAGCACGTACGATACGTGCTCCCCATTCTTTTATTTATTTTTTTCATTTTTTTCTTTCCCTGTTCTTCTCCACCACGGGTCCACAACATTAAATTGGAAATTTAATGGTATTGGAAATAGCTACTGGATGTTTCTTTCGATACCCATGGAAACTGGAAATTTCCCGACATTTTCAACCTTGCTTTTTGTTCATTTGTCTTCTTCTACCACTTGTTCAGAGTAAGAAGCACCCATGTTCCCCTTAGATTCAAAACAACAACAATAGGGATCTCACGAATCTCCTCAAAACACAATTTTTATCGCACGAGACATGATTAAATATTTCAACAAAACTCATTCCCTCAATTGAATTGTAGAAAGAGAAGAAGGAATTTCGCATAGAAATGCAAATCACTCACAACTATAATAGACAATAGCAGCAATTAGGGCTTTCTGATTTTAGGCCAATAGCAGTAATTAGGGTTTTTTGATTTAGGGCGAAACAAATGAGAAATCAAATTGAGTATGAAGAAGCAGTTGTAGCGCACTGAAGGAGAAATTGAGGGGAAGGTTAAGACTCCAAAGAGAGGAGAAATGGGGTATCTACTATCTAGATACCATTAAGGGCATTTCAGTTAAAATAAGGTTTGGATTAAAAAATGCATGTACAAAAGTGTCATGTCATCTGAAAAACTCATGTGAGGTCATCACATCAATTCGTCTCATTTGTTTATCTATTAATTCCATTAGTGATAAGGGTATAATTGTACCACGGTAGAAACGTTCATCATATGAATGGAAATTTTTACAGTACATCGACCCCAACTAAAAGTAAGACGTAAGCCGCAAATAAGAATGAGACATGGGATGCCAATAAAACAGGTCATACTGAAGGCCTAAAAAGATAACTATAAGTTATAATTATAATTTTACGTACTCACTGGGTTACTTTGTCATCTTACATTGAGGCATTTACACAACTAAAGCCGACGACACCTGACGGCTATTTTGTCAACCGCAACTGCGCCACACATAGACGTATTCGACAATTAAAAAGGCGACTGATGACATTTATAACCGCAAATTAAAATTATACACGACTACTGACGCTATTGGCCAAGAACTGGGTGCGCGCATTGACGCGCCATATTTTCACGTAACTAAAAGGTGGCTATGAATGGGGGCATCTTTTTAGCTACAACTGGGTGGCACACTGACGGTGTTTATTTTTTAGTCACAACTAAAGAGTAACCATTAATGCATTTTGATTCCAACCAAAGAGGCAACCATAATTTATTGTGGCTATGGATGGAGAAATTTTTTGGATGCAACTAAAAGGATGACTATGCATATTATTTCGCACAAGAACTTAAAACGGGCGACTATTGATGTGACTCTTTTCGTCACAACTAAAAGAAGATCACGTAAAATGCAAGCTCCTTGATAATAACTATGTTAGAATATTCAATCACGAAGATACAAACCTGACGGACGAGAACTATCGCTTTATTTTTAAATTAATTTAACAGATTGACCCATTCTGACGGTTAAATGCGTTGAAATAGCATTAAAACAAAAAGATTCAACCAAAATATCCAGATTACAAACATCCAAAAACTACATCAACCAAAACGAAAAGATTTAAACAAAATATCTGCTCTTCGACAGCCAGACATTGTTTTTAGCTCAAGAGCTACACCTAAGCTTGAGACTGTCGTACATATATATACCATGAACATAAGTTGCATTGCACATGAAGATGATTCTGGAAATTCCCTCTCCCTGTCCCTATCTCTCTGGAGTCGCATATAGAGGCACATGATGAGATAAAGAAAAATATATCGGTGACTAAAGATATATTATCTACCATATAGAAACTATCATATAGTGTTAAAGTTCAAATATGAGAAAACAAAATGCAAGCAAAATAAACCCAATACAACACTAAAGCCATATGCAAATATTTACGAATAATAACACCATAATGCATATGATAAAAAAAATCATATTCTCTCATCAGAAATTGTTTGAGTCTTTGTGGATTCCATAATGATATATTATATTAAAGTGCCAATATGACTTCAGTGGTTTCTCATTGGTTATTATATGTTCAGACAGAACGAACAGCTCTCATTTATTGAAGAACAAAAATTATAATGTGTAATATTGCATGGCCTCTTTTGTGAAACCAAACAAACCGATAAATTTCCCTGGCGCTGCCATTGCGTGGTGCTTTCCATTTTTACTCATAAAAGTGCTGGTTTCCATACTCTATACCCCTCTCTTTTGAATGTCATTCTAATTTACCCATGTATTAAGAAGTCTAAGTTGACCAAATCAGTGTATATAATTATTCTTGTTTGGATCAAATCAGATTACAATAACAATTTAATTTGGTTTGTGTGAATGATTAAATAAAGTGCAAAAAATGGATAAATGATGATTATCGATGCTGGGTTTCAGTGGGTATGTTGTTGGATCTCGATGACCTATTCATTATAAACAGCATAAAGCTGTAATAAATCCTGGCCCGCATGATCCCGAAAGTTGCCGAACTGCGGCCGAAAGCAACTGAAGTGTACTTTGGAGCTGAGAAACTGAAGTGAGCGGTGAAATTTCCGCAGAAACGCGATTAACGCAAAACCTTGGCAAAAATAATCAAACAAACCGGAGTCAGCTGATTCCATATCTTGTTTTGTTGAATAAGATGTATCATTGTACCTATTGTTGATTTTTCATGTTGATGATTAAAACTGCTTGTGTGGATGTGATGTTCCATGCGGTATATCGTTTCAATGTTGAAACTAATACCAATATCGATCTGGGTAGTGTTGCTCCGGAGCGGTTCAATTCTTGGTTGTCGTGTTGTGTTGGCGTTGGCTCACTGGGTTCGTCTTGTTTTCTGTTATTTTCTGGTGGTTCCATGTGGGGTTTATATGAAAGGAGACGAAGCCTCCATGTTTTGGTATATCAGCTTCACAGTCAGCTCCATTCTTGTTTGTCATCAGCATTATTTGTTTGAGGCAGATTTTGAGGGTTATATCACGGATCTATCTATTCTTTGTCAGTCTACAGTAATAATAGCATGTTGAAGTATGGTGCCTTTTACTTCTCAATGGGTGGATACAAAAAAGTTTCATCATTGAATGCTAATCCTTAATTTATGATTAGAAGTTGCCAAATCACTAAGTAACTAACTATGTTTAGAAGTAACCTACCACACAATACCAACATGAATCATCAATAAAAATTTGAAGATCTTTAAACTATACAGAAGAATCATTCTGATCTTATAGTTTAAATCAAAACAATTAACATTAAAAACAGATAGTGATCCATGCAACAGCTAATAAGGAAGCCACATCTCACAAATTAGCTATCAGTTATACTTAATTCTGGTTCAAAGTAAAAAAACGAACTCCTGTGAGGCGGAAACATGCGTTTTATCATCAGCTAAAATCTTTGCCAAAAGCGAACATATCACGAAACATATCTAATAGAACTAAGCTGTGAATAAAATAAACTGTAGCATAAGATTCCAAACATCAGCCGATTTCAGCGACCAATAAACAACCGCAAGCACCCCCGAAACAACGGGCCAGTAGCCATAACTGGACCGATTGGTCTCAGCGTGAGTCACATCATTAAACCACACAAGGCATACCTGGATCCATTCTCAGAAGGCGTTTGGCGAAACGTGTTGTAAAAGCGAGCCGGCGGTATAAGGTAAAATTGATTGATAAAATTATTGGCAAGAAACGAAAAACGCTAGAAAATCACGGCATGATATATTCCAACGAAATCAATGCTAATAATTAGCGGGCTCTGAAAGAAACTAGAAAAAAAACGACAATATCGTTCAAATGGTTGGCGTAATCGCGTGGTGGTGTGGTTGAGGAGGGTTGTGGATGGATTTGATCTTTGTGATTTTGTAGAAGCTGGAAGGTGAATGGGTAAGGAAATCGAGCTTATGGGTTAATGTCTGGTACACGTGGGCGCTTTGCTCCAATGGATGTTTGAAACCTTGATATTTTGAAATATGTATTTGAACAGCTTTGGATTATATATATATATATATTCCATATATATATATATATATATATATATATATATAATCATTTTAAGTATATGTTTTTGCTCTTATAATGAATGGAGGGAGGTTTGTTGAGGATATTGGCGTTATATCAAGAATGTTTGTTTCCTTAATGAATTTAGGATATTCTTCTTTCAAAGATAGTAAATCAAATAATAAATGTTTTGGATCTTTTTGTTTTTTAATAGAAAATAATAATGGTTATTCATGTAAAATCTATAGTAATCATATCTAAAACAAAATTATGTGTTAATTTTAGTAATTTAAAACAGGTTTGGTTGTGTTCTTCACAATTTATTGTGTTCTTAAATGTTAAATTATAGACTCCAGTTTTCTGACTTAAATCTATTGATCTGACTACAAAGTATCAGCAAGTTTGTAGTTATGTAGTTGGAAGCCAGTGCAGTGACGTTATCTGTAACCCTGATTGTGACTCAGTGCTCACCTTCTCTGGAGTCATTTTTAGTTGCGCTCAGTTTTACTTTTATAGCTATGAGACATTTAGGTTAGGAAATGATCTTATATCATTATCAGGTTGTTTTGGTTGAAGTCAAATGTATCATAAATATGATCATTTTTGGTTGAGATAAATCACATTAACTATTAGATCTTTTCAGTTATGACGCCAATCCTATATCACTTCAGAGTCACTTTTAGTTGAGACGATGCCAATCTGTTTATAGAATCGACTTGGTTAAGGCCAACGATCGTATCCTTAGTATAGAGTGGTATGGTTGAACCATCTAAATGTTGAAATTAAAAATATAACAGTGCAGTTTTTGTCCAACTAGTAATGTCTCTCTCAGTCACTTTTCTTGTAATTATTAGACATGGCATGTGCAATAGAAAGATGTTGAAAGATCAGTGTTTCAAAAAGTTTAAGATTCAAATTATTAAATCTCATATTAAAGTGAAGACACACTCTTTCTAGTGGTGTAGCAAATTAATGTAGTATGAAGAAAGAAAAAAACAGGCAAAAATTCTTCCCAGTTATATTAAGCTGCAATAAGAAAATATATAATGCAAAAATTTGCCTTCGCATACAAGCTGAAAACATGGTGATATCATACAGTTCAGTATATATAACTACCGAGAAAAGGCAGTTTTCTCATGTGATATAAAATAAAAATTCAACTTTCAACTCTTGGAGTTTAAAAATGGTGCATTTTTCCAAAAAAAATAAAAATCTGTCAGAAGGTAAAAACAATGTTTTCAATATATTCATAGGTGACTCCATGCAGTAAAATGGTGTTTCATGTTATTAGAGAAAACAATGTCTCTTATAAATGTACCACCTCCAGAATCACTAACTATTGATTTAGTCAGTGTTGTGACTTTTTATTCTATCACCAGATGTTACTTTCATTTTACTCTCTTCCTACTGCTTCTCTCTCTCCTCCATTACATATGGTTAGGTGTTCGTTGACACCCGTTTGAGCCGCCTCTTTTCATTGCCGTTTCTGGACTATCACGGTCAAAGCTATTTTCAATTTGAATCAAACCAGAAAAGTAAGTTTTTCCGGATGGGTTTCTTGTTTGCCTCTGTTTCTGGTTCCTCTGTCTTTAGTATTTCTATAATTTTTATGAGATGGATGGTTACAGGATAGTATTTATATTTGGATTTAGAGACAAAAAATACAAGATTTTCAAATGGGTTTTTCATATTTTATTAACCTGCATCAGTTCTATTCACGGTTTGATTTTGGTGGAACTATGGGGAGAGAGAGAAGTGGTGGGATCCTAATGTGGGTGATTTTCTTCTTTTGTTGTTATATTTATTAGATGATGTTTCTCTTTGTTGAATATTATCTTTTGTATCTGTATTAAACTATTCATTATATATATCTCTTAGTTCAAATCTATAAGTTGTAAAATCTTTCAGTTGTAAAATAAGAAGAAAATCATTTTTCATTAACAGCTCATTTTTCAATGTGGATGTCGTTCTTTTGAAATTTTGGTGTTTGGGGCAGGCGAGAATAGGCAAAGCCATCTCTACAAATGACGAGTCCTCATGGCGCTGTTGAGGGTTCTTGAATCACTTTCTTCATATGGTATTCCACTGTTGGCGGTTCTTTTTTGAACACCAGTTCTATCAATTAACGTGTTTTGATCTTTATTCTCGTGTTATCACAGTAGAAGGGCAGATAATCATTGTCATCTCATCTTAAAATCCCAAGAGTTATCAAAACTTATGATAGTGACGTCAGTTTGATCTGCGCCTCTTGAAGTGATTTCCCATAATAGTGCATTAAATTTTAGCTATCCATTTTCGGGATAAAGAAAATGAAACCATGGAGAGAAGAAAGAGCAGGCAGGAGCTTGTTCAGTGCCACCATGGTTTTATCAGTCACTGTTAACCAGCACGAATATATTTAATTAAATACAATGTGTGACGTTCAATGTTGTTTGCAGGTTTGTAACATCATTCTCTCAGCGGGTGCCGCGGTCTCATGAAACAATGATTACATTCGGAAGCCATACCGGAGCGTGAACCGAGTTTTTGACCCTGAACGAAGTGTTTTCAGCGGATCGGAAAAATTCCGTTAGCTAACATGGCGGTGAACCTCCTTATAGATATGTTTTAAAGTCATTAGCCTCTTAGACCGCGGCAAACAATGTCCATGTGGTTCCGAGATATGGGTCATGACAGGCGTGCGAATCACGATCTGACCTGAGGAGTGTTTATTCATTTGACGCTTGCTATGGTGTGGGACTTTGCAGCGTGGCGTCTTTGAGTTGTTTTTGCCCATATTTTGTTTGTGAATTAAGTATTAAATATAAGATGTCATTTATAAATCATTTTCAGTGGTAGATCATGAAATAATCATCGTCGTTGGATCACGTGTTACCACAAATAAATCTCGAGTGGTCGTAGTCCCGTATGAGTTGTTGTTAATGAGAGTGTTGTCATGTTTGATCATTTGGAGTGAGGATGCTGAAGAGTTTCTATATGCTATATCAGGATAAACTTTCTTAACACAGTGATGTCTTTGATTGTTTTCCCTCATCTGATTTTATTTTTATATTTTAACAGTTGCTTTAGAAAATAATCATATTATTATAAAAATATCTCAAACATATTTGAAAATATAGGTTTAAGGAAACTTCAAATTCACAAAGAAGCTATTTATTTTACAAAGCAGTATAGAACCGTGTTAGAAAAAAACTGTTACCTAAAAATTGTTTCTTATAGCTGTTTCTAGAAACACTTACCAAACAAGGAGTCTCTCCAATGTTTTCTCTGAAGTTCTGTAATGTTTGCTTGTTTTTGTACCAACAACATTAAACACTAGGCTGCCAAAATTCATGATGTTTTCAGACAGTGTTGGATGATCAGAAGTCAGACAGATGAGTCATTTGAAGTCAGTCATTCAGGAACATAATTGAAACAAATTCAGACATCAGGACCCAGGGTTAATTAACAGCAAGCATTTGGCAGTGGAAAGGCAGGTTTGAATTTACTAACCTTAGACTCAAGCAAAGGAACTCTAGAGAACCACCACAGCTGGGACAGAAACCATGTCCAAGAAAAAGTGGAAGTCATTCAGTATGACAAGATGTATTTCAGCGGGTTCTTTATATTATATGCTGATTCAGAGAGCTTTGTTGTGAAAAATTTATGGTTGATTCTCTTGTGAATGTGTGTCATGTTATGGGGTGCTGTGGAAAATTTCATATGTCAATGAAAATATAGTACTTTAATATTGTAAAATATCCCAAAGGACTTTCTATATAATCTTTAGTGTGGTGACATTCTTATTTTTTGAGGAAACGGATGTGATTTATTCAAATATAAAGTGATAGGAATCAAAGTCTGAGACCTTCTTCCCAAACAACCCAGGATCTACCATGTCATAGAACATACGCTGCCTTAGCTACAGCATGGTGACAGTGTTATGATCGTGCTGACAATGAGTTGTTCCATTTGTTGGTCCCAGCATGGTGTGGTCTGTAAACATTACACCGGCGAAGCTTAACTACCATGTTTGAGAGAATCGCATCAACAACCACTTTTGCATCCATCTCCACTGCCGGGAAGGTGGTTTTAAGCCAAACAAGTGGGCGGAACCATGTATAGCCCTCGACTGCAAATGCAATGAAATGGGTACTGCCTGGCGAATCACCGTCTTTGCGGAATTGCGAATACACAGCCCTTCGATCAATCCTCACTATGTTTATCTCAGTTATAATCTTGTTAATCTTTGTTGTAACATATCATTTTTCTGGCATTCTGTAACATATGATTGTGACGTGGCAACTCATGTTTAAAGATTCAGACTTTGTTATCAAATCATTGCGTGTTGTGTTTTCCATAAAATAAATCAATGGAAGAGTGAAGAAGGCACATGACTGGGATGTTAAAGATTGTCATCCATTTTTTTATTATTTTAACAATTTTGAAGCAGAACTTAGAAAGAAAAAAATCACAAGAAAATGAATTTTTCATTTTGATTCTTAATGAAGACTATTAAATGAATCAAGTCTATACTGCTCTTATACTCTTAAAAACCTTGGGTTGTTTTACAACACATTTAAAAATACATGGGTTTTGGTTTAAATTCAAACTGTCAGACCAGTGAGGGGTTTCATTGAACTGTTAACCCACCGTTTACCATTAGAATACTAATAATCATCTTTAATCATATTAAATGAAAATGACATCTCAAACGAAAATGGAAGTTTTTATCTTGACTTTAACCTTATCTCTACCATTGGAATACTAATAATCATTTAAAATCATTTTAAATGAAAATGACATCTCAAACGAAAATAAAAGTTTTAATCCTAACTTTAATCGTTTCTCTACCATTGGAATTCTAATATTCATCTTAAATCATCTTAAATGAAAATGACATCTCAAACGAAAATGGAAGCTTTTATCCTAACTTTAACCGTTTCTCTATCATTGAAATACTAATAATCATCTTAAATGAAAATGGTATCTTAAACGAAAATTGAAGCTTTCATCTTGACTTTTAATAGTTGCTTTACCATTGGAATGATAATAATCACCTTAATTCATCTTAAATGAAAATTATGAAAATGATATCTCTTCCATTTATCCTGACTTTAACCGTTTCTATACCATTGGAATACTAATAATCATCTTAAATAGAAATATGATCACAAACGGAATGGAAGCTTTCTTGTACGTGACTCTTATTTTATAGACCAACAATAGAAAATCACCTCATATTGTGAGCCCCACTCAGTCTCCATGCCCTGGCGAGACGCTGCAGTCAATAGGTTTAATCCACTCTACCGCTGTAATTTCTTCCTCTCAAGACACAGAATCATCCCAAAGCTTCATAAGCTCCAAACCTTACAATCTCAATCCCAATCTTAGTTCCATGTCAATAAACTTCTCGGTCTTACCTATCTAGTCTTTGGTTTAGCTGGTCTGGCTACTTACATTCAGAAACTTTAAACACGATTTCATGTTAATGGCCTATCGTGTTGCAAGAGAATTTGTGGGAGATGTACTACTACATGAGTTGCCTGCTGAAAACAACATAATACGATTCAACCCCATTCTTCTATGATTCCCTTTCCTTTTTTCCCTTTTTTTAATTCATGAAATGATTTGATTTTTATTTGCAATGATTAGACTAGAACAAGGTTGATAAAGGTAGAGTAAGGAGGGGTTGAAGATGCAATGAACTCCACTACAAAGGGACAGAGAGATGATGTCGAGGTTTAAAGCAACTTGTAACAATCATTAGGGATTCCAAGGCTTGAAGAAGATAAGCTTACTAGCCTTGGAAGTATTCTGTAACCAGTATTGAAGAGATACTGCACATTACTACTTAATGATGAAATACAGCTAGTTTGTTACTAAACGTTGGAATAAAGTAAATACCATGATTGTTTTGATATCTTTTTCTTAAACAAAATCAAATGCAAGTAATCTTTGTGCATTTGTATATTTTTGTTTTTTCATGCTTCATTCTTTACTAATATTCTTTTTTTTGAAGATGAATTTAACCAAATAAGAATTTATTTTTTAAGTTTACTGAAGACGAATTATAGCTTATTTGTGTTAACTGAAATTGTAGATTAATATAATCAGATAAAGTAGGGTGTTTGATACAAATTTAAAGCAACAAAAGACAGAGCTATGGATTATCTTTATTTTTTAAATGAATGAAGATTAGACAAAAAAGTACTCGGATATTCATAAATTAGGTTATTTCAAAAGTTATTTATTTCTCTTTGTTTTTAAAAATATTTCACTATCAATAAAGTGACGTGGCTATCCATACAGATAAGAAAGAAGGGAAAATATAAAATTTTTACCACCAGGTCGACAAAGAGAAAATTAGCTACATGGACCTTAAAATACTTCCTTTAATTCCTTAAAAAAAACATAATTCCTTAATAGTATTCCTTACCATTATATTTGATTCAAGCTTGAAATAATAGGGCGACAGCTCAAGAGATTTAGGCTCCAAACGTCAGATTTAAAAAAGTCGCCAGATTTAAATAAGCCTTTTAATTATCTCAAACGCAAGTTCAATACATCTAACTCATTTCCTTTAAAAACACGACTAGTGTTCTCAAGGAATCCATATTATAGAGGAAATTACCTAATCAATTAATCAAGAGATATTTCTTAATTATCGTTTCATCAATTATCCTCACAATCTTGGGCTTTACGATAAGAAAAGAAAATCTCTCACCCAATAGAGGTGAATATCGTATCATCCTCCAATGTGAAAGATACTATTCTACGCCATCATCCAACCGCAAAGTTTATCACGATCATCCATTATAAATACCGTGCCACCCTATTTAGAAAGGTAATACACAAACATATGCACAAACTTCATTCCCTAAGCAGCTGATTTTCTCTTCCACCTGGAAAAGAACCTGACTTCAGGTGATCTGAGAGGCAACCACGAGCCCTCACGATCCCTTTTGCAGAGCTCTTTATTTGCAGAGGATTTGAGTCCCAGAAGATAGCTGGACTGATTTCAATATTCCAACACGCCCAACCCAGCTCCAAGAAAGCATCACGCTAGCTCGTTCATGGGAACGACAGGCCTTTGCAATAGTTGAGTCTTCGGGGCTGATCGATGGGGTCATCTGGACAGCAAAGTAGAGCTACGCTAATCCTCCATGGATGCAAGACCGGTACCAGGTGACGTTGGACACCGACTCTCGAGGCATCGCTAGAAATCTGTGGCAGTTAACACGTGACGAGGTGAGGCTCACTAGCCAACAACCAACACTTGTCGTAAAGAACGGCAACTCACCAGCAAGAATTTCTTCAGAGTTAATGATAAAGTCTTGTTACCTCGGTGAAGAGAATATCCTTCAATCTCGCTTTAGAAGTTTGACATAGAGAAGGAGAAACCAGCTACACCAGGAGCATGATCCTACTAACCAATTCTAAAGGACCGCGAATGAGAGAGGCATGTGAACAACAAAGGCGACGGGCCCATACTCTATCAATAGGAGACAGAGGATGGTCGGGAGCAAAGGTTGACATCTAACAAGAAATCTACTACAAGAAGGAAGGTGAAGGGCGAGCTCCATTCCCATGTGACGCCTTTGGGCAACAAACCGAACTCCTCATTCACAACCGGGGTGTCGACTCTCTCTTCCGACAAAGTTCAATGCCACAGATCGATTGTTGATTTAATCAAAAGACCCCATAAACCACCAATACATACAAAAATCGTATGGAATCCACACAGAGAATAGACCTCAGACGATGTAGATTTCGCTATCACACTAAAGGGCCCAAGATCGGCCTGTAACAGACATCCCGTCGCCTTCCATCTCTTCGCTCACAAGCTTTATCGTGACTGCCTCAGCTTTAGAGAGATAAGATGGATAGAAGCTGAAGTATTGCTCAGACCACAAAACGAGCCTTTAGAAATCCCAGGTCATGTTCAAAGGTTTAACGCAGAGTCATCAAGGTAAGATATTCCCTGACGAGAAGTTCGCCACACATTCTTACCATAGGCTGTGGGTGCAATGAAAAGACCACTGTTCCCCTATCTCAGAACTTTCAAAGTAATGGTCGAGGTCCCACTTAAATGTAAAGCATATCAATGGTGAAGAAGCTCATGTCCAAGCAAAGAACTTATCGATATTTCTAAAAGGAAAAGAGCAAGAACAAAAAAGAGAAAGAAGCCCCAAGAGATGTATAGGATAGAGTCTCAAGGAGGAGTACAGAAATGCAGAGCGTCTTTTAATAAGACGAGGGAACGCTGGGATTACAAGGGACCACTCTCACTGAGGTTGAAGAATTGATTTACTTGATACAATACACCCTCAACACTTCAAGAATGCAGGTGTCTTACGCGAAGTACAAATATGAAAGGTTTCGAGGCCATCCCACATGAAGTCGACCGCTTTAAAAGAGACTACGTACCAAAATACCTGAGTCTGGGGTAATAGGTCAACATGACCGCATCCAGCTGAAGAAGATAGAACACCCGATCCACAAGCATCTCTGGCCACATGTATAAAAAGGGCAGAACAGTCCAACACCACTGACCATACGAACCCTGGGCTCGAAGATCAACCAGCTTTTGGGAGGGAAATCATGGTTCTGAGATTTGCAGAGGTGAGAGTCCAACAACAAAGAAGGCCCACTCACAAGATTGAATGGAACTGAAGGTTAAATAGACCAATTTCCTCACCGGATACTACCATAACCTTTTCTGCATTTCAACATGGAAGGTCACAACATCCCTATAAGATGATCGACCCACCTGCAGATAAAAATTTTCATGTGAGACAATAAACTATCTGACAGGTCCTTGGTCGATAATAAGCTTCACTGAGACTGTCTTCAGATTAATCTGTGACAAAATGAGACATGGAGAACTAGAGCCAACAACGTCGCCACGTGGTTCTGTGAGAAAGAGTACCGTCTCTAGGTCGATATAAAGCAAGTCATTTCGAGATCTCTGCTGTGCCACAACACCATGGGAGATTTCATAGTATCTTAATCTACTACAACATGTTACCAGGGTAGGCCCTCTCAATGCCATATGGGTCGCTCCTCGCTTATCACATGGTCATCAAATTTAACTTAAATGATAGAATGGTCTGAAAGAAACCATCAGATAATCAGGAATGCTTATTCAAGATTAGAAGGGGGAACACAATATACAATATCTGACATGACGAGTCGACACGCGAGACGAGGTAACCACTCGACCGTGCCTCGTAAGAATTTTAGATCAGGATAAATGGCAATCAACTAAAATTAATCTCATCACTAAGAGATAGTAGTCCAACCAGCGTATGGGCACTGAGCCCTCCCATCCATTTCAGAGCAGCACATATGCATTTCTCCGCCTCCCGGAACAGAAGACATTAAGGGCTCGACCCAAGAAGGATTACCCGCCGTGCCAACGGTCAATCCTCTATCATAGTTTCCCATTGCCAAAGAGAAGGAGTTTCACCCGAAGATAGAGGTGATTAACGAAGAGGCCTGCAGCCTCCACAGCCGTAATCAGAGAAGCAGAGCACACCTAATATTCACTAACGCTGTTCCAGCCAAAAAAGAAAAATGAGAAGGTTGGTATTGACTTCACATACACTGAATGTGGCCTGCCCAAAGGATAGCTTCCCTACCTCGACATCTCATAGTGTACGCCACTACCGTCATGAACTCCTCGCCTTCATGGACGCTTCTCCGCACAACCATATCGTATGGACCCCAAAGAACCAAGAGAGAAGCATTCCTTATCAATACCGGTCAGGGAACCTGAGTCATATCATGCAATGCCCTTCGCATCGAGAGATCGCAAGAGCCACTCTACTAAAGGTCAGGAACATGATGTTCTGAAATAAATTGGAACATCTATGGAGGCATATATATAGACTGTTATAGTAGAAATGAGCAGCTTCTAGCTCCATATAACTCATTTGTACTGGTAAGGTTTCTAGTCTCAAAAGCTACACATTGTTAACCCCACCAAATGCGCTTTCGTAGTCTCCACGTGAAGTTCTTAGGGTTTATAGTCAATGGGCCGAGAACATAGTAAACCTTATAAGATAGGGTCGTGGTTATGTCGCTCCGTTAAAGATAGTCAGAGCTCATTCAAAGCTCAGAAGAGAAGAGTCAGGTCGAGCCGCCCAGATTCAGTGGGCCACTTCGACAAATGTCACCCTTCTTTCCGTGCTCAAAAGGCCTTCCCCGGATGCACATCACAAGAGGCATTCACTAATTAAACCACTCAAGCTCTCCTCGGCCAGGTCTTTAGAGGAACTCCTCACTCTCTACTGTCAAACGTTTTCAGATTTGAGCACTAGTGTCGGTCCCGTGAAGAGAACGATTACAAGGCGCAACAACCACTATCATTGCAAATTCGAGCCTCAAGGGGAGCAGAGGGGAGAGCATCAGATGCAAAGATCCACAAGCAGAACTTCACATCCAAAACTCGACCTTACTCCGGGGTCATGACCACAAGTCCCAACCGAATACTGAGGAGCAACATCAGACAACCGAAACCTCCGAAAGGTGATGAAGTAAATATGAGTTAAGTGAATTCAAGATCAAAATAAAACCGAGAGGACACCAGAAAAGGCGCATCTGCATTTCATCATGGAATTCACTCTAGCATAATAGAGGCTATCCAACTGGCACCCGACTCCCCATCCCAAGACACTCAAGGATCAGGCCGCTAACGCCTGATGAGCTAGCAGCAGGGTGTATCGATCCCCACCTCCTCCGTACCTGACAGATACGTGAACAGCTCCCAGATCTCTGGCCTGCTCCAATAATCCAGCCGACATGAGGCCATCATAGCTGGACTTAATCTCACCCACTCATGAAAGGCATCACCGGGAGGGTGAGCAAATGACTCCCAACCGTGCAAGCAGAGAGAAGACCCTGCGGTGTTAAGAGGTGAGAAGATAGATCTTATATCTCAAAAAGGCGCGAGTCATACAGTTTTCATGAAGTCAAAAGTCAAAGATGGTACTTAAGAGCAAAGCACTCTGAGTTAATGCCTTGGCAAAAATGCATGACAAATTCACAAGAAGACCTCGCATCGACACCGCTAAATACCTTCCGTAACCCCTTAAGAAGCATCGACCACGGTAGAAGTCTCCCAGGATGTCCGAATCGAAATAGAGATGGACTTCATCCGGGATTACTTGCGGATGGTACACGCTAGCCACCCAAAGGAGGCATCCAACCGGGAGCGTCTGATAAGATTCACCGCTTCATCTGGGGACTCTGATAAACGAGAAGCTGGCGTTCATTCTGCTGCAGGAAGGAAGACACTAACCACATTTAGGAGGTACACGAGGGCACAATGTGGCAACTTACATCGGAGTCAACCTTGGTAGAGAAAAAGACGAGATAGGGAAGAATACTGGTTTATAATGCTCAAAGATTTAGCGCGAACCGGGTTAGAAAATGCAAATTGGTCAGAGCATGCTGTGATCTCTCATCTCCCATCCGAGTCACGACGCTTTACTTGGTAAGTTCGTCGAACAATGGGGCTAGACATATCAGACCTCTACCCATTGAATGGGCTAATAATTATCATTGCGGGTCGTGACCATTTTACCAATGTGGGTCGGCTTTAACCTTAGCAATAATCACATAACGTAAGGTACTGAACTCATTCCACTGCCTCTATAACATGCAGTTCGGGATCCCGAGAGGTCCCTGTCTTATGGCAATGGGAAACAATTGACATCCGTATGTTTAGGGGATTTGATACTGAGCCCTAATCAAGAACTACTACTGGCCCCTAACTCATCTACAATCCAACGAGCAAGCAGAGGTCACTATATGACTCTAAAGGCGATCGAAACCAGAACCGAAGACCAAAAGGAAATGGGCAGGAGTACCTCCCGACGTATTATGGGCATGCCATGGTTCATGAGTCAAGAGAGGGAAGACTTGGAGACAGAGGCCCACGACGAGAGGGAGAAGATCCTTGAGCTGAAGTCGGGCAGCCTCAGACCATTTGGCCCAGAACATCCGACTTCACGAGTTTAACAGGCATGCAAAGCATCACTCAGGTTTCTGGGCTTCACCTCCTCGCCCCGTGGATCGATCGGCCCAGCACTCACTACAAGTACTAAAGCAAATGTTGAAATATCCTATACCTTGAAACTGGGGACAAACTGAAGTAAGAGAGTTTCATAAGTTTTGGTAGTTTGGATAAGAGAATGCCAAGGTGTCCTATCATCAGCGATCAGACTCAATGACTGGCCACTGATGAAGAAATAACGCTCCTTCCAAAGATTTGCAGCTAAGATGGAAGGTCCAATAATCAACTCATGGCCGGAGCGCTGGAGATATAAAGAAAGCCTTCACGCCTCCTTTACACCGGGCTAGTCTGAGAGCAGGGTACATTTGAACACCCAGCCTCTCGGCCCCTAAAAACGACTAACAACCCTGACCAACACCCTGTGGTCGGGGGAAAGCCGAGAGGGCAAACATCAATGTCAGCGAACCCTTTATAAAGATGAAGAAGGAAGTGAGCTATTCTAACGCCACCTCAAAAAGCACACCATTCAAGTAATTGGACGAATGTAGTTGGTCGCTGATGTCGTGGCACCAAACCCAGGATCCCAAAAAGGGTGCTCATAATAATGCAAAGATCTCAATCGTATAAAGAACTGGACCACTGTGTGGCCCATGGCCCAAGATTAGCGGTAACCAAATATTCAGAGAGAGTCACAGATACCAAATTTCATTAATTTTCCTTTTTGTTCCATTCTATAGAGTGCTCTCTGGGAGAACCTTGAAACCAATTACAGCCAAAATTGTCTGACTCCCCATTCACCATTCGAATGACGCCTACAGGATTACTCCTGCGCAATAAGGAGGAGCAGGTTTGGGACTATAGGTGGGCAGGCAGTGGAATTGCTGAAAATGCGTAACTCAACCAGTATCGCCTAAAGTCTTCAGAAGACTTTGAAACCAAAAAGACATAGGGAAGAAAGACGCACTGGCGCCATAACAAGACGAGGGACACCACTTGCCAGAAGATATCATGACCACTCAAAAGCAAATTCCGAACAATAGCCTGACAAAATCAAGAAAAAGGAAGCCTAAACTCAGAGGTAAAAGCTCAAGAACAGTGGAAATGTATGCAACGGAACGCTTTTACGAAGCTAAGAGCCACAAAACCAAATAAATAAACGCCGTAAGATCGAGAAGGTCAGTTGTCATAAGATTTATTATTATAAAGCTCTAATCAAACTCTTAGAAGCATATCACACCCGATCCGGAGCGATATGTACTCTTGTTCACGCCGCTTAGTCAAAGGCCGGGGCAACCATGGATGAAATAATAAAGACAGCCCAAGATCAGACTAATGTCAGGATTAAAAAGCTGGCTGAATTAGCGATAGACTTTTAATGGTATCCTTCTAAATGTGGCCTCAACTAAGGGCCCAACTTTCGCCCCTTTAAAAGACTAGAGCCCAAGGACCAGATAGAGGAACACCTTAATCTCCCATAAATCAGAAAGAAGATATTTCCTAATTATTGCCCATCAATTATCCTTACAATCTATTACGATACAAGGAAAGAAAATCTCCTACACAATAGGAGGAATATCGACATTCTTCCACAGTGGAAATATATTATCAATAGTCATCATCCAACTAGAAAGTTATCAAGAATTATCCATTGTAATACCATACCACCCCATCATTGAAGGCACGCAGACATACGCACAAAACTCTTATTCCTAAGCTAGCCTGATCTTCTTCACCTAGCAATCCTGACAGATCATGATGAAAACAGTCGATCCTTTGCTCTTGTTTTGCAAGAGGAGCCAACGCCTAGAGATAAATGGACGGCCAAGAATTCCAAAAGACGCCTCCAAATTTCAGCTTCATCAAAAGCATCATCATATTTATTCATAAATACTCTTCTTACCACTTGGTCTCATTCCTTCACATTATTTATTATATAAAAACATATTCAGAGCTTTCTCCTACTATAAATGTTGGCTGTACTTATTTATTTTTATTTATTACAAATATTTTACTTCAACTTACTTATTCTATGTGGCATAACTTATTATGCCAATAATATTAATCAATAACATCTTATTACTATATTATAATTAAAGTGTTTAGATGTCAAACAAATTGATAACATTATATCATAATTAATTAGTCATAAAAAAAATCCTATAACCTTACCTAAATAAAAATTTTCAGGTAAAAGAGAGTGGTGGTGGCTATCCGCAACAGAATACAAGAAAGATATTTAAAGAAAAGAAGAAAAAAAAAAAGAAAAATATAAAGTTTGTAACAAATATGCAAAGAAGAGATAAAAGGGTAATTTTTGTTTTTCTATCTAATAATCTTAAATATTTTGTATAATTTTTATTATTTAACTTAATCTTTATTTACTATTTTTTGTTTTATTTCCACAACTTCTAAAATAAAACATATTTTTGTGGTAATATTTTTGAGTAAAATATTTATATGAATTTAGTATTTTGTGCTGGTTAAAATATTGTTTTAAAAGCAATTAAATTTTTTTTTATCTAATTACAAGCGCCCAGTTTTACTCTTGTGAAGATTACCAGTGCCACCTTTAAGGCAGTACAGGCCCAAAGCAAGCATTATACTAGCCTTATATACTCACAAGCTGATAAGAAACTACTACAAAAATACAACCAGACTCTCACGCTAATTTCAAATTCGGAGATAAAATTAATTTTTTTATAAATAATATAAATTGAACATTTGATACCGAGACGAGGTGCTTTGTTACTGGTATGGTAACAATGGGACAGAAACAACGTTACCTTACAGTTAGAAAACACTTACTTTTCTATTTTTAGATAGTGCAAGAGTTTAATTTGAACATTTTAAAGTGTAAAGAGTAAATGCCAAAAAATATGAAATTGCAGGATTGATAATGCATTATTCCTAATTAAATTAAATTTTATATTTTTTTGATAGTGTCTCATGTGCTTTAAGCACGTACACTTATTAGTATAATCAAAGTTTTACTGTACTTTATATATTTTTAAATTTTTAAATTTCCAGATACAGATGCAGATAATAATAAATAAGATTGAATAGATATAAAAATTAATTTTATTAATTTTAAACATATTTTTTCTCTCAATATTTTTTTTCTAAATACCTTAAGTGTTAAAATTTTATTGTAATAAAAAAAAAATTTACAATCATCGGCACAATTCAAAAAACTTCATCTCATTTCCTTTAGAAACCTAGTTCATTTTGTTCTTTTCTTCTATCTCAATACTGAGGGTTTTGTTCTTCAAATCAATTCTCTTTTATCGCTCATCCACTTGTATAATAGTTGCCAATAAAGCTGATGCGTATTATTTAAAGTATTTCAAATTTTTACGTATGCTTTAATGTTTAGGTTGAGTTTGCAATACGCCGACATTGTGTTATTATACGACGGCTGATTATTCTCGTCGATTTTCATTCAGGTGATTTAGATAATAGAGCCTATTGCTTCAATTAAATAGTAGAATTATATCAACCTCGGATCTTGGGAAGTCAAGCCTTTATGTTTTTATAGTTTATTTATTATTCAAATATAACGTATTACTGTTAATCAATAAAATTTTTCTTTAAAAAAAAGAAAAACTTTGCATGTTCAAATAGAGCCTAAATGATTATAGAAATATTACATGCAAATATTTGAAAGAAAATATCGAAATATAGAAAATTATGTAAAATATTGTCTACTTTGTTATTTTAAATACTTATGAGAAATATTATTATTGTTTATCCAATTTTTATCTTCTATTTTCAATCAGATATCATTCCCTATTATTCTAATTTTAAAAATAAAATTATTTAATATGTTCAAAAGTCCAAACATAAAAATAATTTGACAACTAAATTAATCTAAAAATATAAAACATTTTCAACATGTTTCTTTTTCAATAAAATAATATTTAAAAATTATATTTAACTTACTATTTTAAGTATAAATGAATCTAAAATGTCTACATAAAAATTAAAATAAATTCACAGAAAAAAATTATATGTATTTTAAATTTTAAAATTTAAAATTTAAATTTTTTTATCCAATTCTTGATATAAAAATGTTTTGGAATAATATTAATCTCACTGTCTCTCCCCTCTCTTCTTGTCGACGTCGCTTCCATTTTCGCTTCCACACTCCTTTTCTTCTCTTACTCTCATACTCATAGATTATTGTTTCGAGTAAATAGATCCAAATCGAAACAATTTCAGAAACCCAAATCAAATTTTGGATATTCAGCAACGGTCTTCGCAAATCAAATAGAATCAAAAGTCTCTCAGTTTCAGAAAAGCTAATCAGAATTCTTCTACACGCTTCCTCGCCCCTCTCGTTTCAGGTAGCCCCTGTCTCATTTTCTTTCATTTTTTCCCATCTCTGTTTTCATCGCCTTTTATTTTCTGTAATAATTTTGAAATATGTCATTTTATTCGTTCTCGTTTCAGGATTGCACATGTTTTTTTATACCATAAACCCTAGAAAGTTCATAAATTGCTTTTGGATCTTCTGTCCCTGTTTTGGCAATAGTTTAGCTATAAGGTAATTTGGATAATTGATTTTTGTGCATTAGATGTAATTTTCCTCAACATGATGGATGGATTGGAGATATTGGCCCCTTTTCTGTGTTCAATGCCGAATATTTACCTACCTATCTTACAGAATTTAAGTTGATTATTCTCTTTTCGTGGAAATTTCTAATTGTAAGAGGTTGATCCATAGTTTGTGTTGAATGTTGTTAATTATGTTTTTATTTTATGCAGATAGTAAGATTTAGAGGTAGAGTATTAATAATGGATACTAATGACTGACGGAGAGGCTATGTCATCTTGAACATGAGCAGGTATGACTATAACTGAGATGAATTAGTAAACAAATATTATAGATTATATTATACATAATACGGTTTTATGTCAGATATTTCTATATTTGATGAGGAATTAGAAGAGATGTGATATATAACAGAACTGAAGAGAAATAAGAAAAGAATAATTAATTTGAAGAATATTAAACACTATTTAATGTTAATTGAAATTAGCTTCTATTTAGAATTAAACTTAAAAAAACACTGGCTAAGTATCATTAGTAACTTAGAAAACATTTATTGTAATGCATCTAGTTAGTACATTAACTTATGTACTGCAATGCATCTTGTTAGTCAACTGCAGTAGGCCGTCTCCATCCCCAAACACCACAGTGTGGTCCACAAAAATAGCCTTGTGGGCTTTGGAGGCACCCAATCCTTAGACAGCGGCCCATAACTAGACTCTAGAGAAAATTAAATGAGGAGTCTTGCAAGGCATGGGTCTCGACTTGGCCCAAACCCTTTAGCCTGCTCCCAAATGTATTCAGATCTCTGAAGAGGGCACCTCAACCGCATTAACATTTCTACCCACAGCTGCATAGGCTGCTTTCCTCTGTCTCCTTCCATCAGCTTGTCAATGTCTTTGGTCTGCAGCAATGCCCTCTTTCTTACTCTATCACCGGCACGTGATCCACCCCTGAACCTCCAAAATGAGGCTTCTACCATCATACTTATTTGTTTATACTAATTATCATTTAATACAGTGCTAGTTCTTATTTGCTTTTGAAATATTTACAGTACATTTTGATTTTGTTTTTCTAGTTCTCAATGGCCTAACTATAGTTTGGGAAGTTGTAGCCACCTTTCCGTACTCTGTATCTAGAGCTCCCCATTTAATTTACTGGCGGCGAATTAGAGAAGGGTTCTTAGAATTAAATGTGGGAAGGATGTTACTAGGTTTTGTTATCCTCATTTCTACCATTTTGGTACAACGGGAGGGAATTTTTTTTTTGTCACTCATTTATTCACAGCATGAAATGGAATTAGAGACGTACTTTTAACACGTTTTCATCTATGCCAACCACGCTGAGTTTGTTGATAACTACCTGCGCAAAGTGGGTGGGCTTTATTTTAATCTTTGTTTTAGTTTTAGTTTTAGCTGTGGTATGTGATTATAGAGCACATACATGCATCAATGATCTTCTTCTCGTTAGAGTGATTTCTCAAAGTTCTCTTGAGCTTTTTGGTCATCTTTGGTATTTACCTTGTTCCATTGTCTATAATGCTAGACAACTTTTAGTGGCTGCTATGAGGGTTAGCAGAGTTGTTTTTGTCTTATGTATGCCTTTTCTGGTCCTTTATCTTTGTACTAGATGGAGAAACAATATAACTAACAATTAAAGAAGGGAAGAATTTAAACACAAATTCATTGACCAATTACCAATAACGATGCTTTCCTGGAAAATAATTCAATGAGATTGCCATCCACATGCACAATGTCTTTATCAGATTTTTATATTGGAAAATTCTTTGTACCATTGAAGTGCAGCTTCTATTTTCTGTCCCTCTCATTAGCTAAAACATTCACGCTACTTAATGACCACTTGAAAATGACAATATATTTAAATGAGAGGGGATGTCTCAAGGTTTTGACTATTGTTTCAGGTTGTTACAAATGCTGAAATAACATTTGAAGGGTCTGCTTAACTAGTGAATGTTAAACCTAATAAACTTCCCTTTAATATTTATTCTGTTAGTAAATTAGTAGAAGAAGATATAGCAGTGGTATTATTGCGAAAGTTTTATATTGCTAGTTATATATAAGACTGGCAATTTGATTGTTAGCAAAGTTTTTTATTTTTTTGATAAGTTTGATTGTTACCAAAGTTTTAAACATTGTTCATAGCTTTATGTTTCTCTGTACCAAGAGGACATTGTTTTGAAGTTTTATTAATGAAGAAGGGGTTATATATTTGAGATCCTCTTGCAGATATTCATGTGGATGTCTGGTGTGCACAAAAATTTTCGGACTTCTTAGGGTTATAAGCACTTTATTGTTTGATGTATCGGCTATTGTCATGACATACTTCTAGCTTCACTTTTCTCCCAGATCAAGTGCAGGCGTAAAAAATTGAGAAGCAGATGATGCTGTCTAATTTTTATTTCCATGTATTAATTTTCCTCATTTTAATTGTTTTTCTATTTCAAATATTATCAGGACTAGGTAGTATTTTCTCATTGTGAATCCGATGAAGCATATTTTTAAAATTATGGCACTGCTGGTAGCCGTCTCTGCCCTTTGGATTGGTCTCCTTCAGACATCAATGGTTCCACAGAGCTACGCTTTGTTGGTGACTTCTTGTTTCTAGTTCTTATTTTGTGTGGTTATTTACTCTTTGTTCTTGATTTTCCTTCCTTATATTTACATTAAGCATTATATTCCTGCTGTCATTTCACTTGCAGCTACCTGTCTATTCCATTGTGTCACTAGGATGCTATGGCCTGTTAATGGTTGGAGTTGGTCTTATGCAGTTTCCAACTTGTCCTCAAGAAGCAGTGTTGTTGCAGCAGGTATGTTACTTTTCACTTCCACTTTACTTTGCTAGATCATACAAGTTATGTTCAGAAAACTTGTTTAAAGGTACCATAACTTTTTAAACTACTTTTATTTGTCATTTCAGTTTTTTCATGTTCATCCATTGTCCTTGTGCAACCTTATTTAAATACACCATTTAAAGGTCTTGTCATTTTTCTGAAAAAAAAAATTCATTGTTTGTTATCACGTTACATGTGGTTAGTGTTCCTATGCTTTATTTTCCTTGATGGATAATGAAAAACAGTTGAATTAGTAACAACAACAATAATAATATAAATAAAAATGACCACAATAACAATGCTAGTAATCATCATAGTAGTAATACTCATAACAGTAACAAAAATAATGGTTAATTACAGAGGAAGTTTTTATTCTTTACCCACTTTGAGAATTAAGTTTCTTTGATATCTTGTCTTGGGCATATCCAGTATTTTGAATCTAGAAACTATGAGATGGTATGTGATTGCTACTCCAGAATGCTTTTTAATTTTCTTTATTTTTTTTTATTGGTACACCTTTTATTGGTCTATATTGGTGCTCAAATTTGTAACCTCCCACATTCCCACCCCAACCCCCTTGACACTTTGGCTTGAGTTTAAGGGTTACATTTTTATGTGCTTCGATGTTAGATGGTTAATGTTAATGGCTTTTCCCTTTTATCTATCAAAAAAAATTGTTAGATGATTAATGTTCTATGAAAATGTGGAATATTTTGTTTTATGGTGCAAAATGAAACCCCAACAACAAAGCGTAAAATTTATTGTCACCACTTAAGATTGTTATAGGAAACATGCTTTCCTGCTTAGATAAGGCTTCTTGCAGAAACTTTACAAGTTAGTAAAGACATTGATTTATATCCTGAGGACACTGGTACTTTGAAAATGTTTCAGTGACTTCTTACTATAAATGTTTTAAGCAATCAGGTTTTGCTTAAGACGGTTCTCCTCTAATTGGAACTTTCAAGGCTCTTTTATGAGGTTGTAAACAGATAGAGAAGATTCATGAAGCAAGAAATAGAGTAATGAAGAATTGCAAGAAAAAAAATGAAGAAGAGAGTGATAGAAATTGGGGAAATGAATATGGATTGATTTAGAATAACAGATGTGAAACAATTTGGGATATTATTATTACTATGGGCTCCTTCATCCAATGACACATTATCTTAGTCCCTACTTAAGTATGAAAAGATGTTTTGTTGAACTTTATTGCATTGGCTTTCCTTGAGTTTGAAGTTTGAACTTTAACATTCAAACTTCTGATTTATATATATGATTTGAGCCTTAATAGATCCAAATTTCAAAACTCAATATTGAGTGAAATGATTGTGGAAAGTGGTTGAAATGATGTTCCCAACAAATAAAAAGGTACTTAAATTAGATGTTCAAATGGAGAAGTTTCATGAAGTATGACATGAGTATGATCATTCTCACAGTAGATAAAGATAGAGAAGAAAAGGTATATCCATAAACTCAAAGAGATTGTTGATTCATGAAAGTTTTTAGAAGCTTGTTTATAAACTAGGTTTCCATTTCATTTCTTGATGAGTTACATAGCATGATGGTGAAGCTGTGGGAAGGCAAGGAATCAAACTATTGGGCATATGGATACTAAGCTTTATTTGTACTACCATGGAATGTGAAAGAAATTAAAGTAGTTTTGATCATATGCATTCTTATTATTAAAAAAAAACCATTTTGAGCAAGAAATAGTGAATGTGTTATTCATCAAAAAAAAAAAAAAAAAAAATAGTGAATATGTCAGTTTTTGGGCTATAATATAACATCAGTATAGAACTGAGTAAGAATGAGAGGGAGGTTAGATAGAAAGCAGACTTAATTTGTCAATACAGTAAGAACAGTTTGAAACTTAATTGGCAGATAGCAAGAAAAGAGATAATATTCAATTTATCTCCTAGATTAATTGGAAGACATGATTCGATCTTCTATTGTATATGGAATTCGATGATGAATAGATTAGTCTTCTGGAACAAAAAAACTCATTGCAGATAATTCATGGACGGATGTCCAAGAATGATTATTGTCTTATGAAGGCTGTGATGGAAAAAGAAAGTAAAGTATATTTTACTACATTCCAGTTGATGTATCACTTATAAACAATATATTAAAAATTGTTAAATTGAATAATTCTTTTTAGGACCAAGGAACTAACAAAGATGAAATTGGCAGCCTGAATAGGTTTCAGTTCATTCCTAAGAAGCTATTGCCTGTTTTTGTTATCCAAACAGCCTTCTCTCCCAAACAAATTATTCTTCCTCATTCCTCCTTGCATCTCCACCATTTTGTCCCCTAAAAAGGCTACACCTCCCCAGCCTGCCACCAAGAAGCTTGTTACTAAGCTTGTCTCTTCTTCCTCATTCCTCCCTGCATCTCCACCATTTTGTCCTCTAAAAAGGCTACACTCTCTCAGCCCATTACTATAGTTATATTAACATAAAGGTTTGTTACCTCATGTGCCTGGTTTTTTGCTTGCTTGGTGCTGTATCATATTTTCAGATTTAGGCTGAATTGATTTTTTTTGTTTTGGGTTTAGTATATTGTTTGTGAATTGAAGCCTGAAGTCATCAGAATCAAGGCTCTGCTGTGACGGTGGTGCGGGTTTGGAAGAGCTTGCAGCTTTAGTTGCGGTATCTACTTTTTCTTTTGGATGACTTGTTTCAGACAGACAGTGGTAATTTATCTGATGGTTACCACACGACAAAAATGAATGATAAGAAACATATATTTTACTGCAGATTCAACCCAGTAAAGATTTTTTCCCAACTTTTCTTTTCATTATTATTATTTTTTGGTTTCTAGAACCTGCCCCACTCTATCAATCAGATTAAGGAAAATTGGGATTGACAAGAGATGCAATTTGAATTCATCAATTTAGTGCTAATAGTAAGCTGATTTAGTAGAAATAATGGACTACAGAGTTTATCCTTGCAACAACCAGGTTCCAAATTTTTTTAACTTTTATTCATTGTCCAGTTCAAGAAAAAAGAAGATAAAACAGGAAAAGAAATTGATTTAATTAAAGAGTTTGAGTTTTGACATGAAATAAACAGGTAAAATAAAATAAAAACGAAAAAATTTAAGTAAGTTTTAGGACTTCATATAGCTGGGTGTGGAGAAGCCTATAAAGGAATAGAATAGAACTAAGAATGGAGGAGGTGGAAGAGGAGTTCTAGACCAATAAAAAAAAAGGAGTCATTTAGCTGCATAGAGGCTTTGGAAAGAGAGTTTACTTACATTTTTTTTTCATGGTAAAGAGAGATGTAGGAAGGGGTTGTCATGTTTATTATTAATTATTTGTATATTTTTTATCTTTAATTTCAAGAATGATAAAGTTAGGAAAATACATATTTTAGTATTTTTTTAATATTCTAGGTCAATTGGTTTCGTTGACTGGCTCAAATAAAGGTAGTCAATTGAGCTTAGTCTGTTTTAAAGCACAGTCCGGAATGGGCTGTGACTCATTTTAATAAATAATTCTATTTCCTACTATTCTCGTGGCCACTTATGCTTACTTACGTTAACTTCAAGCGTCATGACAATATGCCACGAGTAAATTGGCCTCAACATCCATGGTTATCAAAATATAGAAAAAAGAATTTGTCAATGTTGATATGACTGACTACATAGCTGTAGTTGTGTATGCCATTAGGTTTTTTGCTATATTGTAGTATTTGTTAGGCTTCCATGAAAGTTAGAATTTGAAAATGTTGATATAGAAAATATAAAATGAATGACGATTTATGCTTAATGACTATTTTGTTTTATGTAAATGTTTGTGCTTGTCTGTGTCAACATTGATATATCAAAAATTACAAATCAATGATGTGTGCATGTGTTTAGTATTACTTGTGATATGCAATATGATACAACATCATGCAATGGATTCAATCAAGATTTAATTGTCAGAATAATGTCTCTCTTATTCCTCTATTATAATTAAATTTGGCACCCATTTTGTAGGACATTGTTGAGGCCAGGGAATTTCTAACTCGAAAAGGGGTGGATGTGGGTTCAAATTAATGCGATGGTCTGAGTAGCTCTGTGAATCACCACAGTTTTTCAGTGTTTTCATCTCATTTCCATGTCATGGCTTTTGCCAATATCTGTCATATTTTTGTAGTAAAATATTCTTAAAAAAATAATTAACTTAGTTTTTTTTTTCTATGTAGTTTGGAAAATAAATTGAGGAGCCAGAGCTTAACAGAGATTGGTTACTTTTATTTTTTTGCTCTTATAAAATTTGCAAATAGTTCGAAGACACAAACAGAAAAATGGATGCATGGATAATTGAATCAAAGGTTTTATAAGAGAGAATGGTGACAGCCAGTAGATTTCTAAATGTTAAATTAATCGATTCATGTTATCTTTTATTAGAAAATTAAAAAAGATAAGGAAGGTTAAGATATTAGAATGGGTTCTCATCTTTATTTTTAGTAAGTTGCGACCTCTTTTAGTTTTGGTTGAACTTCACTTTCTCGTTGTGTTTGGCTCCGGGACCAAGGAAAGAAAAAAAGAGTACAGTAGATTTATGTTTGTTTAGTATATATATATATATATATGATTATATAATGACTTGAAAACGCACAAATTCTTGATTTTTTTTTATCTTTATATTGATGGGTTTTATTTATTTATTTATATTATTTATCATTTATTCATTTTACATTATAATGTTGTAGTATTCTATTTTTATGTAAACTTGAACTTGGTCCTTTTTTTTATATCTCGTTCAATTCATAACTACCGAGTCTGACTTCATTTTTCATGGAGACTTGTATTTGGTTTTTTCCCTATGTCCCCGTCTAATAATTGAATCATGCTTAATTGACTATATAAATAAAAATTAATATTTGATGTTTGGCTCTATGTTTATCTTCCTTTTTCTTTTCTTTTTTTAAGTAAAATGATTTTTTTATGTTTGGTTTGAGAAAAATATAAAATCAAATATTATCAAAATTCATCAAATTTTAGATATATTTTAATTCTGTTTTAATTTTATAATATAAACAAGAATTGCATAAAAATGTAATTTTATTTTTCCATTTCTTCATTTTATGTTTTAATTTATTTTAATTCAATTAAGTGTCGCACTTTTATTATTTTTTTTCACTCGTGTCTCAATTTTTATTTTTTTATTCAATTTATGTCTAAACTTTTCAATCTTTTTTATAACCTATGTCTCAATTTATTTTTATTCAATCAGTGTTGAACTTCTTGAATTTTATTGTTTCACTAATCAAAGCTTTGATAGGATCATAAATTTCATCTCAAATAACATTTTTATCATAAAAACAAGAAAATGATTTGAATGATCTTAGTTATAAAGTCAGATAATATTATCATTTCACATTGCGTTTTCATTTTCTATTACTGTAAAAATGATATATAGAATTGATGCTATGGATAAAAATAAATATTTTATTTATTATAAAATAATTTTAATATCTAATGTTTTATTTTCAATTATTCATATATAATTTTTTTCACATAATACTTAGACACATGTAAAAATAATAGAAAATAATTAAAAAGTTTCATTTTAAATTATTATATTTTCTTTTTAATATACTGTGAAAAAAGAAACTTTTTTTAATTTCTATCTCAATCCTATAATAGTCAATTTTATCAATTTATTTTTATTGTAATAAATAGATAATAAAGTCCTTCACTTGCGAGATAGTAAAGCGTAATATAGAAAGACTAATATTGTCGTTTAAATGCAAATTTAGAAGTCATTTAAATAATTTCATAATTTCATATGACGTGGAATGTCATTTGAATTCTTTTTTTCATAATTCAAATATATTAATAAGTTTTTATTTATCAAGAAACATTTGATTGAACAAAAATTAAAAGTTTAAAAACTTGATTGAATAAAAATAAAGTTGAAACATCAAAATATAAAAAATGAAAAAGTTGAGATACCATTTATGTAATTAACCCTAGTAACAAATAAAGTTAATTTCAATGAACATATAAAACTAATTTATTAAGTTCAAACATTTTTTTTTAATTTTTTTTTTCAAATTTTATTTTTTTCTCTTAATATTCTTTTCTATTTTATTTCCTTAATATTTTTCAGCTTACAACTAGAACCTAAGAGCCTAAATAATGAATTGGTTGTGTCTACCATTGGGAAGACAACCCCTGGATAAGAATCAATTAGAGGTGACAATTCGTGTTGATGGGTCGTGTTAGACGCTAGCATCGATGCGGATCGTGTCAGCGTTCACCAACCCAAACGGGTACGAATAATAAACGCTGTATCTAACGTTATTTAACCGAGCTGACCGATTATTTATTACATTCTGGTGTTAGGCAGGAGGGTGATACTGAATATGACGTTTAATTTGATTATTTAAAGAATAAGAATTATAATTAATCATTCATACATGTTTAACACAAATAACCTATTAAATTTAACATGTTTGTTAATTTTTTATTAATTGGAAAATATAATACAGAGATATGTTAATAATCACATATTTAACATAAAATAATTTGATGTATTAATTAGTGTAACATAATAATTAAGCAGTTGAGTCGGATCAAATTAGTGTTAGGCTTGTCAATATGAATGCAACCCATTTATTAGAAAATGGTATGCGGTGACAGGATATGATGACTGCGCATCTGATTATATTGAAGTAAACCGTAAACCGTGTTGGGTTTGTGTCGATGCGTGTCATTGTCGAGTACCTGGCTTGCAGAATCAATGAAGCAAACAATTGTGATCTACCTGCAATAGAAGATGTATGTAATATGTCAATATGTCAATCCAATTACTTAAAACGAGTTGATTTTAATTTTACTAAATAATCTTAATAAGTAAAAGTAACAATAATAATAATAATAATAATAATAATAATAATAATAATGTTGTAAACCAAATGATCCCAATGTGTGTGAGAAAGTTGAAATTAGTGAGGGAATGAGAGAAAGTCATCACGCAGAAGTGAGAGAGGCGAGAAGATGAGGAGAATTAGCATTTTACGATGATGCTTTCAACAAAGTGAAAGACCTTTATAGGCTTCTCGGATGATTAGATACATGAACCTTGGCCAGCCGTTCGTTGATGAATCACGGATTCATTGTTGTGACATGAATCTGAGTTAAAATTTAATAAACAAATAAGTTCATGCTTATTTTGTGTGTGATCGATTCGCATTTATAACACTCCCCACTTGAGACAGCCATTATGAAGAATATTCCTCATTAAAACCTTACTAGGTAAAAACCCCGTGGGAAAACCCTAGCGAAGGAAAAAGAGTACATAATTCTTAACCGTTATTAGGGGAAATACATTGCCAAGAAAAGAAAGAAAAGAAATCAATGAGAGAAGAAGATTATCGCCAAATAGTGTATAATGCTTGCTCCCCCTTTTGTCTACATCATCCTTAAGATACGTTTGAATGATTAAGTAGTCTAATTTTGGATACTAGTTCTTCGAATCTCTTTGTAGGTAGTGCCTTTGATATATCAGGCCCAGCCCGATTTAAGCTATGCATCTTTGTATTTTCTTCATCTGAAATTGTTGGTACTTCTGCTGATAAGACCAGCCACATGTTTTTTATGGATATGATTGATTATTGACCTAAGCGAACACATTTTGCAGGCTTGCTTCATGAATTGCTAAGTTCTGCATGGTTTGATGGTGTGGCCGTAATTATTTGCTTTATTGGAGCAGCCAGGAATATAAACGGTGCCACCATATGAGAAGACATAACCCGTTTGTGATGGAGTCGTTATGAGGATCGGGTAAAAACCACACATCTGCGTAACTATAATCCAGACTTGGACGAAAGAAATAATATAAACCCATATCCATTGTGCCTCTAAGATATCAAAATATCTATTTAACCCCTGTCCAATGTCTTCTTGTAGGGGAAGAACTATATCTTGCTAATAGATTTACGGCAAATGATATGCTCCGAATTCGAGTGTGACCCTAGCCTGAATACATTGGAGTGCCCTATGGCGCTCAGGATATGGTCGCCCAGGACGAGCGAGTTCTTCATCATTTCCCTTAGGTCGAAAAGGATCCTTAATAGTTTCAAGTGATCTCACAATCATCGGAGTACTTAATGGGTGTGCCTTATCCATATAAAATCTTTTAAGGATCTTTGATATATAAATAGATTGGTGCATAAAAATTCCATCCTTGAGATGTTGTTCGTCTGCCCGAAGCCGGGACAAAATCTTGTTTCTCCCAGGTCTTTCATTTCAAAAATTCAATTTTAGGCAATTTGCAGCCTTTTGAAGCTCTTCAGGAGTTCCGATGATGTTTAAATCATCAACATATATTGCAATTATCACAAATTGTGACTGATATCTTTTTATAAAAACACACGGACAAATAGGGTCATTATTATAACCTTGTTTAATAAAGTGAGTTAAGCGATTATACCACATATGTCATGTGCTTGTTTTGAGCCATAGAAGACAACTGCGAGTTTTATTGAATAAAGCTCTCTTGGGTTAGAGAGTCATGCACAGTCGAGCAAGCGCTGTCAGCGGGGGATTTTAAATATAAATGTCATTATCAAGTGAGTTATGCGGTGAGGCGGTGATTACATCCATGAGGCATAAATTGAGTTTTCCTGAAACTTCCGGACTAATTAAAAATCGAAAAGTTGTGGCATCCACCACAAGAGAATATGTCTCTTCATAATCAACACCGGGTCTTTGTGAGAACCCTTGGGCAACCAATCATGCTTTATACCTAACAACTTCATGATTCTCATTTCGTTTTCGCACGAAAATCCATTTCTATCCTACAGGTTTTATACCATACAAGTTTTATACCACTAAATACGGGTAGCTCCATATCCCAGTCGAATATTGTTCGCTTTGGCTTCAGGCCTCACGGTTTTAAGAGCGCGTGAACGCTGGTGGGGAGCCCCACATGCCAGGAAGGTGCGGCAACACATGTGGGAGCGACCGAGTCCAAAAACTTTATATTTAAGCTAGCGATTTTAATTTACAATAATATATATCATCTTTCCTTTTGGCCCGATAATGTCGACCTCCTCCATAAGACATTGATTAAGATCCTCATTCCATTTATAACATTTTTCATAACATGATATACAAAATATCGTCGACGATTACCTCGTTTAGAGTTCGTCATTCCCAAATCATAACATAATTCGCAGAGATCTCTTCCATGTTCATCAATTTCGAGTGCGATTCTCTTTAGGCCCGGCTGTCACGGAGTCTTACTAGGGAATTTTCTCAGAGGCGATATTTACCTCAACTTGATTATTTGTATCATTTGCTCCTTTTCATTCTGAGATTTGTATCTTTGGAGCAGAGGCGGTCTACGGCGAGTTGTCCCTTTATCTCATTAGCGGTAAGCCAGTTCATCCATGAGGAAAGCAACTCAAATTCACGAATTAAGGAGCATTTGCGGCTAGTACATGTGGCGGGTCACTCCATTTTGGGAGATCAGAATGTGAGGTTTGGCGGTTGATTTGCTGAATTTTAAATAGAGGAAATGAATTACCTTTTGAACTTTTTCACATTATTTCATGCACGAGGATCATGGGAGGGACATTGATAATTCAGGTGGTTAATTTCTTTAGCCGACTTAGTTTCTCCTTCTAATGTTGGGAAAATATTTCATTATAATGACAATGGGCAAAATGTGCTGTAAATAAATCTCCTATAGATGGTTCAAGACATTCAATTATATATGGAGATTCATACCCAACATATATCCTTAATATCCTTTGAGGTCCCATCTTTGTGCGTTGTGGTGGAGCAATTGGAACATGAACCGCACATCCAAAAAATTCTTAGATGGGGCATGTTGGTTCTGACCATAAACCAACCATAATAAGGAGAATTCATGACAACTTGTTCAATATCTACATTTGTAGGTGCCTCTTGTTCATCATATACCTCTACAAGGGCCTTTTATTTGGTAAGTGCCTCTTCAAGGGCCTTTTGTGCACCATATGCCTCTACAAGGGCCTTTTGTTCATTATATATCTACGAGGGGCCTTTTGTTTGGTGTGTGCCTCTTCGAGGAGCCCTTTTGTCTTATTGTTTCTCTTCAAGAGTGTCAAGGTTTGCTTGCCTATCCTCTTCTAGAGGTGTCCTTTTGAATTGATAGATTTCCCACGCTTCAGGCGTATTTTATACTCATATACTAATTGTCTTTCAAGGACATCAATCCGTGTAGGAGCATTGCAGTTGAGATATGTGATTTTATCACTTTCTTTGTATAAATGAATGCAACTGGGAATTGGGTTTATGAATGCGTATACTAATTGGTTTGCAAAGTTTTGTAAGTGATGATACTTTGAACTTCTAGTTCATATTGATTTGCATAAGGAGCAAAAAGAGATATTGTATATGGATTACAAATAATTTCTCGTAATTCTTTAGGAATCTATTTTTCTCTCCCTAATGGTGGGAATACATTCATATTAAAATGATAATCCATAGAGCGGACTTGCGCGTAAGCAACGCATGAGTATTTATTATGAAAAAGAATCTTCAGGTTCTTTAATGTAAGGTTTGTGTGAGTGATTTATGATTTGTCATATCATTGGAGACCTTTTGTAAGAGAAACCCAAAAACAAAATTATGAGGAGCTTGAGTAAGTGACTTAGCAAGTCAAGCGAAAGAATAAAATCTTTTAATCATTTGAACTTCTGGTTCAAGGTAATGCATGATTCAATAGCCTTTATATTTATATGATATAGCTAAGAGGAGAAGGGTTGAACTTCTGGTTCAAGGTAGTATATGACTCAATAAGCTTATTTCACAGTTCCAGTGTGATATCAATTTCTGCTTGAAATTGAGCAAATTCGTTATGGATATGCTATAAATATAGTTCTATCCAGTAGCATTATGTTTGTTCTTCTGGAACCTTTATGTTCTATATTACGGAACACATGTTCGCTCTTCTAGAAGCTTTATTCAAGAAGTTTATAATACCAAATAACAATTAATTTCATTTTAAGGTCGATTAAAGAAAATGGGATTTCTCTCAAAACAATTGTATGTGATTATATAATCAATAAGATATACATCACTTTAATTTATTCATCTTGAAATTTAATAACACATATATTTTAGGTATATTTAATCAATAAGATGTGTCATTTGTTTTCATCAATCATCAAATAGCCCGTTTTTTTTTTCACTAGGACCTCGAGAATAAATCAACATCATAGTGGGGAAGTTGGGTCCTGCCTCATTAGCATTGGGAGAAGTTCATTTCCTATCATTTTTCTTTTCTTTTCTTTATGCTTTGTAAAGGTGGCGAAATGTTGAGCACGTCTGACGGGTTCATGACTAAAGAATCCTTCGTACCACATTTATAATAATTATTTTCATGGTTTTTTGAATATTTATCCAGTATACTTCTCATTTTTTATCTCAATACTAATCCACTTCTGGTGAAGTGAGCTCTATTCAATTATTTCCTCTTATTTTACCTCGTAATGATCCGCCACATTGGTGAGGCCTTTTCATTTAATGATTTTGAGGTTCCATTAAACATGGCATAAATAATTTATTTGATGATCACAAAACATGATCAATCCTTGTTCATGTCCACAGTTTTGGGATGATATGGATTCACTCCGGGGGAATCATTCAATCCAATTGAACAATACTCATGATTTTATAAAGATAATAGTTTATTTGGCATTAATGAACTAAGATAGATAATTCATTTTTGAAATAGAAAAAGCTTATACATATTGGAGTTTTGTGAAATTTGATATTATCAATTAATTCCAAATATATAATAAGATAGTTGGAACTATTTACCTCAAAACAGGTCGTTAGGCTATAGCGGGATAGATAGAGCGTCATGCTGATAACGTGTTGTAAACCAAATGATCCCAATGTGTGAGAAAGTTGAAATTAGTGAGGGAATGAGAGAAAGTCAGCACATGAAAGTGAGAGGCAGAAGATGAGAGAATTCTTATTTCGAGTGATCCCCATTTCCAACGAGGGTGAAGACCCTTTTATGAAGCTCTCGAATGATCATACGCAAGACCTTATTAATGAGATTCGACAGTGAATCTATAGGATTCATTGTTGTGACGCTGAATGCAGGATTCATTAATAAATATATTAAGTTCATAACTATTTTTTCCATGTATGTGGTCGATTTCACATTTACATAACTTGTGAAATTATTATAAAAAAGTCTGAAAGTTAAAAGAGAAGTATGTTATTCTCTTTTTGTACACAACAAGAAAAATAGAGGAAAAGATAGGGAACTTAGAAATTAGCAAGAAAGAGAGATAAATGGAGGGAGAGAGCTTTCTTTCTTCCTTTCTTTCTTTCTTGAAAGCAGATAAATATTGAGTCTGCAGGCTCTCATGCAAATGACGACAAATAAAAATCAGTGCATTTGCTTTATCTTTTGCATTTGAGGTTCCGTCTTCTGTAATTGCGTTAGCAAGATCTTGCTCTTGGAGGTGCATTTCCATGTCAAGGCACCATGATAGATAATTATTTCCACTCACTTCGAGGATGTGGAATTTGGGCTTTTCAATATTTGCCATAATTCTTGCAAAACAAATGAATCCTTAAATTAATTAGAAGGATTTTCAAATCTCCACCACCACTTCAGGAGCAGAAGGATACTTTTAGGCTGGAAATTTGGCTTCAGGCCAAGAAAAAAGGAAAAAAAGAAGAATTGATAGAAGAAGATGAAGTATAAGTTGATTAATAAAAAAAATACTCACTATACAAAAATGTTACTCAATTGTGGTGGAGGAAGTCTTAGGTGTTGATAACGTGTTGTAAGATGTTACGTTGCAAGAATGTAATAGAGAGAATAGAGAGATTAAGAAGGAAGAGAAAGTAGATAAGCACGAAGCGGTAGAAAGTCGGAGGAGAGCACATTTATTCTCACTTTCATTCCTCTTATATACACATTGAATAGGGAGATGGGCATTCATGCGTAGAATGTAGGTTATGAATGTCTTGTAATAAGATACGTTCGAATATACGTTGATGTATATGGAAGTTCTGAATGTATAGGTTACGAATGTGTCATAATAGGTACATTGAATATACATTGATGTATATAGGTTACATTGAATATAATGAATATTCATTCATGTATTTCATAACATTAAATATGTAGTTATGTGATAATATAAACATTTATCTCATGAAGATAATATGATCATCCTTGGGCACTTTTGCTATTGATTAAACTAGCAATATTGTCTTTTGGCTGAATAAAGAAATCAACAACATCTAGATTAGTAAAATCATCAAACTGTGTATCGGAAGTACCACACTCAGTGATGAAATTTGTTTCCACCCGTTTCTCATTTCGTTTCAATGACTCCTTATAGAGATCAAAAAAATGTTTCGGCGTACGACAGGTACACGACCAATGGCCCTTCATTCCACAACGATAGCATACATTATCAACCGAATTTGTACATTTGAGTCCCTTGATCCTTTTTCTCATTTCTTTCCCACTTGGTGGCGAGATGGATTTTGGAATGACCACTACGATTACCAAAAGCGACGCAGGCGACTCGACCCGTCCACGACCACGGCCTGACCCGGCCTTGTATTTGATTATGAGGCTGATATGCAGTCACATTCACTTCGGGGAATGGAGCAGAACCAGTTGGACATGCTTCATATTTTTTCATTAGAAGTTCATTATTTTGTTCAGCCACGAGAAGATAGGAGATCAATTGAGAGTATTTCTTAAAACCCTTTTCACGATAAGCTAACAGCTGCGGGAGACAAATTCGTGCGATGAAAAAGTAGAAAAAGTCTTTTCAAACTATATCCTCATCGGTAACTTTTTCCCCACATAATTTCAACTGGGAGCTAATGCGAAACATAGCGGAATTATATTCACTTCTTGTCCCTATCTGACTTTTCGAAAAATTATTATTTTTATATATATGTACGTGTAAAAGGGGATAGTAATCACTGAGATTTAAAAAAATTGATAGAAGAAAGATAGTATAAGTTGATTAATAAAAAAAATACTTTCACCTTGCACAAAATATTTACTCAATTGGTAGATCTTCTTCAGCGATAAAGTATTGTAAAATATTGCGTTGCAAGGAGATATAATAGAGAGAGAATAGAGAGATTAAGAAGAGAGAAAGTAGATAAGCACCAGAATGGAAGAAAGTCGGAGAACCATTTATTTTCACTTTCATTCTCTTATACATCGAATAGGAGATGGGCATTTATCGATTAGAATGTAAGATTCACGAATGTGCCATAATAGGTACATTGAATATACATTGATGTATATAGGTTACAAATATATAGGTTACGATTGTGTAGGTTACGAATGTGCCATAATAGGTACATTGAATATACATTGATGTATATAGGTTACAAATGTATAGGTGCGATTGTCTTGTGGTTCACGAATGTGCCATAATAAGGTACATTGAATATACATTGATGTATATAGATTTAAGATTGAATATAATGAATATTCATTCATGTATTTCATAACACTCTCCCTTGAATATTCATTGTATTCATGAATGTGCATTGAATGATACTGCCCCATTAAAAACCTTAAGCCGGAAAAACCCAATGGGACAAAAACCTCTTGTTTAGCTAGGGAAGCTAATTTAGCCTTAATTGCTTCCTCCCACTTAGACCAATCTTGCCTTTGACGGCATTCAATAATAGATTGCGGCTCACAATCATCATCCATAATTTTATGAGCAACTGAGAATGCAAAAATATCATTAATGATGATTTATTTAGATCGAATCTCGTTTACAATATGTAATGGAATTCTCGGTATTCCCCAGGGTTGGTGATCTTTTCGTAGGTTTGTGCCTCTTCAAGGGCATTAAGCTCTTTAGAAGTAAGCCGACACCGAGGCTCTTACGGAGTGGATTCTTGATTCTTTCCCGCCGTTTCGAGCGGTGTCTTTTTGATCCTGTTAGTGCACTGCCTTAGTTGTGGGAGGATTTTGATCCATTTAGCTTGTCCTTGAGAAAAGCTATCCTAGAGAAGACATTCTGAATTTGGAATATGAGATTTCGTTACCTTAGTAGCATCATTAAATGCATCGGGGAAGTCTATTAGCTATATGCTTTGTAAATGGATTATCACGCCGCACCTCGTTTTCGCACTCAGGAGTTCTTGGGTCGAATTGAGATAAATTTTTCTCATTCCGAGGAAACATAGCGGATTTTTACTTGTGACCATTTCAATATTAGGTGTCCCAATCGGTAAACATAATTTCATTGAAATGACAATGCAGAATCACGAAGATTAAAAGATCACCGAGTGGTCGGTTAAAGGAGCCTAATGATGGGCGGTGAATTAAACCCAACATAAATGCCCAAACAGCGTTGGGGACCCATTTTTGTTGTTTTTGGTGGTGCAATAGGCACATGTACTGCACAACCAAAGGTGCGTAAATGTGAAATATCAGGTTCATAACCAAGAACCATTTGAAGGGGAGATTGTAAGAGAGACTAGCGGTGGGGGCCGCAATCTTATTAAGGGAGCGCATCGCAGCTTGGCATGACCCACGTCTTTGTATCGTTGAGATTCGTTCTCAATAATAAAGTGCGGGCAATGATTTGTATATGTTTAATCAAGGATTCTGCCAATCCATTTTGAGTATGAACATATGCGATAACTGTTATTTGAATACACGTGTGCACCATATGGCTAATGAAGCCAAAAACTAAATACAGTTATTCATTATGCACCAGTTCATTATGATATTAGGAGGGCCCAAATTATTACTAATGTGCTAGGTCCCCTCTCCCGTCCTATATAAGGTGTGCTATGCCCCATTAATTTGAATACACAATGGAGTTTTTCGAAATAGTAAACCTAATTAGGAAAGAAGGATTGGGGGGAGAGAGAAGGTCTGAGTCGTTCTTGCTGCTTGCGAGATCTTGAATCTGACGATAATTGTTAACATGGCATCAATCGGGTATGTATTGATTTAGTGTTTTGATGTATTCTCATCAATTTCCGTCATTTTGATGTGTTAAATCAACTGCATCGATCTCGGGTTGTTGTTGTAAATCTAACAAGTGGTATCAGAGCCATGCGTATTTTGATTTAGAACCCTAAAATTAAAATTTATGCGAATCGGCAAATTGGAAGTTAAAAGGTAGTCGTTCGAATTTCTGATTTGTCTGTGAGTTTATGATTTGTCCGTCCTTGTGGGTTTGTTAAACCTTGAATCGATTAGCGGGTTGTCACGAATCTGAGTTTTGTTGGTCTTATTGTTTCCTTAGTTTCATACGAGATCGAAGATTTTCTTCGATTTTCAAACTGGTTGCTTGATTTTTCTTGAATTACTTCAATTTTCTTTGAATTAGCCACGATTTTGCTGATTCTTTAATGTTTTAACTGTTTTTTAATCACGAGTTAATGTTGTAAGCTATTTTTAATCACAATTTAAATGCTTTATCATTGTTTTTTTAATCACAAAATTTAATGCTATAACTGTTTTTTTTTAAATCACAGAAAAGATAGTATTAAATGATGAAAAAATATCTTGTTTGAACAAAATATTCTGAGAATATTTGGTAGGCGATTGTCTAGTGGGAAATGCTCATGGATTAAATAAATAACATTGCCAAAAGCAGGTTATTTGTTGAAATTCTTGAGTTTTAAATGGGATTGAGATGTTTTGCTTCTTTGAATAATTGTGGCAACTTACACCCTTTACGAAAGGGGGTTAGTTGTTTACAAAAATTCTTGGAAGTGTAAAGTGCTTGGCAAAGAGGTTACTTAATTTTGATTTTGTGAAGGTATATGCGCTAGGGGATGTCGCTATAGGATGTTTCTTTGCTATGATGCTTGGGAAGCTTGTGCGTATGCTATGCGTTACGCGAGGGGAACAAATGGTGATACGTTCACGAGCTTACGAATTATTAAATTTTGCTATTATTATTTTGCCCATGTATATTGAACAATTATTTTATTGTTCTGATAAGTCAAATTGCTGAACAACCCGGTTGTGCTTTCGATTGGAAACTACGAATAGCAATAACTATACGAAGTTAGTGATGTTGAACTCGCGTTGAGGGTTGGCAGTCTTGATTTAGCCACCTGGCGGATGAGCCTCGAGAGCCACTAATGATAACGCTGGCGAAAAGGCTTATTACCATAAATGGGTAGCTAATCGGTGAGTATCATGGTGATGAAGAAATCGATTTTCTCCAGGATTTGGGTCGGTGTTTCAAAGGGCGATGCAAGAGAGCTTTTTAAGGCCGTAGAGACTGACGATTTCAAGAGTACGTGAGCAGGGAGCCGATCTGAGATGCGTCTAACATGAGGTATGATGGGTTTGCAGGATTAGGCCATACATGTATTAAAAATACGGGACATTACTTGATCGCCTCCTCAACCTCGAGATTACCATAGATGGAGTCATTCACCTTGTCACGAGCCACGAACTCCTTACTGCCCTGATTTGGCCCGGTGAAATCCACACATTTATAAAGTACTTGAGAAGTGTGACTTGGAATGTGAACCGGCGGTTTACGTGTGTGTTGAGAGGAGGAAAGAATTAAGAGAGAGCATGGGTGAGTCTGTGAATCACGATCTTTGACCCAGTTTTCCCATAACTTAAAGGTGTTTACGGCCAAGCTTCTGCCTCCCCAACCACAAGAAAGGACAATTTGGGAAAGGTTCCCTGACAACGAACAAAAACAATAAAGTCCCATAATGCACGGGAGTCCCAAACGACATTAGAAACCCACTGTTGGTTTGCAAGAAAGAGAGGTCTGGGGAAGGATTGTTATCGGTATAAAGCTTGGTTAGAAAAGAAGAATAGAAAGGTAATAACATAACCTTTATTGTTGTCTTGATGTAACTGGTGGTTTAATAACCTTAAACTCTTGGTGGTTAGATAGTAGGTAGTCACATTCATATGGCTAATTCCTTGCAGGGGTTCGTAACCAAGCACCAACCAAGTGAAGGAGATTAACCTGAATGGGATCAAGTGTGTATCTTTGTTCTTGCACAGTAGATTTGTTTGTTTAGTTTTGAGTTTTGTTATACGAAATATTGTTCCCATGATCAAGTAGTTCATAGTCTCACTTTCAAGCTTGATGGAGTGCGGATATCATTTTCATTTGGGAATAAAAAGTTGAAGTGTCTTTGAATTCATCTATTGTTGGTGAATGTTTGTTGCGTGATGGTTTATATCAATTAGATTTAAATTCGGATGCCATTGCGTTACATGTCGATAATGCGGGAACCAAAAGGGCTTTAATGAAAGAAAATTCCTATTCTCTATGGCATAACAGGTTAGGTCACATCTCTCAAGAAAGAATAGGAAGATTAATCAAAAGTCAAATTTTGCCCTAGCTGGTTTATGATAATATTGAATCATGTGTGGACTACATTAAAGGTAAATTGACTAAAACCAAAAAGCAACAAGGTGCTACTCGTAGTAGTGAACTTTTAGAACTTGATTCACCTGAACATTAGTGGACCTTATTCTCACTTCTCTTTGTGTAAAAGTTTCTTTGTGACCTTTATTGATGACTTTTCTAGATATGGATATGTGTATTTGATTTCTCATAAGTACGAAGCTTTAGAACGGGTTTAAAATCTTTAAGACTGAGATTGAGAAGCAATTGGGAAAGGTCATTAAAATTGTCAGGTCAGATAGAGGTGGTGAATATTATGGGAGACATGGAGATTTAGGACAATGTTTGGGACCTGTTGCTGAATTTTTACAGTTTTATGGCATAAAGGCTCAATATACAATGCCTGGAACACCTGAGCAAAATGGGGTTGCTGAGCGTCGCAATCGAACCTTGATGGATATGGTAAGGAGTATGATGAGTAGAACCAAATTGCTTCAATCTCTTTGGGGTGAAGCCCTTCAAACAGCCATGTATATCCTTAACAGAGTGCCCAGTAAGTCTGTGCCCAAAACTCCTTTTGAACCACCTAAAGGTATGGGGGTGTCCTGCAGAAGTGAGGGTTTATAATCCTCATGAAAGAAAACTTGATCCCAGAACTACATCAGGATTTTTCATCGGCTACCCATTCGCCTCTAAGGGCTTTAGATTTTATTGTCCTGGGCATCATACGAGGATCGTTGAGTCCTTGAATGCAAAATTTCTCGAGGATCACATAGATAGTTCCGGCTCGAGGAAGCAGAGTGAATCAGCTGTTTACCGCAGTCTTACGTTGATCTAGATTATGTTGCCCGTAGTAAAGAGGATTATAACCATTCTATGCAAGGTGAAGAATTTTGGTCAGTGTGTTGATCCTAACTGCGATCGGGTTAACAAGAACCACCACGCCATATTGTTGGTGGCACACTGTTCAACCCCTATCACCCTCTGCCAAGGAGATCTCGAGAGAAAAGAGACTGCATTGCTGATGACTATGCTGGTGAGGTTGATTATGATATTGGGGAGGTCATGAATCCTAATTTACTTTATGCACTGTGATCTTTGTCCATAACAGTCCACGGTATGATAAATGGAATATTGCCGTGAAAAGAAGAGATGTCAATTAATTTAATAATGGTGTTTTTGGGAGTTGGTAGAGATACTTTGAAAATTTCAAACCCATAGGTTGCAAATGGGTTTTAAAACCAAGAAAGATGCTAAAGGGGGAAAGTGAAGGTTTAAAAGCTAAGATTGGGTGCAAGGGGTATACCATGAAGGGGTTGATTACACAGAGACGTTTTCTCCTGTATCTTCTGAAGACTCCTTTAGAATAATCATGGCATTGACATCGCACTTTAATCTTGAATTGCATCAGATGGATGTCAAGACAGCATTTCTGAATGGAGATCTTTATGAGGAAGTGTATATGCAACAGCTGGAGGGTTTTCAATGAGTTGGTGAAGAGAGATATGGTGTGTAGACTTAGAAGTCTATCTATGGTTTAAAAGCAGGCCTCGAGGCAATGGTATTTAAGTTTCATGATAGCTGGTCACTTCTCTAGGTTTTGAAGAGAATACTGTGGATTCTGCATCTATTTAAAGGTCAGTGGGAGAAAATTTATATTTCTCATCTTATATGTTGATGACGTTCTACTTGCGAGTAATGATTTAGGTTTGCTTATGAATGTTAAAAGAATGTTATCACAAAATTTTGATATGAAGGATCTCGGTGAGGCGAATTTTGTTTTGGGTATAGAGATCCATAGAGATAGAAATCATAAGTTTTTGGGGCTTTCACAGAAAGCCTATGTTGATCATGTCTTGGAACGATTTGGGATGAAAGGTTGTAAGCCGGGTTTGGCTCCTATATTCAAGGAGGCAGTGAGACTTAAAGCTCAAAGATCGATACCACTAAAAATGATGTTGAGAAAGAGACGGTATAAAGGATATTCCTTATATTAGTATTGTGGGAGCTTGATGTGATGTTCTACGGTGTGCACTAAGGCGGGATATATTGCTTATGCAGTGAGCGTCCTTGGACGTTATCTCGCTAATCCTGGAAATGAGCATTGGGTTGCTGCAAAAAAAAAAAAAAAAGGTTCTACGGTATGACCAAGCGCCAGCCAAGTGAAGGAGAGATTAACTTGCATGTTAAAGACATTAATTAGCAGAAGTCCAATGTCTTTATTTTTGCATTGGACCGGATTCTGAGCTGAGATGTTTATTTTGTGGCCACTACAGTGTTGTTCGATCTAAGAGTCTTTAAGCGAATTCTTAGAATTCATAAACTGATTAGCGTGCCCCAGTGGGGGGAGAATGTTGGAAATATTTTTAAGTATGGGCTTTTGCTAATTGATTTTTTTGTTTTGAGAAAAACAGATCGAATGTAGAACCGGTAAAGCCCAAATCCATTTATGTGATTCAATACGGTTGGGCCTAGGTTTGTCTCAGCAAATATATATTTATATATATAATAAGTGTGATATGAAAAGGTGTAGGGCCGGAATTAAAGCGGACTCTTGATTTTATATTATCACATAACTACATATTTAATGTTTATGAATGCATACTTAAGTAATTATTATAATAAATACCTTTTCATCATTTGTGCGTTTTTTTTTATATTTATTTATTTTGTTTTGACACATGTAAACTTCTCAATGAAAGAATATGGAATTATCACTAAAGAAACCATTCTTGATGATCTGAATGTTTGCCAATAGATAGTGAAACAACGCACACTATACTTAAAATTTTGACATATTTCTCTTACTTAAAGAGGCAAACAACAAGTGTTAGTACAATTTGTGACAATGCAAAACTAATTGAAGGCTCTGGAAGAGCTCATATCATATTGCCTAAAGGAACAAAGCTTGTGATTGAAGAAGCGCTATATTAAGAAAGTGCCAGCGAGAATGCTTGAGTTCAAAGATATTGCAAAGAATGGATATCATGTGAGACTACAAAGCGAGGAGCTTAATGCTCCGAATATTTATTGCATTCTGACTATTGTTTGGAAAGAAAAGTGTCTTTGGAAAGATTACACCGCATTTTTGTTACGGCACATACTACACCCGATATTATGATGAGGCGCATCGCGATAGTTAGCGATGGGTTAACCCAATCGCAGTGAATTTATAATTTGGCATAATCGGTTGGGTCATCCCGGTTCCATTATGATGCGAATGATTATAGAGAATTCATCTGGGCCTTCATTGAAAAATAAAAAGATATTACAAACGAATGAATTCTCATGTGTTGCATGCTCTCAAGGAAAATTAATTATTAGACCATCATTAGCCAAGATTGGGATTGAATCCGCATGTTTACGGGCAGCGTATACATGGCGATATTTGTGGGCCTATACAACCATCTGAGTGGACCATTTTAAATACTTTATGGTTTTAATTGATGCGCCGACTAGATGGTCACCGCGTTGCCTATTATCAGCTCGTAACTTGGCGTTTGCGAGATTACTAAGCTCGGCTAATTCGGCCCCTACGAGCTCAGTACGAGACAATCCCATTAAAACTATAAGACTTTTGAAACAATCTTTGGTGGTCCACTTCTCAAGCATTCAATGATTATTGTATTGCCATTGGCATAACCATTGAACATCTTGGCACATGTTCATACTCAGGAATGGTCTTGTGGAATCATTTATAAAGCGAATTCAATTAATTCGCGAGACCATTACTTATGAGAACAAGCTTCCTATCTCGCATTAGAGGGGCATGCTATCTTACATGCCGTAGCAGCGGTCGCATAAGGCCCATAAGTTATCATGAATTCTCCCCATTACAATTGGTTCATGGTTAGGAACCAAATATTTCCCGTCACGGAGAATTTTTGAATTATGCGGTTTATATTCCCGATTACTCATACATCGCACGAGATGGGACCTTAAAGGGAGTTAAGGAATATGTTTGGGTATATGAATCTCCATCTATTATTAAATATCTTGAACCATATACTAGAGATTTATTTCTGACACGCTTCTTGGGTGTCATTTTGATGAAAAACTTTACCCGACATTAGGGAGAAACTTCATGTTTGGTAGTCAAGTGGATGAATTATCATTGTCCCACTATGATCCTCGAATGAAACAATGTGAATAGGAAGTTCAAAAGATAATTCATTTACAAAAATTAGCAAGTCAACTGCTAGACGCATTTACTGATCCAAAAAGAGTATAAGTCATATACCATTCTGAAATACTCCCTATATTAGAATTGTTGTTCCTAAAAGGACAACAGCCGCTAATAATGAGATAAAGGGACAGCTCAAGCCGCGATAGACACATCGGGTTACGAAGATACAAATCCTCGTAAGCGAAAGGGCAAGAGATACAAATATTAAGTTGAGGTAAATATTGACCCGAAAATTTCCCAGTAATAACTCCGGATAGGTCAGTTTCAAAGAGAATAAGGTACACATGATTGATGGAAATGAAAGATCTACTTTTAATTATGTTATGGCGGGAGCAATGGGCAAGAAATGAAATAATCGTCGATAAATATTTTTGCCATCATGTTGCGCAAAATGTTGCAAATGAAAATGAGGATACGGAACGATGTCTATGGAAGAATGCTAGACATCGAGAAAGATTGGCAAAGGAATGGAAAGGCGCTGAATTTGCGTGGGAATTAAAATCGCCCCAGCAAGCGTAAAGTTTTGGACTGTATCTGACAGCCTTATGAGGTATAAACACCATGAGGATATAAATGGGTTTTAAATTATTAGCAGAAATAGAGAATCATGAAGTTGTTAGGTATATTACGATTGGTTGCTTGAGGTTCTCACAAAGACGATTGTTGATTATGAAGAGACATATTCTCTGTGGTGGATGCCCGCGACTTTTCGATTTTTATTTAGTGCGGTTGTGAAAAACTTGAAATCGTCTCATGGATGTAATCACTTGCCTACATGCGGCTCATGATAATGAGCATTTATATGAAAATTCTGAAGGATTACGAGTTGCTGACGAGGTATGACTCTAACCAGAGAGCTTTATTCAATAAAGCGCAAAAGGTCTCTCTATGGCTTAAAACAAGCGGGATGTATGTGGTATAATCGCTTAACTAAATACTTGTTGAAACAAGGTTATAATAATGACCCTATTTGTCCGTGTGTTTTTATAAAAAGATATCAGTCACAATTTGTGATAATTGTAGTATATGTTGATGATTTAAACATCATCGGAACTCCTGAAGAGCTTCAAAAGGCTGCAAATTGCCTAAAATTGGAATTTGAAATGAAAGACCTTGGGAGAACAAGATTTTGTCTTGGCTTGCAGATCGAACATCTCAAGGATGGAATTTTTATGCACCAATCTACTTATATATCAAAGATCCTTAAAAGATTTTATATGGATAGACCATTAAGTACTCGATGATTGTGAGATCACTTGAAACTATTAAGGATCCTTTTCGACCTAAGGGAAATGATGAAGAACTGCTTGGTCTCGAAGTACCATATCTGAGTGCCATAGGTGCACTAATGTATCTTGCTAGTTACACTCGACCTGATATATCATTTGTCGTAAATCTATTAGCAAGATATAGTTCTTCCCCATCTGAGAAGACATTGGACGAGGTTAAACGAATGTTTGATATCTTAGAGCCTCAATGGATATGGGTTTTATATTATTTTCTTTCATCCAAGTGCAGTTGGTAGGTTATACGAGATACGGGGTTTTTGTCAGGTCCTCATAATGGAGCGATCACAAGCGAGGTTATGTCTTCACATATGGGTGGCTTGCTTTGCTATATCTTAGCGTTCCGAGGAAATCACAGCAATTCATGAAGCAAGCTAGAGAATGTGTTTAGCTTAGGTCAATAATCAATCATATCCATAAAACATGTGGGTTGTCTTATCAAAGAGTACCAACAATTTGTATGAAGAAAAATCTAGCCTTTCATGTGGTGAAGACGGATATATCAGAAAATAATGCTCACCTCTGAGAGATTCGAAGAACTAGTATCCAAAATTGGACTATGACGGCTCAACGGTCTTAAGGGATGAGAGATGTAGACAAAAGGGGGAGCAAGCATTATACACTCTTTGGCGATAATCTTCTTCTCTCATTGATTTCTTTTCTTTCTTTTCTTCTTCTTGGCAATGTATTTCCCCAAATAACGGATAAGAATTATGTACTCTTTTTTCTTCACTAGGAAGGTTTTCCCACGGGGGTTTTACCTAGTAAGGTTTAATGAGGTATATTCTTCATAATGGTCATTCAAGGGGAGTGTTATAAATGTGAATGATACATACATGGAAAAATAGTTATGAACTTAATAGGTTCATTATTAATGAATGCTTGGCAGCTGCGTATCTGACAATGAATCACAATAGAATTCTGTCGACCCAGATCACGTAGATTCATTAATGAATCTCATTAATAAAGGTTAAATGTAATTTTTTCACATCGAGACGCATAAAGGGTGCAGCGCTGACAGAAAGATATCATCGAAATAAAGTTCTCTCATCTTACGCCTCTCACTCTCATGTCTTGATTTTCTCTCATTCCCTCGCTAACTGCTTTCTCAAACATTGGGATCATTTGGTTTACAACACGTTATCCTTGAAGATCTACCAGAAAGTGAAGTAAAATAATTTTGTGCAAGGGGTGAGTATTTTTATTATTAATCAGCTTATACTTCATCTTCTTCTATCAATTCTTCTTTTTCTTCTCTTTTCTTAGCACGAAGCCAAATTTCAACCTAAAAGTATCTTACTCTTTGAAGTGGCCTGATGGATATTTGAAAAGCGAATTCCATCCTCGAGTGAGTGGAAATAATTATCTATCCTGGTGCCTTGACTTGTGGAAATGCACCTCAAGGGCAGATCTTGCTAACGCGGTACGAGAAGAGCGGAACCTCAAATGCAAAAGATAAAGCAAATGCACTGATTTTTATTCGTCGTCATTTGCATGAGAGCTGCAAACTCAATATTTATCCGTTCGAGACCCTCAAACCTTGTGGAAGAGGTTGAAGGATGAGTATAATCATCACTAAGGCGCATTTATCTTCTCAGCACTTAATATGGTGGCAAAATCTCGGGGCTAAGATTTTAAAATCGGTCATCGACTATAAACTCAAGCACTATTTGATATTGTTTCTCGGCTTGGTATGCGGTATCAAGCTGTGATGCGAACTATTAGAGAAAACTTTCTCCACATTCCATGCTTCGAATGTGTATTGCAACGGCAATGCAGGCAGCGTCAATTTGCCACGATACTGCGGTTGAATTTTTATGTCCTCAGCACCGTGAGGAGCAGACTAATGAATTCTTTCAGCTCAAAAATCATGATCTTAGACCTGTGTGGCTCAAAGCATTGCACGAGAAGCACATCTGAGCTACGAGAAAATTATTGTCCATTTTAAAGGCTACAAGCGCAGGCAAGAATATAAGGTGCACCCCTCGTTGACTTTCTCTCTTAAATTATCAAGAATACACGTTCAAAAACCGTTCTAAACGTGTAATTCGAATAACTGTTCTTATAATAAATTATATTTATTATAAATAACCGTTCATATAATAAATTATATTTGTATAAATAATGTAGTTCTTATAATAAATTATATTTGTACCAAGCCAACTAGTTCTTATAATAAATTCTATTTGATATATTTACCCACTCGAGGGTAAATATCTTTATATGATTTAAAAAGATATTGGGTATTCTTTTAATTGGCTAAATACTAGGTTAGTGGGCCACCCACTTAATTTTAATGTGGAAATAACATTCTCCCACTTGGCCCACTAAACCGATTATGAAAACTATACGTAATCACGATTTCAATAAACTTAGCCAATACGTCGAAATCATATCTGTATCTTTTGAATCGAGTTTAGATCATAAATGCAAGTCATGGCGGTCACATGACCATAATGTCATGTTTCATTCCATGCACCACACATCAATAACCCTTACTAACCCAATCCATAATGCCAAATAGCCCACATGGAAATTTTACGATGTGTGGGACAATTCTTGTTTTATCAAACAATAAGGAAATGTACTTTTAATTGAAAGCGAATAAACGAGAAACATAATTTTTAATCGCAAATTGTCGAAGATTACATAACCACCATTCATTATGGATTACTCAAAGGCCCATCCTCATAACATGTTAAATATGCCTTTGAAAGGTAATGCTTTAGTTAATGGATCGCAACCATAAGTATTAGTCCCTAATATTTTCAATTGACACTTGTTGTTTTAAGGACTCTTTTTCTTTAACAACTAAATACTTTAAATCCATGTGTTTGATCCACTAGAAAATTTGCCATTCTTAGAGAAGAGAAAACAGTTCACGAGTGTTATCCTGATATATTCGAGGGTTTAGCAATAAGTAGACAACACGAGCCACTGAGACAAAATTCATAACCATAAAGCATATGACTTAGAAGCTTAAAAACCGTATCGGCTTCGGCCTCCATCGTGGATGAAGCAGTAATTGATTGTTTTTCACTCTTCCACGAGATTGCCCCATTTGCTAGCATAAAGACAAATCCTGAAGTTGACTTTAAGCTATCGAGACAACCACCATAATCAAAATCCGAGTAACCGACAACCTCTAATTGTTCAGATCTTTTATATGTGAGCATATAATCCTTTGTCCCTTGTAAGTACCTCATCACTTTCTTTGCAGCTTTCCAGTGTTCGAATCCTGGATCACTTTGGTATCTTCCTAACATGCATAAGGAATTTTCTTCATTTGCTCCCTTTCCATCATTCCCCAGGCCTTGCATTTTACTTAAATTTGTGCCTTCAATATGGAATTTTGCAAATACCCAATCGAACATATTTGCATGATAAATCTCTACAAAACCGATCAATATATCCTTCTGAGATAAACTGGCACTCCTCGAGATCGATCCTAAAGATCTCAATCTTGATGCTTTTATCTTTGCCTCTACCCATATCAACCATATGAAAGTTTTTAAGAGAATGTTCCTTGGTTTCACCTAATAAACCAAGATCCTTCAGCATAAGCAAAATATCATCCCACATACGATTATCGAGAAATATAAACTTGCTCCACTAACTTTTCCAGATATATACAACGATCGACAATGTTCTCTTTAAATCGAAAGATGTAATGGTATTATTAAAGCAATATACCATTGTCACGGAAACTTGTTTAAGTCGTAAATGGATTTCTTTAATTTGCAAACTAGGTGTTCATTTCCTTTCTTTGTGAACCCTTAGGTTGTTCCATGTAGATATCTTCATCGAATTCCCATTTAAGAATGCGATTTTCATCCATTTGATGTAACTCCTAAATCAAAAATAGAGCTACAAGTGCCATGATGATTCTAAGCGAATCTTTCTTAGGCGGAGAGAAGGTATCTTTATGTCGATACCTTCCTTTTGAGTGAAACCTTTGGCAGCCTGAAGTCACGGCCTTAAATCGTTCGATATTGCCTTTAGCGTCGCGCTTTGTCTTAAAGACCCATTTACAGCCGAAGGGTTTACAACTATTAGGCAATTCGATGAGATCCCAGACATCGTTATGGGCCATAGATTTCAACTCTTCATTCATAGCTTCCATCCATTTACTAGAATCATCACTTTCCATGGCTTGTGAAAGCGGCGGATCCTTCCTTATCGATATCAAAATCGATTCTGTAAATACACCACATAATCATGTTTGTAATAGCGAGGTCTTCTTTTCTCTTTGAGGGATCCTCAAGGTGCCGGTTGTAATTTGGTTCTCACAGCATTTTTCAATGGTAATATTTTCTGAGTATTAATGAACCATCTCTATTATGTTCTTTCATTTCCTCAACTTGTTGAACAGGTTGAGGGACAATAATTTCTTGAGGTAACAAGAGTGGTGGGATATCCACTCTTATCTCTTCAACATCTACCTTTCTTGGTTCATTACTCCCACTAATTTCGCCATTCTCTAAAAATCTGGCATTACCGGTTTCAACTATTCTCCACTAGCTGCTAGTTAGGGCAATAAATACATGCCCTTTCGATTTATCGAGGATAACTTGATGAAATATCCGGATATCGTTCTTGAATCAAGCTTTTTTCTCATGGCGGTTTATAAGATTCTCTTTTTCAGCTAGACAACCCCATATATGTATATGTCTCAGAAGCTAGGTTTCCTGCAGTCCATAACTTCGAAAGGAGTTAGTGGAACTATACTAGGAACTCTGTTCAAGATATACATTACGGTTTTAAGGCTTCACCCCACAATGAAATGAGTGCAGAGAGTAACTCATCATACTCCTAACCATTTCCATTAATGCGATTCGCCTTTCGGCAACACCATTACGCTAAAGCGTACCGGGCATTGAATACGAAACCACGAATGCCATGCTTTTCAAAAATTTGGCAAAAAGGACTGGATTTTATCGATTCATCATATCTGCCATAATATTCACCGCCTCGATTTGATCTCACAATTTTAATCTTTTTATCTAATTTTCTCATTTCCCCATCTTAAGACACTCGAAGATATCAATGGCACAGAGACTTTTCATGCATTAGATAAACATAACCATAACGAGATAGATCATCATAAAGGTGATAAAAATATTTCTCTCTTTGTAAAACATGGAGCAGTGGTCCACAAATATACGTATGAATTATCTCAAAGACTCATTACTTCTTTGGCACCTTTCTTCTTGTGTTTAGTTTGAGATTTCCTTTATGCAATCACGCATACATGAAAATCGGTGAAGTCGAATTTTGTAAAATTCCTTCCTTCGCTGCTTCTCTATTCTTTCCACTGAGATGTGCCCACTGGTCTTCTGTGCCACAAGATTGAAGAATTTTCATTAATTAAGCACGTTTTGAACCAACTTATTTGAATGCGAGGTTATCAAAGCATTGCAAATTCATGATTCAAAATTTTATATAAACCATCATATAAATATACCATAACCAATTGTAATAAATTTAACATCAAACTTAATTGTCAGGCTGAATAAACGAGAATATCGATTAATGTCTAATTTGGACAAAAACTAAATTCCTAAGAGATAGAAGGTACATAAAAGTGTTTAAAGATCCATCCGATGACCCATCTCTAATAGTAGCGATAGAGTACCCGGCGGTATCACTCAGCCTTAGACGATTTCCCATATAGAGGAACTTTTCACTTTCCTTTGGTTTCCTGGTTGTAAGGAATCCCTGCATTAAATTAGTCACATAAGTTGTGGCTCCATAATCAATCCACCAAGTATTTGAAGGAACTTCAGCAAGATTGGATTCATAACATACAAAAGAAAGATTTATACCTCTCTTTTCGAACTTAGCCTTGCGCTTGATACAGTCCTTCTTCACATACCCTTTCTTGCCACAAAAGTAGCAACTTACCGTGAATTTTCCATCATGACTCTGGCTACCTTTCCCAGGTCCACTTTTCTTAGGTGGAAAGTTCTTTCCCTTTAATTTCCCTTTCTTCTTCATGACTCCATGAAGTTACAAGCAAGTGCGAGATTATGTCCTTCTTGAATAAACGAAAATCTAAAGCTATCTTGTATACTTTACCGTTGAGCTGGTTCGGGTTTCATGATCCTATTGGTATTATGGTGGATTTTGAATGGAGCAATGTGATAGTGAGTTAAGGACAAAGCGTACCAAGGAAGGGGACTCATCCATGCCCATACTTTAGTGCCTTAAGCTGCGGCCTTTTTCGGTCATGTTTAAAATATGTTCTTTGAATACCTTCCCCAAACCATCATATTCATGGTGTGGTCAATTCGACCATCAATATCACTGCAAAAGGACTCCTCCAGCCCAGATTTAAGCGCTCCTCAACAGATTTCAGAAATTTCGAGGCAAACTCGGTTTGAGGGAGAGAGGTGTTGATATTATTAGCAATAGTCATTCTCATAGGCTTATCGGTAGGTACGTTGGATCTTTTGAGCTTTTGATTGTTCCACTTGCTCGAAGATCTACATCATCAGTAGCAGGGAGAGTTTATCCAGATTTATTAAAGCGGTCGAATCAATACGCGATGAGACCCTTCATCTGAATTCCAAAAGGTTTAGCATGCTTGGTCATTCGGATGCAATAGAGTGTAAAAATTAGGAAGCGTACAAAATAGAACAATGCTCACGATAAGGCCCCCTCGAGTATAAAATAAATAGCAATGAACTATTGATATCATTAAGATTCTCCTTTGGGTGAATTTTAACATATCCCGATGTTCACTTGGAGAACTTAAAACACCTTACTATTTTTGTGTCATTATATGTTACCTTTGGAGTATCCATTTTACCTTTCTAGCGACCTGAAATAAAACCATTAATTAATAATTAGCGAAATTATTTCTCTTTGGGTTAGTCTCATTCTCTAGTATGAAAATTATTAAATTTTTATAAAGTCTCCCTTTGTTCCTTTATACGAATTCAATAAATACAAGGCTCACTAATTTAGATTCTTTGTATTATCTAAATCGATTAACCTTACATTTATAAATTGTCCATTTGAATAAAATTTCACAAGATGAAATTAATTCTTTTATTTGAGTTAAAAAATCGAAATAGTATCTTTAATAATCATCCTAATTCAATAATCAATCATAATAAATCAAAGAAATCGACATTCATCGGATAATTTCACAAGAGGGTTGAATCTTGGGATATATGGACATCTTAAAGAATTTCGAGTTTCATATTCAAATAAGTGATAATGACAATCGGCTAACGATCTTTGTGATTCTATATTTCTCCTTTGTGGAAAGCACTTCTAATGCAGTGTCTGACGTGCTTAAACGGCCCGATGTCGCTCCAAACAATGGCGCACATTTGGCGGCGGGATCGATAGCCAGCCAGGCGCCCCTCCTTGGGCAGTGATCCCGTCGGCGTTCTGAGGAAGATAAAAATCTTCCTTCAACGTTGAGAAATGTTTACTATTTTCTGTGTATAATTAAAGTTTTTATTCATTTTAGTGAGACGAATTAATCGAAGATAAATCTCAAAATTTAATCTTTATAAAACACGATTCCGAATATTTAAATTCACCCAAAATTTCGATACCAATTGTTAACCCTTAATACGGAAATTAACACATAATATTTTTAGATCATCGAATTCAAACTCATCTCCGATAATAATAATAATATAGATTACATACTTGATAATTGAATATCTAGAAACAAGATCTGCTCATACCGCATCTTGATCTCTGCATGATATGTTCATACGCATCATCAAGTATACGAAACAAATAATAGCGTAAGATATCAATTCTCCATTGGTCAATCTATCTTGGATTTGTGGTTTTGTCTTCCAAATTAGAATGCAAACTCTCAAATCCTCACTAAGAGCACACACCATGAGATTTCCTTCAGCTTTATAGATCTTAAATCCTTAATCTCTTCTCCTTATCAAACTTTGATATACACTGTTTTCCTAATCACAAGAGTGTTATAACCGCATATGAAGGGGTTTCTATATATAACTTATTGATAGGAGAAGAGGGCCAAGAATACATGTTGTGACATGAATCTACAGGATTCATTAATAAACCTATTAAGTTCATAACTATTTTCCATGTATGTGATCATTCATATTTATAACACTTCGATCGACCATTGGCGGTTAATATGCCTCATTAAAACCTTACTAGGTAAAACCCCATGGGAAAACCCTAGTGAAAGGGAAAAAGGAGTGAATATTCTTATCCGTTATTTGGGGAAATACATGGCCAAGAAGAAGAAAAGAAAGAAAAGAAATCAATGAGAGAAGAAGATTATCGCCAAAGAGTGTATAATGCTTGCTCCCCCTTTTGTCTACATCTCTCATCCCTTAACACCGTTGAGCCGTCGTAGTCCAATTTTGGATACTAGTTCTTTGAATCTCTTTATAGGTAGTGCCTTTGTAAATATATCAGCGAGGTTATCACTAGATCGAACTTGTTGAATATCGATAACACCACGCTCTTGAATATCATGCGTAAAGAAGAATTTTGGGGATATGTGCTTCGTTCTATCACCTTTGATATATCCTGGCTTCTTCACCGGCGCTTATGCATGTCAGATCATCACTTACAAAACTTGCAAACCAATTAGTATACGTGATTCATAAACCCAATTCCCGCTGTATCTGTTTATACAAAGAAAGTGATAAAATCACATATCTCAACTCCATGTTCTACACTTGACATGTCCTTGAAAGACAATTAGTATATGAGTATGTAAATACTGGGGCGCATGGGAAATCTATCAATTCAAAAGGACACCTCTAGAAGAGGATAGGCAAGCAAACCTTGACACTCTTGAAGAAAAACAATAAGACAAAAGGCCCCTGTAGAGATATATAATGAACAAAAGGCCCTTGTAAAGATATATAATGAACAAAAGGCCCTTGTAGAGGTATATGATGAACAAGAGGCACCTACAGATGTAGATATTGAACAAGTTGTCATGAATTCTCCTTATTATGGTTGGTTTATGGTCAGGAACAAAATATGTCCCATCTAAGAATTTTTTGGATGTGCGGTTCATGTTCCAATTGCTCCACCATAACGCACAAAGATGGGACCTCAAAGGATATTAAGGATATATGTCAGTATGAATCTCATATAATCGAATGTCTCAACCATCTATAGGAGATTTATTTAATAGCACATTTGCCCATTGTCATTATAATGAAATATTTTCCCAACATTAGAAGGAGAAACTAAGCAACTAGCTAAAGAAATTAATCGGACCAATTATCAATGTCCCTCCATGATCCTCGCATGAAATAATGTGAACAAAAGTTCAAAAGGTAATTCATTTGCATAAATTAGCAAATCAACTGTCAGACTCATTTACTGACCCAAATGAGTGACTCAGTCACATGTACCAGCTGCAAATGCTTCTATCAGAATTGTTGTTCCTGAAGGACAACCTATTACTGCTAATGAGATAAAGGGACAACTCGCTGCTGTGACCGGGTCTGCTCCAAAGATACAAACTCGAAATGGTAAAAGGAGCAAATGATACAAATAACCAAGTCGAGGTAAATATCACCGAAAATTTCCCCGCAAGACCTGCATGAGCCGCCTAAAGAGAATCGTGCACCCAAAATTGATGAACATGAAGAGATCTCTATGAATTATGTTATGATTGGGGAATGATGGAACCAAAATGAGGTAATCGTAGACGATATTTTGCATATCATGTTGCGCAAAATATTATAAATGGAAATGAGGATCTTGAATCAATGTCTATGGAGGAGTGTTGAGATTATTGGCCAAAAAGGAAAGATGATATATATTGCAAATTAAAATCGCTAGCGAAATATAAAGTTTTTTGGACCTTCGCTGCTCTACATGGTGCTGCCAAGCACCTTATGGCCCTTCTACCCAGTTTGATGCGCCTTAAAACCGTGACGCCTGCCAAAGCAATAATGACCGATTGGGATATGGAGCTACCCGTGGTTTAGTGGTATAAAACTTCAGATGGTATAAAACCCGAGGATATAAATGGGTTTACGTGGCAACGAAATGAGAATCATGAAGTTGTTGTATAAAGCATGATTGGTCAGCCTAAGGGTTCTCACAAAGACCCTGTTGATTATGAAGAGATATCTCTCCTCGTGGTGGATGCCAACTTTCGATTTTAATTAGTCCTGGGTACGCTTTGTGAAAACTTGAAATACGCTCTCATGGATGTAATCACCGCCTACCCGCATTTGGCCACTTGATAATGACATTTATATGAAAATTCTAAGGATTACACTGTTCACAAAGTATGACTTCCAACTCCAAGAGAGCTTTATTCAATAAAACTCTAAAGGTCTCTATGGCTTAAAACAAAGGTGACGATGTGGTATAATCGCTAACTAAATACTAAGAACAAGGTTATAATAATAATGACCCTATTGGTCTTGTGTTTTTATAAAAGATATCAGTCACAATTTGTGATAATTGCAGTATATGTTGATGATTTAAACATCATCGGAACTCCTGAAGAGCTTCAAAAGGCTGCAAATTGCCTAAAATGGAATTTGAAATGAAAGACCTCGTATAACAAGATTTTGTCTGTTTAGATCGAATATCTCTAGTTATTTTTAAATTTTTATGCACCAATCTACTTTATATATCAAAGATCCTTAAAAGAGACTTTATAGGATAATGCTACAACCATTAAGTACTCGAAGGATTGTGAGATCACTTGAAACTATTATGATCCTTTTCGACCTAAGGGAAATGATGAAGAACTGCTCGTCTCTTGGGTACCATAACTGAAAGTGCCATAGGTGCACTAATGTGTTCTGCCATAGTTACACTGAATTTTGGATATATCATTTGTCGTAAATCTATATTAGCAAGATATGTTCTTCCCTACAAGAAGACATTGACAGGGGTTAAATTATATTTCATATCTTAGAGGCAATAATGGATATGGGTTTATATTATTTTCTTTCATCCACCTACTGGTAGGTTATGTATGCAGTGGTTTTTATCCGTCCTCATAATGGACTATCACAAACGGAGCAGGTTCTCCTATATGGTGGCACTCAAGTATATTCATGCTCCACAAAGCAAACAATTACGCCACATCATCAAACCATGTAAATCCTGTATAATTCATGAAGCAAAGCCGAGAATGTGTTTGGCTTAGGCCAATAATCAATCATATCCATAAAACATGTGGGCTGTTGTCTATCAGTGAGAAGTACTAACAATTTGTATGCGAAGAAAATACAAAGATGCATAGCGCAATCAAGGCCGATATATCAGTGCGCACTACCTACAGAGAGATTCGCAACTAATATCCAAAATCGACTACGACGGCTCAACGGTCTTAAGGGATGAGAGATGCAGGGTCAAAAGGGAGCAAGTATTATACACTCCTGGCGATAATCTTCTTCTCTCATTGATTTCTTTTCTTTCTTTTCTTCTTGCAATGTATTTCCCTTAAATAACTTATAAGAATATTGTACTCTTTTCCTTCACTAGGTTTTCCCACGGTTTTACCTAGTAAGGCTTCAATGAGGTATATTCTTCATAATGGTCATTCAAGGGAGTGTTATAAATGTGAATGACTCACATACATGGAAAATAGTTAAGGAACTTAATAGGTTTATTAATGAATTCTGTAGATTCATGTCACAATATCGAACTCGGTAGGATTCATCAATGAATCTCATTAATACTGCCTACGTGATCTTATCATATGAGAAGCCTATAAAAGGGTCTTCATTCTTTTATTGAAAGAGATCATCGAAATAAGAATTCTCATCTTCTCTTCACTTTCTACAGCCGACTTTCTCTCATTCCCTACTAATTTCAACTCACACATTGGGATCATTTGGTTACAAATACGCTTATCGCATCGAAGATCTACCAATTTGAGTAAATATTTTGTGCAAGAATTATGGCAACATTGAGTTCTAAATCTACATCTTCAAGTGAGTGGAAATAATTATCTATCCTAGTGCCTTGACATGGAAATGCACTCAAGGGTGCGGATCTTGCTAACGCAATTACAGAAGACGGAATCTCAAATGCAAAAGATAAAGCAAATGCACTACTTTATCTATATCAATATTTGCATGAGAGCCTAAAGACTCAATATTTATCCGTTCGAGACCCTCAAACCTTGTGGAAGAGGTTGAAGGATAGGTATGATCATACTAAGACTGTTATCCTTCCTAAAGCACAATATGATTGGCAAAATCTCAGACTACAAGATTTTAAATCAGTGTCTAACTATAACTCTGCTTTATTTGATATTGTTTCTCGGCTTGAGTTATGCGGTATCAAGCTCACTGATGCAGAACTGTTAGAGAAAACTTTCTCCAATTTTTCTATGTTTTAATATTGTATTGCAACAAAGAATACCGATAACGCTAATTTGCCACATACTCGACACTTTCAGGTTTCCTCACCGTTTGAGAGCAAACTCAATGAATTGTCGTCAAAAATCATGATCTTAGACCTGCTGGCTTCAAAAGCATTGCCCGGGCTATGCAAATCTCCGAGAAAATTATTGGCCATTTTAAAGGCCATGCTCTGCAAGAATATAACTTCGAAGGTATGGTAAAATTTAACCGCCTAGAAATTCACCTCGCCCGAACTGGCGACAAAGAAAAGAAGTCGTTAGGTGAATTAACAAAGTATTTGCCATCGTTGTGGCATGACTGGGCACTGATCACATACTTGTCGTACGCCAAAGCACTTTGTTGATCTATACCAAGCATCTTAAAATACGCAAACGGCAATCTCACGCTTATCAAATTAATCCAACCGCTTATAACCAATCGTTGAAGCCAACACATTCTGGACCCTTCTTTGCTCCTGAAGTAGCAAATGCAATCCTGGATGTCTCTGATTTTCGAGGACCTTTTATTACTTTGATGAAGCATCGTGACCGTGGATGACATCTTTGATTTCGAATTTTATGATTCTAATAATTTATTTTCTAGTTCTTTTTCTTCTTTTTTAAATGTATTACCTTTATTGTCTTTAATATGGTTGGTAAATAAATGTTTATGAACTTGATATATAATATTTATTATTTTGAAATTTTATTCAATCTCTATAACTGGCATTATGAAAATTTTATGATACTTCGACACTCAAGTTGTCAACATAAATGAAAATGGAAACACCGAGAATAAAGAAGATGTTTCTGTTTGCTTGATAGTGCATCAACGCATACCATATTTCAGAGTAGACACTTTTTCGAGCATGACACGTAAGACACATGTCCATACAATATCCTCGGTCCTATTCAATTATTGATGGGTTTCGGGAATGCCACAAATTGTTTCTACTAAAAGGTACCATCCGCATATTGAGAATGCATTTCTGGCTTTAGATCAGGTAAGGAATCATTTAGCTTCAAAGATGTACGCCTTAATGGTACCCATGTTGAAACTATTTATGAGCAAAATAAAGAATATATTGGCATTACCTCTTATAAGATGGGCTTGAAGACCATCCATGAAGCTGCTTCTTCGCGGCTCACAGACAGGCCATTATTAAGGTCGTTGAAACCTACTCCACCATATCTTGGAGATTGGTAAACTCGATCGCTTTGATTGCGGCATGATCGCCTTTCACACCCCGGCGCCTAATGATGCGTAGAATAATCCAATACAAAAGGGAACCCTTAAAGGATACAAAGGTTCTGTTGTCCAAAGATTATAATCGGTGGAAGCCGCTTCAGGCCGCGAAAACTCATTATCAAACCTTCTATAAATAAAGGTTGATCTTGAATCCCCTTTATTCCCGCAAAGAATCTGTTGTGGTGATATTTGTGGATCAACACAACCACCGGGCGGACCATTTCGATATTTTATGGTACTAGTGAACGCATCCCGTGAGATGTCCCATGTTTGTTCGACATTCACAAGAATGTCACCGGCACGCTTATCAGCGAGACAGAAGTTGGCACACCGATTATCCAATTAAAGGTATAAGGATGGATAATGTCAGTGAATTTACATCAAAGATTTTGACACATATTGAAGCCACTTAATCGAGTCAGAGTAACTTGGCCAAAGATATGTTCAGTCAAAATGGATCAAGAATCCTTGATTAAATATATGTTAAATCCATTGCCCGCACTAATAATAGAATGGAATCTCAACAATACAAGATGGGGTCATGCCGCTTTGCGTTACGCGGCCGTCTCTAATAAGAGTGCGCCCCCACCGCTAGCCTCTAATCTCCCTTCAAATGGTTCTGCTAGAACTCCGATATTTAATGATGTACTCCGGTTAGGCAAGACAGTGCTCACAGACCACCAAAAAGAACGAAATGGGTCCCCAACCATTAGCATTTATGTTGGGTTTAATTCCACCGTCCATTGTTAGTTCTTGAACCCACTTCACGTGATCTACCGCCGACTGCATTGTCATTTCATCGACTCATGTTTCCATCCACGCTACGTGAAGGCTAATGGCGCAATTAATGATCCATAAAAGGGAGAGATCATAAATATTTATGCACTGTACTCTTTTTTCCTTTTGTCTGGTTTTTGTCCCACTGGGTTTTTCCGGCTTAAGGTTTTTAATGAGGCAGTATCATTCAATGCACATTTATGAAATACATGAATGAATAGATATTTACCCTTGATGGAGTGGGTAAATTATAATAAATAGAATTTATTATAAGAACGGTTATTTATAATAAATAGAATTTATTATAAGTTAATGTTTATTTATAATAAATATAATTTTATTATATGAATCTAGTTTATAATAAATATAATTTATTATAAGAACAATATTCGACTACATGTTTAGAACTTGTTTTTAACTATTCTTTACCCCCTCCTATCAATAAGTTATATATATAGAAACCCCTTCATGCGGTTAGAGCACTTTTCCACTAATTATATAAATCAATTTTGTATATCAAAGTTCGATAAGGAGAAGAAGAGATTCAAGGATTTAAGATCTATAAACTAAAGTGGAAAGTGATCACACATCAGGTGATCATAACCTGCGAAAATCGTCACACATTGTGTTTCCTAAACGGTATGTAATCTATATGTTTTTAATTTTATTATTATTTTATTTTATTATCGATATGAGTTCGAATTCACATCCGGGGTCATTGAAGCACTGTGATAAGGTCAACCGACAATCTTCTGCCAATCATTTGTATATGTTTAAGTTTTGAGCTAATAATTTATATTAAGCAAAATATTAAATGAGGGTAGGTAGTGCGAATTCTTTATGAATTTTTGAAGTTAGGTATCTAGTAACCATGCTAAAGTGAATAAGAATTTCTTAAAAATCTCGGTAAAGGCGAACGATTTGAAAGGTCACGAAAATAAATTGAACCGAGATTTAAAATAAATTGCTTCAGGATTAAACGGCCGACGAGTCGTGGACGCGTGGCGCAAAGTGGGCCCCACGTCCAACTTAAACTTAAAAAGGAAAAGAGAAGAGAAAATCAGATTTTTTTCTTCCCATTTTGGGCAATTACGGCAGTGGGCATGAGAGAGTGAGAGGGGAGAGAAAAGTTCTTCCTTCTCCCACGACCACGTTGATCGGTGGTCGGAATAGCCAAGATTTAAAGTTCATCTCACTCCGACGAGGGCTACACAAAGTGGCACCGACATCACGCAGCTTCACCCGAAGATTTCGGCCGAGAAGGGGTGCCACTGAGAGAAGCTCTACCTTCCTCTAAGATTTACAGATCATGTCTGCTTCCGTCGGGCCAAGACTTAAAGTCGGATGCTGCGTGGCCAACGGTGGACAGAAATCAAGAGCCTGGCCCAGAAGATTCGGGGAAGTCGGGAAGGCGGAGTGGGTCGGGTCTTTGAGACTCAAAGTTTCATCTTTGCTCAAGAGGTAGGAACCTTCTACTCGGGTTTATATTTCATCTAAATCTTTGTTTTGGTCTTGGTTGAGCCCTAGGGGCTGTTTGGTTGTGTTCGGACACAAGCGGGTGGTACTACGGTTTGAGCTATGATGTCAGTTTTTGTAGCTTTGGGGCGATTTGGGGCGAGTTCGGGATGAGTTTTATGTCATGTTTATGGTCGATTTGTGGTCCCAATTGGGACAGGTTTGTTGTCGGGTGAAAGGGTTGTTTCCGGGATGAGTTTGGGTAGGAAAAATAGCATGTACGGGAGCTTTAAGGAGCCAGGAGCACTTAATTTCGTGGGTTTTCACGCGGCTGCTTATTTGCTTGTTTGTGCAAGGCCTCCAACTTCGGACGGCCATAACTTTCTCATCCGAGCTCTGTTTTGGGTGTTCTTGGACTCTATGGAAAGCCCTTTGAGTCTAGAATCCATCCATATATAGTTTGATAAAATTTGAGTTCATATTTGGTCCAAAAATGACGAAAAACAGTAGGCCCCTCTTCAGTTCAGTCGTCGATCCTTTGTTCGTACGAGGCCTCCAACTTTGAAAATCTATAACTTTACGTCAGATCTCGGAATTTAGGTGTTCTTGGACTCTATAGAAAGCTCTTGGAGTCTAGAATCTGACCATATGCTTTTCAATGGCAATTGGTGTTGGAGTAAAATCGAAAATATGGGCTGATATATTAAATAAATGTGAATTATAGGCTATCAAATAAAGTTAGGCTAATTAAAGTGATTAATTTAAGTTTTGGGGTCTTAATTAATATATTATAAAGTGTGGGCATCAGTATTGTAGAGACAAAGCGTAATTTCTATTTTTATGATGGGTTAAAATAGGGAAATTACAGCATGATAAATATTGTCGTATACGAGACCACATTTGTTATAAATAGGGGTCATGGTCCCCAGATCACACAAGGTTTTTTTTTTCTTCTGATTCCCATTGTCAGAGAGAAATATTAGATAGAAAACTAATGTAGATCTGGAAGATCATAAAGCCTCAGATTCAGATTTAGATCTGGAAGATCATAAAGCCTCGAGACCGGTCGGATCACGGGAAGATCGTAAAGTTTAATTTCCAGTTCGAAATATCTCGATATTTTGTTATGGATTCGGTATGCTTCCTGAAATCCTGTATTTTGATTCTTGATGATTCAATATGAATATTTCTGTTTGTGTGATGGTTTTCACATAATTTTTTTTAAATACCATTCGAGAGTGGTTTCATGTTGAATTGTTGAGAATATGTTAGAAAATGATTTTTATTTTGGGTAGAAATTTTATTTTTTTTCCTTGATCCGGTATCAAATGCTCCAACCGGTCTTGTCCCTAAGGACGGGGTCGACATGGATTCATGTCCACGAAGGGCTGATTGGCAAATGAGTCTAAAACTACGCTGAAGCGTGGGAGACCTATTAGTTGAAAGGATGTTCCTCCACGAAGAGGAGAACCTGAAATGAGCATTGCTACCGAAGTAGTATGAACTATGCGAGGCGTGGAGACCTATTGGTTCAAGGATGTTCCTCCTAGAAGGAGGAAACATGAAATGACGTGGTACTTACGAAGAATTTTTATGATAAAAATAATAATAATAATAATAATAGTCAGGCTAACTAGATGTTTAGTTGGTGATTTAAATATAAATATGTTATCGTTACAGTGTATTTCTGAAAATTTACATTAAATATAGTGTTATATATATGTTTGAATAAGTTAATTAACACAATATATGTCACCAAAGTGACAACTTTTGTGCAAATTAATTTTATTTCAAAATATAACAATTATACGTAACTTATGTGAATATTAATTGGCCCGAAAGGAAAATTAATATTTAATAGAGCAATATTACTGTGGTAATAAGCGCGTGATAATTATTTGGTTTACATATGAATAATAAATTGGCCCAAGGAAGATTTATCGTCGATATGTTCTTATTATCATTTGATTACTACCAGATATCACTTACAAGTTAATATTTTTATCCAGATAAATATTAATAGAGTGTCCGATATCTTGAGATGGGGTTGCCAACTTTATTTGAATTTATTTTTCGGTTTTGCATCTTATGTTGAAGTTGTTTGCTTGTTTATTGTTCGATTCGACTACTGGATTGCGCTGTGTCGCATGGCGTGAATTCTGTTCTGTACTAACAAATGGCACAAACTTCAAGACATGGCATGAGAACACTCGAATAGTTCTCCAGTGTCATGGATCTGGACCTTGCGTTAAGGGTTTCTTCTTTGCACCTCTTACTGTTGAAAGTTCCTTTGATGAAAAGAGGGATATTGAAAGGTGGGAGAAGTCAAATTGCATGTGTTTGATGATCTCAGAAGGCCATTCGAAGCATTGACTATGATATCAAAAACGATAAAGACAGACAAAGAGTTTCTAGAAGAAATTAAGAATAGATTTGCCAAGAATGAAAAGTCTGAAACAAGTACACTTTTGGCAAATCTCATCTCAATGAGATATAAAGGTAATGGGAACATTAGGGATTACATTATGGAAATGTCTCATCTTGCTTCAAAGTTAAGAGCACATAAACTTGATCTCTCTGATTTGCTTGTGCATTTTGGTTTGATATCTCTTCCCACACAATTAGTCAATTTAAGGTGAGCTGCAAGCGCGGAGACTTGGTCTCTTAATGAGCTAAATCTTACATTGTGTGCGAAAGAGGAAAGAAAGGTTGACGAAAATATAAGTGCTCATTTGGTAGTGCCGAGGATAAAGGGAAGAAAAGAAAGAAGGATAAAGAAGATGCAGAGGTTACATATCAAAAGAAACAACATAAAGAAAAAAAGGTTGATGGTTGTTTCTTCTGTGGAGCTGTGGGACATAAGAAGAAGCAATGTACCAACTATCATGTTTGGCATGCAAAGAAAGGTATACTTCTTAATCTGGTTGTTCGAGGTTAATTTGAAACGTACTAAACACACTTGGTGGATAGATTCTGATGCGATATTCCACATGGTGTGTCCATGCGGAGTTGCACGAATTGCGAAAGCAAATGATGGTGAAAGATACGTCTTTTGTAGGCGATGGCAAGAAGGTCGAGTTGAGGCAATTGGGACATTTATTGATAAAATATGGTACTATTTGGTTGAATGAGACATATGTTGTACCCAGATCCTTTTAACGAATTTGGTTTCCTATTTCCATATTGGAAAATTTGGTTATACTTGTTCTTTTGGAAATAATAAATTTTGTCTTTTTCGAATTCAAATTTGGTTAGTCTTGGTTCTTTATCTTATGTAGATAACAACACCTTAATACTTGATACAATTGCTTCATATCATGAAACCTTGCAATTTATCACTTTCAGTGTTAAGAAAATTAGATGAGAATTCCTCATCATTATGTATAAGAGATTAGGTCACATCTCAGAAAGGAGAATTGAAGGCTTGTGTCATATGGAGATTCTAGATTCCCTTGATTTTGTAGATTTGAAATTTGCACAAAATTGCATAAAGGAACAAACAAACACAATGAGATTTGGTGCCCAGCGGAATACAGTCTTCTGGCTTGATACATACCAGATATTTATGGGCCATTTCCTACGGTTTCATGGAATGTGACAATATTTATCACGTTTATAAGCGATTTTTCCGTTATGGGTACCTTTATCTCATTCATGAAAAGTCTCAATCAACTGGAAGTGTTATTTCGTTAAAGAAGTTGAAGTTGAAAAATCGACTCAATAAAAGTTAAAACGTCATATCGGCTAGTGGTGGTGAATACTATGGAAAGTATGGCGGTTCGGTGGGCTAACGTCGAGGACCATTTGCTAAATTCCTAGAAGTGCGGTGCTCGTCCCGAGTACACATTACGGGTTCTCGAGCATGAATGGTGTTCTTCAAAGCGGCGAAGCAGCTCGAACTGGTAAGAAGTATGATTAGTCATTGGCGCGATATCACTACGGGGTGAAGCATTAAAGACTGCAGCATATATCCTTAGCAGTACCAACTAAACAGCTGCTAAAGCCCCTTATGAACTTTGAATTTGTGAAGCCTGGTCTAAAGCACTTACATTTGGGGATGTCGGTGACGAGGCCTTACAGGCCCGCATGAAAAGTGGATTGGCTTGATTAGTTGTTATTTTATTGGATACTCTGAAATATCCAGGGGTTACAAATTCTATGATCCTACTACTAAATCAATTTTTGAGATGGGAAATGCTCGGTTCTTTGAGGATGTTGAGTTTGATGGGGGAGATAAGGATAGGGATTTTGCTTTTGAAGAGGAATATGTTGATATTCCCATAGCTGTCATTGACATTGATCAGGCTCCTATACCTGACATTGTTGAATGCGGATCAATCAAACAATATCGAGAACCTCCTGTTCCGAAGAAACGAGCTATACCTCCTCGAACCTCGCCGTGGGGAGAACCCTTGAGAAAGGAGTGCATTGCAGGATGATTACATTGTATTTCTTTAAGAACATGAGTTTGACATTGGTGCGATTGAAGATGATCCAATCGACCAGCGGAAGCCTGAAAGTTCTAAATCTCAAGGGTAGTTGATGCCATGAATGAAGATATCAAGTCCCGTGAAGGGCCCGATGGCGTTTGGGATCTTGTCACGAATTTGCTGAAGGTGTGAAACTCATTGGTTGCAAATAGATATTTAAAACGAGAGGATTCGAAAGGTGGCGTGGAGAAATACAAAGCTCGTCTTGTCGCTAAAGGTTATACACAAAGGCATCGATTATAAAGACTTTCTCTCGGTTTCATCGAAAGACTCTTTTAGGGCCGATAATGGCACTTGGCGGCGCCTTTGACCTTGAGCTTCATCAGGATGGATGTTAAGGCGCATTGCTCAATGGTGACATTGATAAACAATCTATATGATGCAACCAGAAAATTTTGTGTCGGGAGATACAAAGAATGGTTGTTTCTGAGTTAAAGAAATCATCTATGAAGCTGCATGGCTTCTCGTCGATAGTATTACAAGTTTCATGAGTTATCATTTCGTTTGGTTTTTGAGATGAATATGGAATTTGTATATACCATAAGTTTGAATTGGGAGTAAGCATATTTACTTGGTTTTATATGTTGATGACATATTGCTTGCCACCAAGCCCGATATAGGCATGTTGCATGAAACCAAGAGATTTCTATGAAAGAAATTTGAGATGAAAGATCTTGGTGATGCTTCTTTTGTGTTAGGTATCACGAATGCAAGGATCGATCTCGGGGGAATACTTGGTTTATCATAAAAAGAGCTATATTGAAAATTCTTAAGGTTTGACATGCATGATTGCAAACCCGGGTGACACCCACATTAATTTAAGGGAGGCAAATTTAGTCTCTGGTCGATGCCTAGAATAATTTTGAGATTCGGGGAGATCTGGCAATTCCTTATGCGTCGGCGATAGGAAGTCGATGTATGCTCAAGCAACAATACGGCGTCAGACTATTGTGCAGCTGATGGCATGTTGGCGAATATTTAAGCGATCTGGGAAAGGATCATTGGATATGACTAAGCGTGTCGTAAGTACCTACGAAACAAACTGCAATGCTCACTTATCGAAAGTTAGGTCGGTTAGAGATCATTGGATATTCGACTCCGATTTTTCTTTGGATGCAGAATAGCATGAAATCTACTACAAACTATAATACTTACTTCTTCAGGTGTTATATCTTGGAAGAGTGATAAGCAATCTATTGTAACTAACACCTTCGTAGCGGTAGTTTGTAGCTTGTTATGAGGCATTCAAATCATAGGAATATGGTTGCGAGGGAATTTTTGTCACGAGGGCTGTATTATGGATGGCATTGAAAGAACCGCCAGGTGGCTGGCGACAATAATGGCGGTACTATATTCCATGACAACGGGAGTTCGACGAAGTCAAAATTTATAGACATAAAATTCTGGTTGTCGAAGAAAGGGTTGAGTGGACTTATATCTATAGAGCACATTGGGACCAAACTCCCGTGATTGCGAGATCCACTTGACTAAGGATTACCACCCAAGGTCTTTCATGAGCACCCTTTGCTCATATGGGTGTGTGGTTTCTCTTCGGGATGTGTCGTTTTTAGTGGGAGTTTGTATTTTAGATCTTTTTAGATACTTTTGTTATGGATATTATAGATTTTAAGGTTATTCTTCTTGATGAAGTATTCGGTTTTCATCACTTTGATTTTGTATGGTTTGATCTCACTAAGGTTTAGGAGGACGGTTGGAAATAGGCATGTTGAGATGCATTGCATGAAATTTCCATGCTACACATCACACTTGATCTTTGTCATTAGTTACATTAATATATGTGATCATTGATGGAGTGCAGTTCTGAAAATATATAACGACGATCGCTTTGGTTTATGTTGGTGTGGTTAATGGACAAGATTGTTAATGTATATAAGTTTTGATAGCAAAACTCATGAGCTCATAAAGTATAATTAAATGTTTATAAAGTTACATATAGCCCAGTGGGAGATTGTTGGAGTCAGGCCAAAAATATGGGCTAATATATTAAATAAATGTGAATTATAAATTTATCAAATAAAGTTAGGCTAATTAAAGTGATTAATTTAAGTTTTGGGGCCTTAATTAATATATTTTAAAGTGTGGGCATCAATGTGTAGAGACAAGCGTAATTTTATTTTTATGATGGGTTAAAATAGAAATTACGAGCAATCAAATATTTGTTCGTATACGAGGCAACGGTGGTTATAAATAGGTCATGGTCCCCAGTATCACCTGAGTTTTTTCTTCGATTCTCATTGTCGGAGAAATATTTAGACAAAAAAGCTAGTGTAGATACGGAAAGATCGTAAAGTACTCGAGATTTAGATTTTAGATCTGGAAGATCATAAAGCCTCAGACTCAAATTCATATCTGAAAGATCATAAAGTTTGATTCGATTCAAATATCTCAATATTTTTGTTATGGATTGGTATGCTTATAATCCATATTTTGATTGCCCGATGATTGATATGAATGTTGCTGTTTGTGTGATGGTTTCCTGCCTCAATTTTTTTTTTTTAAAATCTCGGTGGTGCTCACGTCCTTGTTGGAAAAATTGATTGTTACAACAAGTGTGCTAATTGTTGGTTGTGTGGATGTGTGAGGAGTTGTGTCTTTGAAGTGGCCATTACATGGTAGGTTGTTAGGTATCTTAGGTGCATGATATGCCATAGTGCTGAAATGAGGTGTGTCATTACTTGCCTAGGTAGTGAAACGATGAAATGTTAACATGTGTTTGTGTGATTGATTGAAATGACATTTGCGGTTTAAGAGGTGTCATGCTTGGATGTCAATATGTGCTCTAACATATTGGGTTTGTGATGTGTTTTCGTGTGGACATGGCTATTGCATAGCATGTTGTAGAGCTAGTTTATTGGGCGTATCTTGTGTGATGTAGCCTAGGGATTTGAAGTATGACGTGCCCAATACGAAGTAGTAGTCGAAATGATGTTGATGCGTCTTTGTTTGATGTGTTGACATGAATGTGATAAATGTTAGTATGACTGCATGTATATTAACATTTAATGAATGTATGGACTTTTGTGTGCATTAGACATGAGTGTCCATGGTACACGGTGGAGTGTACATTATAGGTGTCCATGTAAGGAATCTTTATATATTGGGCGTGACTTAGAGTCTGATAGCTGGTGCATTACTGCTTGGTGGGGACATCGTATGGTGTGGGTGTGAGTGCATAGTCATTGTCATTCACCATCCTTGGTGAATGGGTTCTTGGCTTCCGTGCTGGACGAAGTCAATGGAAGTCCGCGGTTTGCTTGGTGTTGCGCGGGTTAAGAAATGGGAATGTTGCATTTCACGCATGCATTAGGCTTGCGCGGAATAATAGGAGTGAGTGCGTGAGGTGGTTTTTTGAGAATTGTTTGGAGGTTGACCAGCCAATGTATTTATCGAGATATGCCCAAATTGATATACATCGGAGGGTTGTCCGAAATAAGATTATCAGTGTGTCTTATTGCCTGTAGAGGGTTGTCACGGGTAAACACAAATACCTTTGTTTGAAAATGGTTTCATTCATGGAAAAATGCATGTTTGAGGAGTCGGTGAGAACGTCGTAGGGCATGATGAGTCACGTCTCATTCATGACAAGTAGGATACGTCTTCAGGATACGTATCACTAGGTGGTGTGTCTAACGGTTGTTTGACCCGTTCGTATGCGTTAGGTGGGAATAGCCGCTGTGGGGGCACATCTGTGGGCGTTAAATTTCGTCCCGTCGTGGGGCACTCGCTTTTTAGTCTGGGGCGTGTGTGAAGCCCAGCGGTGCTCCTTAGGAGGCCAGTGTATGAAGCCGAGTAGGATTGTGGCCTTGATCCGTGTTTTGTATATTATATTAAGAACATGTTAGTTTTAATATAATGTTTTTGTATTAAGAGTGATGTAATAATTAACGGTAACCGTTGATATAGATTGTATTTGCTCTATGGATAAATGAGGCCCCTATGTGGACATTTTTACTCGTTTGTGGACTCGGTGTGGTCGTTGTATGATATTGGGACAAGTTGCCATGAAATTGCCTGGTGTATTTGGGTGAAATTTCGTCTCTGAGAGATTCTAGCACGTTTTGGTTTAAATCACGGAGTGCGGAAAAGGGAGCTCGTGGGTGGTGTCGGGTTAAGGCAATCATGAAGGCCACCGTGGGTTGATGGGTTGTCAATGAACCCCCAGGATTTGGGGTGTCACATAGAAGGCCAGACAAAGTTTTGATATTTATTAAAAGTTCCACTATGGTCTTCAGTTTTGATATTCATATACCTATTGTAAATACAGTAAATAAGGTAAAATCAATAACATTTCCAACAATAATTAAATTAAAGAAAATTGAAATAAAAGTAGAAACAATGTTAGATACTGGAGCTAGTAAAAAAATTTTATGCCTTTACATAAAAAACCAATAGTTAAGAACCTATACTCGTGAAGTATACCTATCGTTGATATTCATATGTATAGGTTTACTTATACAAATGTTTATATATATATATATACATATTTATTCTTTATTTCATGTAATTTTACAATATTAATAGTAATACAAATATTTATATGTGCTTATATAATATTGTAATAATTTTTTTTTGAAAAACAATTGGAATGTGTTTTTCTTAAAACACTTTAAAAGTTTTTAAACGTTACTTTTTTTAATACACTCTAGTTTTTTTGAAAATAAATAAATTTATTGATTCAGAGTAATACAATCGATAAAAACATTGAATCCAAACATTAGAGGATGACATAGCATCTAGGTTAATAGCAAAAAAAATTATGGTTAATAGCAAAAAAGATCGGCTTAAGGTTTACACATTTGATAATAAAAAAATGCTTAGAATACCTAAGATTCTAGATTGATACATACTGATGAATAATATTTGATCGATGACTCTATCGAATCGAAATTTGCCACTTGACCTGCCAATGTGAAACCCTACAAAGAAGTTAACCACCGATGACACAGTTACCCGCCCCAACAAATTGGATACAAACACACGTCGCAACAAATTGACAATAAAACACGTTACAACAGGTCGACGATAAAAACATTAAAAAATAAATGCAAACTCATATCGTTGTAGAATAAACCACTTTATTAGAAAAGAAAACGATTAAATGAATTATTTTAGGTCAATAATGACCAAAAAATCACACCTTATCTTTAATGAAAAAATTATTAGAAGAGATAAATAGAGGGATGGGGCTAAGATTTTCGATGGGAGCTTTCTTTTTTCTTTTTCTTTTTATTTATTTTTATTTTTTTATTCTATACAATAGAGCTTTCTTAATACACTCTAGTTTTTAAACATTCATAAAATACTTATTTATTTTTCATTAAAATACCTATTTATTTTATTTAAATACCAATGCGAATAAAAGTTTATTCATTAATTTTTTAATTAATATTTTAAATTTTTTATAATCATAAAAATAATTATTTTAGGTTTTTATTAATAAAAATGTCTATATACATTTATTAATTAATTCAAATATTTTTTAATATATTGTAAATTTTTTTATAATCATAAAAATAATTATTTTAGGTTTTATTAATACAAATATTTACATTACTTTTTTAAACAACAATATTTATACTTATTTATATATTTTTTATAATAAAATTTGTTATCACGATATCCTATTTTGTAATAAATTTTAAATGTCATTTATATAATTTATAATAAAAATAAAAGTATTTCAGTGTTTCTCATATTTATATTAGGGCATGTGGAAACATATATATATATATATAAAATTTATTTTTTTAATTCCTAACATAAAAGAGAAAAGGCATAAAAAAAAATTGAGTCTTTGACAAATCATTAATGTCGTAAATGGAGAGGGAAGGATTATAATTTATAAAACCTGAGCGTCCCACCACACGTACTCCCCCCATATAAACACAACACGCCCAAGCCCTAATTCTCAACTCTCTCTCTCTCTTTAGAAACGCAAATCCGAACTCTGCTACACACTTCCTCGCTTCAGGTCACCTCTCTCATTTTCTTTTCCATCTCTTTTTGTTGTTGTTTTTATTTTCTGTAATAATTTTGAAATATGTCACATTTTCGTTCTCGTTTTCGGGATTGCATGGAGATTGGTTTGGAAACTAGGGTTTTAGTGTGTGAAACCCTTGTCTGTGTGGAGCGGTATTGTGATTTTTATCTGCAGATGAGTTTTATAACATAAACCCTGGAAAGTTCATTAATTGTGTTTGGATATTCTGTCGCTTTTCCGGCAATGGAATAGCTGTAAGATAATTGAGGTGATTAATTTTTGTGCATTAGAAGACAGTGGATTGGAGATTTTATTACTCCTTTTTCGCGTGTAATGATGAATTATTTACCGTTTGATAATATCCAGCAGAATTTTAGTTATTATTCATTTTTCGTTGAAATTTCTATGGGATGGACCGATGATTATGAGAGGTTGGTCCATTATTTGTGCTGAAATTTTGGAAGAACATTTAAAAATAAAAAATAAAAAATTATTGTTTGTTTCTGTAGGAAATTAAATCTTACTTGGTGTTCCTATAAAATCCTTGAAAAAAATCCTTGAGAAATGGAGAATTCGAACTGTCTTAGGTGGTGGGTGGCTCAGTATCACGATGGTTGATGAAAAGATGACCTTGCCTTTAGTTTCTGACCATTTTGGCCACTTTGGTATGAACCATCTTATGGATCCCTGGTAGGGTTTCACTGATAGAAGAAACCAAACAATGCTTGTGATGGAGTGTGCTAACAAGAATCGATGACCAAGTGGAGTTTTATGATGGAGTTACGATGAATGTGAATCCTGCGGCATTTTTCACAAAGCTTTAACATTGAAAGAGGGAAAGGATGAATTCTGCTTAGTGTTAATTTTTTAATGAATAGTGATGGAGAGAGATGACATAGTGCTTGCCTTACTCAGCATCTCCTTGTTTTAAGTTTTAATTGGTTTAAAAAATACTTGACCATTGCTTGCTGCGTTATATTTTTTTATTGGTCGTTTCTTGCACTATTTTTATTTTCTTTTACATATTTGTTTTTAGGTTGCTGGCAATATCTTTAATGTATAATGTTTGTAATTTTGCAGCTTTGCTGTTAAATCCAACATTATTTTTAGAATGGGAGACAGTGAAACAGTAGTTGCACAAACATCTGGAGTAGTGGGGTACACATATTCTTCCACTGAATATGCTGATACCAGCTCCAATGCTGTTCCTGATACTGGTGCCTTTGCAGCTGTAGATACCCGAGCTTTAGCTGGATCTGCTCCTGCAGATGCAGCGTATGCTCTGGTTGATGGTTCTAATTTAGGTGAGGTTAATACATATGCCACAGATCCAAACACTGTTATGCAAGAGGCCCCTGGTAGCATAACCTATGAGGCCAGTGCTGATGCAACTGATACTAGCTTGAATCTTGCATCTGCTGAGTCATCTCAAGCTGCTGGTTATGACTCGTCTGTAAATGGAAATGCTGTTACTGAAGCCAGGAATTTCCCTTCTGTTGAGAATGGGAATGCTTCTGATGTTGGTGGAGCTGCTGCTGAGCCACAACTCGAGGAAGGTTCTGGTATGTCAGTATATGGCATGTTTTTCAGTTATATATCACATAATTATTGACCTGGTTTCTTTTGTGTGATTGTTCTCCATTAAGTAAAACAATATAACCTACCACCCAACAGGAGAAGCATAAAATGAAGTTATTAACTGTGGAAGAGAACTTGCTATACTTGAGTTTGTTGTGGTGGTTACAAGTTGTCTCAAAACTTTTTTTGTGAAATATATATGAATAACACTCTGGTATATAAACACAACTTGATGTAGTCCCTGAGTTCATTTTTAATGTCAGAGATGATGATAAACATTAGAATTTTATGTGTTGGAACTGATGTAAACTGTGAAATACCTGCCCCCTTCTATTTATTGTACTTAATGTAATTGTGGTTTGAACTTCATGGGGAACTTCTGATCAGGTGATACTACAATTGTTATTTCTTATCTTGCACCTGGTGGGTGCAGTATCTGCCACCTGATCATGTTGTACTTAATGCTATTCCACTTCATATCTGCCTCTTTCTAATATCACTGGGGAAATAATACTTTCGTACTTATTAATTCATGATGCTTAACAATTTAATGTTTTAATTGTAAGATTTTTAATTTTCATAATGAAATATATAAAATTTTATTTCGATGTTTCATTTTTTAACTGTATGATATTTGTAATTATAAAATTATTTTTAATTTTTCTATTTTTTTAATATATAAAGCTACTAAGTTTCTATGATTTAAACAGGTTGTTAATGGGTCAATTTGATATGATCAAGTAAACAGGTTTAACAACTCATAAATGGGTTGGGTCATTTTGACATGATTTAAGTAGGCAGGTTAAACTGCTGGGACTTGGATGCTGTGAAGAAAACTACATATTAACTAAACTTTCTGGAAGTGATGGACCAATGATCACCAGAACCTGGCATTCCAAGTATTATCTGTTGAAGGGGCTTTAAAAAAAATGAAAATTAAAATAACCCATGATTCTTTTTTAGATTTTATTTTAACTTTCTCAGATATGCTAGACACTTCTAGGTACCATTTCTAATAAAAAAAAAATTTATATATACACATAGATAAGATATTGCACTTATAATTTTATGTCAGTTTGGTGAATTTAGAAAATTGATTTCGTATGTCCATAATATGCTAATATGGTTTGCCCCTTCTCCCAGTTTTATTTGCACATTGGAAAAACAATTGTTTAGTTTTCTGATTTATTAAATTTTCTTTCCTTTTTACTTTTAGTGCCAACAATGTCTGCTGAAGAAGATCGACTGTGGAGTATAGTGAGAGCTAATTCTTTAGATTTTAATGCATGGACTGCTCTAATTGAAGAGACAGAGAAGATTGCAGAGGTATATCATTACAATTTCTTTTAGATATATTTATTTTCTTGTATTATCAATTGGAACCTTTTATGCCTGTTAATTATGATATAAGAGATGCTTATGATCTGCTGATTATATACTTTTGTGTAATTGTTCCTGATTTTGTCCAATGTAGATATCTATTGTAAGTATACTATAACTTGGCATATGTATGTGCTTGTTTATGCTTGTGAATACATCTTTTATCTGCATTTTTTGCTGTTAGGTCCAATGTTAAAAATGGAAGATTAGATTCCAATTTCAGAACTGATGTTGGATCATCTATCTCCAACATTAAAAAAAGGACTGTTTCTTACTTATGCATGCAGGGATATTTGCCATGGAATGAACTTCAGCTTATCAAATGATGGACAATTTTAAGTGGAGAAAAAATAAACTTCATACAACCAAATAACAATGATTAAAACAGAAAGAAAGGTGGCTTATGAAAAACAGAAAGAAAGGGAGTATTTGGATCCAGGAATAAGGGGAAAAATTGCAGACAAAAAATAAGGCCCTTGTTTTGGCTAAGGTTTCCTGCATACAAATGAAGTCAATATTCTCTCACTACCATTGCTAAAATTTGGACTGAGTTTCTTAATTAGAAATAGATGGTAATATTATTTTTGTGCATTTTGTACAAAAACAGTAAGGTTATATATATATATATATATATATATATATATATATGTGTGTGTGTGTGTGTGTGTGTGTGTGTGTGTGTTATTTCCTCAAAGAAATTAAAACCTAACTTTCTAAAGGACAATGAGAACAAAGTTGAATTTCAAACCTATATGATTGATATATATTTTAAATGTTTGTGTTGTTTAAATAATGTTTGATAGGTACATGCATCAGCAGTTCCTTTGCAGTTTTGTTTTATTTCCGTGTACTAATATCATGTTTGTTAAAAGTTTCTCAAAAGAAAAAAAAATCAAACTCGAATTTTTTCCTCCTTTTAAAAGAATTATTGTTTAAAATGCACTTGAAAAATAAATATTAATCATAGAAGGGAAAGAAAGGTAAAACAATCCTATAATCTATATGCTTATTTTATTGAGAAAGGTGCACTTCAAAATGTCAAAAGCTAAAAGTAAATTCATCCTTCCAATGGATATTAGGGAAATTTCATTTTGATGATTTAAATATTGACATTGAAAATGATGGTGACTAATGGATATTATGTGAGTTCTGTACTACATGCTGCCAGTTATGTGCACTTAATAAATGTTTGCATATTCTCTCTTTATATACACACACACACACACATATACATACATATATGCATATATATACTTGTATGATATATAGAAACACTTGCAAAATATGGGAAAAGAAAAAGAGATATGAGGTAACAACAGTAACTAACCATATACTTAAACTGCAGGACAACATATTGAAAATCCGAAGGGTTTATGATGCTTTCTTAGCAGAATTTCCTTTGTGCTATGGTTATTGGAAGAAGTATGCAGATCACGAGGCACGTCTTGGGTCCATTGAAAAAGTTGTTGAGGTCTATGAACGAGCAGTTCAAGGTGTGACTTATTCTGTGGATATTTGGTTGCACTATTGCATATTTGCCATAAGCACATATGGAGATCCAGATACTATCAGAAGGTAATAGCTTTTCTTTTGTCCATTATCATTGTAGTTATTCATAGGACATCATGATTGCTTGAGCTTCTCATGGTCATGAGAATATAGTAATCTTTTATTGCTTTCTAACCTGATTTCAGTATGCCTGCAACAGCAATTGCTCACATGTATGGCGGAAAGGTTTGATGGGAATGTACTTCAGAAATGCAATTTCTGATGTGCAAACCCCAGATACTGACGCTACCATACTGGGTAGCTTTATGAAATTTCTTTTAGGATCTAATTCTATTTATGCCCTCCTTGTGTCCATTTTCATTCTTCTTCGAAGGCCTGTGTCATAGTTATGTAGTTCTCCATGAATTATTGCTGTCTTTAACTTTGACACTCTGAGGTGCATCAATATACAAATTGCTGCTGGGAAGATCTCGTCCAGTTAATGGCTAAGATGGCCTCTATCTCCTCCATTTCACGGACATAGTATGATTTTTTCGTGGAAGGTAAATGCAGCGTATTTGTGTCTAAGTTTGGAAGTGTCATATGCTGTTAGAGTGAATTGTTCCTTCTCCTTCAACATTAGTGCCGCTGTGTCGCATTCATGGATGTTCTTGCAACGGCTAAAGTGATGCTATAATGTGTCATTATGATCTTTTACTTCCTGTGGTGTTTCAGGCTGTTTGAAAGGGGACTAGCTTATGTAGGAACGGATTACATTTCATACCCCCTTTGGGATAAATTCATAGAATACGAGTATGCACAGCAGGAGTGGTCACGTCTTGCAATGATCTACACAAGGATATTGGAGAATCCAAATCAGCAACTGGATCGCTATTTCAATAGGTAGATCTCTTGTTTCAATCACTGTATATTCGCTTATTTACCCTTGCATTAGTTTACTATTGATAGAAGAAGAGTATGGATTGAAGTGGAAAGTGTTTGGAGATGGTGCAAGAAGTCTTGGTCTGGTTTGGTAAAAATCAACAAATTTCCATCTAAATATTGTATGTTAATTAATGAAGTGAGAAATGGTGAAGTTGGTCAAGAAATCCGCAAACCATCAGTTTGTGGGACAACCCAATGGCCAGGAAGATTTTATATGCTGATTTATTGCTGATTTTTTGACTAGATTTTGGCACAAATAAGTATCTTCTATTTTTAATTGTTTATATTTATCTGTTTATTGTTTATTTAAAAATTAAAAAAAGACAAAGTTGTCATGTAACTGTAAACATAAAACAAGCTTTTAAATATTTTATAAAATGTAAATTATAAATAAAAAATAATTTGATATGATTATTTTTTAATAAGACTTTCAATAATTTTATATTTTAAATATGTTGGGTGTTCAGTTCATTGATTGGGTGGGTAACAAATGAGGAGGGAGTGTTTTTTGTTTATATTCTTTAGCGTTAGATTATGGCTCTTGTATGGGGGTGGGTTTTCTTCTCTTGTATACTTTAGCGTCTCTTTTTAATATACTTCATTACTTATCAAAAAAAAGTTTAATTAAAATATTAAAAATTGTCAATGAAGTATTTTGAAGGGACTTTTGAAATTAATTTTCAAATAATTGTTTTATATGATTATTTAAAATTTATAAATGATATAATTTTTTATTCAAAATATAATAAAAATGTCTCATTAAAATTAATAATCTCATTTGTAATTTTTTTCAAATAAATAAATAGAAGTAGATTGAAAGGAATTTAAGATATTGTACTAGAAAGGATAATTGATTAACAATATTTTGAACAATTTTAATTAGAGTTATTTACTTTTGAGTCATTACATTAATTAATTACAATAGTTTTGAGTCATTTTTTCATTTTAGATGCATTTATTTAAAATTTAGACTATTTTAGAAATATAATATATGTTAAAGTATTGCTTATCAATATATATGTGTGTGTGTGTGCGCGCATGTGTTAAGTATTTAAAATGTAACATGTTTCAAATAATGCAATTCAAAAAAATAAAGTTTTTATCTTCATATTAATATTTTTTGTTTGCTTACTGAACTCATAGTTGTTATCATTGCATATTATATCCTTGACTAATGTCGTTAATTTTGTCATACATATATTATTTTGTTAAAAGACTAATATAAAAGTATTTATCAAAAAAAAAAAAGACTAATATAAAATTGTTTTACCTCCACATTGGTATAAGGTATATACTAAAGTTCATCTTCATAAATATTCTTAACCATGACTATAATAAATGGAAAAACTAGGGCTCACCTATTATGTTCTTTGCTGGAGTTGTAAAGGTAATGGTGGTTTAGTTGACTCTATTGATATTTTACTAATCAGCTTATAAGAAATTTAAATTTTAGCAAGTGTCTACTAGCAGTATTGTTTCAACTGGCAAGTTTCTACGCTATATTGTGGGCTGCTACTATACTATTTTCTATCTCACGAATTAAATGAGTAATATATTATGTTTGATGGAGAGAATTTACATTTTCCCCAGATTTGTTTTTTCTCTTGATAACTTCATGTCTTTGACCGTAATTCAATTGTTTTATGTGACTTTCAGTTTTATTTTTGGAATTTTTGCTGTTGTTTGGACTGTACAATTTTGTATTTATCTAATGCATGTATTATTCCTGGATTGCATTTCTGTGACCTTTATTTATTCAACTGGGTCCAATGGTGTTACAGTTTCAAGGAGTTGGCTGGAAGTCGCCCCTTATCGGAATTAACCACTGCTGAGGAAACAGCTGGTGCTGCAGGTGCATTTTCAGATGCTAATGGCCAAGGAATTGAGGGGGAGGCTCGTCCTGATGCAGTGGAACAATCTTCTAAACCTGTAAGTGCAGGCTTAACAGATGCAGAGGAGTTGGAGAAATATATCGGCATTAGAGAAGAGTTGTATAAGAAAGCTAAAGACTTTGATTCTAAGATCATTGGCTTTGAAACAGCTATCAGGAGGCCCTACTTTCATGTGCGGCCCCTTAACGTTGCAGAGCTTGAAAATTGGCATAACTATCTGGATTGTATTGAAAGAGAAGGTGACTTAAACAAGGTATTTTGAGTTTGTTGTTCATCCATGAAAATCTCAATGGTTTGTAGTTTTAGCTGTCCTTGTTATACATTGACTTACAGTTAAGTAATATCTGCTGCATCATATGCTTTATTGGCTAAACCGTTCGATGAAGCAACTTTTTAAACGGGAAATTGAACTGAGACTAGAGCATGGGCCTTCAATATGGTTTCTATAAGGCTAAGTACTTCAAACCCTCATTTGTCAGTCGACGTTCTGGGTTCTTGATGTGTTGTATAGTAAATTTTATTCTTTTTAAAGTTCCAATGTTATGCATGCAGGTGTCTTCTTATCTTCCTAACCATCTGTCTGTCAGGCAAGGAGGGTCCCTCCTTACGTATTAGAGGGGCCTCCCTGTTCCTTCAACGGAGTACTTCTTATGCATTTGTCCTTTGTGCTTTGTGTTAATCCTTTGATTCGTGTATCAGTGAATCATGATGTGCTATATAATCCATGGTGGTTTTCCTATGAATCAGGTTGTTAAATTATATGAAAGATGCCTAATTGCATGTGCAAATTATCCGGAGTATTGGATACGGTATACTTTATGCATGGAGGCCAGTGGAAGCATGGACCTTGCAAACAATGCCCTTGCTCGTGCTACTCAAGTTTTTGTCAAGGTAAGGAGTTCTATTTCTTGGTACTTAAAACTGGAAACCACCTTTCGTGATCTCATTCTAATAGTATTGAATTTAAATTGTTTTCTTCATGTGGCTGCATCAATTCTGAATTAGATCTGTTGTACATCAATATGTAGCATCCTTGATTTCCTTCTCCTTGCTGTCGTTGTATTGGCATTAGTTTTCAGTAATCTGAAGCTTTCACTTCTTTGCATTCGGAGTGAAGGCTTTGTCAAGTTGAGTGGAGTGTTAAGGAAGCTTGTTGAAAGACATGCAGAATGCAGAGTTCATACATCTTCAAATACTGTTCATTATTCAATTGGGTTTAACTCCTTATATAATTGTGTTTTCTGTGTGTGTGTGTGTGTGTGTGTGCATGTTTATTATATGTAGTTTTTGTTTCAATGGAGTAAAGGGCTCACTCAAGGCTTAACCACTCCCTAATGTCAAATTTTTTTTTTTTTTTAAACCAAGAAAGGGAATCAAGATATCTCATTCAGATTTTCTGGTTAGGCAATGGTTGCCCCTCAATTCAATTTCCTATTTACTTGACATCGGATTGTCAATCGGAGTTCAAATTTTCTAACTTTTAACCAAGTTTTTGTTATGACATTCATGCTGCTCTTTCTGTGAAGTGGTTTCCTTTTTAGTTCATTTTCCCATGATTTTCTAACATATGAATTATCATCGTTGTACTTAACAGCGACAGCCGGAGATACATCTTTTTTCTGCTCGATTCAGAGAGCAGAAGGGGGATATTCCAGGATCTCGGGCTGCATATCAACTCGTGCATACTGAAATTTCACCTGGTCTGCTAGAAGCAATTATTAAACATGCAAACATGGAACATCGACTAGTAAGATGGCCTTGGCTAGCTATTGAAGATTCTGCATCATGATTGCAATTTCAGATGCTTTAATTTGATATTTCTGTCTTTTAGGGAAATTTGGAAGATGCCTTTTCTTTGTATGAGCAGGCTATCGCCATTGAAAAGGGGAAAGAACATTCACAAACATTGCCAATGTTGTTTGCTCAGTATTCCCGTTTTGTATACTTGGTATGTCACCATCTATATTTGTACTTCTGATGATTTTTTATAGATGACAGTTAAATTATTTATCCTTGTACTTTCTCCACCTCCTCAACCAACTTCCTATTCCAACCCTGGAGTTCTCTCTCTCCCTTCCTCTCTCCTCTGGTGTACCTTCTTACTCCAATTGTTCAGCATATGTGATTTATTTGTTGAAGTTAGCATATTTCCATTTTGTTTAATGATTGCATTTCTTTTAAATACCACGACTAACACAATGAAAAACTATTTATTGTGTCCATAGCGCTTTGTATGCAGGTTACTGTTTTAGTTGAAGTAAGCATGTTTTCTGATCTCGTTTAGTTTTGTATGCAGGTTACTGGCAATATTGAAAAAGCTAGGGAACTTTTAGTTGGAGCTCTTGAGCATGTTCAACTGTCAAAACCACTTTTAGAGGTATTTTATCTTATATTTTAGGGTTCTCTGTTGGATGTCACTTAAATGAAGAGCTTTTTTATCCAATGTGTTACACGCTTCTACTATACATGCAGGCCTTAATCCATCTAGAATCAATCCAATCACTTCCAAAAAGAATTGATTATTTGGATTCATTGGTTGATAAGTTCATTCTTCCCAACTCGGAAAGCCCCAATGCTGCAAGTGCTGCTGAAAGAGAAGAGCTTTCTAGCATCTTTTTGGAAGTAAGTTCTATCATTGTTGTTAATGTTCATTATTTCTAAAACGTGTTATAAACTGGAATCAACTTGTGATGCTCTCTGTCATATTCTAACGTACAATTAGATATCAACTATGAAATTTCTTGTCACTTAAGACATTGTTTAAACTTCTGTTTATTTGAATTAAACTGAATCACATGTGTTGAGGCATTGTTATTTTATTTTATTTTTGAGACGTAAACTGGACAATATATTAACAAAAAAGGCTAAGACCCAGAGTGTACAGGGAATCCTAGCTTCCTACATGTTTTATTCCAATACATTGGTTTTTTTTGTTTCCGTTTCTTTTTCTTCCCACATTGCTGTTGGGATCCTCAATTGTCATTGATTCAGAACTTCTCTGATGAAAACAGAGTACAGAAATTTAAAGACAAAAAGCATTTCTAAACCTTTTCCTGATTTGGAAGAACAACATTTTGACTTATTTTCTGCCTGTAAAATTGTTTTATTTCTTTAAACCTATTGGAGTCCTCTATGATCAGACTTTCTGCTCTTGATGAAAACAAAATCTTGAAATTTAGGATTTCCCTTAAATATTTGTCTCTATAAGGCATAATTTGAGAGTTGACAGAATGAAAATCGTTCAAAAAAGAAATAGAACTAACTATCTATGGTTAGGATGTTTTCGTTTGTGTGAAGTTGAATGTTCTTACAAAACCCTTTTTTCCTATCTCCTGGTTGCAGTTTCTGGATCTCTTTGGAGATGCACAGTCCATCAAGAAGGCTGATGATAGGCATGCCAAGCTTTTCATACCCCATCGGAGCACATCAGAGTTGAGGAAGCGTCATGCAGAGGATTTTCTGGCTTCAGACAAAGCAAAACTAGCCAAATCTTACTCTGGTGTTCCCTCTCCTGCTCAGTCATTGATGGGTGCATATCCAAGTGCTCAAAACCAATGGGCTTCAGGTTATGGTTTACAGCCTCAAGCTTGGCCACAAGCTACACAAGCACAGGGTCAACAGTGGAACCCAGGTTACACCCAGCAGGTAGATTTCTTTGTGGATGCTATTTCATAAACTTTTCTTTTGGTTGATTTGGCATGCCTTGAAATCACATTTTCTGGCCCTGGAAAGAGGTATTCTTTTCACCATTTGTACTGTCTATACCAGGTTCTCAATTAGATTTGGTTGTTCTTCTTTACTAGCAAGTTGAGTTGGAGGTTGCAAAAAACTTAAATGTTCAGGCTAGTGTGTTTTGAATGGAACCAAAGTTTACCATGCATCTCTTAACAGGCCTCAGCCCCCAAGTCTGAAGAGATCTATCTTCAGATTTAAATCGAATGAAGTGTAGAAAATTTGCAAAGCGGTTCATTCCTGAGCAAGATTGCAAGGCTGTTGTTTTTCTAATTTTGTTCAGTGCTCCTTTAATGCAAAGCTAGACCAAAGTTTTGTTATTGTTTCATTTGCTATTGAAAATTGTTGTTGTGGAGAGTAGCCATATCCTGAATCTAGCTCATATTTTGTTATCTGTAAAACTGACAATAATGATCATTTGTGTTTTATTTGGATATGTAGGCTGCATACAATGCATATAGTGGTTACGGAAGCAGCTATACCCACCCACAAATACCCACATCAGTGCCACAAACTGCTGCTTATGGTGCTTATCCTCCAACATATCCTGTCCAGGTACTAGTGCCATTTATTGCATTTATTTTGTGGTTCCAATCCTCATCATGATTGACATTAGCTGCAAAAAATAAATTGTGGTGATTTTATTTGTGCTATGCAATTTGTTGCAAATATTGTTAAGACTATTAGTCTATACAACTACTAGGTAAGCTCATATTTGAGGTGACATTGTAAAACTTTTTCCTTATCTTCTCTTTATTCGTGGTGAGTTAAGACCACCCACTTCTCTCCATTTCTCTTAGTACCAAGATTTTTTGCCCGAAAGTTAAGTTTAAAGGAGTGTTGTAAGGACCGGATAAACTGGAAGACTGGTGACTTAGCCAGTTTGGTCCTTTGGTTGAGCTGATCCTGATGCTCAAAGTGACTATTCATGTAGGGACTTGGGAGTGAGACCATTGGTTGGATCCTCTTCCAATCAGCCATCTAGTATACCAAGAATGTTTCAAAATCCAACCTATGGGCGTCTAGAGCCTGAAGTACTTGTATTAGACTACAATTGTAATGCTTCCCAGCCACTTGTATTTCCTTGCTTATTTTTACCATATACTTATTGAATATTTCAATTCCATAACATATTACAAGATAGTAAGGCCAGACAGATATAACCTTTGGAGGTTGGTTCAGTGAGCCTTGGACAATGAATGTAATCCTAGGCCTAATGGTAAGAGATACTGTGTTGGGTATATGTCAACATGGAAATGGAATATTTTTATTTCTCTTTATCTGGAGGGGTGTCCCTCTACCTTCTGTGACAATTTTTTTTTGGGGAAAATTTTCTTATGTAGAATCCCTGAACGATTCCATTTAATTTTTATGTGATTGATTGCCTCTTTTTGGTGTCTTGCTTTATTTATTTATTATTGGTGATGATTCAATGGTGTAATGAATATTACAGAGGAATAAAATGTGAAAACAAAAAGCAAAACGGGTAGATATACTATGTTGGGTCCTACATTTTATGGGGTGGCTATAAATCTGATAAGTTTGGCCTTAAACCTAGCAGGCTGCGCCCCAGCAAGCTTATGCCCAACCAGCAGCAGCAGTGGCGCCAACTCAACAGCCAGCAGCAGCAGCCGCAGCTCAGGCCTATTACGGCAGTTACTATTGAGGTGGGGCAAGCTTATTATATTCCTAACCAGTTTTGCAACATGTACTGTATCTCTCCTTTGTTCATCTTATCTCTTGGGTGTTTCTGCTTTCTTCTTCTTCTTCTTCTTCTTCTTTTTCGTAGTTGAGGGTCTCACAGGATAATTATTGAGTAGTAAGTAGTAACATGTTCTAATTGTGATCCTACTGTCATGAGTGAGAGGCATTTGCGGTGGAATTGTATTTTTAGCCTATTTGGGATGGGAGTCTGTGTTGTGTTGTGTTGTGTTTTGTTGTGCTCTGAATTTCCATTTCCGTTTCCATTTCTTCTTTTACTCACGTCTCTATTTTATGATGCTTCATGGAACAAATTTTTAATTAAAAAAAAAAAAAACCCAAAACATGTTCTAATCTATTTTTATATATAGCTTTTATGTTAAGTATTTTGCTCTAAATTATTTTCTATACCTGTATGTTTACTCAATTAGAATTTTTAAAAACTGTTCTTTAAAAAATACTGTGGTTTTTTTTTTTTTTTTTAACTTATTAAACATATTTCTTCTTTTTATTTTCTTCAGAAAATAAATAATAATGTTTTGAAAATGGTTGTTCGATAAAGCCATATAAGTTGCGGGAGTGAAAAGTTTCGCCCATGAAACTTTATGAATGGAAATTAAATTTGTACACATTAAATGTTTTATCAAGTCATGGAAATGGCTTCCAGCTCGACACTGGAACTTTCCTAAAAATAATAAAAAAAATTAAAAAGGAAGATAAGAACTAGGTTGAGATAAGAACTGGAGCATAAATGATAAGATAATAATGCTGAAATTTCTTTTGTTTAAAAGAAATAAGAATAACAAAATTCAAAGATATTAAGAAAATAATATTATTTTATTTAAGAAATGAAATAAGAATAAATTATCCAAAAATAAAGGAAGATAATATTGAAGTATATGACTTAGAACAATTTGATACAGAATACTGATTCAATGAGGAATAATAGAAGTTATGCAAAAAAGGTCTGTTATAACATAAGTATGATATATTTAATTGATAGTAGAAGAATAGAAGAATTTAAAACAGAAATTACAAAAACAGTTATAAATTTGACACAAAATCATATTGAAGAATTATGTGATTGCGAAGAATTTGATAGAACGATCATATTGATAAAAGTATTTTTAGAAACTTTAGGATAAAATCATTCAAAATAAATAGTAAAAAGCAAATAGTAATAATAAAGGCAAATAGTAAATGAATAGTAAAAATAAATAATAAAAAACAAAAAATTAAATATTGTAGAATCAAAAGTGTGTGAATTTAAGTTCTGCGATAGAAATCCACCTAACAAATTAATCACCCAATAATAAAAATTTTAAGTTTAATTGATAACAAAAAATTAAAATAAGAATTGAATCATGAAAATAATAAGTGTAAATGATGATTATGATCTTAATGACATAGTATTAATAGAAGCTTTAACTTATTACAAATTGGAATTCTTAACATATAATTGGATATTAAAAACATTGTATATCTCTAAATCTCAAATATCTCAAGAAGAATCGATAAGCGATAATACGATTAAATCTCCACTCGGGGAAATGAAAAAAAGAAATCTTATCAAATCAAAAAATCGAAAATTTAGGACAAAATATCTTAATGATAATCAGCTTTAGATTTAAATCAGTAGATGACAATGATGAAATTCAAGAAGCCTATAATCAAGAAGAAGATCTAAGTGAAATATTTTATAGTAATTTAAATAAAATTTGAAGTCCAAGTATAGAAATATGAGTGAAATGACAATAAAATCGTTTATACAACAATCAATAGATAAATATTTAGAAAAAATATAGAATTTATGTAAAGAATTTACCATCAGTAAAATGGAACGAATAAAAAACACAATATATAAAATAGTTTATAGATATTTGAAAGCTAGTTTGCTACTTTACATAAAGTGATATAAATATATGTAAGAACTTACAAATCTGATAATACGCCCATGTCATAAGTAATTACGATAGATATTCACCTTTAAAGTTAATCTAGATCCCGAGAAACAACAAGAGTAGTAGAAAAATACTTATTTGTAGAAATGGAGAAACATCCAAGAATAATTAAAGATATAATGAAAAGAGAAATAAAAAATTTAAATCCAAAAGAAAAATTAAAACTTAAAGAATACGGATTATATAACAATTGGAAAAAATTTGTGAAAAATAGAGTTAAAAAACCGAAACAAAATGGAAGCTAAAAAAGTAGAAATATTAATGGAAGAAATATTAAGAGATATAAAACGAATGGATATGATTTAGAAAAGATCGAAGACAAAATAAATAGAATTAGAAATAGGATAATAAACATAAGAAATACAACAAAATACTCTTATCGGTATAGGAAAATATTCAAAATATGTAAAGGCATTTGGAAAAATGGTAGAACAAATAATATTTAGAAATATCTGAAGAACAATAAGAGAAAATATTGAAAAGTCTAGATGAAAATTTATTAGAACAATACCTTGAATTAGAAAGAAAAGAAAAATAAGAAGGAAAACAAGTAATAGAGGAAAGAAAGCGAAAAAGAATAAGTAAAATAAGTGATAGTGAAATCAGATATATAATGATAGAAATACAAATGAATTTAAATGAAACAAAGAATTAAATCTATAGGACATGTAGGAGGACCAAGTAAAATAAAGAAGAACACTTAAAAGCATTTGAAACCCAATATAGAATACCTAAATATGAACCTAGAGAATAAAAAATGAAACGATTAGGAAATACGGGTGTATACACAGATATAGGTGTCAGATATTAAAAACGGTTTTTAAAAAATGGTCCTGAGCAATGACATTATATTTTATAGTGTGAGCAGAGTTGGGATAATAATGCAAAAACCCGGATAATGATAGGAACATTAGCATGATATGTTAGAAAATGGTGGGAAGGATTATCATTTTTATAGTTTTAATGTTATTACAAATTACACTACTATAGCTTTTGAAAGTAGTATATTTGAAGGTGTAGATACCTTTGTTAGATATATAGTAAATGAATTTTTAGGAGTAAAATGGATGACAGACAGTGTAGAACAAAGAAGAAAAGACATAAGAGATGCTAGAAATAAGCTATCACAACTACAAATTTGTAAGATGAAATATATATATGAATACACATGCGAATTTAGGAAATGGTACTATGATGCCTTTGATAGTAATATGAATATGACAATATTAGCAAATACATATTATGAGAAATTACCAGGAAAATGGAGTAATTATTTCCAAGAGGAATATGAAAAAATAAAAATAGAAAATGCTGATACTTTAGGAACTCGAATAGAATTTTTAAAGAAAGATTGACCCAGTTGCACCCAAGATATGTTGTAAATGGTGCAAAATATAGGAGAAAAATGCAATGATAAGATAGATAACATCCCAGGAAAATGGGGGTGTAAGGAGTTTAGAAAAAAAAAATTTAGAAAACAATTAGGACAGCCAAGAAAGAAATTTACAAAATATAAAAGATTTAGAAAAGAATGGAACAAACCATTTAAGGCAAAATGTTACAAGAAAAAATTTAATTACAAAAGACAAAATGTTACGGGAACAACATCAAAAGACAAAAGTAGATGCAAATGTTGGAAATGTGGAGAATTAGGACATTACAGTAATGAATGTCAAAAAGAGAAAAATACATTTATATTATGGGGAGAAAATAAAGATGAAGATTTAGAAAGTATCTGAAAGTTTAATAGTGAAATGAGTAGTGTTTATAGCGAAAATAATATGATTCGTCAAAAATTGTCTGAGAATGAGTAAAGAAATAATTGAAGAGGAAGATGACATTTTTTTAAATTTGGAAGTCGTTAGTCTTAGGAAGATCGAAGGATATAAGATGAAAACACTTAATAATAGAAAATTACAGGAAAATCGAATTTAAACTTTGATCTAAAAGCCCAGGAGAGAGAGAGTATATTAAGCTACTTAAATAAAAAATATATGCATAGGAAATACACAATCCATGAATACCAAAAAATAGAAAGGAGTATAACAATCAATAAAGCGAAAGGAAATATAAAGCTTAATTTATTGACAAAAGACACCATAAATGAAACATTAAGCAAGATAAAAAATGACAGGATAAGAGACAAAATAAAGTATAATACTTAAGCGAGGTACAAATAATAATAAAATCCTTAATTCCACTGAAAATCATCACTGACCAGGCTGGTTGCATGATAAAAATACGTCTAATGCATGAAAGCCACTTAGGTAGTATCAGGGGCAATTTAGCCTATACAAAATTAATGTTTATATATTTACCCAAAATATAGCATTAATTTGGGAATGAACTTTGATATGATCTAAGCTTATATTTTAAATTTTAAATGACTTTATGAAATAAGGAAATAATGTGTGATGTATTACAGTGCTTTATATACCCTATCAAACTCAAATTATTGAAGAGAATTTGCAAGACTTAAAGCCCTTTATAGAAATTAGTGATGAATGTAAGAAATTGAAATAATAAAACCACAAAAGTTAGATATAATGAAATACGCAAATTATTTAAGTCACTTGAAGATGATATTCAGAAAATAGTATACAAAAGAATTGATTTACCCAGTTTGGAAATTCATGATAGGAAATAGTAGTAGAAATAGTACAAACATAAGAAGTTTTAAGAATAAGAAGAATGCATTCACCTTTATAATAAAGGAAATTATTACAATGGAGAAGAAGTTGAAGAAACAAAATTTTAATGAATACGGGAAATTTAGGCATGTCATGCTCCAGCGATAAATGTGAAATGATAGAAAGCTATAACGAGTCCATATGTCTACAAAAAAATTATGATGGTCGAGACATTATAATGTTATAATTTAAGGTAAATAACATAAATTCTGAGGAATAACGGCACACACTAGTAGGCTGCTTATAAAGATAACAGAATGCAAGGAAATGGACATTATGATATTCTCTTAGGAAATAGCTTCCTAGATAGATTAAATAATTATAAGATCACAAAAGAAGGAATAGAAATACACAATGAAGACATATGTATTTTTCTAGAAAGACAAAAATGAAGGAAATTACATTCCCTACTATGGTATTTATAATAGTTAAAATTCTAGAAACTAAGTTATATACATGTGGATTGATAGATACAAGATCGAAAATAGCAATATTCAAAAACACTTGTTAAAGAATGGGAAAATACTAAAATCTCCCATAAGGTGTATTGGAGAAAAAGAAAAAATTACAAAACAAAAAGAAAATGTAGAAATAATGATTCAAAATAAAATTGTAAAAATAGGAAAGGTCTATCAATACAACAATATAGAATGTGATATTATATTAGGAAATGACTTTTTACAACAATTCTCAATATATCAACAAACAATTTATACCATTATACTAAAAACACCTTGTGATCATTGGATAAGAGTACCTAGAATACTAAAGTCTTTTAAGATAAATTATGATCAAAAAGCCAGAAAATGGAGAAACGAAAAAAAATAAATAAATACATAAGCACATAAAATACTTGAGTTCAAGATCAATATAAAAAAATTGAAAGAAAATTTTAGTAATAGCCATTTAAAATATTGGGAAAGAGACAAAGATGCTTACCAAATTAGAAATGATAGATCACGGTAAGATCATTAGAAGTTAGACTATGACATATTCTCCGAAGATACGAAGATTTTAAATTAAGATTAATGAATTAATACAATTGAATACGATAAGGGAAAGTAAGAAGTCCATATAGTAGCCTGCCTTTGTAATTTAGAAAACATAGTGAAATAAAAGGGGAAAAGCAAGAATGGTAATAAATTTCTAAAGAAGTAAATAGAATACAAAATTTGATGGATACTATATGCCCAAATAAAAGTATTATTAATAAATTTGGCGAGAAAGAATTATTACAGTAAATTTGATTGTAAATCAGGATTTTGGCAGATAAAAATGGATAATAATAGTATACCTATTACAACCTTTAGTACACCTAGAGGTCATTATGAATGGAGAGAAGTAATCTGGCACTGGATTGAAAAAAATCTTCCTCGAGTTTTCCCGAAGAAAATGGATAAAATATTCTCTGATTATTCATCCTTCATAATAGTTTATATTGATGACATGTTAATCTGTTCTAATAATGAAAAAGATCATGAAAAACATTTAGATATGTTTATAACACTCTGTAAAGACCATGGTATAATTCTTTCAGAAAAGAAAGTTGAAATCAAGAAAAAAGAAATAGAATTTCTAGGAATGATTATAGATTCTAAAGGAATAAAATTAGATCCATATAAATGAAAAAAATAAAGATTTCCACCGGTGAATTACGAACTAAGGAAATGATACAAAAATTCTTAGGATGTTTAAACTACTCCTCTGATTTTATAAAATATTTAGCTAAAGAAAGACAGGAATTGCAAAAATTGTTAACTAAGAAAAACCAAACATGATGGAATGAAAAACATACCATGATAGTCAAAAGATTAAAAAATATATGTTCAAATTTGCCTAAATTAAGATTACTTTATTAAAAAGTAGCGATTTAATATTACAAACGGATGCTTGGACAATGTTAGGCGACTATTTTGAAAAGCAGACCTAGAATATGTCGATATACAAGTGGAACTTTTAATAATAATCAAATTAATTGATATTAATGAAAAATTGCTTGCAATAATAATAAAGGAATTAATAAATTTGAGATGATATTTTATTCTAGAAACCCTTTATTATAGAAACTGATAATACTCAAGTTGCATGATTTATAAAAAATAACAAAGGAAAAGGAGTACAAGCCAGAAGGTTATCTAGATGGCAAACACTTCTTAGTTATTATAATTTTAAAATTATACACATATAAAGGTGCTTGATGATTTTCTTGGGACTTTTGACGAGGAATGTTGAATAACATGGAAGAATGCGAGAAATTGCCACCCGACATGGCCGAAGGAATGAATATGATTTCGGAAATACAATGATCTTATTTCAGTGAAGAAAAAATTATCGATTCTGAAAGGATATCAATGATATAAGATCTAAATCATATATTTCCCAAAATATCATGAAAAATGTTTTGGGTGGGTGAAATAATAGTGAGGGACGGATATTTCTCGGCCTCTTCGGAACTAAAAACATCAAAAGGTAGGCAGATGTCTCTACGTCCCATTCGGGGAAAAAGCAGGGCAACGGCAAGCTGCGATAACATAAGGGCCCAGGAGATATATCCTTGGCAAAAGCAAAATATCTCAAAGGTACTCGGGGGGAATTGCCTACCCTCCAAAAGGATAAAAGCACGACGATATGAGTCTTACAAGGCAATCTCAGTGGAATGTGATCCTCAAAGCACAAACTCCTCTCGAAATGAGAAAATTCGATCAATCTATCTTTTTCTGAAAAGCGAAAATATAAATACATCTTCATTCATCTTGTATCGGCGTGGAAGAAATATTGTTTGCCAAGATTCATTATAACAATCCTAATGGTGATAGGTATTGCAGACCACAGCTGAGTCTATCTACCCGAGGATAATAATCACTTGAAAAAAGATAGACCTAAATTCATTCGAATCTGTGGATTTCGGTTTGTTATTAGAATGTTGAGTCCAAATTGTGAAGAAATACTCGATGGCGCTCTTAGAACCCTGATTATGCAAATGACATGCCATCATTTTTATATAAAATTATTCAACATTAGTGCGGAATATAATGTAAGGGCATTGGGGTGTGTCACAAAGCCTATCATCTCATAACCATAAATAACAGTGAAGAATCTAGGTTCTAGATAAATGAGATAAAACCCAAAAAACAGGGATATTATAACAGGCAATGGACAAAAACAAGAAGAGCAGTAGGGATAAAAGCGGTGCCCAGGTGAATGTGATTTGAAGAAAAGAATTTACTTTCGATCACTGCGCCAGCGTGGCTGGATAATGAATCTACAGGTGATGGGAAAGCCCGAGAGGCCAGTGATATAACGAATAGAATCGATAATTTGGATCAGTTGTTGATGCCCGACTAGCCAAATGACAAAAAATGAAGCAATAAAATTCATGAAAAGGACAAAGAGTGACAATGAAGGTTGGGTAACCCTTGGGAAAAGATATGTCCCAACGAATCTGAGTGGCTGATAGGACATATATGCCTTTATAAATGTAAATAGACAAAGTGTAATGGCAATTTAAATGAAGTGAATTAAATGATAAATATCGCCATTTATAATAATTGTAACATTCTTGACGGAATGGAGAAATAATCTCCATCATGACAAGACCATAGAAGAAAAAGAAGAGAAAAATGATGACAAAATTGGCAGACAATCAGCAGAATATCAGGAGAACCATGACACGTATGATAAGAAGATAAAGGAGAATCGATATGATGATGATATCTACATAAATACGGAAGAATTCTGCATTATAAAAAGGATCGAAAACATCCATGTTTTTCTTTGTATCAAAAAGTTTGTAATGGAGTCTTGATTTCAGCGAAAGCTTATATGTAAGATAGGAGAGTGTTTTGATGAAATAAAATTACGAAAATTTCCTCGGATATTTTTATGTGTGTCGATCTATCTGATTGAGGTGTCTTTGATCTTGACTTGTCCCGATACCGAAGCCAAGATGGGCGTGGGAAGGAGGGATTCTTTGTCGGTAGATCTGAAGGTCGCTAGATTCTTTTGCATATAGCAGTGCTTGAGGAGATTGAGGTTATTTTTATTATTTTAAAACTACTTGCTCTGCGTATAAGTATTACAGCTTGATAAATTCCATTCTTGAGATATTTATTGCTATTCGGCTTATTACCCTGTTGGTTTTATAGAACTACGTAATGGTATCAGTACTAGGTTGAGATAAGAAGCTGAGCAAGTAAGGTATCTTTAAATGTACATCTAAAGTGTACATTTTCTAAAAATTTAAAAAATTAAAATTGTTTATTGAAGAGATATTTTTAACTTAAATTTAAAATTTTTAAAATTATAAAAAATGTATCGACATTTTAAGTATTAATTTAAATCATTCAAAATTATAAAAGTGTTTTTTCAAATGACATTTTTTGTGTAAAATTTTTAATTTTTTGAAAGTGTCTCTTGAAAAGACATTTTTAGAAAATGTCTCTTGAAAGACGCGTGTCTTTCAAAATATATTTGATAAAAATTACATTATATTTAGGAATATTTCTAAACTTATATTATTTAAAAAAAATTTATTTATTTTACCCTAAATGTCTAAAAAGCCCACTCGACACTCCCACTTTCATCTTTCTTGCAACCCTATTAGTGGAAAAGGAACGTAGTAAGAAATCTACATAAAGAGCGAAAAAAAGTACGAATATGAACATAAAATACTCAATTTAAATATAGTTTATATACAAAGGTGATAAAAAAAAATGAAATACTAAATATAAATGTAATTTATTTGCTCATTATGCTAGCTCATTTGTTAGAGTGGGGGTCTCCCTTTGAATCGAGTCATAATGGAAGTAGTTATTTATTTAGTTTGATTCGAGTTCTATTTATTATAAAAAAAAAATTGTTATTTGTTTAGTGCGCACTTGCATTCTTACTTTTTGTTAGACAATACCAATTTGAAACATACTATTTCTTTATATAGTTTCCTGAGGCCTTATTTACATTAAAATTAAAATACAAAATATGAATAACAACCCGATCAGAAAACCATTTAAATATTTATTCCGACCACATAAGTATATATGGCTCCAATAAATAAGGTTATTACCTAATAGTGAGTGAATATCAAAAGAAATTATTATATTTTATGGAATTTGTCATATAATTTGAATATAAAAATATATGAAAAAATTGATTATCGTATTGTATTGACATAGTTGATTTTAATTTTTGCTTGGTTATTAAGAAAACGTTAGAGAAACTTTGTTGAAATTAATTTCTTCCTTATAACTGGTTCGGTTTTCTTGTGTTAAATTAATTTTCCCAAAATAAAGGAGGATTTATCATATTATAATTTTGGAATTCAAGTAAATTAATAAAATAAAAAATTATTAGTTTTCAATTTTATCGCAAAAAAAATTTTAATCATATTTTTCTTCTCTTTATTTTAATTTAAATGATTTTTTGACATCAATTAAAATTATAGTGAAAATAAAAAATTAAATGAAAAAATAAAAGCTTATATATAATAATAATATATATTGTTGAATAATTAATTAATTAAATATATCGTTTGAATCATGAATTTTAGGTGTCTTTTTCTTGAGTTTTTGATTAAAATACTATTTTTCAAAAAAAAAAAATTACAAAAATAGTTTGTATTTGAAAATATTCTTGCGTCTGATGAGTTTGGCGCGTAGACAATGTGTCATTGTCCTGAACAAAGACTTCATAAATTTTTTAAAATACAATTGTCGTTGTTGGTGATAGTGACTTCATCATTTAAAAAAAAAATTTCAATTACCAAATCTATATGAAATTATAAATATTTATTTTAAAGATAATGTTTGATATATAAAATATTTAAAATATTTAAAATAAAATTTTATTTAAAAATTATTATTATTATTTTTTACATAAACTTTTCTAAAAATTATTGAAACGAGAATATTTAAAAATCAAATACAAATTATTAAAATTAATGATATATCACTTGATTCACGTATTGGTACTATTTACTCACCCTTTAAATAATTTGTTTTTGTGTTTTAGAATATTGTGTAATAGTAATAATAATAATTAAAGTGAGCGTAATTATTTAAAATAATAATAGAATAATATAACATTTAAAAAATATATATAAATAAAAAGGAAAATATAATTTTATAATTTTTTTAAAACTCATATTCTAAAAAATTAGTTTATCTCGGATAAAAACAATTTTTGATATTTGATATTAATTATTAAAATTATTTACTTTAAATTATATTGTCATTTATTTTTATATTCTTTTAAATTGTTTTCATATTTATCTTTATTCTTGTCACTTTAATTTATTATTTATAATTATCTTTAAAATGTTAAAATACAAACTTATTTAAAAATTATTATTATTATTTTTGACATCAACTTATTTAAAGATAATTTTAGAAATGAATATTTTACGATATTATCTTGAATCACATTTTTTCTATGAGTTGAAAACAACTATTATCAATTTATATTCATATTCATGTAAACTCATAATATTTCCTCTAAACTTGGTTTGTGAGATTAATGGAAATGGAATGAATTTCTTAAGAAATGACAGCATGTTTCCAAAATGAGTTAATCGGTGTCTCGCTGACTCATCGATGGGAAGATGAATTTTTTGTACCATCACGGAATACTCCAGGTGTTCAACTCCACACATGCAGTGCGCATTCTAAATTTCAGCTTTCCATGACACCTCCACACGCTTCATCGGGTTAAAGCAGAAAAATTATGGCGAAAGTTGGAAAAAAGCGGTTGGTCAGCGACAGCAAAATAGTTTGTCAGCGATCTGAGAAAAATTCATTTTCCCAATGAAGTATTGTGAGACACCCGATTGGCTTTCCTTTTGGCTGTATTGCATCATGGTGGTATAATTATTTTATATAATAAATTATATAAAGCTCAGTCATTTTATAATACACACACGCATATATATATATATATATATATATATATATATATATATATATATATATATATATATATATATATATATATATATATATATATTCATAATCATAAAATAATTATTTTATAAAAATAATTATTGTAAGCTTTTATTAATACAAATGTTTCATTTCATTTTATGGACAATGGCTTCATCATTTAAAAAAAATTAAAATATCGTTGTTATCAACAATAGCATTATCGCGTATTTCAACCCGTGCAGAACCCTTCTTCGTCCCCCAATTCTATCATTTCTCTCATGTTCTTCACCTGCTCCTCTGCTGATGTCCTATTAGGGCTTGGAAATCAAGTGATTTTTGCCCCATATTTTCTCTTCTAGTACTCTATTTTGACTCCAAAGCAGGTAACCCTCCTACATTTGATTTTTTTTGTTGAAACTTTCTTACATTGCTGCTTTTGTCGATGTGTTTTGTTGATAATATGGTGATGAATCTTTAGATTTAGTTCTCATTTTAATCTGTAGTGATTATCTTTTGTTGGTGTAATGTGTTTTGTTGATAATGTAATGATTAAATGTGTATTTTCTTGAGAAACAAACATATGGAAGCTAAGGTCTTGTTTGGTAGCTATTTTTTAAAATTATTTGTGAAAACAATTATTAGCAAACACATAGAATATAATTGTGGTGTTTTCTGAAAAGTGTTATTATTAACTATTATATTATAAATTTTAAAAATAATAAAATGCCCTTAAGGCCTAATTCAAATGGTAAAAATGATAGATGTTGTCATGCCCCTTGACCAGGCAGGCTAATTTGGTAGGACCGAGTTGTAACTGCATCTGTCGTCGTTTTAAACATAATTAGGGTATTTTGTAGGCATAATTTGAATTTTCGTAATTTAAATTCCAAAGCGTGAAAGCGAGAAACTTGAAACCATGAGGATAAATTTTAATTGTCAAAATAGGACATAAAAGAACAAGATAAAATATAGATGCTGTTCTAGAAATGACATAAATTGTGGTGCAAATAGAGGGGAGTTTGAGGACCAAAGTGAAATAAAAGGAAAATTATATCAAATTGGGATAAGACCAATTAGGGTCTCTCATTTTGGGCATTTGGAGAGCAAAACTTAGAGAGAGGGAGAAGAAGAAGAAAAAGAAGAAGAAGAAGAGAAAGAAAGCCAAGAAAGGTATGGATTGTGTGGATTTGTATGGATAGTATGGATTGTTATAGTTTTGTATGAATTTGTATGGATATTAGTTTGTTCCATTTCTAGGTTTAGTTAGGAATTCATCCTAACCCTATATTTCTTGAAAGTTGGATTGGTAAAACCCTAGTTGTATAAGATGAGTATGGAATCCTCCCTTTGAGTATGGATTCTTGGTTTATGATGTATGGATACCAGTTTGGGTGTTAGGAAGTTAACCTAACTTATAAGTATTTGAGTTTGGGTTTGGAAAAACCCTAATTGATCTCTATGTTTGGTTTTGGTTGGGTTAGAATACACTTGGGAGTTGTTTTTGGTGATGCTTTTGGATTATTTTAGGTTTTTGTTTGGATTTCTGGAAAAATGGACGAAATCAGCAAATCTGGTCAATTTTTGGGGTCCTACTCCGCGGCGTAGGGATCCAACGCAGCAGCGTAAATCCACACCGCGGCGTGGCCGAGAGGGAGGTTGGATAAGCCTCGGGTACGCAGAGGCGTAGCAAAGCTACACCACGGTGAAGGCGTACACCGCAGCGTAGCAGTGCTATGCCACAGTTCATATACATGTGTTTTTGTCATGTTTTGCTATTCCCTTATTCCGAGGACTTGTCTATTGGATTAATGAGGACCCTATAAGTGTATGAAAGGGTCCATTCATGTTTGTAAGGTAAAGAAAAAATTAGACCGTACCTCTTTGCCTTAAATGAAACTAAAGCCACTTCATTAGTTGAGTAACAACTTAATGCCCATAGATAAGATAATAAGTTCTTAAACATATATAATTGGAGGACTACCTGAATAGGATGTTAGATGACACGGCACCTGCATTGCGTGGTAGGCACGTATAGTGCTTGGTCTTTCCGTTCTTCAATGGCGCTCACGGCCAGGTGCTTCCGACACATTTAGTACTTCGGTGCTCTCGATTAGTCACGGCGTGCTCTCTGAGTGCCCGGCCTCATGCGTGCTCTGGCACCTTAGTATCAAAATGCGGCCGGATGCTTTATTGTGTTGTGTCTACTCATTTCTTATTGCTAGTACAGGTAGTCGAGCAGTTATATGATAAGAATCTGAATAACGAATAAAGTAAAAGTAATGTACATCGTTTTGCTCACGATACTCAAGCGGGTGCCTTTGTATAAGTATGAAAAAACACATGGTACCTACAGGTACCTCCGTACAAGTATAAGCTCTGTAACTCCTACGGGAGATCTAAACAAGTATAAGTCTACTATAAGTATAAGTTTATTATATGAATTCATGAAAAATTCTGATATCTGCCACTGTATATCTGTTATTGTTATATGCTTACTATATATGACTATTAGTGCATGTGTATACGTATAAGTCATATGTTTCCCTCGTGTAAGCTTAACATGTTTTTTATCCGTGTAAGTCTGAAGGGAAGGCGTCGCGATCTTCCATATTCTTGGGCAGCAAACTAGTGGACTACCATCGATAGGTTTCAGCTCTAATATGTAAATGTAAATGTCTGATTTTGTATATGTATATGTAAATGGGACGGGGCGTATGTATTGACACTGTAGCTTCCCTACGATAGTAGTTATATTTTGTATCGTTGTATATGATATTTTGATTCGATTATAAGACTTGGGCCTGATATGCGAAAAAGCAAGTAAAGAGTCCCGGTATAGTTTATTTGTGTCGTCCACCTAGGCGGGGGGTCGGGTGTAACGAGGGCGTTGACCACTCGCCATTTGTCTGTAAAACACATCTAATATACTCATTTTCGATATGATATTTAATATTCATTTAATCATATTTATATATGTGAATATGATATCACTACTTATTCACATTTTTTAATATAAGAAGTATACATTATGTCTTTTCAAGAGGGTCCATAACTATACTTTAGTACAATATTTATACAAAATGGCATTTCCATACCCTTTCCAAATCATTTACAAAAATATTTGTCAGAGTTCACCTCTTATCTTTGAAAATCCACAATGTAAAGTACATTCATGATAAAAAAAAATTAAAAATGTAATCTGCTTATGAAGATCTTTACATCTTTTAATTTCAATACAAAAGTAGTCACATGATGTGGAATTAAGTGTATACATAAGAGAAACATTTACTTATACTCACGCCGGTTGACGATATAACTCACAGGCTCTGCGGTCTTGGTCCTACCACTACACTTTCGGTACACTGCATGGAAAGTCGGCGCTAGAATCTTCATGCTTAGTGGTTCTTTACATTTATATTCTCATTTCAAACAATTATATCACATATGCACAATAATTAACTTTATATATCCCCTTGATATCTCAAAACATTCAACATATTTTTCAAACAACCTTTCAATATACTACTCATGTAATCCATGCGATATTTATAAATATACTATTTTATAGTAGGTTAACATACTTTCATTTTGTTTCAAATATATAAATACAATAATTATCATCTTTCATGCTCTCATGTGTTATTATTCTTGTCACAACTCAATTCATACAATCCATACAATTATTAATCATTTTGCCCTTAAACAAGTCTAACCGAAACTTTCGGTGCGTAGGATAACGGAATCACCAACACGGTCTCGCTGGGTTGCAGGCCGATATAAAACATTTAATAACTCAGTATTGTCCCATTGGGCTACGAACTGGTTATTTTATATTTGCATTTTGTATACACTATTGATATTGTCCCGCTGGGTTACGGATCGGTATGCCACTATAAATCATTTCGTTCACAATACTGCTACATTGACCTTTATTGGTATACCAATTTATCCTCAACTCGAACATGACGGTTAACATTCTCTTAAGGACATTTATATTTAGTTATTTACAATATCATTTTCACATTTCCACAATACAATTAACATTCTCGAATCTCGACGGATTTGTTTGTACATACGTGAATCCCGTCATGTTTGCCACTACATAGTTCATTTATAAATCAATTGACCAACACTTAAACAAATTCATTTATGGATCAAATAAAAGCACATATGCAGATGTTTGTCAAACATTTCAGATTTAATTGGTTCAAACCAAAAACATAGATCTCATAACAAACATTTTAGATTTGTTTGACAAACAAACACAAAACTTGAAACAATAAGAGAAGTATGAGGAACAAACCAAAAAGATTGTCAATTCTTGACTCATATTCCTTGTATCCCGATCTTAGATCAGGTTTATCTTTATCACCAGCCCTAATCCATTCTGAATACGTCTGTCCAAGAACGAACAAAAAATGGTGTGCATGCTAATGTTTTTTGGTGGATTGATTTCTACCCGATATACTTTCATATAAGAACTACGAGGTAATGATTATGTTTTTCACAACTCAGCCCCGGAAAATGATAGTTTTATGAGTCTATTTTCATTAGAAATTGGAATCATCAATTCGAACACGAAGAGCTTCAAAAGATATATCCATGATCGGGACCACTTTGTTTTCAAAAGTGAACGAGAATTTCCTATAAGCAGGCTCACCTTAGGCGAATTTAGTTTATTAAATTGAAATTGAATACGCTATTTCAAAAGAATTTGTTCTCATAGAAGTCTAGTTTAACCAAAAATTTGAATCACTCAATTTGGATGAGTGAAACTCAACTTATGGCCTAAATACCAAAATTGTATCAAAACACCAAAATTGTACCAAAATAGAACTAGAATTTGCCTGAAAATAAAGCTTCACTTTGACGAATTTCTGGGTCCAATGGGGTCCAAATTTGAATATACTTATTTCAAGAAAATTTGTTTTCCTAGAAGTTTAGTTTACCCAGATATTTGAATCACTCAATTTGGATGAATAATGGCCAAAACAAAAACATGAGTTTTGGTGATCTTGACATATCCTGAAACCTAGGCATTTCCTTTATCTGAAAATTCGCCAGCCGATCCTAATCAAAACGGCATTTGCTTGAACTCTAACTCAAACATATATATATATTTGGATTATGGTTTATCAGTGAATACGATCAAAGGGAGTTGGGAGGGTTCTAATAAACAAATAGGTGGTATACCCCGAGCTTAGACAAATATTCATACCTTAATCTTTTTGAACACCCCTGCTTTCCTTCTTCCTTCCTCCTTTAAGGCAAGTAGAGTCAAAAAAAAGATGGCTTCTCCCCTCTCACCCATAGCCTAGCTTGCACACCCCGAATGAGAAATAATCTCATTTCACTATATCAAATTTGGTCTTATTCTCGTCTTATATAAGGCCTTGTTTGGCCTTCCCCTTTTTGTCTTTCTTTTTTCATTTTTGCATTAAAGCCCTTCATTTATATTTCATTTCCATAACAACTTATCACATTTTTACTTTGACATATACTCTTCTTCATTTATGACCTTTGGGTCCTCATTTTGACATTTTATCAATTTAACCTTAACTCTTGTATTAATTCTAGTTTTATTTTATTTTATTTTTTTCACTTTAAAAACCTTTATTTCTATCACTTAAAATCGATAAAATAACAAATAAATAAAATAAAAAATTTATAATAGCATATAATACTAAAATTAGTGTGAATAGAAAATTTATTTTTTGGGATATTCTGAGATGTAGGAAAGATTAAGGCCTCGAGTCTATAAGAAGATAGTAATACAGCAATACTGGCCACAAAGTGAATAGATGAAAAAATTAATAAAAGAATCTGATTTAGCATTTACTTTCAAGACAAGACTTTATATGTATAATTTTATCATGAATAATAACATCAAGCTTGGTTGCCCTTGTTTAAGCATTTTGTGTTTGGCTTGGCTATCATTTTTTTCAAAGCATTATTTAATCATTTGAATTTAGTGTTTTTAATGTTATGTGTTTTAAACAGCAAGAATCAAATTAAAGTGTTGTCATGTTTTTCTTGTTCTCCTTGTTTTTTTATAACAACAAATATTTTTCAAAAATTGTAATCAAACATACCGATATTCGGGTTTTCCCTACTCTCCTTGTTTTTTTTTCGAAAGAAATAACAATTTAAAAAACTATTAACAAAGAAGGCCTAAATATTTTCTCCATTGATTTGATTATTGCCAGATCACCCCGAAATATAAAGGGTTGAGCAAATAATAAACTAACAGGTTGTATGTTTTTTACCTTTACCACAAACCCACACGACTAGCCCAAACTCCAAGTATATATAATGTTTCAATGGTCGTGCATGGGACCATTTTACAAGGCCCTACCAAATGATTCAATCAATTAATCAATTGTTATTGTATTTTTCTCTCTACCATATGCCCTTCCATATTGACTTTACCATCCATGAATGTAGTTTAAATGATAAGGATAATGACATCTCATATTATTTAACTTATTAAGACCATTTTGTATAAGTCAGATTATATGCTCCATTATTATGAATATATTATATAACCTGATAATATACTAAGGATTGAAACGAATGTCAAATGTGTCAGGAACAAAGCTCTTATTGTGCCTTTGGATGTACCGGTTGATTGCACGTTTAAACAGTTGGAATATGATATATAATGAGACAGCATTGACAAACAAATGCTTTCAGAGTGGTCCTCATTCGTAAGTATGCCTCTATGAAATGGAAATAGGTTACAGCAACGCCAATATGGGATAACACAATAGTATTATCTTGAATGTTGAACTTGGTTGACATAACTGATATGGAGGAAATTGAATTGTATATTGAGGTCTTTTGAGTGAAGCAACAAGTGAATCAATCTGTGGGTGCCTACACATATTTATTGGTTCGAGAAAATGATAATGTTGCGGGGAATTTGGCGTAGTTGCTTAAGCTGAAAGTAAGCGATCCGGCCAGGATCTTGCGGATGTGGAGTATAGGGAGATGATGAAGGCTTGTGAAGATGACTAATAGTGGGTGATGAAGAGATGTTGATAATGAATCTAATGGAGATTTAGATGTTTAAGTTGATGGACATGTATCATCCTTCCATACTTTCAACCAAGTTTTGGAGAATGAGCATAAGATATATGTCTCTGCACATGCGGCGTCTTGTGATGTATCAAATAACCCAGATGCTGAGGAACCAGATGAGTCATCCTCTGTTCAGTATCACTCACCACTATCACCTCAATTTGAACATGTTGAAAACTTTGGTAATGCTATTTCAAGTGATTGGACTCCATGGGTGAAGCATACTACCAAATCAAGTGGAGAATTTGTAGCTAGCTAAGTTTTTAATTGAATGCCTTGCTTCATGATGGTCTGCGGGATTTACTCAATTAAAACACTTGAGTTTGTGGTTGTTCGCGTCGCCGAAAAATTGCTAGACAATATGTAAGAAGACCGAGGAATGTCAATGTCCATGGAAGCTTCGTGCCATGCTTGTGAAAGATACTTGTTTATTTGTTATCAACAAGTATAAAGGGCTCCATACTTGTGTCAATCCTTGCTTGAATCGCGACCATCATCAATTGGACTCCAACTTGGTTGCTGCTCATATCAAGACAATTATTAAGACACCATTCACTTTGTCTATAGCTGCTATTCAAGCAAGTGTGATGGAGAAATGAAGATATGAAATTTCATACAAAAAGGCATTTGATGGAAAGCATAAAGCACTTAAACACTTATTTTGTGACTTTTATCAATCATATACAGAGTTGTGACGTTTGTTCTTGGCCTTAGAGCAAGCAAATCCTGGATGTGTTGTAATTTGGAAAACATTTTATAGTAATATGTCAGAGGAGCTTTAAGATATTTCAGCGTGTTTCGGTAAATTCGAGCCATCTATTGAAGGGTTCGAACATTGTCGTCCCGTATTAAGTATTGATGGTACACATTTGTATGGGAAGTATAAAGGCACATTAATGACTGCTATGGGGTGTGATGGAAATTATCAATTGTTTCCATTGACATTTGCTATTACAAAATGTGAGAATATTGATAATTGGGGATGGTTCTTTGCATGTATCAAAAACAGAGTAACTCAACGGACAGGAATTTGTGTTATATCCATAGTTGTGAAAGGCGCAAAGGCCTCCTAGAGCCTTAAAGCGCAAGGCGCACCTTATTTTACATATATATTTTTTAAAAATATAATCAGATATAACAATCATTTATCGTCAAATATCATCAAAAATATCAATCTAATAAAAAAAAACACATAAACAATACCTCTAAGTATGAAAATTCATAAAACATGTCAACAAATCTAACAAATCCCGTCTCCAAAGTTTCTAAAAATCAATAGAAATTGCCAATACAACATATCAACATGCAAACACATATTTCTTGTCCAAATTCATAAATCATCCAAATAAAACACATTAAAATAACTAATTTGTCCACAACAACCGATTCTCATTCATCCTCCACATCCACATAATGATCATCATCATCATTGTAGCCTTCCTCATCCTCCTCATTTCCCCAATAATCCATTTCTTCATCTTCATCTATTAATGAAAGAGAATGCATGGGTTTAGAGCTTTAAGTTGTGTCATTCCCCCTTGATGATGACAACCTGCTTAAGCTTGCTCTAGCTCTAGTATCAAATTTAGGCTCCTCAGCTTCACTTGCTCTAGCAACATCACCCCATGTCAAGTCATCATTATCAAACACTAAATCATCTTGTGCATCTACATGGTCATGAGAATCTTCATCATCCATTCTTCTTATCAACCCCTCATTACTCTCATCAATTTCTTTCAAGATTATTGGGTTAATGGTATTACATCCATTGTATCTTTTCTTCAAGGCTCGATTATACTTTATGTACACCAAATCATTCAAACATTGGTGCTTTAATCTATTCCTCCTCTTGGTATGGATCTGCAAAATTTATAAGCACATAAATACTTTATTACTCATATTTGATATTTTTTAAACTTAAAATATTTTTTAATGTTTTTAAAGCACATAATATTACTTATGTTTTCAAATATACTCCAATTCATTTCACAACCTGATGCACTACAGTTAGGCTAAGGACTTTCATGACAAACTTTTTCAAATTTAGAGCTGAAGCTCCAAATAAAGTCCACCATTCAACTGTAATATAGATAATAGATATAAAATGATTTAGTGATGAAATTCAAAATAATTCACCTATTTTCTAGTATCTAAAATATAATATAATAAATTAGAAAAAAAAATTTAAGTAACTAACCCAGTGCTTTAATCTTCCTTTTCCTAATAGTTGAGTCCATTCCAAATAATCCTTCAACCTTTATATATATACTCAATTCGTCCACAACTTTCTCTCGTGTATTAACATCCTTTATCAGTCTTTCAATGCATTTATATAATTGTCCCATAATGGCTTCATCATGCTCCAACTCTGGTTTATCATAAAAGACTTCTGGGTTCAAGAAATACCTAGCTACGTGCAAAGGCTGATGAAATTGAATCTCCCACCTCCTATCAAATATTTCCTTGTACTTCTCTTCATTACCAAGAAAACTTTTTCTGTAGTTTGTAGCTCACAGTCATGGTTTCATATATGTATCAATAGGAGCTTTTTTCTACCAACCAAGCGCCCAACTTATCACGAACAAGAGGACTTAAAAATCTTTGGCAAAATATGATGGTATTCCAAAAAGAAAGCATTATGATCGTCTTAGCTACATTCTTCCCCTTCTGCTCCTTTGCCCATTTATTTTCTGGCCAATCTGCACTTGTGAACATCTTTCTCAAATCATTTTTTTGCTCATGTAAGCGAGACAATGTGATGAAAACAGTGGCAAATCGTGTCTTAGTGGGCCTAAGCAGTTCTCTTTGTCTAGTAAAATGCCTCATCATGTTGAGTAGCCCTAAACAGTTATAAATATAGTCATTTAGTGATATGGCTCTCTCCAAAGTCCTCTTGATGTTCGGTAGTTTTCCAATGTTTTCAATATCAGTCATTGTGTGCTGGCACATGATGCTATTTAAATTGTTACTTTTTGCAACATCCTCCATACATCATGTTATATAATAAATTAAAATACATCATTTAAATATTAAAATCAATAAAATTTTACTTATTCAATAACTTGAACCACATTTTTTTCACCCACTTGTCAAGTAGTTCAAACATCTTGTCTCCCGTATTAATCATTGAAGAAGCGTTAATGGATTCCATGAACATGGTTCCCTTAGAACAATTCACTAAAGTTTCATAAAGTCATTCATTTCCTATCGGTCCATCCATCAAGGCATAATGGGTATTTGTTCTTTTTCATTCTATTTCATGATCCTTCATGGAATCTTTTATAAGCTCAACTATTTCTTAAGGTGATTCTTATACCTCATAAATACTTGGTCCTTCATCCACACACCATATTGACCAATAACTACTCAAATCATGGGTTGAAACTTGAATCGTGTAGCATTAAATGGAATAGCGACATCATACATCCACCTTGCAATAAGAGCAAGCTCTTCCCTTGCTTCTTTCTTATACCACACGTCATTCATAGTAGTTTGAGTCATTTCCCCTCCTATTTTGAACTATTTGCCAGCATTAGGGGTGAAAAATGATCATGGCTCTGCTCCCTTGATCTTTTCGCCTTTACCTACACCCTATTGCTTCCTCCAACCCTTCTACTTTCAACTTTTTCATCAATGTCTTCAAAATCTTCATTTCTCATCTTCAATTGGTCATTTTGATTCTTTTTCTCATTCATATAATCTTCCATCTCTTGTCTAACATGAACCAAGCATTTCGTACACATTTTGGCATTTCTATATCCACCAACAAGATGTTGTTTGTGTCTATATATGCCTCCCTTGGTTACCTTATCACAAAAGATATCAATAATTGTATTGAATATTTTCATTAGGTAGCAAGGCGTATTTCAATAAGATTATCTTCTTTCACTTTACAAACGGTTGTAAGCCAACTTGAGTCTCATTTTCATTGCCATTGGAATCCATTCTTCCTTCTTCCAACTTTGAAACAAATCAACTACAACACAATAATAATTGAAAAATACAAATTGAGACATTTATTATGAAATATTAAAAAAAAAAAAAATCAAATGAGTCATATGACTCATGTCATGGACTCATGGTCACATGACTTCATACTTGAGTTATTTTACTACAAAAATAAAATAAATGAGTTTAGTGACACCGGCAAGGTGTCAGTTAACATGGCCAGACAAGCCGCGGAATCTTCGTGAATGTCGAGATTGGCTTGGGCACCCTCTCCAAGAGGAATCGGAATGAGTGCTCGCTGTGCAGGGGCTCTGCCGAATCTAAATCTGTCTGGCTTGATTCAATATGGCCACATAGGGTCCATCTACAGTCAAGTAATTAAAAATGGCATCTTGGGTCCTTGCATCGATACTCACAATAATCATATCGACCAAATATATATATCATGGTTCGAGTTTGATAATTCACTCTTATACAACATATATTAAAAGTTTAAAACATTCTAATACATGTATCCAACTAAAACACCAAAGCCCCTGACCGGCTTTCTTCAAAATGGCCTCTAGGATGGCGTCTCTAAATGCGCTCCTTATACACCTAAAATAATATATTCGACGGGGTGAGCTAATGCCCAATAGTGGAATCAGCTTTAAATGGGTTACTCCCCACCCTAAGTGCATATGCAATGATCCTATGTAAACACACATTCAAAACAGATTCGTGATCCTAGTTGAATGTCTAAATGACCAACCATGTCCAGAGTCCTCAACGACTCCTCACACTTGCCTAAGCCATGTATGAAACATTATTTTCAAAACAAAGGTATTTGTTTTTAATTATGGACAACCCTCAGATATAAGTAATTGGGCCAGACTCAGAGAATCTATTTAGTAGACAATACTCCGTGTATATCAGATTGGGCGAACTCGACGATTGATATCTTATGGACTACTCTCAGATATTGTAGTGAACACACTTGATAATTATCATTATTAATTGACCCTTGAGCAATTCTCTTAGAAACCATCTCATGCACTCACTTTACTGTGCTCTAGGGTGCCCCGGTGCATATGAATGCATGATGTCGATTCAATACAATTTATATAACACATGCGAAATATATAGTCAGTACATTATAATTTAATCACACAAACATATTATGCGAATTTCACAATCATTACACCAAAAATTAGCTCAGTAGATAATTAACAACCACGAGCAATTCGTTTGATTACTCAACCAAACACATTTTTCTCCTGAAATTTATTTCGTGAATACTATTCACGTGAGTGATCAAAACCCTGGGTTCTTTGTTCTGACCACTACCACATCGGTTCCACTTAGTGAACAGAATTCCCTAGTCATTTAGGCCTCATACACATCAAAACACTGATTTATGGCATAATTTATACCATTGAGCACCCAAAGCGACCCTACGATCCGCAATTTGTCAGTAGACTCCAAAAATTTTCAATAATTTGGTCCCAGTTTTGAGATAGATCAATGACCGTTTAAGGCCTCAATTCACCAGATCATCATAAAACACTTCGTCGGAAATAAACCAAGTGGGATAAATCACCTCACGGAGTTTGTAGAAAACTCAGCAAAGGCAAAGCCCACGCGTAGGTACTCATTCTTGTCAGAAGCGACTTTGTGCTTGTCAGGCAGTCCAGTGCCTGGAATCTTAGAAAGTGCTCTCTGCAAAAGAAAATCACAAAAATGGCTACTGCATCTCTCCCCCTTCCTTTCACGTTTTTGGCTTCTAATTTCAATTGTAGGATATGACACTATGCACAATTTTGTCTTATTATCATTTAAAACAAATTCTATAATGCCATCTATGTCCCCAAGCTTAGATTTTTGAAATTTGGCACCATCTCGGCCGTCCATTTCCATCATCTCTCTACTCATGCAACATGTGTAACATGTGTACATGTTATAGGTGACTTTTGTCACATCACAAGTTCTTGCACAGTGCTCGATGCCTCGAAAAACGTGCAATTCATTGTCTCGATTAAACGAGTCGACATGCTAGCTAGATTTGAAACAATTCAATGGTGAAATCCGTTTCATCGTCGAGATCTAGAGAATGAATTTCGGATTTTTTGGCCAGAAGTACGATTTTGAATTTTTGAAGTGGAAATTTCTGGGTCTTACGATTCTCCCTCCTTAAAAGGAATTTAGTCCGAAGTGCAGACGATCACAATCACTCACATGCATATGTAATGTGCACAATACCATGCATGTAAACTCGTCATTTAAATATTAAACGACTAAACCATTACGCTATCCCTAAACGAAGGGATAGGTGGCCCGCATCGTGTCCTCGCGCTCCCACGTTGACTCATCCACTCCATAGTGCCGCTATAGCACCCTCACTATCCTCACGGTCTTGCGTCGCAAAACGATCCACGACTATCAAATGCCACATTGAGTCTCCTCGAAAGGTCCCGTCGATGTCGACCTGTCTGTCCCCGATCCATAGCATTAATTTGGATGCGGGTATCTTGAGACATGGAATATGAAATCTGCTCGTGGACTTTTTGACATGCTAGGCGGTAAAGAAGCCCGGCCGATGCCTTAACGGTGCTACCCTCTCGAGTTCTCGAAGGCCCGATAAATCTCGCGATAACTTCCCTCAGCTAGCAGGAACGACCCTCCCTCTTAGGCATCACCTTGAAGACGTGATCCCACGACCTCTCAGGCTCTGGGGTCGACGTCGTACATGCGCATAGCTCTTAAATCGGCTCTGTAGTGAGAGAAAACTATTTGTCGTATCAAGCTCACCTTCTCGGAGGTGCCTACAGTCGTCAGGACCGGTGATGGAGCTCTCTCCACCTCGGTTAACATAACGGTGTCTGCATGGCCTCCCATACAATGCACCTCATATGGTGCCACATCACATACGTCTAATAGCCTTGTTGTAGGCGAATTCCACTAAAGGCAAGTGCCGCTTCCCAAGCTACCACGATGATCCGGGACGCATCTTCGCTGACATTTCCTCGACACCTAAATAGTCTCTGGGGTGATATACATGCAATGGGTGGAAGAAAAATTGTACTCATGTCGTCGGTTATTATTGCCATAGCCTTTGGAAACTCTCTTCAGAAAGTCTGTAAGTAAACCTCGGGTCCACTGACCGACACTATGGATCACGGTACTCCATGTGGCCGGTATCTCTCGAATACCAGCCGGCGGAGATCTCTCGATGTGAAGGTCATCAGCACGGCTAGAAAATGTGCCGACTTAGAGCGATCTACTATCACCCATACCGTCATGTCTGCGGTGTCAGTGGCCAAGTGGGTCACAAAATCCGTGCGTGACTGATGCTCCCACTTTACGGCCACCTCATGGTGAGTAGCCTGCATGGTGCTCGACGCTAACCTCTTAACCGTGAGACATTGTGCGCTACAAAGTCCCTACATGTCTCTTCATTCCGGCTCCGATGTCTTGTGTAGAATCTGGTACATCTTCGTGCCACACGGATGCACGGTCGTAGTGGTGAGCTCACGAATCTCCTCTCTGGTAGATTAAAATGAGGAACCACTACATGTCCTCTATCACAGAAGACTACCACCATCCAGGGTGGGCTGATTAAAATTACTCGTCCACTGTGCGGCTACCGGTCCTGATGGACACTATCTACGCGTCACGCCCTTTGGGACTCGATCACTCTGCACCAGTGAGAGGCGGTGCTTAGCTACTAAACTCCCTAACGTACCCTATGCTTGCTCGATGTACTGTAATCTAAACTATCCCTCAGTCTCGAGCATCCGCCACTCCCGGGAAGCTATACTAGCCAAGACTCCCCGTGACTTCCGACTGAGTGCATCAGCCACCACATTTGCCTTACCAGGGTCGTAATGCAAAGTAAAGTAGTATTCCTCTGGGTGGCACTGTGCTATGGTGATTGGAACCACAATGGTCCTTAATTTCTTCCTTTCTTTGTTGTTATGTTTTACAGATGACTGGATTTTCTTTCTGTCTTTTATCCTTTCTCTCTTTTCCCTCTTTTACTCTTTCCGCATTCCAGCGCACATGTCCACTGATTTTGGAGAAATCCTCGCTGGCAAAATCTTTGTGACATGGCCAGTGGTCGTTAAGGTCGTCTTCAAACCTCACGGCACTTTTCTTCCTCACTCCACAGTGTCTCGGGAGCATACTTGCTTTCAGTAAATCTGAATTCTCTTTGATATTAGTCACACTCATCATGCTTTTACTACGATTATGAAACTCTCGTCTCATGTTGTTCGGATAAATACGACCACATAATGTTTCTTGAACTCATCAGAAGAACTACCCATGTCATATACGATGGTGGGTCAGTCACGAAACCCTGCAGTAAGCTATAAATCTGAAGTAATGGTCGCACGTTCCAACCTCTCTTCGGTTGTGCAATGCACATTTGCACAAGCATTAAACTCAGTTACTCTCAGGCAATTTTACTACATAGAAGAGCTCATCTCTTTCTTCCCCATAAAATCTACAGGTGGTACCTTGCCATTCTCATTTAGCTGATCGCTTTAAGACAGTGCGGTGGTTGCGGGCTCTTTGCAGTGCTGACAATTTCTTGGAGGATCTCCATGCCCTCCTGTCACTTGTTAAGTTCATTCATTGGTGGGGCATGGGATGCTTGCCCACCTTCCACCTGCCGGGGGTTGTTGGGCAAGTCCCTGGTCATCCTCGACCCTAGGGAAAGTAGAATCGTCCCATGCTTGTCCTATTAAGACCCGTGAATCCAGCGTCGAAGTCATGTCATCCTTTATATGCAAATGGAAATGCATGTTAAACACAATTTCAAAATCGTTTACAAACAATTTAAAATAATTTTGTGAAACTAGCCTAAACCTAGGCTACGATACCAATAAAGTTGTGACCCCTTGCAGGCAGGCCGGCTTGGGCGGATCGACAGAGTCAGGGATGCCCACCCAAATCCTGAAATCACTCCAAAATCATATCTTTCTTGAGCTGATTACGAAGTGGGCAAGCCCGTAAACATTTACATTTAACAAAATCCATTTTCAATGTAGGCATCTAAGTCTTTCAAAATGATTTACAAAAATAGATGTTCGATTATTCAAATTGTTTTATATAAAATATCCATATCAAAAGAACAGTAATGGTACATGTCGGGCATACTTTCAGAGATTTCCTTTCTTTATGACTCGACGCTCCTCGATCTTGGGTTCGCTATCGATCACTATCTATCACTCGGTACCTGCGCATTGGTAAAACAATATGCTAAGCATTTTCATGCTTAGTAGTTCTATACAAATCCATTCCTCAGTTCCAGCTTAAATCAATTTATGCAATTTAATAATTCAGAACTTTCAATCATTTGGATGATCAATATAAATACATTACATACTTTGTTATATATATACAATAAATTATAGTTCATTGATCATCCCATAAATACATTTTCATAATCAATATTTCCTTGATCTGAATCAATTTCAAATATGCTCACGGAATTGATTTAGTTAGACATTCGATTCAGTGCGAAAATCAATTAGATTACGAAAATCCAATTCGATTATGCCAATCAATTGATTATTTGTCGATCACTTGATTGTAATAGCCGATCAATTGATTCTTGCCCATCTAATTCAGTTATGCCCTTAACGAATTTAACCTATGTCTTCGATATACGAGGATATCGAGTCGCAAGCGCGGTCCGTGAGCTGCGGGCGATATCTACATGGTTTTATAATAACACTGATGCGGTCGACTAGGCTGCTATTTTGGTTATAAACAATCAAATAGTGAACCTTCTTGAATACGGTCCGGCCGAAATTTCTTGTTCGGGTGACCGTCAATGATTCCTTGATGCCTTTATTTGACCACTATTGGTATACCAATCTATCCTTATCTGCGAAATAAGCGGTTAACATTACATTAAGGCGTTCAATCCTTTATAGCAAAATATAGTACAATATATGCGCTTGTATAAACAGTTTATTTTCAATAATCATGCAATTTTTATATGCAAACATTTCCTGATCTTTTAAAATCAATTACATCCAATTCGATATCTTTTAGAACAAACATGCAAAAACTTGAAGCTTGAGGAATAGGAGTTGGTAAACAAACCCAAAATATTTGCACTTTGATTCCAATCCTTGGAATCTCAATCACGGTTAGCTTTTCATATCATCTGATCCACATTCCAAACCATTAAAGAACAATATTATTCTAGTGTACTAGTGGTTTTGGTTATGATTGATTTTCGAAGTTTAATATGAGTTCCAATTTAAACATTCTATATGTAGATGGATTCTTGTCTCGTGGGCTTTCCATGGGTCTGAGAACACTCGATCGGAGTTCGGACGTAGGAGTTAGGACCTTCAGAGTTGGAGGTCATACAGTCAATCCTGACCCGGCTTGGCCCGGACCAGGCTTTGGACGAGCTCGTCTACCACCTCAGTCAAACATCTTCTATCTCCTCAGGAATATTAATGTATTCTTGATCAGTGGGATTTCCATAGAGTCGAACGCTAGTCGGAGTTCAAGCGAAGGAGATATGACCTTAGAGTTGGAGTCATGATCAGCTTGCCGACAGTGAGCTGGGCGAAACTGAGGCGAAGCTGATCAGTTCTGATCGGCATCGCCCTCGAACGCCGAATATTTGGAAACTCGCGACCGCGGTCGAGAACAATCAGTTCGACGAACGAGATATGATAGCCGGTTTGGAGGTCGCCGCATAGTCAACTTTGATGGTGGCTGATGGCGGCGCGGCGGCGAGCCTTTGTTTGGCGACCAGCGTTGGACGACAGCGTTGGGCGACCAGCGTTTGGCGACCCTTTGTTGGGCGAGCATTGTTTTGGCGACCAGCGCCCCGGGCGACCAACTGTTTGGCGACCTTTGTTTGGCGACCAACTGTTTGGCGACGTTTTGTTTGGCCAACGTTGTTTGTACTCCGGTTTGGCGACCACTATTGGGCGACCGCTTGTTGGGCGACCAACATTTGGCGACCAGCGTTTGGCGACCCTTTGTTTGGCGACCCTTTGTTGGCGACCTTTGTTTACCACCACTGTTTGGCGACCTCGGTTTGGCGACCCTTTGTTTGTGACCCTTTGTTTGTGACCTGGTTGTGACCAACGACCCATTTGGTATTCCAGAGTAAAAAGACCATAGCGGTCTGAAGTCACAATTAAAGAAATTCAAAAACCTAACATCAAGTTCATTGATCTTGGCTACAATTCTAGAAAGGACTTACTGCGAATTCTCTTTATTTATGATCCAAAAAGCCGTTCTAAGGTGCGGTATTTAGTTGACTGGCTGGACAAGCCGACCCGACCCGGATTTAGTTGGGCTGACCTCGATCAAAAGGACTATAACTTAGTCTACAGAGGTCGAACTAAGAATTCAAAAGGCTAACATCAAGTTAATTGATGGCTACAATTTACTAGAAGGACACTGCAAATCCCTTCACTTAGTACCCAATCAGCTCTAAGGTTCGTTGTTGCGCGCTACCTGATGTGTGACTTCCCATGGTTTAAATGCAACCAAACTTTCCCCTAAGGCCAGATGACTACCCAACAATCCTTAGGGTGAAGAAGAACCAAGTAGGGAAGATTACCTCATGGGTTGTCGAAAGTCCCAGGTTAGGTCTCTACTTGTAGCTCTTGCATGCTAGGAGGACTTCCACCGTGCTTCGGCCCAGAAGCCTATGGTCCTTTATGCGTCGGGAAAGGGAATCTAGAGAGAGAAGGTGGAGGCCTCTCTGCAACTTTCCCTTTTCTCTATTTTTCTTTTCTTGTGGATCTACTCTGTCGTATTTTTTTAAAAAAGGAGGAAGCTTCCTCCTCTTTCCTACATGCCACATATGTTTCATAATTTTCTTTACTCATTTATTTCTCCTAATATCACTTAGACATATAAACTTATTTACAATTGACCCTTGGGTCCCCATTTCTAATTTCTATATTTTAATCAATATTAAAAATTTTTAAAAATACCCAAGTTGGCCTAATTATAATCTTCTAATATATAATAATTTTTATTATAAAAATTTTTTAGGTATTTTTTGGTGTGTTACATTACTACCCTCCCGATCGCATCAACACATCCCAGCCCGCCTCGAGGCATCAACAGTTAATCGGTGGTACCTCGTCCCGTCTGACTATCAAGATAGGAGTTGAAGTAAGCCCCCTTCAACTCCCGGAATGCCTCCGTGACGGCCATCCCAATCAAACTGACCTCCTTCCCGGTCAACCCCGTCATAGGTGTCGGCTATTTGGGAGAAATCCTCAATGAATCTCCCGTGAATACCCAAACAATCCTAAGAAACTACGTGATCTCAAGACTCCACTTCGGGTCTCTCCCAACTCATCACGGCCTCAACCTTCTCCGGGTCCACTGACACGCCTGATGCCGACACCACGTGTCCCAAAAATCTCACCTCAAGAAGCCAAACCTCGTGACTTATTGAACTCATGCATAATTGATGGTCTCTCAAAGAATCGTAATACAATCCTCAAGTGATACTCATGCTCCCACTCTGACTGGGAGTAGATCAAGATGTCATCCACGAAGACTACGACAAACTGATCTAGATAGGGTTGGAATACCCTATGCATGAGATCCATGAATGCTGCTGGTGCATTCATCAATCCAAAGGGCATCACCGTAAACTCAAAGTGCCCATAACGCGTCCTAAACGCTGTCTTAGGGATATTTATCTCCCTAACCCTCAGCTGATGGTAACCATTGCGAAGGTCAATCTTAGAGTAGACTCGCCCTCTCAACCGATCAAACAAATCATTAATCCTCTGGCAATGGGTACCGATTCTTGATCGTAACCCCCGTTCAACTCGTTTGCAATCAATGCACGGAAGGGTCTTTGTCCTTCTTCGCAAATGGAACCGAGCTTTTCCATGGTGAAGTGCCTTGGCCTAATGAACCCCTTATCCAAGAGCTCCGGGAGCTGGACTCTAAGTTCCCTCGCGAATCTCAACCGGTGCCATCCCATGCGTAGTCATAGATAGCGATACTGTGGTGTAACTCGATACCGGTCTACATCCCTAAGTGAGGCAATCCCTAGCTCATCCCGTAGTGATCCTCAGACTTCGCAAAACTACTCCCCGATGTAGATCAAGTCTCGGCCTCACTCGCCCCCTTTCAGTGGTGTTAGCTTGCCAGCCAACCCGCTAACCGGCCCTTCGACACTGGACCTCGCATACTCGTCGTGGCAAAATTATCAAGGCTGGTCTCCCGAAACACAACATTTAGGTACCGCCCGCGTGTAGCTTAATCCCTCCTACTACAATCGATAACGGCCCCGTAGCCAGTCGCCCAATCCATCCCCAAGATGATATCAACTCCGTTACGCTCCATGATCCTCAAGTCCACTAAGTGAGTAGAGTCCCCGATCTCTAACTCGCAACCACGATATATCATCCTATTCTCGCCTCTAATCCCTAGTGGGAGAACTCGCCAGACATTAAAGGTTCCTCCAAGGTCTCAACCCCTAAGCCCAACTCTATCACTAACCGATGCAAGAATGAATGAATGCAAGCACCAATCAATAACACTCTCGCCCCATGTGCGAGATAAAGAAACGTACCTTGTATAACCGGGCCGATCCAATGACTTAGCCTCAAGGGGTGTGACGGTGGCATAAACACGCCCCTCAACCCCGACGTCCCGCTCAGGCCTCGGGCCCCTCCGCCTACTTCCATACTCCGTCCCCCGGCCCGCTCGTGAAATGGAGGTGCCCGTGGTAGCTCCCCGAAATCGGGTGGACCCCGGCTCCTCTAACCTCAGACGGGCTGTGGAGAAATGTACTGTATCCTCTCCTGTCCTACCACCGACTGGGACTGTGTTGTCCCGAAACCCTGGGATCCTTGTCTTTGGGGGCAATCCCTCCTCATGTGTCCAGGCTGCTGGCAATGGTAGCACACCATCCTAGCCCAACCCGATCAACTCCGATTCGCCCCTCGTCTGATGGCCGCGGTCCCGAACCTCGTGGAACTAGAAGCCTCTCGCTCTTTCCGAACTAGAAGAAGACTCCACTCTCCTTCCTCGCTACTAACACTGTGATCCCAGTGCCCTCCGAGCATCCTCTATCTCTCTCTCTCTAGTCAGGACAGTCCCAACCATGGAGTCCATATCCCATAGCGGTCCTACATCCTCGCCCGAACGACAACTCTGGCCCATTCTCGATCTCCAACCTCGCCATGTGGCGCGCCACGTAATCATCAAGAAACGGGCTAACTCGTGGAATCTGAAGCATAATTCATCACGCTATCGCCCTCGTCTGAAATTTCCCCAGGAACTCTCAGCCTTCGCATGCCTCGCAAGATCCTGAAAAGTACTCCCCATGAAAGATCCGAACTTTGCCCAAGCCATCAGTTCCTAGGTCTCTTAGGAGGTCCTCGCCCATTTCCACCATACTGGGCCTCACCTCTAGCCGTAACGCAACTGGGTCGATCCCCGGTCGCGCCGAGGTAACCTATAGCCCCTAACACCTTCCTCAATATCCGCAGATGAACCAATGATCCGCACTGACCTGATCTCCCTCCCCGTGAATGCTCTGAGAATGATGCGCCCCTAAACCTCGGAGGTTACTAGATCTCCCTCGACCACTGCTATACCACCGTGCCATAGCCTACACTGCACACCTACAAATTTCACAAAGGCCTCGTCGATCAAATACTAGTGGTGCCCGACCAAGCAGACTCGTGGACGCCCCTTTACGCCTCATCCTACTAGCCATCTACACATGTCAAATGGCGCTTAAATACAATGCACATCTCTAAGGCATAAACACCGCCCCTCGGCATACTATTATTCATATTACGTATAATACAGCTTCATACATAGTGTCTTCGCATTCATAAGCAATGCAAGACAACCAATTCCACATGTCAAATCATTTTTTTTCCACAAAAATTTTATTTTCGAAAATTTCCTTTTTTTCCAAAATTTTGTCTCATTTTATTTGATTTTATCTTATTTTATTTTATTTTATTTTTTTTTTCATTTTCCATAACACTCAAATAAATTTATAAAAATTTATTTTATCTAATTTTCTTAAGTTTTGCACCCTCAGAAACCTAAAACAATTTTCTCCCCAATAAACCAAATAAATTGATAAAATTTATTTTATTTTAATTTTTTTCCAGCTTTACACATCAGAAACTCCTAAAAAATTTTCTTTTCTAACACTTTTGTGCTACCTACTAAGCACACAAACCAAACACAACACATGATCACACATCATTCATGCTATGCAAAATTTTCACACAACATTTCAACAAATCACACACAAAACACACATGCAGTGTCCTAGTTTTATTTCGTGCCTTCCTAGGTAATCTCATACTCTGGGGATTCCACGAACCACACCAAGGCGATTGGATACACTAAACCCAGCTCCCTAGGTATTCGTATACCTAGGCTCTGATACCAAGATATGACACCTCGAATCAAAGGTCTCGCTGACAACTCGTCGGGTCTTACTGGACATTTCGCAACGTCGTGAACCCGACACCTCTCACGTAAAATCAAAGAGTCTCCTTCAGGCTGGGAACTCTACCCAAATACAAAACTTATCCCAAATGGGGCCAATATGCCCAATACGTGGTCCATCTACAATTAAATGAGTAAAAATGGCCCCTCGGGCCCCCGCATCAATACTCACAATAATCATAATATCCCAACCAAATATATATATCATGGTTCAAGAGTTGATAATTCACCTTATACAAATATATATTGTCGTTTAAAACATTCTAATGCACATGTATCCAACTAAAACACTGCAAAGCCATACTCGGCTTCAACTCGACTCCTGTGGATGAGCCGTCTCGTGCGCTCCCCCGTACCGGGGGCCAATATATTCCCAATGTGGTGAGCTAATTCCCAAAGAGCGGACCACCCTAAACTGCTACTTCCCCTCACCTAAGTGCATATGCAATGATCCTATAAACACACATTCAAGCAAATTAGTGATCCTAATTAATGTCTAAATGACTAACCCATGTCCCGAGTCTTCATCGACTTCACACTCGCTCTAAGCCATGAGAAACATTATTTTCAAAACAAAGCGTATTTGTTTTTAATTACGACAACCTCCGATATAAAGTGAATGGATCGACTCCGAGAATCTATTTATGGACAACCCCCTCCAATGTATATCAATCAATGACTACGATTGATATCTTATATGGACTACCCTCCGATATTGTAATGGACAATACTCCCCGACACCATCATTATTATCAACCCGAAACAATTCTCTCAAGAAATCATCTCATGCACTCACTCCTATTGCTCTAGGGTACCCTGCTGCATATAACGACGACGCCAATTCCAATACAATTTATATAACACATGCAAATATATATATATATAAATTGATATACATTTACATATAATTTAATCACTCAAACATATTATGTATTTCATTAATCCAAAGATTACTGTGTGTAGTTACGTAATATTAACAACTACTAGCACTGATTGGTTTGAGTCAACCAAACACATTTTTCTCAATAAAATTTATTTCTCGTGAATGTAAGAGATTCACGTGAATAAGAGTCCTTTCGAGTTAATCGCTCACTCATTACCAGCCTACACCCAAGCCTTATTCTCGTGAACCCGACCTCCTGTGTCATTTCCGGCCTCATACATCAACATGATTTACGCGACAATTTATTGATTGGAAAGCATCTCCAAAACAGTTCTAGTCACTGATCATCCAATGGGCCCTGTACTTTATATCTTCTATCCCAAGTTCAGGGACCGACCAAACGGTTGCTTACAAGCCCTCAATCCATCCATCTCTCATCAACCAAAACACTTAACCGAAAAATGAAACCAAGTAGATAAACTCCCCACCTCACGGTTTGTCGAAACTCCTTAAACCCGAGCCCACGCGTAGGGCCCCATTGGCGCAGAGCGACTTTCCTCATTCCGACGATCCGATTACTTCCGAGATCTTAGAGAGAAGCGTGCCTCTCTAAAAGAAAATCACAAAACACGCACGATTCTCCCCTTCCTCTTTCACGTTTTTACTTCTAATTTCAATTGTAGGATATGACACTATGCAATAATTTTGTCTTATTATCATTTAAAACAAATTTCTATAACGCTATCTTACGTCCCTGCCTTATTCGAGCATTTCGCACCATCTCACGATCCATTTCCATCAATTTACCATGCAAGATGTGTAACATGTGTGTAAGGTTACAGCTACTTCCTTGTCACATCACAGCCGCTTTACTACACCCTCGATACTCGATGCCTCCAAAACGTGCAGAAATTCGACCGTCTTAATTCGACGGTTCCATCGCTAAATAGATTTCGAGACGATTCCAACGGTGAAATCGTTTCGCCATCCGAGAGATCTAGGAGAATAAATTTCTGATTTTGATCTTAAAATTACGATTTTACTCCCTTTTCCAAAATCGAAATTTTCTGTTCATACTACAAGACTCATTACTCATTTGAATAAGATAAATCATGAACCAAAATCATCAAAAAAGTGAAGAAAAAAAATTAAAAGTAGAGAAAGGAAGAAAATACCAATGGAAATAAGAGATTTTTCCTTGTTTCCAAAATTTTCTTGTAATTTTCTTGACTATTTTGCTGATTTTTCAGCCCGCTTCTCTCTTTGTACCATCATGGGAGCGTAGGGTTTGTTTTCTTGGGTTTCGATGTATGGCAAATCGAGGGCGCAACACAAAAAAAATGTAAAACGCGAGAAAAATTCATTTTTTCTGAAAAATGGTAAAACGGTAATTTCGATTGAAAACCGGAAAATTCTCTAGATCTCGAATAACGAAACGGATTGCGCCGTTAAATCTTCGCCTCACAACCCAGCCGACCAGCGTAAAAGTTTCGCGAATTCTCGTGACAATCTAATATTTTACGATTTTCCTCAGTGATAAATCGCCAAATGATATTTCAAGTGACGGTGATTTTTAATTAAACTTGTGTTTCAAAACGACTTGAGTTAAAGTTCATTTAAAATAATTGAACCGAATAGAAATAAAATTTTCTGGGAAGAAATGGACCCGAATTCAGATAATATAAGTTTATTATTCAAAATGATAATAATAATAATAATAAAATGAAAAAACAATCAATAAAAAGGGAGAGAGAGGGCGTTGAGGACGAGAATGAGAGAGAGGAGAGAGAGGAGAGAGAGAGATATTTTTAATTTTTTTTCTCTATTTGTTTCTTTCTCATATCTAAGGAAAATCTTGACCGCAGTTCCGCCGAGTCGGCCGCAAAAGTTGATCTACGCGATGAGAGCCACGCGCGACACCAAAATCTGGGAGTCATTAAACCTATGAGGCAGGAGTTTTATCCTATCAAGCTACACTTGCTTAAGCGCTTATAACGTTCGCCGGGCTTCGAGCCCTCGAATCGCCATTCGACGGCTCCAAAACTCGGGGATTAATTGTTGGAATTTTTGAGCTCTATATTTTACAAATTCGTGGATCGTAGGGGTATTTTGGTGTTTGTTTACTAATTTATGAAATAAATTGTGTTTGCGTGTATGAGGCTTTAAAATGGCTATGGATTTCGTTCGCCAAAGTGGAACCGATGTTGATGATCGTCGCGGAATAAGTAACTCCGAGGGGTTACTATTCGGCGTAAATAGTGACATGTGAATAAAGTGACACATGAATAGTAAATATGAATAGTGTTCTCAAAATATTTTTAAGTAGAGAACGCCGCTTCAGCGAGCCGATTCAAATTGAATTGTTCGTTTGCTAATTAAATTCCACTCGAAAGCTAATTCTTGTGTAATGGATTGAGAAATTGTAGAATGGCTTGAGTTGGTGGATCAAATGAATAGATAGGTTAATACATGATTTAATGTGTTAATATAAGGACATAAATTATATGGTAAATATAATCGTGTGTAGCTAATAGAGATGATATTGTAAATCGCTCAAGTGAGCAAATTTGGGTGATGGTTGATCACTATTGAATGACATGTGTCAGGAGTGCAAATTTGAGAATGTTATTGCATATTGATATATTTGATATATTGTATAAATGATTTTGGAATTATGATAACGATTCATATGAACAGAACCTGGTAGATTAGGTTTTTTACAGATGACATGAATTTTCTCGGTAACGAATATGATTATGTGTAAATTAATTTCTACAGATGATTTTCCCGAGAATCGGGTTGGGAGATAGCCAACATATCACTGACATGAGGACTATGACTGCTTCTGAAAGCTCACCAAATCCAATTCCGCCTGAGGGTAGTTTCATATTTTTACCGACACTTTGTGAGTATATTTTCAAGAACAACAAGTTTTGTTTTGAAAATGATTATTTTCTCATACACTGGCTTAGGTGCGTGAGTGAGTCGGTGAGGACTCGAGACATGGAATGGGCATTTGTATATTCAAGTAGGGATCACAATTCCTACTATGTGTGTTTACATTTGAGCATTGTATATGTACTTAGGGTGAGTAAACCCATTTAGTGCTGATTCACCATCGACGAGCAAACACCCCGCCGAGGAATATTATTTCGTGCATAGGAGCGTTCGAGAAGACGACTCATCTTAAAGGCCGATTTTGAAGAAAGTCGGGTTGTGGCTTGGATGGTTTTTGGGATAATATGTATTAGAATTGTAAATTTTAATATGTATTTGTATTAAGAATAATGTATAACTCTTGAACCATGTGAGATAGTTGGTTATATTTTTACTCTATAAATGTTATAAACCATGAACTATTGGAATATAGTTGGGTAAATTGTGATGAGCGTTGGTTTATGGGTCCAAGAGTCATTTTACTATGTATGTGTCTCAATACGAGACGCATGTATTTTAAGTAAGCACCTGTTGTCAAACTCACCCCGACCCCCCCCGCCTCCCAAGGCCACAAAAAAAAAAAAACGATTTTTAGTGGCTATGCAAAGAAACAACTTCGGACGATTCGACACAAAACGGCGCTGCTTTGTAAGGCAACCATACTTTTTTTAATTTTCTAAGACATTCTGAAAACGATGTCGTTTAGGACTACTAGAGTCCAAAACGACGTCATTTTGGAATTGTTTTAAGTCACTTATCCAAAACGACGCTTGTTCGAGAAAGTGACGAACCTAAACGACGCTGTTGGGAGGGTTTCAAAATAAAGAAGGCTAAATGACGCCATTTTACGCTCTCGAGAGACAAAACACGCCGCTGGCCTCGAGTTCTAGAAAACAGGAACCTTCGTCCCTACAAACGCGATGACGCCTAGAAGAAAAAAAAAACAAAAGAAGAAGAAGAGAAAGCGAAAGAAGAAGAGAAAGCGGAAGAAAAAGAGGAAGAATACATACTTGGTCAAAGGCGCGCCTTTGGAGGGCTCCGCGCCTCATGAAAGGCGCGCGCCTTTGCCGCCTTCACTATGCCTTCGTGAAAGGGTGTCGCCCCGACTTAGGCTAGGCGCCATGGCTGCGCTTCGCCTGCGCCTGCGCCAGTCCTTTCACAACTATGGTTATATCTTATAAACATCCAGGTATTATGACAACAATGATTGATCCTCATCTTGGTTGGGCATCATCTGCCTATCATAGGATTTGCGTGCATCATATTGCAAGCAATTTTATGACCCACTTCAAATATAAACTTTTGAAGAATTTGGTATGGAGAACAACTTTTACTACTAAACAACGCAAATTCAATAGGCATATGGCTACAATTGGGATAATTAATTTGAAAGCACAACAATGGTTAAAGGCGATCCCTCTTGAGATATGGGCACTTTCACACGATGGAGGTCGAAGATATGGGATAATGACTACCAACATCTCCGAGGTATTTAACAATGTTCTTAAAGGAGCTCGTAGCTTACCAATCACTACATTAGTTTAGTTGAGATTTTTCCGCCTTAATATTTACTTCGTTGCAAGAAAGGGAACAAGGTACTAACAGATTGTCATCCGATGAGTAGTACACTCCTTATGTTGATACTCAGATTAAGTCTCGTGCGGTTAAGGCTGAATCAATGGAAATTGTTCTTTATAATCACATCCAATGACGATTTCATGTCAAGTCAAATAGTAGTCGAACACAACGCCTCAACTCACATGACCAGAAATGCACATATGGTAAAACACTCATATATGGATTTCCATGTAGCCATATCATAGCAAAGATGTCAAAGATCAATATGTTGATTGGACATTTCGCTCAAGACTAATACACTATGCAAAATGTGATTCATGGATACTTTGGCGTTTATTTCATCCCATATTCAATGAAGATGAGTGACCTCTTTATGATGGTCCTACGATTGCACCTCATGAGTGAATGAAACGCATAGGTAGTGGACGTCCTAAATCAACCCGTTTGCATAATGAAATGGACGTTAAAGGGAGGGGAAAACTACTATCACATGGGTCAGGTAAACAACCTGATCAAGCAATCTGCCTTGCACAATAGGAAATCAAGTTCAGTGAAAGATGTGAAGTAACTCAATTTTTTGTTGTAAGGCAATTTGCCTGTCATGTTTGTAGTTGCTTTATATAAGACTTATGTACGAATGTTTATTTCTTAGATTATAAAAGACTTGTCTACCTTATTTAAGTAAAATAGACATCATTCTTGTACGTGGTTTTTTTTTATTGTCTTAGAAATTAGTAATTGCATTTATGACTATGATACTCGTATCTTAATGTTTTTTGTTAATAATTATACTGTCTTTGTGTTATCTGTTACAGATATGGCGTTCAGAGGGCTTCATGATGCAGATCCTTCATATTTATCTGTCTTAGTATTGTAAGACATACATAGGTCGCACTTAGTAGATATGGAGTAAGTATGTATTTTATTAAATATCAACTACTATTACATATTGTTGGTGTAATTTATATATAATCAATTATAAAATTGATTTCTTCGTTACTTGTAGTTCCAGGAAGTTCTCCACCCTCGCCAGCAGATGAAAGCATTCATCAGTATGTGGAGGTTGGATCTACGTATTCGTCCATACATGATCCGCGCGAGATTCTATGGTATATACCGTGTGGGCCACATCATGATTGATTGACCACTCATCACTTGTCTCGTTGAGAGATGGCGACTCGAGACACACATGTTTCATGTACCTATCAGAGAGATGACAATCACATTACAGGATGTTGCTATCATCCTTGGGCTTCGTATCCATGGACCAACAGTCATCGGGACATGTGTGTTTGATGTAATGGAGTTGTGTGGGGAGCTGCTTGATGTCACCCCACCCACTGATGCTCTCAGAGGATCCGCTATATCCATACAATGGTTATGTGACTAGTTATCCACCCCAACACCTGACGCAGATGAGGTCACTTTAGAGTGGAGTGCGCGTGGTTTACATTTTAGCGCTGATGAGATCCTTCTTGTTTGCGGACATGAAGAGAGTGCATGTCCATCTGTGCTTTCTCCCACTGCTACGAGATTTAACGCAAACTGCAATTTATAGTTGGGCTAGTGCAGTGCGAGCACAGTTATATCGAGAGTTATACATAATCAGCTTGGATCGTAGACGAGGTATTAGCGTTTGTATTACACTGTTACAGGTATCCATAACTTTATATTATTACATACACATTCATATACACACACACATAATTAATTTGCTTGCTTTTTGTTTATTTTGTATTCAGTTATGGTCTTGGGAGGGACTTCACGTGGGGAGACCCGATTTTGGGCGACCAGTAGCACATCTAGTCTCTCATTCCTTACATAATGACGACGACAATGTTGTCAATGGAGACATAGCTGAGGCTGTCCACAATGGATTATTGGGTGAGTGCTTGTTGACAGCCCAACTCTTAGTAAATTATACAGTCAAATCATTTGTGGCGATCGCGCAACCCATTTGATGTACTCTCTATCACGAGATCGGCTAAATATAGACTCTTGATCGGAGTAATGAGCCATGTAAAAATGGAATGGTTCTGATGGTATTTGTTCTTAGCATCAGTGGTGTGGCGTCGAATGTAATGTGAGTCTTATGGCGGAGTCATCGTGAGGATTGGTTGACTACTGCTGATACACCCTTGTCAGTCCCAGGAGATGCAGCGGACTGATATCATAGCTTATATGTTTTGGGATTTATTGGTGGTATTGTTCGGAGCGAGTATTGCGCCGGTTGAAGGCTACCTTGGAATCTCCAATCTTCTGCTATGAAGCGACAAGTTGCATATAGTGGATGGATGTGAATGACTTTAGAGATTGGGTGATACGTCTTGCTCCATACGTTGCCCCTTATGGGATCTGAGAGCGGCGGGGATCGTCATGCACCCTATCGAGGTGAGTATTATGGACTTTCATGAATCCGTATATGTATTAGGTATGGTTGTATCACAGGAGTTTGACACCACCACTCCGTAGGGATGATGAAGATTACCGTATCTAGTGGGACTACTCAGTGAGTCTTGTGATTCTGAGTTTTTCAAATTTGAATTATTAGATTATGTATTTACTGTTTTTGGTTGGTTCCTTTAGATCTCACAAAATCTGTGGTAGTATGGCCCAGTGTTGATCATGTTTCTGTGGATTGGTGTACGGCTACATTAATGTGCTAGATTAGTGTTACACCGAGGTGAGAGGAGGAACATGGCATTGCTAGGTGCTGATACCGGAAGCATCTATTATGATTCCATCCATTAGACCTTCGGTGTCATCCATTATAGTTCGTATGCAGCCCATTCGAGGTAGAGGTGGAGGGAGAGTTGATCGACAAGGTCGTGATCGTGATGGTGGGCGAGGTTGTAGTTGAGATGGTTGGCGAGGTTATGGTCAGAGATGATAATTGAGTCATGGTACACTGGTAGACATTACCATTATCACTGCTCCCGTATTTACTTTTAGTACTTCAATGTCTTGTACTTGCTCATCACCTAATACTATCGCCCCAACAGTTTACCCATCCTCTCTGCTTTTATCTCATATGTTCTGCATCTTCATTATACCTCCGCTAGGCTTACATATCGATCGAGACTTTTTTGCTCCACATGTCTGTCTACATTATCTTATCTCCCCCTTTATAGACCATCTTTACCATTTTTGATTGAACCTGACTTATATGATGATGTAACTGTCTCAATACAAACTTTCTGCATCTACATTTGCCTCTCCCAATGATGGGGCAGATGAGACCATGGTTAATCTTGTATGAGTTAGATTAACGACTAACAAGGACCTCAGGCTCACGCACACGTCGAAATCTTTATTATTCGAACAAAACCAGCTCCATGACTCCATTGGGAAACACTGCAGACCTATCAAATCTTAACTGTATTCTATTTGACACAGAGAGAAATATAAATCTTCCCAATCTTGTGGGACTCATTGATATATGTTTATATTTGTATACATTTATTTATTTATTTACATGATTTGGTTTATATATGAAATCAGAGTTTCTTGTTTGCTGAATTGGTTATAATTTTGATGCATGTAAGTTATGATTTATATATATTCTTGTTCTCGGTGTAAACTTGCAGGTCATAATCGAGGTTCATGCAAAAATCCATTGAATATTCCATGATTCTGTATTTTAAAATGATAATAATTGGATAAAAAACATATTGAAATATAAATAAAAACCCACAAATATTTAAATAAACTAGGTTGTTAGGATTTAAGGTTAATTTGGATATGTATTATGAAATTCTTTCATTTACAAAAAATATTTGAATTAATGAATAACTTGTATAAACATTTGTATTGATAAAAACTTAAAATAAATATTTTTATAAAATGATTATTTTATGATTATAAATTTTAATTTTTTAAATTAAATAAATAAATAATAAAAGAAATATATATATATATATATATATATATATATATATATATATATATATATATATATATATATATATATATAATAAATAGTATATCAATTATGATATAAGTATTTATAAATAATAATATTTAAAAATATTTACTATTTGATATTAAAGTGGTATTTATCGAATGATAGCACACAGTAATATAAAATGTTATATCTCTCATCATTTTCTGTAAGTTAGAAAACAACTATCAAATTTATATGTATTCATAGCAAAACTCATAATATTTTCTCTAAACTTGGTTTTAGGACTATGAGTAAACAAGTGATTTTGAAGAAAAATGGCTGGCATATTTTAAAGAGAAGTCGATTAGGTGTCTCACAGCATCATTGAAAGATGAATTTTATGTATTATCTGAAATATTAAATGGTTCAACTCTACCTATGGTTATTCTACGTGAAAGAGTTTTCAGTACGGCAACTTTATCATTGCACAGTGGATTAAAGCAAGAAGTTATTAATTTGAAGGAAAAAACGGTTTAACCATATGTAGTTTTGTGTATAACTCATTACTTTGAGTATGTTAATAATTTACCTTCAATATAATAAATAAACTCAGCAACTCTAGAGTATGTTTTTGTTGTGCGACATCTTTGTTTTCTCCAGGGTTTTAGAGCATCTTTGTTTCGCTTTCAGTTACAGCGTGTCGAATGTCGTTGTGAGCCTCTATTTTGAATGCAAGAATATTGTGTAAATATATTGGTGACAATTGATCTTTAGTATGGTGCAAAGAAAGGATTCATCTTCTGATAACATGTTGTCAGACTCATGACAGCTATCATTTTAGAAGCAGTGTTTAAACTAATTCTGTCAAACTCATTTTTATTTTAAATCAATCTCTGGATTAGAAATATTATGAGTTTCATATGAACCTATGAATATAGAAATGATAATAGTTATTTAACAATCAGCAAAATATAAAATGATGAGATGTGATCAAAATATTGATATTTATCTAAAATTATATTTTCTTTACAAAAAATTACTTTTTAAAAATTTTATTTTAATGCGAAGATATTAATGAAGTTTAAAATTTTCATAAATTTTATGTATTTATTTTAATCCTTGTTAATTTATCAAACGCATTGTTGCCTAAATCTTATAACTTCATTATTCTCATGTCAATAATTTTAAACGATTGATGTAAATAATAATAATAATTTTTTAATTAAGTTTATATTTTGATTTTAAGATAATTATAAAGTATTAATAAAATTACAAAGTAATGAGTAATTCTCTTTGAAAAAGATTAATAAGATAAATATGAAAAAAATTTAAAAAAAGAATAATATAAAAATAAAAAATGAAAATATGTTTAAATTAAATAATTTTTATAATTTCTATAAATATCAAAAATTGTTTTAATCCTCAGATGACTATTTTTTAGAATATGAATTTTTTTTAAATTACAGTGAAAAATAATATTTTCCTTTTATTTTATATTATTATTTTTTGAAAGTGTTTCATATTTATCTGTGTCTTTTAAATTACAAATCACTAATTTATTATATTACTAATACAATAAATCTTATTAAAAACTGGTTATTTAAGGGTGATTAAATAGTAGCCAATAGGTGAGGGCATTCATTAATTTTAATAATTTTATGTTATTTTAAAATATTCTCTTTTCAATAATTTTTACAAATAATTAAGTGTAATAATAATTTTAAATCAATTTTTATTTTAAATAAATAATTGTATTTTATTTTTAAATATTTATAATTTTATATAGATTTGACAATTGAATCATTTTTAAATGATGAGCGTCAATTGAATTTTAAAAAATTTATAAAATCGTTGTCCTGAACAATGACATTATCCTTTCAAACGCATTAGATTAAGCAATAATTCCAAATACAAACTATTTTCATAATTTTTTAATCCAAAACCCCTTTTGCTTACATTACATGGATTGCGTCAGCAGAATCCAATGAGACATTACCCTAATTGGCAAAGTAACCAACATATTCTTATTTCTCAACCGTTCGATCTCCCCACCGCAAATCCTAAGGCCTACAAAAGCCGTTGACTAAATTTCTCTTGGAGTTCAACGGCTGTGATTTCACTTACATGTTACAGCAGAATACTGTATCAGATATATATAGTCTCTGAGCCACTTAAGTAGTGCCATTTTCTTCCCTTCAGTCTCCGCAGATCTGCCCAAAGCTGCTGCCTTTTTCTCTGTTTATGTCTCTAAAACCCTAATCTCTCCTCTCTACCTACGATCTCCTTTTTCTAAAACCCTAACTCTTCTTCAGTCTCGTTTTTTTCCCTGTCCAAGAAGGGCTGGGAAGTTGTTTTTTTTTTCTTTTCTGAAATTAGGGTTTTGATTACAGTGTGTGGATCTGGTCTCGGTTCGGGGTTTAGGGAGGTTAGGGTTTTTCTGGATCGTCATCGCTGCATGCTTGTTCTATTGGGCTGAAGCAATAATGGCGTCTACGTATTCCGGACCTGTCACTGCTTCTGAGGTGACGATTGCTGCCTCTAAAAGCTCTTAGGTTTTGGTGTTTTGTTGTTGTCTTGGTGGTAATGATGCTTATTTGTTTGTTTTTGTCTCCCCAGGTCGGTTCGTACTTTGTGTCTCAGTACTATAATGTTCTTCGGCAACAACCTGATTATGTTCATCAGTTCTACTCCGATGCCAGCACCATGATTAGGGTCGATGGGGATTCTAAAGAGTCCGCGTCTGCAATGATGGTATTTCTCTTAGCCAGATGTCGTGTATATGTGTTGAGTTTTTTTCTCGTTGATTTTTTATCTGGTGTTTGGAAACATGGAAATAAAGATCGAGGAGATGTCCCGGGTTGGTTGTTTGTGTGGGAGTTTTTAACAATTATGAGATAAATTGAAGAAAGAAAATTTTAATAACTTTTTTTTTTGCCAGATTTTAGTATTACGGTTGTATGGCCCGCCTTTTGTTTCCAAAACCCAATCTGACTTGCTCACCCCCAATTATTATTTGGAGCCTGCCTTCTTTTTCGCGGTTGTAAAGGTGTCGGATTTCTTGGATCTTCTAGAAGGCTTAGGGATCACTTGTTCTTGAAAAATCAGGGAGCACCTATAAAATGATATTTTTTCTTGTTGAAAGTAATGCTAAACTTTGTTCATGTTAATCTTTTCTTTTTTTGTCCTTATTTGCACCTGTATGCAATGCGGTGACCAGCATGTTAAACGGATAATTTCGCGGTCGTAATTCCTCAAGTACATTTTACCTTTACATATCCTTCCTTTCTTTGTGCACGGGTGTTAAAATTTTGTACAGTACATAGTGTACAGGATTTGGAAAAGATATGGCTAGTAAAATCCTTAGGGTCTAAAATATAATTCAGTGCAGCATCAGGAACTTTTTTCATTGTAAATATATAGTCATTGTAAAGATATAGGGTCTATTCGGGATGTTCACTGTTGTCATAAAAGAGTTTTTATTTTTTATTTTTTTTGAGAACAATTTTCAGAAATTGCTTTATGATGTTCTCTAGTGTAGAATAAGAGTCTTTTTGGAAGCTTAAATGTTTTTAAGATGTGAAAATTAGGGATGTCTTCTTTGTGCCTCCTAAAGCCTAACTTCATTGTACAGTGAAGATTCACAGGCTCTTTCATTTATTTCTATATATCTTGTCAAATTAGATCTTAAGTTGTTCCTTAAACGAATGTTTAACTTTGTTTCATAGAGAGATATTTTCAGATTGATAAGAGTTTCTGTAATAAGAAAGCCGATTTCCCTTTTGGCAATATAAAAAAGGAAAAATGCTGAAAAATCCTTTGCAAAAAACATAGTTAGCAGTGCAGTTTGAAAGAAGAGGGAAAATGCTGAAAGTTATTTCAACAAACTGCATATTTAGCAGCACAATTTCAAAAGAATTCTTATTGAAGGTACCGTATCTCATATAGTGAAAAGACTTATGTTTTTTTTTTATGGGTAAACAAACAGCATGTATTAACCACAAAAAGAATACTTCTAAAGCTGCCCAAAAGTATACAAGGAGTATACAAAGAAAGGACAGCCAAAAAAAGGGAGCCAATGGCTCAAGGAAACCCACCATCCCAAAAAAATTCATCTATTCCCCATCCAAGTTAAAAAATACAGCAAAGTCCTGTCACTATCCCTGTTATACGCATTGGACTAAGACCAAATATTACAAATGAAATAACTCTTTAATTTGTACGTAGAATAGGCCTCATTATCAAAGGCCACCCTGTTTCTTTCATGTCAAACTGACCAAAAGAGGCAAAGGGGAGTTCTCCTTTGCACTTTCTTACGTTTCTTTCCCATCCGGGCTCCTTGCCAAGAAAGAAGAACTTGTCGAACAGAAAAAAAGAAAGACCCACCCAAATCCAACACTAACTAAGATGAGTCCCACAGAATACGAGGTTGCGGGCAATGTACAAGGAGATGTTCTATGGTTTCCTCTTCCTTCTCGCAAAGGTACCATCTGTTCGCTGGGGTTCTTCCCCTTCTTTTGAGTTGGTCTAGCATCAACACCTTATCCCAAGAAGCTTTCCAAGCAAAAAATCCCTCCTTTAGAGGAATCAGGGGGTTCCAAATGGACAGATCAGGAAACGGCATAGGCGGGGAGGCCAGGACAGTTCAGCACTTCATATATTAGCTTAACTGAATAACTGCCAGAATTGCTTTCTCTCAAAATCAGCTTGTCCTCTCTATTAATGTTGACTTTCAAAGGCTGAAAGCATGTAGGAAGTTCTCCACTTCCATCAACTCCCAGTCATTTAAAGATCTATTAAAACAAGGGATCCAACCTCCTTTTTAAATATAAGACGTATGTTTTTATCATATTCTTTTTTAAATATAAGAATGAAGTGAAACAAAGGATATTTGAATGAAATGAATATGAAATTATTTCTGAAAGAAAAATATTTTAATATAAAAATGTTTATTTTTGTATTTTCAGTAGTTCGTGTCCATTTCTTTGACTAGTCTTTAATTACAGCTGCCCTACACGGGGTTGCGCAACCCTACAATTCTAGATTAAATTTTCCAAAGTGAACGAAATTTAAACATCAATTGCCTTAATAAAAAATGATGAAAAGAGAAATATTTCCCATCAAAGTGGATTTTTAGAAATGAAGGCTTTGTTAAGACCTCAACCAACCTTATTCTATGTTTCTTTGACAAGATCTCAAAGAAAATAATTATCAGAAGGTATTTCCTCTTATTGATGTTGTTGTCTTACTATATGGATGTGCTTATGGTTACCTTATGTGATCTGGACACAACTTGAAGACAAAGTATGGAACAAAACTCGCATATCAACCTGAATAAAGAAGAGATGAACTCCAAATATTGGAGTGCATATCATAGGCTATCTTTTAACTAAAACCTCTGATTTATTGACTCCAGGGCAACTTAAGATTCCTCCTCTTCAACTTTGGAAAAGCAATAAGACAAATATTTAGTCCTCAACTTGTTACCCTTGACTCATCATACCAACTCCAGCCATCTCTCCTGTGAGATTTATTCTCCTGGTGCTGGAGTTAACAAATGTTCTTTTTCACTCTTATGCATAAATCTGCTTTTTTCCACGTCACTGAATTTTCTGCTTAATGATGTTCTTGTTGAGTTTTCTTTTTCTATATCATGGAACACCTGACGGAACTTTTCTATTTGTATGTAAGTTTAGATTGTTCGCCTTGTGACTGTTGAAAATTTGTTCAGTTAGAAATTGATTTCTCTGATTTCTTCTGTCATCATGGTGGGATTTTAGTATCATTGTGGTTGTAAGGCAACATCATTATGAACGTGTTTCTTATATTTTTATTTTTCTTAGCTATATGTTGAATAGTAGGCAACTAGATGTACAAAAATTATTGCTAATTTTAGAAGGTCACTGGGTGTTCTGCTATCTGAAGTCAGGAAAATTATCTAGGACTTGACAAAAAGGTGGTGTGCTAAAGGATAATTGCTGAACTATGTTGATGGTAACCTGATCAAGGACTTGGACAACTCTCTGTTTCTTTTAGAGCGGCCTTTAAGAACTAAATAGAGATTGTATTACCTGTCACTGCATGTTGCGGAACCAAATTAACTTATTGCATTTTTTCCTTTGCCAGGGCATCCATGGGCTTATCACGTCACTGAATTACACTGGCATTACTATTAAGACAATTAATGCTCTTGAGTCGTGGAGCGAAGGCATTCTTGTTGTGGTTTCAGGTTCTGTCAAAGCCCAGGATTTCAATGCAAGGAAATTTGTGGAGACCTTTTTTCTTGCTCCTCAGGAAAAGGGTTATTTTATTCTCAATGATATCTTTCAGTACGATAATGAAGAAATGGTTCCCCAAAATCCAGCAGTTCTAGTATCTGAGACTGAAGTTAACACCCTACCTAATACATCAAATTCTATCCCCGAGCCAACAGGTGGTTTTTTGTTTTCTGATTAGTAGAGGTTATGATTTAGTTTGTTGTTTAAGAGCTTTCATTCACTACAAATGTTCCAAAGAATTGTGAATGAATGATAAATTTTTTTTTTTATGGCTTCTTATTCACTATTAACTTAGTCAACAAGTTTTCCTCGGTCCAAACCATGCCTTCTCTTTGGGGGAAAAATTATAAGTGTGGTAGCAGGAAAAAAGAGGATTAATTAGTATTTGATTTTTATTTTTTATCATTCTGAAAAAAATTAAATTGTTTCCAGTTGTAAGATTTTCACTTCTATGTATTACTTTAGTTACATAATCATGTCTTCATTTTAGCGGAAAATATTGAAGGCTGAATTATTAGTTAACAGTTGGTAATCTATCTTGGTTTGTATTTTAAAATTTCTGTATAGAGTTAGATGTGTGTTTTATGTTCCTTTTTCCTTTCTTTCTTTCCTGTCTTTTTTTTCTTTTTGGTTACTGAAATATAAACCAAAGATTGTATTTGTCATTAATGTGTTTGGCAGTCTCTGGCTATGTATTGGAAGAAGAAGCCAGGGATTACATCGATTCAGTTCATATTGAAGATGATCCAGTTGATGATTATAGTCACCCTGAGCATCCAATTGATAACTATAGTCACCCTGAGCATCCAATTGATGACTATAATATCCTCGATCATCCAGTTGATAGCTACAGTCACTCAGAGCAGCAGCAGCAACAAGACTATGAGGTTGAAAGTTCTGTAGAGGAACCTGCTGTCGAAGAATCATCTGTTTCACATCAGCATGTGACAAATACAGTGCTAGAACTGCAGGCTGCTTCTGTGGAGGAGCCTGTTGGAGAGCCTCCAAAGAAAACTTATGCTTCTATTGTATGCATCTCTTCTAGTTTTTTTAGCTTGTACATGTGGATATTTATGTTTTGTGCATGTGTATGAAAAAATGTGTTTGTGTTGGTTCTTACTTAAGGATGAACCTGCTATAAACATCCATCTTGACTGAGATGGTTTATTTTTGTGATCGAAACTCGTAGTGGGCCTCATCAATTGACATTGGTAATCAATGCCTTCTACAATCCATGTTCAGATGAGAAAAATTATTAAAAGAACAAAAATATTTTTCCACCTAAAAGCTGTGTATATATAGTGTAACTTATTAGAAGTATTGTACCCTGCATCTCCATTTCTCCACTGCTCACCCTTCTATTCCTCTGCCCTTTTTCTGTTTTGAGGGAGTGGGGGTGGGGTTTGGAGATGGTGTAAGGCAAAGCCATGAATGTGGGGTGGTCTTGTTGAAAGTTTAGTTCCTTTTCTTTGTTTGAGTAAAAGCAACTGTTGAAAATTAAAGTTATGGGTGGTTTCCTTTTACTGATCCTTTCTCTCCTTGTGGGTGTTTAAAATGCTAATTACTATAAAGCTGCGGGCCAAAGGACAACCCTTGCCATCAGTTGCTGCTCAGCCAGTTCCTAAAAAGATCAGCCCCCCTGCTTCAGAGTGGAATTATACGCATCACTCTAGTGTCCAGTCCTCGAACTATCCATCGCCACTTGTGCCTGAATATGGTGTGGAGGCAGTGGAGGATGGTTCAGCTCTAGAAGAAGGTTGACTCTTTTGCAACTGACCTCACTTGAAATGACTGTTTTTCATTATCAAGATAATACCTAGTAAGCATTCATAATTGAGGTGTGTTAAATTAATCCTTGAGAATCCACTTTTTCAGGTGAATCAGGATCTGTCTATGTGAGAAATTTGCCCCCATCTGTTTCTAATGATGATATTGAGCAGGAATTTAAAAACTTTGGTAGAATCAAGCCTGGAGGCGTGTTCATTAGAAACCGCATGGTGAATTTCCATCTCTGCTCTTTATAATGTATGCCTTTTATTTTTTATATAGATGCTAATTCTTACCAACAAATTATTGATGTGCAGGATAGTGGAGTTTGCTATGCATTTGTTGAGTTTGAAGATATTCTTGGTGTTCAAAATGCAATCAAGGTTTGAATAGTTATCATGTTTAAAACTGCTCCTTATAAATCTTCTTCATGTGGATAGAGTTGCTAAATTTTTGAGGTCAACTGTTTTACATATTACTTTTAAGTTCGAAGCCATGGTCTGTATGCCTGGTTATCTATTATCACATTCTTAAGTAGAGGTGTCGACGGGCATGTCGGGCCGGCCTTGACACGCGTTTTTAGCGAGCCATGCGTGACCCGGTGAAGGATTACGGTCGTCTTTGAGCCTTGGCCAGCAAGGGTGTGACAACGCCCCATGGCTCGTGGATTATTGTTCATATGTCGTCATGAAATCTTGGGTAGATTAGGTAACCAATGGACTATAATGATGACTTTATTTTTCAAAAATATTAATTTAAAGTAAATTTATTTTATTTTCATTATATAAATATTAGTTTTATTATTAAGATATAAAAAAGATAATATTTAATTTAATTTTATTAAATAACAAATAAATTTAAAATATTGGAATATAAAAGTAAAAATAATAAATTATTTTGTTCAATATTTCAAGCAATTTACATGAAAAATGTGAACAAAAAAAAGTGAAATTGCATCACTATAATTTACATCCAAACTTGAGTTGTGAGATTGCAACATGATGATGCATACTTGTGAAGTAAGTAATTAAATTCTTGAAATTGAGCACTTGTAAAATTGATGAAAGAAACTTGAAAAACTATAAACAAGTAATGCGAGATAAGAAAGTAGAAAATTGGGTGAAATAATTAAAATGAGAGTATTTATGAAATCATTGGAAGATCAATTACATATTTACCCTTAAAATTTGCCGTTTTATAGTTGTTGAGAGGGGTATTTTAGGTATTTGATATACAAATATTTAAAAAATAGTTGTTGACTTATTTACCTGTTGTTAGGAGGGGTATTATAGACATTTGATATAAAATATATAATGATCATTATTAGGTTGCCTTTTTTACCCCTCAAAATAGTTGTTAAATAGTTGTTGGGAGGGGCATTTTAGAATTTTGATAAAGAAAAAGTAACAAAATTCAAATCATTTGTCAATGGGCTTTATGGGCTAGCATGATGGGCTGACACGATGGGCTAACACGATGGGTTGACGGGCCGGCATGGTGGCACAATGGGCCATTTCCTAAGGCACGACACGACCCGCTCACTTGTGCCGTGCCAGCCCGGCTCACTACAATAATCAGGTTGGCACGACACGACATTATAATGGGTTGGCACGACACGACATTATAATGGGCCGACCCACGTGCCAAAATGGGCGGCACGACCCATTGGAAACCTCTATTCTTAAGGCCCAATGGACATAAAAAAAAATATTTTGGAAAAAGCCTAATGGCCTTAGTTGAATATTTTGTAACAACAAACTATCAAGATGTTGGTGGTTACCTTATGCCTGCAAGGTAGCCTCTCTAACAACAATTCTTCCTTTCATTATTGTTGAAGTTTAGTTTCCTAATCCATTTATGATTCTTTTCTTTTTCTCTTTAGTCTCATAATTAGACTCTAAATCTGTTTTCTTTTTTACCCTAACACTAGAGTATAAATATGTATGTTACCTCATTTGTAAATAAATGAGAATCAGAGTATTCATTTTCTCTTAATATGGTATCAGAACCATAAAAGAGTTTGAGAATACTAGGGTTAGGGTTTCGTCGTGTGGTCAATTCCAGCAACCCATCAAGCGACGAGTGTGCATAGGTGGCATTGTAGTTAATCGCAGTCCCTCACAGTACAACCCTTTGTTGGAACCTTCTTTAGTTGGCAGCTTTTGTGAATTTTGGTGAGAGAGCCTCCATTCGTGACGAGCACGCAACAAGCGTCTCTCTCTGATCTACACTTCGGTGGAAGCCTCGTCGGAAAACACCTCTCCATACGTGATGCAGAGTCAGGGTGGAAAGATTCGCGATGACGCGTGTTGACGGCGTGAGATCTTGTTTGGCTATGTGCCTCCTCCGATGATGTGGGTTGCTTGTGGGTAGATTCTCGACCACACTCATGTGCCTGCCTTTGCAGAAAAAGTATCTTTTCCACTTTTCTCTTCGATTGATTGTTTCGACAGGAAGCCGCAGGCGGACAACCTGGGTGAAGTGTCAAGTGTCGAGACAGTGCGTTGTATAAGTGTGGACACGCCCGCGTGAGCGTGTGGATTGACCATATGAGGGGGTCAAAGGCCGGATCTGAGCAGGACATGTTTGGACATATTTCATGGATTTTTTTCCACTGGTTTTTAACGAAATTGTGAAGGCTTGCATTCTGAGAACATTGCAATCGACCTAATTCTTAAAAACATAACCTTTTAGTTTATTGTTGCCTCTTTTCTTCCTACGGCATATTTTAAGTTGTTGGTGGATATTTTTCTGAAATATTGTTAAAGCAAAATTATATAAGAATTTGATGAAAATATTTTTTTAAAAAGTCTAAATAACCAAAATTAAGCAAAAATACATGTGTTAAACACAATATTCATATTTAGTTGTAAAAAAAAATCATATTTAATGCCAAAAATGCCAAAATGAAGGTCGAAGTTGCAATGAAAAATTATTCAAATATTCAAATCTTATTTAAGATTAAATTAAAACATGAATATCAGATAATGATTATAATTAATTAAATTTAATATTCAAAATCAAGTTTTCACAACTATATAGATTAGGGCTAAAATTAAATAATCTTTTAATTAAATGGCTTTTTAAATATCATATACTAAAGTACATTTGTAAAAAAATCATATTTAATATCTTAGTAGTTTAGTTTTACTTATGCTAGTCTTTGGATATTTGTAAGAACAATGTTTGAACACTTGTTTATTATTAGTCTAAATTTTTAATGATAATATTTGTAAGGATAATTATTTTTTTATTATTTAATTATGCCGTGTCCTTACCGTATCCGTGTCCTAGTTTTTTGGAATTTGTCGTGTCCTTGTATCCCGCCGTGTTGTATCCTCGTGGCCGTGTCCGTGTTTGTGCTTCCTAGGTTTATGAGCTATCCTGTTGCATGAATCTCCTTTGTTTTTTTGTGTTTTCTAAAGCTCTACGACACCTTCAGGGCCTTGAGAATTATTTATGTTGATTTTGTCGACCTTTGGTTGATTTTTCATCCCTATGGTTGAAAAAGACATCTCTATGGTTGAAAAAAATGTCTCTATGGTTGGAAAATGTCAGACTTTTAATTCTTTTGTATTTGGAACTCTTATGATTACCTTGGATGAACTCACGGGGAGCGAAAATTATCAGTCACGGGCGGATTCGGTGGACCTTTGGTTGTGTGTGGTGTGAATCATCTTCTACTATGGCTCCTAAGTATCCCAAAGATCAAGTGTTCGATGGCGAAGAATTGATCTTTACACTGTGCAATGTCTTTGGCAATCTATTGATTCGGACTTCCATATATGTGGGGCCTATCAAAACTTGCTACATTATGCAGATCAATTGAAAAATTGTACTAATGATGATGACATTCTCTTGAGTATCCTCCATTGCTGGTTGAAAGCGGCTCGGTATGGATATGTCCTGCATGGTGGACGGATATGCATATGATATGAACTTTCATCCTATTTTTTGAAAATCTACTAATCTTTGATACTTCATAGTCAAAATAGTTGAGTTAATATGATCATTTTTACGTTGAACTCGGGCTGGAGTACAGATATCCAGAGAACGGATATTTATTGGGCGGTTATTCCAAACTTTGTGAGGCTTTGTAGTTATCGCTATACATCCATTGCCACTCCCAATCCATCAACTGAGATTACATGGATCTTTTGTGATGGTTTACCGGTCTAAATTCTCAAAGTAATTAAGTGGACAGTAGCAATGAAGTCGAGACCAACATCCTCGTGAACTGTATGCAGACTTGGACACACTTGTGATCGATGCTATCAGATGCATCATCGAACATCCTCGTCTTTGCTCATTTGGCTCTGAATCTTGCAGTCATTCTGTGAGTTAGAGTTGTCTCGAGGAGCTCATCCATACCTCGGTGTCAATTTCTTCACGCGGAATTGAATATGAAAGTACCTTCGTCTTACTCAAGTAGCGAATCTTCCTCCGACCCCAGTACGTTGCTTTCGGAGGCGGGTAATGTCTCACTACTTGCCTTACACTTTCATACGCCCCTTGGATCCTTGATGCTGGAATGCTCTAATCATATCTTGGTAATAGAACCTTTTTATTCCTTGCCTTTCCGTCTCCTTCTGCCGCTTATTACCTTAACTAATGGTTCTCCAACTATAGCTAAAGGCATTGGCTTGACCTTCTTCCTTACCTTTGTACTTTATGTTTTGATTTCCTTTCAATCTTATTTCCATTGGTAAATTTGACTGTTAACGCCATTGTTACTTACTTTCTCTAACTCTGTAACCTTGCGGGATCGAAAGTATCAGGGAAGATGATTGACATAGGACACTTAGGTCTGAGGCTCTTTCACCTCAGCTCAACCTCTTTGTTCCCTTGCTGCACTTCCATAAAACAATTTCTCCTCCACGATCGTCTCGGTCATCTGAAACCTCAAGCTTGAGTGGTTCCTCATTTTATAGTTTATGCTGCTTGATATGGAGTCGTGCAGGGCAGAAGCATCACTGGGTGTCTCGTTCCCAAAACGGTTAGATCATGACAAGTCTCTTTTGAACTTCATCCACATTTGATGTTGAGTTCAACCCAGATCACGCATCTGCTTTGGGATTTCGTTACTGTTATTTTTATGGTGATTATTCTCGATGTACCTTTGTTATTTTATAGAGCGATTATTCTCGATATCTTGGTTGTTTTTGTGAAAACTGAGGTTGGAGTTGTTTCTATATTTCAAAAATTTCGCTAAATTGCACTCAATTCAATACTTATTCTCGTATTTTAGAAGTGATAATACGAAAGAATGTTCTACATGCCATTCTCTTCGATTATGTCTTTCCATGAGATTCTTCACAAATCATCTTGTGCTTACATTCCTCAACAGAATAGAGTGGGTAAGCATAAAAACCATCATTTAGTTGAGACAACTCGCATTCTCTTCCTTCATCATAAGGTTCCTCAACGTTTTTGGGGGGATGCTATCTTATCTGCATGTTACTTGATTAACCATATGCCATCCTTTGTTTTACATGATCAGATCCCTCATTCGGTCTTGCTACCTAATCAACGTCTCTTTTGCCTCCCTCCTTGTGTCTTTCGTTGTGTTTGTTTTGTTCATATTCTTACTTTGGCAGACAAACTCTCAGCGAGCCACGAAGTGTGTTTTCTTAGAGTTGACCTAAGCCTTGGAGGTTCTCGTTGTTATTCTCTCGACATTAATCATTACTTCATTTTTGCTGATGTTACCTTTTTTGAGAATTCCTGTTTCTCCTCTGCAGCGCATCCTCTTGTGTCGGATGTCTTATCAATTCCTCTTGTCTTACCATCTCCAGATTTTCCTTCTCTACCTACGTATGCTGTGACTTGACTACTTCAGGTTTATACTCGCCATCCTCATTCTCCTTTTGTTGAACCATCTTCTATGCCATCATCATCTCCTACTTCGGTTCTGCAACCATTCGATGATCTACCTATTGCCATTCGGAAAGGTATTCGCTCTACTTCTAACCCCATATTCATTTATAATTTCTCGGCTTTAAGCCGTTTATCTTTGCCCTCTTTGTCTCACCTTGTCTTTTGCCTGCACCCCTACCAGCAATGGTGAGGCTCTCTCATCTGAAATTTTGGCGGCCAGGGGAAATGGGCGAAATGGATCTCTTCTCCAATATGCATGTGAACTGTGTCGCTCTTATCTTGTGAGTCTCCTTGTTGGTTTGTCGTTGGGTGCCACCACAATGAAGGTGGGACTGATGGCGATTGATCAACTTAAGGCTCGTTTAGTTTACTTGGTACACTCAACAATATGGCTCAGACTATTATGATACTTTTTCTCCGGTGGCCAATATTGCCTATGTTCGCTTGCTTCTATCTATGGTAGTTATTCGCTCATGGCCCATTTTTCAGTTGGATATCAAGAATGCATTCCTTCATGGTGATCTCGTTGAGGAGGTTTATATGGGCGAGTTGTGGTTTGTTGTTCGAGTGGTTTTGGTATGCAGGCATGATGTTCATATACGATTTGAGCAATCTACATAAAACAGTTAGTTGGTTTAGCTCGATGGTTCAAAGAGTTTGGCATGATTCGAGCACAATAGACCATTACGTCTTTATCATCATATATTTGTTGAATGATGTATTTCTTGATTGTTTATGTGGATGACATTGTCATTCACCGTGATGGCCAAGATGGTGTTGACTCGAACAACGCCTCTTCCACTTTGAGACAAAAGACTTGGAAGCTCGAAGTACTAGGCATTAAGGTAGCCAGGTCTGAATTCTAGAGTGGTTATTTCTCAAAGTATACTTTGGATATCATTGGCGATCCTAAGTATGTTGGATTACTAAGCTATGCGAGCCTCCTATGGTCAGAATGTCACTTGTACCCGGGTTGGGGAGCCTTTGCGAGATCGGGGAATGTCGACGACTTGTAGGTAAAGCTAGTTATCTCACTATCACTCGATCACGATATTTTTCTGTGAGCGTAGTTGGCCAGTTTCTACAGTCGACGACAGCCATTGAAGTGCTATGGTTCGTATTCTCGTTATGTCAAGGAACGAAGTCGCAGAACGCAAATTAAGTGGGGTGTTAATGAGAAGCATGGAAGTCATCTGCTGGGTGTTGGCTACGGTGATGCGAGCTGACGAGCTCACCTGAATATGACGTTTTCGTTAGGTATTGTGTTGCGTGGGTAACAATATCTTGGAAGGTAAGCGGTCGCAATAACCAAATCAAGCGTTGAAGGCGAGTATTGGTATGGCGCGCCTTAACTTATGTGAACTCGGTTAAAGCATCTCTCGAGTTAAGATTTAGGGATGATGAGCAGATGAAACTTATATGTGATAATCAGCTCTTATATATTCATCTGTAATTTTTCTGCCGAGAGGGATGCGCGTCAGTAGATTGCCACTTTATCGGAGAGAATATTGCATCGGGATGCATGACTATTAGTTTTGTCAACTCTAATGACCAACTAACATATATCTTCACTAAGTTTCTTAAGGTCTGGGATAAAGTATGTATGTGAACTGATCTTTTTTATTTATATGCTCCAGCTTGGGGGCGCTCTAATCCATTTAGTTTTCCTTCTCTCTATAGCCTCCTAATTAGATTCTAACTCTGATTATTCATTTTCTCTTAACAATTACCTTGGTTGTGTAATTTAAAGATGAACAAATATTGATCCTTTTTTTTCCCTTTTATTGTTGAAAGTATGAGTTTCTTAGAATCATCTCAAATATCAATTTCTGTAACAATAGTGGAGCAAGGTGGAATTAATTTGTCTTATTTGTTGTTATAACCTTTCAGATAGTCTACTAGCATTAAATTTTGCATTTGTTTTTGTCACAAGGTCCCTTGCATTTTGTGATAAGCCTTATGTACCTTTGATTTCCTGTAGGCGTCTCCTGTACAATTAGGAGGTTGGCAAGTCTATATTTGTTGTTATAACCTTTCATATAGTCTACTAGCATTAAATTTTGCATTTGTTTTTGTCAAGGTCCCTTGTATTTTGTAATAAGCCTTATGTACCTTTGATTTCCTGTAGGCGTCTCCAATACAATTAGGAGGGAGGCAAGTCTATATTGAGGAGAGGAGGCCAAACAGCAGTAGCGCTTCTCGAGGAGGAAGTAAGTGTCTCGATCTTTTTTTTCTTCTGTTAAATTTCAATTTCTGCAGTGTTCTAAAAGCCAGTTGAGACGATGTGACAATATGGTTATGGAATATATGTTGGATGTAGTTGTTATTGCATGCTCTACTAAATAAACTATCACGCTAACCGAAATATTTTATTTTTTATCAGTATCACGCTAACTGAAATATATATGTTCCTAGATTGACATGATTTGAGGATCTCTTTCTTAATTATTTTTTGAGTTCTATGGAGAGAAAAGGAGACACAGGAACAAAACAGAAGCTCGCTTTCTGTGTCATGAATATCTTGACCAAGTATAGTTTTTATCCAGATAATGGTATGTTACAGTGATATGATACCCTATTAGTGGGAGGGTAAGAGAGCAAACATTGTACAAATTGGCATTTAGCTGTATTTTGTTTAATATTAAGTTACTAAAGTCTGACACGAAGGTGCATACATCTACTACTTTGCAAATCCACCAAGTCCATGTGGAAGATACCCATCAAATTGATGTCAATGAGAGGAATTTTAAATGTATAGAATCACTTGTGCTGGAAGGAATGGTATTAAGTTCAGGTCCCATGGGATTAGTTGAGGTGAATGCAAATTGGCCTAGACACCCACAGTTAACCAAAAAAAATTGGTAGTATTGTGAGGCTGTCTTGTATTTAAATACAAATATCCATCCTGCATTATGAGGGTCTGGTTTTAGTTTTTGGAAATTGTGCTGGATTAGGGTCTATTGTTGTGGCACTTACATTTTTACTATAGCCGGTTGATTGAAGTGCACCAATTTGTACTTAGATAGGCTACACCTCCACAAAAGTTGACTTAATAATTAGATGGTGTTGGTTGTGGTTGAATTAATACCATCAAGTTTAGGTTGGACAGACATGATTTTTGGGGGAAGTGGCGCGGGGACACAATTCTAGTTGTTTTGTTTATCGTGTATATGAAGGAGTACCTTTAAATTTTTTCAGCCAACACAATATCTCTTCATCTGTATTTTGGCTTCCAAAAGCAAGAGAAGTGTCTCCACCAGGTGGGGCCTTCTCCTGGTGATTGGATCACGTGACCTGGTTCTTTTAAAGGAGGGGAGGAAATTCTTATCCCCTTTGGTTGTGGTTTGGAAATGTTTTTTTACTCCAAATTTTTTGCCTAGTTCCTTCACTTCAGCATTTGTTTTCAATTGGTATTAGTTTGCCTTTATAGGTTGGTCTCTCCTGTCCATTGTTGAAATGACATGATTAAGAATTAGCGTAACTGAGTCAGGTGATCTAAAAATATTTTTATTTGACATCTGAATTATGATTGTCTTGACCAGGAAGGGGAAGAGGTAGAGGCAGTTACCAAACGGATGCTCCACGAGTCAGTGGGTGGTGGGAATTATTTACCGAAGACAATAGTTTCCATCAGTATCGATTACCGATAGATAAATACTATGTGTTCAGATACGCAATCATATTAAGTGATTCAAACCATTCCCCAGGATCATATTGACATTCTTTTCCTTTTTTGGAAAGTGAGACTTCTTCGTGTTATCTTATTGGGTTTCTGAAAAACAACGAGATGATCAGAATCATCTTTTGAATGGATGGATATTGAAGGTGCTGTTTATTTTAACTGTAAGGATTGTATTTATGATGTCTTTACTGGTGATTTTATTATCTTGGATAAGGGAGGGAAATATTTTGCTTTGAAGCCCCATGTGAGTGTAAGAATATGGTTTTATTATGGGTTACATGGAACTTTTTAATTTTCTTTTAAACTTGATGTTGTCTGGATATATTTTCTATTTTATGATCGATTCCACATCTTTCTAATGGTTTTGATTTCAGATGCTTTTATAATTTCATATTTTTTTAAGTGGAAATTTATCAAGTATTTTGCCTCTTATACTTTTACTACAAAAGTGGGTTCATCCATTACCATAAATTATAGTTGCTTTTATTCAGATTTTCAGTTTCTTGCCTCTGAATGGCAATTTCGGCCGGTTGAAGACTTCGTAGTTGGGTTAATGATTTTCGCGGATGTTATAATGCCAAAGTAAGCAAAACCCTAAGGGCATGTTTGGTTTTTGGAAAAAGATTGGGAAAGGCAAAAAATACTATGAAAAATCGTTTTCTCAAGTTTGGATGAAGGGTGACAAAAAAAAAAAGGGAAGGAAAACACTAAAGAAAATTTTGTAGTATTTTCCCTGTTACTTTCCTTGAAGAAAAGAAAATAAGAGAAACAAGAGAAAAAGGAAGGAAAAAGTGTTCACACTATATATATATATATATATATATATATATATATATATATATATATATATATATATATATATATATATATATATATATATATATATATATTGTTTTATACAAAATAAGAGATAAAATTATTAAATCTGTGAAAAGGAAAAATAAATTATTTTATTTTATTTTTTGTATCAGAATTTTCATATATAATCAATCAAATAATTATTATTCATTTTCCAACAGTTTCTTTACTTTCAAATTTCCTTTAATTTTCTTTTGTTAGCATTTTTGGGGGAACCAAACATAACCTAAAGATAAATCCTGTTGGACTAAAAAACAATCTCGGTGCAGTAACTCCAAATCTCCTTATCTATTTTCCTTTTGCCTAAACACACCTGTGGGAAGATGAAACATATCAAGTAGTAATGATAATCTTAACTGTAAGCCTTACAAAGCAACTAAAAAATAAAATTTCATATGCAAGTGAAAATGACGAAGGAAGTTGCAGAATAAATAAGACAGCAAATAATATTTCACATGCAAAAAAAGTATGGACGCTATATATTATTAGTTAAAATGAAGAATAAAGGTGTGGAATTAATAAGACTGCAAGTAAACATCCCAGAATTTGGGATTAGCCTGCAATGTAGCAATATTGAATGTACTTAGACTATTTATCCTTGGGATAATAGATCAAAAAGGATAATTTTTCTTTTTTTCTTGTTTTTTTTTTCATTAGCAAAGTAAGATTTCATTTTAATAGCTTCCGAAATGGTCTGTTTGAGACCAAAACACTATTATTGTCACCATTTAGTCACATCATATCATTATTTTTCCTTCCAATTATTACTTTTCCTTTCTCTTAAATTTTACGTATGGATTCTCTTCCATTTTTTAGCTTGAATTGAAAATAACTCACTTAAATGACATTCCCAAATTCATTATTTCATTAATTGTACATAGAAGTTGTGGGGAAGTGGTGGTGTGGTATCCATAAGATATGTTCCATTGTTATCACCAGCATCCTTTGGTCCCAATGATTGGACGTTTGTTGGCCTTATTAGCAGGAAGTTTGTGGAGATGCTAACAACTTAGCTATTGTTTTAGACAATGTTAAGGATCTATATTTTAGACAAATGCCCGAGTTTGTCTTTATATCAAAACTTTATCATGGCTTTTGTCAGGTCCCAAGATATTCGTGATGTTTGCCAGTAGTCACCCACATTATCCATCGTCACGAGTACCATGATCTTTGAGATCTACCTTTCTTTCGAGAGAAGATCAAACAATTCAATTGTGCTCATTCTTTTCTTCCTCTCCCGCATTTTGCTAGCAATCTTCGAAGGCGGTTGGTCCACTTTAGTTGGATCGCCCGTTTTTGCGGGTTTACAGGTCACCTTTGATCTGAGTCGGATAATCGGGGTTCACATTGCGCTGCGTGCTCGGGAACTGACTATCAAGACTACAGCTAGATCTCGGGGATCGGCTGATCAAAGAGTCCCGACCAATTGGCGCCGTCGTGAGACGAGATAAAGTCTCGACGATGGGTTCGCGAGGGAAGCAACTTCAACTATTCTCGCGACCTCCGTTACCTAGAACTCCTATTGACTCCCCGCTTCCACATCCGATCTACGAGAAATGATGCAATGTCGTGTCCAGTGCGCTCAAACACACCTGAAGATCGGTTCCTTCATTGGGCGTCGGGAGATGGAGAGGAAGCGGGGAGAGCAAGGCTGGGAGGATCACAGGGATTACAAGCTCGTCTTCCAGACGTTTGCAACATAGAATGATCGATTGCGGGTCCGGTGAAGCGCGACAACCTTGGAAAGGATGTATGAGATGACGATCGTGCTGAACTTCTAATAACTCTTAATAAAGGCAAAGAGCCCATTATTTTCGACGACGGTGACACCCCAGCAGATGATGAATTGTCCTCCAGGAGGTCCCCATCCACGAGTCCTTCGACAAGAAGGAATGCAAGAGCGACACAAAGGGCGAATCAAGGGAGGGAAGCACTTTTATAGCCTTGCCTCAATTGATGCCGTCGGTGGCGCTTCTCACTGGCTAGTGAGCAAGGTGACGCAGGCCAGACCAATCTACTTCAAGCCCCACAGAGATGTCGGTGTGCAGACACGATGCATTGATCTTTGCTATACATCCAGCCCAGCCGGTCTGAGGTGACATTTTATCTGTGACCTCTACAATACAGTTAGGGAGCTTGACGACATGCTCTATTCGCCCCTAGGGTAGCACATTCTTAATTACGAGCCGGCTCGTGGGTTTGTCATGCCAGTTTTTGCCATGTTTGATGGCTCTAATGACCCTTATGATCACATGCTCCACTACAATTAGGAAATGACATTGAACGCCGACAACGATAAATGCATTATGCAAAGTATTCTCAGTTAGTGCGGGGCTGCGTAGTGCGGTTCCCTGGCTCCGCGTAATTGATAGAGCTGGTTCAATGAGCTTTGTTTGCATTCATCTCAATATCTTTGTTCGGTATGGCAGAAGAGGAACATTAGCTCTTTGCAGGCTATTATAAAGCAGGAAAAGGAATCCATACGAGACGTCACAAGGAGGTTCGGGCAAGCCATTTAGTAGGTAGAGACTTATAGCATGGACGCAATCCTTCAGAACTTCAGGAGAAGCTTCAGGCCATCCACTCCTTTCTTCCACTCATTGTCTTTAGACCCGCCGACTACAATGGAAGAATTGTTCGGTAGACAGATGGAATACTCGGCTAGAGATAATATCTGCTGACAACACAAAAGTATCATGATTACAAGCAAATTTGTTTGGAAGTAACAAGCCATAGGAGAGAATCGTCCCGAGTCGAGGAAGGTTGGGCGACTAGAGATCCGTGATCGATCCACGAGAAAAAAAGGGAGCCCTCGTAGTTCACCCCCCTGAACATCTCATATGAGAGGTTGCTGCTCCTCAATCGCGACATGCCAGATTTCAAGTGGCCTACACCAATCCAGACGGACCCCTCTAAGAGAAACCTATCCATATGGTGCGATTATCTTAGAGATCACGGGCACAAGACTAACAGGTGCCGAAGTCTCGAGTTCATGGTGGAAAGACTAATCAAAGCAGGGAACCCTAGAAGGTATGTCAGGGAAGTTGACCGCGGGGCAGAATTTGGGCCACTAGTAAATAGAATTACAACCGGCATGGTTGCCCCATCAGAATCTAGACCGGCCATAAACTATATACTAGGAGGCCCGTCTGATGACCAGTATCAATCGAAGTGCCAACAAAAGAAGCTCTTGAGAGTGGCCATAGTCAAGGCTCGGGTAAATGCTATTGACACGGGAGGCAGCTGTGAAGAAACCAAGCCGATAGATGACCCCATATCCTTTCCTCCGGTAAACCTGAATAGGGTCATTGTGCCTCATTATGATGCACTGGTACTCACTCAATGTATTAACAGTTTTGATGTGCACAGGGTGTTGGTAGATCCTAAGCGTACGACAAAGCTTGTTATAGCTACCGACGCCCGATTTAGGCTTTCACCGGGGTATAAGCCCGGTCGTGTGAATCTTCTCTAGTTTCAACGGCACAACGACTACGACACTAGGAGACGTCACGCTCCTTGTACAAGAAGGACCAGTCATCCAACAGGTTTTGTTCTTAGTCGTCGAAGACTTAGGGCCTTATAATGCCATAGTAGGCGGACCTGGCTGCACTTGATGAAGGTGGCAGCGGTATATCGTGGATGGTTGGTTATTGATAACCCGGCGTAGGGTAGGTCGACCTTTAGGCCGTCGGTGACGCGCGATAGTCCTATGAGTTATCCATATGAGAACATAAAGAGGAGGAGAGCTCAGGGAGTCCTCTTCTAGAAGATCACACCCTCGCATAGCAACCACAGTTTGCCCCCCAGGTCAGGGCGGATGAGAAGGACCCATTAGCCGTGGATCCCCTGGAGTCAGTGATGCTGGACGGCCCGGAGAAGTTCACATACGTTAGTTCTCTGCTATCCAGGGAAGAAAAAGAATAGCTACAACGCATATTGTTAAGAAACATAGATGTGTTCGCTTGGAATCACTCAAATATGATTGGAATCGACCCGGTGCTAGCCTCTCACAAGCTGAATATTATACTCGCGACCAAGACAGTAAGACAAAAAGTGAGGCGTTTCCACCCAGATAGTCATTAGATTATTTCGACCGAGGTGTACAATCTTCTGAGGACATGTTTTATCATGGAGGTAAAGTACCCCGAATGGCTGGCTAATGTGGTGGTGGTTCCAAAGAAGGGCGGTAAGTGGAGAGTATGTGTAGACTACATAGACCTCAACGAAGCCCGAAAGATAGCTTCCCCCTTCCACGTATAGATCAGATTGTTGATGCCTCAGTCGGGCATGGGATGTTGTCATCTTTGGACGCATTCTTTGGCTACCACCAGATTCCCATGCACCCGCCTGATGCAGAGAAAACGGTTTTTATTACACCGCACGGGTTGTACTACTATAATGTAAAGTCTTTCGGCTTGAAGAATGTCGGAGCGACCTATTAGAGGGTGGTGACCAAGATATTTCGACCACTAATGGGCAAGACCATGGAAGTCTACATCGATGATATGCTTATCAAATCCAAAGAACGCCCCGATCACACGAAAGACTTGCAAGAAACCTTTAAGATGTTGCGCACATACGACATGAAACTCAATCCCTTAAAATGTGCGTTTGGAATCAGTTCGGGCAAATTTTTGGGCTTTATGGTGACGTAGAAAGGGATAGAGGCCAACCTATTCAGCTTAGAGCTATTATAGAATCTCAGACTCCTACCTCCAAAAAAGGGGTGCAACAACTGACTGGCCTGCTGGTGGCTCTAGGATGGTTCATATCTCTTTTTATAGACCGATTAAATCCGTTTTCACTACTCTAAAGGGAGCCAAACTGATTGGTTGGAATAAGGAATGCGACTAGGCTTTCATGGCAATCAAGCAGTATCTCATCGAATCGCCGGTTCTGGCTAGCCCCAAAGCGGGTGATATGCTCTATCTTTACCTAGTATTTTCATATGTCTTAGTAAGTGCAGCTTTATTCAAAGAAGATGAAAACCGGAAACAGAGACCAGTATTCTATGTAAGCAAATCCCTATCTGAAGTAGAAACTCGAAATACCCGTCTCGAGCAAGTAGTGCTGGCTCTCCGTGTGGCAGCTAAAAAACTTTGCCCTTACTTCTAAGCACACCCTATCATCTTCCTGACCAATCTTCACTTGCAAATCACCATACATAAACTCGACTTGTCAAGAAGGATGGCTCAGTGGGCTATTGAGCTAAGCGAGTTCGGTATCTAGTACAAACCCCGCTTGACAATAAAGACGAGATGTTGGAACTTTTACTTGAAATCCCTGACGGGACGTGGACTCGATACTTGTGCATTGGTGGATCATAATTGTCAATGCTTCGTGACAGAGCCAATGTTGACACAACTTAAAGCTAGCAAGGGAAGAGGATAGAGCAGGCTATATGGTTAGACTTCCATGCGTCCAATAATGAGGTAGAATATGAAGCAATCCTAGCTGGTATAGATCTCGCAAACTCCGTATCCTTTGAAAAGATCATCATACAAAGTGACTCCCAACTGGTGGTAAGACAGGTAAACGAGGAATACGAGACGCGGGACTGGAGCATGACCAAGTATGTATGCCTGGTTGAGCTTCGATTGGAGAACTTTGTGGCTTGGAAGCTTGAGCATATCCCAAGGGGTTTAATGACGGATGCCTTAGCGATGCCGCATCATACCAACCAAAAGCGGTGCTCATCCCTGTCTATTACTTGTTAGAGTCGTCAATTGCTGCTAGCCGGGTGAACGAGATAGAAGAAGCATGTCCCTCCTGAATGACTCCAATAGTTAGATTACTGATCGGGAGAACTCCCGAATCTTAAATTCGAAGCCCACGAGTTCGAGTTCGAGGCTCGATTACTCCTTGTGAATAGGCAGTTGTATAAATGTTCTATAAATGACCCGTATCTTAAATGCCTCACTGATTAGTACCCAAAAAGTGCTATTTTGAGTCCTATTCAAGATAGGTTTTGAGTGCTTTTTGCGTACTAATCATGTGAATAAAGCCAATTGACAAGTGCAGGTCCACTTAGTACCCGATTTTGTTTGGTTTGTTTTTGGTAGTTTGTAGGTTTGGGAACTTGGTCGACAAGCTTGGCCGTGTTAGTGTTGAATCACGAGAATTCTCGGTGATTTCATCACCCCCGAAAATGAAGAAATGTCAAGTGGAAATGATGGATTAGGAAGGCTGAGCTGGATCTGAGAGGAGGCAAGCGGGAGCGAGGAGGATTTCTACATGCGTGCGAAAATTTGCAAGGATAGCGAAAATTTCTCAACCATAGCGAAAATTTCGCAATCCCAGCGAAATTTTCGCTATGCACATTTTTTCGCTAAGCTAGCGAAATTTCGCTATCATAGCGAAATTTTCTCTATGATAGCGAAATTCACTGCATAGCGAAAATCATTCCCCTGTGTTTTGGTTCCAAACGACCTCGTTTTGTTTAATTCCCATTTTATCCCTATTGTAATCATGTATTTTAGGCATTTTTGGTATTTCACACATTTTGGTTGGCTATATAAGCCACCTTATAGCTTTTGTAACCCTAACAAAACTTAACTTTACTTTTATCCAAGCTTTCCCGCAGCTTCTGTTTTTAGGTCACAGTTTTCTCTCTTCTCTCTCTTCTTTCTCTCATTTTCTTGGCTGCCAAACACACCCCTTGAGGATGACAACTCAAGGGATGCTTGGCTAAGCCTCAAAGCCTTGAAGAGGAGGGTTACTAGCTTGGTTATTGGTGGTTTGGAAGTGTCCTCATGCTTTAAATGAAACAGGTACTGCATTTATGGTTCCAAACTTTCCAAACTAGGGTTTAATGCTATTTAATGTCTTTCCTTTGGTCAATACTTGTCATGCTAGGAGTTGATGCATTCTTAATGGTAGATGCACTGACATTCTTTAGATGTCATTTACGAGCCATTGAAATGAAGTTAAATGCTAGGTTTTCAAATTGAGTGGAACATTGAATGCTCAGTATATGTTTGGACTCAAATAGGAGTGTTTTTAGGGTTAGGTTTTATAGCTAAACAAAGATCCGGTTTTGGCCTTGACTATATGTCACTTGCCTTAATGCGAGGAAATAACCAAAGGACACCTTAATAACCCCATTTACCAAGCTAGTGACCCGAGCCTTCAAAGGTTACCATTTCACACTTTAGTGAAGCGCGGTTACCGATAAATGACAATCTCCTGTTTTTACCGAATCCAAAAATCCATTGGCTTTCACCATTTTGAATCATGATAAAAATCATTTATGGAATGAAAACTCATCCCCGTGTTCGACCCTAGACCACTATCACTGCGGTCTTGACTCACGGTGAAGGAACAGGATATAAATTTTGTTGATTACGGATCACCCTCTCTTTGTAGCCGCAAATCAAATGGGCGCGTTCTTGCAGTGGATGGTGCCAAACTAGGATGATGAGTTGATATGTACTTGTAATCCACATTACAAGTGTTGGTGACCTTTTTATCCTTTTTGGAATTTTGTTTGTTTGAACTGCAAGCCTTCTTTACTTAGCGATTCTTGCCCAGCATTTTTATTTCTACAATCAGTTTTAAGTAGCTATGTGATCCTTTTGCCAGCCTCTTTGTTGTTCCTTGTTTATCTCATTTTATTATTACGGTGTTTGTGCGGCCTTTGGGACGGAGGATATCGGTAGATTGCAAAGGTGAGTGCACCGATTAAACAAAATTTGTGAAATCAGTGTGCGGTGACCAAATGGATCTACCGAGGAACAACAAAGTCGACAATGACCCTGTGATCCATAGCATCGGTCAATGAGGACCACATACACCTCTTAGAGTTAGTGCTCCTTCTGCATCATCACCTCTGCCCGAAGATATGAGCGGTGAGACCCTACCTAGTGCCCCTACTTCCCACATTTCATGGTATGGAGAATGAAAATCCATATTCACACATACGAGATTTTGAGGAAGTATGCATAACTTTTAAGGAGGGTATAACCGATATGGAATTGTTGAAGTTGAAGGAATTCCCGTTAACCCTCAAGGACAAAGCCAAAATATGGCTAAATTCACTAAGGCCGAGAACGATTAGGAATTGGGCCGATCTTCAAGCTGAATTTTTGAAGAAATTCTTCAGTACAACCAAGAACAACAGTTTGAAGAGACAGATCTACACTTACTCGGCCTATGACAATGAGAAATTCTATCAGTGTTGGGAGAGGTTCATGGAGACCATCAATGCTTGTCCACATCATGGTTTCGACACTTGGATGCTTGTAAACCACTTCTATGGTGGCATGTCCCCAACCATGAAGCAACTTTTGGAAACCATGTGTGGAGGTGATTTTCTGAGCAAAAATCCAGATGAAGCCATGGATTTCATGAATTATGTGGTTGAAACTTCCAAGGCTTGGGATGAACCAAATCGGGGCGAAGAATGAAGTCGTCGACCCACCAAGGGAGGCATTTATGCACTTTTCGAAGATATGGAGATGAAAGCAAAGATATCAACCTTAACTAGGAAGTGGAAAATTTGGAAAGGAAAAGGCTCCATGAAGTGCAGTAGTGGCGAAAATCACGCACACGGAGGCGAGCCCATGCATCAATTACCAATCCACTTTGCCACCCGAGAGAACAACGTCCCAATTGCTCCGGTGAGATTTGATGTCGAGCATGCCAATGGTGGGTAATACAAACACAACTGATACCCCGTATAGTGATACATATAATCCCAATTGGAGGAACCACCCTAATCTCTCTTGGAAACCTAACCCCCCTGCATATGTGCCTCCTGGTGACAAACAACAGTTTGGTTCCTCACCTCAACCACATCCATCCTCTTCTCCTGTTGAACAAGCCATCTTAAACTTGAGCAAGGTGGTAGGCAATTTTGTGGAAGAACAAAGGGGATCGATATCTGATTGAAACGAAGCGATTGCTCTTGTAGAAAATTACAACGAGCAGAGAGAATAGATGGGCTTGAGGCGTATTAATCGAGAAGATTGATAATCTACGGTATTCAATCACGGGATTAACAATTTCTTGGAGTACAAGAGAAAGGAAGATTCCCTTCCCAAACACGCCCAATCGAAGGGAGTTCATGAAATAGGTTCTTCCCGGCAACTCGGATGGATGAGTGAAAGCTATCATCACTTTGAGGTGGAAAGAAATTGAACAACCGGTGCCTCGTGCTCAAAGGGCGAGAAGGAGAGATTGAGCCGAGAGGGGTAATAATCGGTGAAGACTCGGTGAAGAAAAACATGCCCCTCCGTTTCCCCGAGCCTTTAAACCCGAAGAAAAAATTCCAAACCAAGTGCAGGAAATTTGGGAGGTCTTGAAGCCAGTGAAGGTGAATATTCCTTGCTTGACATGATCAAACAGGTCCCAACTTATGCAAAGTTCTTAAAGGACCTGTGCATAGTCAAGAAAGGGTTAGGCATTGAAAAGAAAGCATTCCTAACCGAGCAAGTCAGTGCCATCATTCAGAGCAAGACCTCAGTGAAATACAAGGATCCAGGATCCTCCACATTATCAGTTAACATTGGTGGGATTTGCATAGACAAAGCACTGTTGGACTTAGGGGCCAGTGTAAACCTACTGCCATATTCAGTGTATAAGCAATTAGGTTTAGGAGAGCTCAAGCCTGCGAGCATAACTCTCGTTGGCTGATCGATGGGGTGAAAATTCCTAAGGGGAATAGTTGAGGATGTGTTGGTAAGGTGGAACAAATTCTACTACCGGAGTGGACTTGTAATTAGCGATCACAGAACCAATAGCAAGTGGGCCCAATCATGTGCCAATTATCTTGGGAAGACCATTTTTGGCCACTGCCAATCACGATAATCAATTGCCGAAATGGAGTCATGCAGCTCACATTTGGCAACATGACGATGGGCTGATATTTTTTCACTTAGTAACGAAGCACTGAAGCTGTGGAAAATGACAATCGAGTGATGAAGTTTGCTCCAATTGACCCAAATGCGCGGAGGAACCAAAGCCCCAAATTGCAAGCAGAATTGGAAAACCAAGGTGAAGCGGTTGATTGGGAATTGAATGCATTAGTCACTCCTGCAGAGTCAATGATTAGCCCAACATCATCCAGTGAGAAGAAGTTCAACAAGAATGAGTCAAGCATGAAATTTACCTTTGTATGCCTTGTAGGGAGTCAAGGAGTTCCTCGGCCCATGAATGGTCGATTAGAGAATGGTACAGTTTGGCGCTTCACGGAGAAGCCTTCTTTGACTGAATATTTTGGTTCCTAGTTATTTTGTTTAATTTTTCAGTTTGTTTAATTTTTAGTACTTGTCTTTACCTTAATTTTGGCTAAATATAAAAATTTCAATTTTTAGTAACCATTATTTTAATTTTATTCCATTTTTATTCTTAGGTTTATTTTAAAATATTTATTTTTGATTTTGATTTTATTTTATTTTAATTTACCTAAATCAAATTTTTTTGTTGATTTTGCAGCTGGAAAATAGAGCAGCAATAATTTCGCAACAATGGCGAAATTTGATCCTCGGCGCCTGGTTGCCCGGCTACCTCGCGGCCTATAAAAGGGAGGGGGTGTGGGGTGGGGGGCCTCATTTTCGTTCATTCATTTTCCTTCCCGGGCCACCACGCACAGGCTCCCACGTGCCACTGCACCTAGCAGTGAAGCCATTCCACCCAGCCGTGCGCCCTCACCTTCCTTGCCTGGTTCCTTGCATCCGCGCCCGAGCCTAACTTAACTGGCCCGGCTATGCGCCGTCTGTGTGCGGTGCCTGACCCGGCGGTGCAGCGACCCCCGCAGTGACCGCGGCCAGGCCGCCGTCGCCGTCGGCCCGTGCGTCGACTGCGGGTACGGTCCACCACGGCGCGCCTGACCCACTTTGCCCCTCCTAGTCGGTGCCTGGCACTACGCGACCCTTGTTCTTGCCCCTGCTGATGCGCTGGCGGCGGCGTGGTTGTGCCGTGTGGTTCTTGCGAGCCCGGGGCCCCAGATTTAATACGCCCGAGTTGGAGGATCAGGCGCCATTTGCGGAATTGCCCATTCTGGGACCTGCACCAACGGTTACCTGGCTGCGTGGCCCCATGGCTTCATACTTGAGAGGCCTCGGATTAGGCGGTGTCGGACCGAGGATGGGACCGCGGGCCTTCCGGTGCCTGAGGCGGCGGGGGCGGGCCACTCAAGCGGGCCGGTTTTCATCGGGCCGGGGAGTCCTCAGATCCGGCCCGAGCCATCCCACCTCCCCCAAGCGGGAGGGCTCGTCGCCCCATTATCACCGGCCTCGGGATCCGCGCCCGTGTTCTGTGACTTCGATTAAGGTAACGTAGTTTACGTGCGGAGACTTCCATGAGCCATTTTATGATGTACCGGCGTGACCATAGGCACGGTTCGAGAGACTCGATGAGGTTGATCAACCAGTATTCTTTGCTCACATTCATGACGCCGCGACAATTCTATTATCCCCGGGTTGTGCTCGGTTTACCCTGTATGACTTCCGGGAGTCTTAGAATCTGTTGGAGCTCAGGTTTAAGTATTGACGGCCGGCAGGGAGTACTCATTTGCGAACATTCGGTACCTTAGGCTGTAGTGGCAGCAAATTCTAGGATCTGAGATTGGCTGACCATCCTAGAGATGGTCCATTGTCTCGCTCGAGATACTCTGACGGGACAGTACTCTTCGGTAACCATGCAGATGCTCCTGTGGACCACAGCGGACCATCTTGTTCCTCTGCGGCATTATGTTCGGCGATAGAGCCATACCGAGGCCACATCTTAGGATCTCATAAGTTCACGGATTCGGTCCCTCTGAGCTTGTCATGACCTCACTGCTGCACTTTGAGGAGAAAGTCCACCCCTTGAGGGCACGGCTCGAGATGAGGTTTCTGGTTGTTGATCTTTGCGGTGCGAGCCGAGGTCTGGAGCATCTAAGGTTCCCTGAGGAGCCACGCATCGAGCGGAGGATCAGTTGCACTCAAGTCCTGTCTATGGAGCGATCTCTTTATATCTGCGTCTCCATTCTCCGCGACGGGATCGGGACGAAGCGCGGATAATGTACCGAAGGACCCACGATTGGGGAGGATCTGTTCTGAGTCGAGGTAAGTGGAAGGAGCTCGGTTCGAATTCATCTCCTCCACCTCCCACGCTCTTGACCTGCGACAGCTGCTTGAGCCCTTCTGCGGCGCGGTAGTCTACACGGTATGTCCTTATCAATTATAGGAGCTTCTTGGCATTTGTGGATCTTTGTCTGGCAGCCTTGCACCACACCGGGCGTCGTTGGACCAGAGGATGGCCCGAGCCGAGGCTAATATAGAGCATAGTCACACCATGCTTCTTCGGATCATGAGCCACCGATTGCTTTGAGCTACACGAGACTACTCGAGACCGGTCACGACCTCTTTGGACATGTTAGCGGCCGCCCATGACTTGGATCAGCGACACATCCACCACCGCGAGAGTGAGGTGGTCACCTCCCTTCTACAACTTTCCTTTCCTAACCGGTGGAGGCATGTTTATACTTTGGTTGGGAGGAAAGTTAGAGTTAAGTGTCTTCTATCATGTTTTGTATTGTTTTTAGCTTTATCAATTGCCTACTCATTTTGTATAGGATTGTATAGGATTCATGTATTCCGATAGTAGGCAGTGATACTTTTGTGGTTTAGCTATTTTAAGCATGTATTAGCCACTTTGGTTATATCAAAAAGCTTTATAGCATTATTTACATTTCTACACTTTTAAATCAATTTTGTGCCTATCTTTTTTGTGTTTCTACTCTTTATAGCCTGTTGAGGTGAAACCTTGTATGCTCCTTCATGTTAGAACAATTCCATGCATGATTTAGTTTTTGAGTCGATTGAAGTCCAGTAGTTCAACCTTGTATATCCACGGCTAACTAATTCACATCTTGTGAGTTTTTCAATTGGTTGAGAAGCTATATACCTCCTCTCACCTTGCAAAACCGGGCCTTGGATCTGTTAACGACCCATAATAGGTTTGTGTTACCCACAAAGGAAGGCCAATGTAGTCTTCCAATTGAAAAAGAAAAGAAAAAGCAAAAATAAAAAGAAAAGAAGAAAAAGAAAAATAAAAGCCGTGCAGCTTTGCCTTGAAACCCGAACACGGTCCGAGGGGTATATGGCGAAAGCCTTTAAAGCCCGATGCCCTAAACCTTAATTGGTTGGGGAGTCATTGACTTAGTGGTGCACTACTGCGGGTGGATCGGGTGTTTAGCGAGTTGTAGGTGCTTAATTCTCGAAGTCATTCGAAGTCCAGGGTGAAACCTGTAGAGTTTGTGGTCGATAGATCCTTTTGGCTTGATGCCCTAAACCTTAATTGGTTGGGAGTCATCGGTGGACCCCCGTTACACAGACTTTGGTGAAGTCGAGTTTTTAGCATTGCACCCTACAATACAATCAAAGAAAGAAATAAGAGAGTTAGTTGGTCCTATTTAGATTGGTCAACAGTTTAAGGCCCTGGCAGTAGCTTGGTTGGGGGGAGGGAATAGCTTTGCAACTTATTGGCTCAAACTGGTCACCTTAAGAACACTTAGACTTAGGTGGAAATTTAGGTTGACTTCCTTGGGCAGATGTTGCCACAAACTTATTTGCCTCATGGTAATTGTTCTCTCATGATGGTTTTATGCAGTCGAAATTGTTACGCGAAGGCGAAACCACGTATGAACACACTTGCAGACAATATACACTTTGTAAAGCCACGGCATGCATACCTTAATTGTTTTTAGCATTGCTAAGGGACTAGCAACGTGTCGGTTGGGTGGTGTGATTAGTACCCAAAAAGTGCTATTTTGAGTCCTATTCAAGATAGGTTTTAAGTGCTTTTCTTGCGTACTAATTATGTGAATTAAGCGATTGACATGTGCGGGTCCACTTAGTACCCGATTTTTGTTTGAGTTTGTTTTAGTAGTTTCTAGGGTTTTGGGAACTTAGTCGGCAAGCTTGGCCATTATTGGTCTTGAATGCGAGAATTCTGGTGATTTCATCACTAAAGTAAATGTCGAGTGGAAATGATGAATTGAAGGTGGGCCGGATACGAGAGGCAAAGCGAGGGGAGGCAAGGAGGGATTTCGCTATGCATTGCAATTCGCAAAGTTGCGAAAATTTCGCAATATAGCGAAAAATTCCCGTAATCCTGTAATTTTAGAAACATGCATTTTTTGTTAAGCTAGTGAAATTTCGCTATCATAGCGAAATTTTGCTATCATAGCGAAAGTTACTGTGCATAGCGAAAATTTGAATTTTCTCTATGCCTTGTATTTTCGCTATGATAGCGAAATTCACTGCATAGCGAAAATCATTCCCCTGTGTTTTGGTTCCAAACGACCTCGTTTTGTTTAATTCCCATTTATCCCTATTGTAATCATGTATTTTTAGGCATTTTGGTATTTCACACATTTTGGTTGGCTATATAAGCCACCTTATAGCTTTTGTAACCCTAACAAAACTTAACTTTACTTTTATCCAAGCTTTCCCGTAGCTTCTGTTTTTAGGTCACAGTTTTCTCTCTTCTCTCTCTTCTTTCTCTCATTTTCTTGGCTGCAGACACACCTTGGGGATGACAACTCAGGGATGGCAGCGCCTCCAACCTTGAAGGAGGTTACTAGCTTGGTTATTGGTGGTTTGGAAGTGTCCTCGTACTTTAAATGAAGCAGTCTTGCATTTATGGTTCCAACTTAAACTAGGGTTTAATGCTATTTAATGTCTTTCCTTTGGTCAATACTTGTCATGCTTTAGGGTTCAGTACATTCTTAATGGTAGATGCACTGACATTCTTTAGATGTCATTTACGAGCCATTGAAATGAAGTTAAATGCTAGGTTTTCAAATTGAGTGGAACATTGAATGCTCAGTATATGTTTGGACTCAAATAGGAGTGTTTTTAAGGTTAGGTTTTATAGCTAAACAAAGATCCGGTTTTGGCCTTGACTATATGTCACTTGCCCTAATGCGAGGAAATAACCGAGAGACACCTGTAACCCCATTTTACCAAGCTAATGACGAGCCTTGAGGTTACCATTTCACACTTTAATTAAGCTAGCAGTTACTGATGAAACAACCAATCTCCCTGTTTTACGAATCAAAAATCAAATAGAAAGCCTCACCATTTTGAATCATGATACGAATCATTTATGTGATGAAAACCCGTCCCAGTGTTCGATACTGAACCTTTATCACTGCGAGTAGCTTGACTACGGCACTAGGAGGAACAGGATATAAATTTTGTTGATTCGGATCACCCTATTGGCTGAATCACTCACCGCAAGCGAGACGGTAGCCGTGTGAGGAACTCTATGAAGGAATATCACGGAAACCATCCGGAGGCAGACGCGCATGGGGCCCACACCGAGTACACCTCTTGTGACCATAGGCTTGAGATCTGACCACCTATGTCGGGAAGTGTGATCATTGCCAAAGGCAAGCCCCATTTTGGGGTGCCAGCTCATAACACGAAAACCTTACTTGAGCCCTTGGCCGCCGTGATGGGGGTGAGTATAGTTAGGCCACTACCTCAGCCGGAGCAGAAAAGTTATTGGTAGCAGAGCTATTTCGGAAAATGGGATGTCGTCCGATTTGTGGAAGAACATCGTGCGCAGTTGAATACCGATCGATAATAGTGACTAATAATGGGCCATAGTTTGGTAGTACGGTATACAAGAATTTTTGTAATGAGTTGAAAATCAAGAACTTGTATTCAACCTTGCAGTACCTACAAAGCAACAGCCAGGCAGAATCATCCAACAAGACTCTCCTAACAACTTTGAAAAAGCATCTGCATTCGGCCAAAGGAAAATGGGTAGATGAGCTACTAGGAGTTCTATAGGCCTATAGAACGACCAACCGGAAACCAATTGGGATGTCACCATTCACCCTTACTTATGGGATGGAGGCTATAATTCCCATAGAAATTAGGATGCCCACACTTCGAATTGAAATTCCTGAAAAGGCTAATGCTAAAGCTGTTATTAAAGAACTAGATATGATAGATGAGCTCTGCGAAGCTACAGTTGTGCTTATAGCGTCATACCAGCAGAGACTAACAAATCTCTATAACAAGCAGGTAAAGCTGCTTACATTTTGGAATGGAGACCTGGTCTTGAGAAGAGTCTTTGGCCACGGCTGTGACATACGGGAAGTTCCGTGAAATGGGAAGGGGCCATATATAGTAGTAAATTAGGGACGGCCCGAATCATACGTGTTGAATAAGCTAGACAGGACTCCAGTACCCAGAATGTGGAATGTCATGCACCTGAAGAGGTATTACCAGTAAAGTTTCCTTTGAAAATATTACTATCAATAAAGATCGTCTTTAAAATATTTCGACATTTTGCAACTGCCTCTTCTCAAAAGACTAGACTGTGGCTTTTAGCCTACTGACACTTTCGAAAGACCAAACTATGGCTTTTAGCCTGCTGACACTTTCAAAAGACCAGATTGTGGCTCTTAGCCTGTTGGTATGTTCAAAAGACCAGACCGTGGCTCTTAGCCTGTTGGTACTCTCAAAAGACCAGACTGTCGCTCTTAGCCTACTGACACTTTCAAAAGACCAGATTGTGACTCTTAGCCTATTGGCACTTTTAAAAGACCAGACTATGGCTCTTAGCTTGTTGGAACTCTCAAAAGACCAGACTGTGGTTCTTAGCTTGCTGACACTTTCAAAAGACCACTGTGGTTCTTAGCCTGCTGACACTTTCAAAAGACCAGATTGTGGACTCTCAAAAGACCAGATTGTGGAAGGCCTGTTGGCACCTTCAAAAGGCCAGACTGTGGCTCTTAGCTTGCTAGCACTTTCAAAAGACTAGACTGTGGTTCTTAGCCTACTAGCACTCTCAAAAGACTAGATGTGGCTATAAGCTCGCTGACACTTTCAAAAGCCTAGATGTGGCTCCAGGCCTGCTGGCACTTTCGCAACACTAGACATGGTCATTAGCCTGTTGGTACATGCCTAAGCACAACCACAACACTTAGCTCGCCCACTAAGGTCGGAGCCTAAGAAGGTTACCTAGCCGAATATAACTTAACCTCGGTGTCTTTGAAGCAACGATCCTAGTCGGGGGTCGTTTGTTCAAAGAATACCAAAAGTTATATCTCATAAATACACTAATGACGTCATTAGTTGCATGATGATATATGTCCAAGCGACCGTATTGGGCCTATTACAAAAAGTTATATCTCATAAATATGCCAATGGTGTCATTAGTTACACGATGATATATGTCCAAACGACCATATTAGGCCCATTACAAAAAGTTATCTCTCATAAATACGCTAATGACGTCATTAGTTACACGCTGATATATGTCCAAGCAGCCATATTGGGGCCACTACGGAAAAAGGAGGAAGAAGAAGAGCGGCCATATTGGGGCCATTACGGAAATAAGATAAAGAAGAAGAAAAAGTGGATGTTCCATTTAAATCTCCGAGAGAGGCACCCTTCCCAGGCTCCTCTACCACCTCTCTACTATGCACCCCAGTAGCTGCGTCTTCAGAGGATGCCGAGACAGGGGGCACCTAAGGCTTGCAAAGCACTCTAGAGAAAGAAAATTCGAAGAGTCGGGTATACAATCTAGAACCTCTAGTTGATCTCCACAGATGTTGTGTTTGAACACACAAAACCCATAGCCATAGGTGAATGACAGCTCCAGAGCCCTCTAGAAGTCTTCCTCCATGGCTCCCTTTGTAACGTCCCAAAAATAGCCTTTTCGTTTTATTATTTTACTTTATAGAATTTGCTGCTATTACAATTTTTTTTTTAATTTTTTTATTTGACATTTTATTGGTTTTAAGTGATAAAAATAGAATTTTTAAATTGAGAATTCGCATAATGGATTAGTGCAACCCAAATTAAGCCCTAGTAGTTTAATGATATGTTTAGGGTATAACACAAATTAAAATAAAACTGGAATTAATACAAGAGTCAAGGTTAAATTGGTAAAATATCAAAATGAGGACCCAAAGATCATAAATGAAGAAGAGCATATGCCAAAGTAGAAAGGTGATAAGTTGTTATGCAAATGAAATAGAAATGAAGTGCTTTAATGCAAAAATGAAAAAAGAAAGCAAAAAAGGGGAAGGCCAAACAATGCCATATACAAGATGAGAATAAGACCAAATTTGGTCTAGTGAAATGAGATCATTTCTCATTTTGGGCAAAGAACTAGGGCTCTGGTTGAGAGAGGGAGAAGCCATCTTTTGGACTCTGCTTGATGTGAAGAGGAAGTAAGAAGAGGAAAGCTAGAGAGTGTTAATAAAGATTAAGGTATGGATACTTATCTAAGTTTAGGTATGGATTACTTATTTGCTTGATAGGAACCTCTTAACTCCTCTTTGATTGTGTTTGGATTAGTAAAACCATAATTCAGTATATCTATGTTTGAGTTAGAGTTAAAGCAACTTTGCTTTGATTATGATTAGTTTGAAGATTTTTGTATAAAGAAATGTTGGGGTTTTTAGGGAGATCTTTGTCAAAATTTTTCCAAAAGCCATGTTTTGTTTTGGCCGTACTTGGCCATTCTTTCATCGAAGTGAGTGATTCAAATTTCTGGGTAAATTAGAATTCTAGGAGAACAAATTTCCTTGAAAAATTTAGACCCCATTGGACTCAGAAATTCATCAAAGTGAAGTGCTGTTTTCGGGCAAATTCTGGTTTTGTTTTGATATAGTTTTGGTGTTATGGTATAGTTTTGGTATTTAGGCCATAAATTGAGTTTCACTAATCCAAATTGAATGATTCAAATTTTTGGGTAAACTAGACTTCTAGGATAACAAATTTTCTTTAAATAAATGTATTCAAATTTAGACCCCATTATACCCAGAAATTCATTTAAGGGGAGTTCTGTTTGTAGGAAATTTCTAGTTTTGTTTTGAAAATAAAGTAGTCTTGGTTGTTTAGGACATATCTTGAGTTTCGGTGCTCCGAATTGGATGATTCCAATTTATACTGAAAATAGACTCATAGAAATATCATTTTCTTGAAGGAAGTTTGGGAAAAATATGGCTCATTTGTTCCCAGAAAATTTTACAAATGAAAGTGTATTGGGTAAAAATCAACCCTAACCAGAAACACTAGCATGCATGACTGATTTTCTTTGTTCTCTGATTGTGATGTATTTTTAATGAATTAGGGGCTGGTGATGATAAAACCTGAGCTAAGATCAGGATACAAGGAATAGGAGTCAAGAATCGACAATCTTTTTGGTTTGTTCTTTATACTTCTCTTCTTGTTTCAAGTTTTGTGTTTGTTTATCAAACAAATTTGGAATGTTTGTTATGAAATCTGCATTTTTGGTTTGAACCAGTTAAATCTGAAATGTTTGACAAACATTTGCATATGTGCTTCTATTTGAACCATAAATGAATTTGTTTGAGTATTGGTTAGTTGATTTATAAATGAACTATGTAGTGGTAAACATGATGGTATTCACGTATGTACAAGCGAATATGTCGAGAATATTAATTGTATTGTGGAAATGTGAAAATGGTATTGTTAATGACTAATTATTAATGTCATTAAGAAAATGTTAACTGTCATGTTCGAGTTAAGGATAAATTAGTATACACGATAAGGGTGATGTAGCGATGTGCGAGCGAAGTGATTTATAGTGGCATCTGGGTCGTAGCCCAAGAGACGATGTCGGTAGTGTACACATAAAATGAAAATGTAAAATAACCGATCCGTAGCCTCAGCGGGGCGATCTTGAGATTATTAAATGTTTATCTCAAACTGCCGTGCTTGATGGGGCAATCTGTGATTAGTTATCTGCCTTTGAAAGTTTCGGTTAGGTCGTTTAAGGAGCAAAATGATTAATAATTGTGTGGTGTGTGAATTGAGTTGTGACAAGAATAATAAAACATGAAACATAGAAGATGAAATTATTGTATTTCTATATTTGAGACAAAATGAATGTATGTTAAACTACTATAAAATGGTATATTTATAAATATTGCATGGATCACATGAGTAGTATGTTGAAAGGTTGTTTGGAAAAAATATGTTGAATGTTTTTGAGATGATTAAGTAATGCATATAGCAAAAGTTAATTGTTATGCATATAGATGTGGTATAATTGTTTGAAATGAGAATAGAAATGCAAAGAACCACTAAGCATGAAAATGCTTAGCGCGTTGGCTTTCCATGCGTAAGTACCGAGTAGATAGTGGTAGGACCGAAGACCGCAAAGCCCAGAGTCATCATCAAATCGTGCGGAGTATAAGTAAATGCTTTGTCTCATGCATACACTTCATTCCATGATATCATGTGACAACTTTGTATTGAAATCAAAAGATGTAAAGATCTTCGTAAGAAGATTATACTTTTAATTTTTTATTTATCATGGAACGTACTTTACATTGTGGATTTCAAAGATAAGAGGTGAACTCTGACTAATATTTTGTAAATGATTTGGAAATGGCATGGAAATTCCGTTTTGTATAAATATTATACTAAAGTATAGATATGGGCCCTCTAGAAAAGATATAATGCATACTTCTTATATTAATGAATGCAGATAGTGCAGTGATATCATATTCACATATATAAATATGATTAAATGGATATTAAATATCCTATCGTAAATGAGTATATGAAATGTGTTTTACAGATAAATGGATTTAGTGGTCCGCGTCTCGGGTCGTCCGGCCGTCGGTCGGGTTGGGTCGAATTCGAGGGAGCACGGCAGCTATCCTGCCAGTTCACAAGAGCGAGAGAGGAAAGAAATCGCGGAGTGAAAGACTTTGTGGATAGGCAACACTTGAAGTCAGACATCTATATATAGGAGTAAAATATCAACATATGCATTAAATGCACCATCAGAAAATCATGCACTGCATACACGTTGGGACACGTGCGCTACTCATGCACTTTGTGACCAATCACCCTTCATCTTTCTGCATGTGTTATGTGCACATTAATTTTACAGTCTTTTCAACTTTCCATACTCGAGGTTTAGAAGACTATATCGTTTTGAGTACCTTGGTTTTTAAACCCACTACTCCATAGACCTAAGGCCCATTTGGCCCAAGGCTCGCTTGGCCCCCAGTGCGAAGCAGACTAAGCCCACCTACCATACTAAAACCAGGAGGCACGACTCTTAGCCGGTTGGCACTTCCAAAGAGAGATACCAGACAAGGCCTCCAGCCTGCTAGTACGGAACCAGGCCCCACGATGATCCTTGGCATATTAGCTACAACCAAGGCCCAAAGATGGTGCCTTGCCTGCTGGCACAAGGGCAAACCCTGCCAAGCTCCTAGGTTAACATTGATGTCCTAAAGTGATTATCCTAACAAAAAATTGAGGAAAGGGGTTGCACAATGAAATTAATGTCTTAAGCTAGAAATCATAAGAGCACCAATGGCGTCAGGATGAGAAATAAACAATAGTCGAAGTAGACAAGAAAGGTATATTTCATTAAAGCGCCAGTAGAGTCCAAAGAGTACAGAAATAATGACGCTGACTAAGGCCCCTTTACAAAAAATTATTATTAAGTAAGAATTGAAAAAGAAGGGCTAGAGTCCGCTTTGGTCCTCAACGACAATAACCTCCATGGGTTCCTTGGCCGTTTCGCTCGAAGATGCTTAAGTCGCTATGGCCTCAGTAGCCGCTTGGAAAGAGGGGTAACCGGGGTTCACAAAGAACTCAGGAGGCAGTGGGTCGACGGAGTTAGGCATACCTTTTGGGACCTTTGGATGATCTCCACAGATGTTGTGTTTGAACACACAACACCCTTACCCATAGGCAAAGATCACCTCCAGAGCCTTTTGATACTCTTCCTCCATGGCCTCCTTGTCCCTACCCACTTGAGAATGGAGGGAGGACACCTTTTCTTTGGTTGCCCTGAGCTCTAGCAGAAGACATATCAAAGCAACCTCCAAAGCGGCGGAGTCTCGGCCTGCGCTGCCTTTGCCCTCCTTTGTAGGCACGCTAGGGCTTCTTAGACCCTGGCAGGTCCTCCCTCATGCCACGGAGTCCTTTCTTTTAGCGTCACCAAGGCTGGCCACCTTAGCCTCCTGCTTGGCTTCATCATTCTCCTTCTCCATCCGTGCAATCCTCTCCCCACTGTCCTTAGCCTCTCGCTACTAGTGTTTCAACTTGGACTTCGCCTTAGCCAGGGAAGCATCCAAAGCCTGGTGCTTGGAAACGACCGACTGGGCATAGAGTCATAGCTTCTCAGCATCGTCCAACCAGGATTGGAATTCTCTCACATCTTTGGTGACCCGTATTACAGATAATTACCGTTACAACTGAAAAGAAGATGTCAGAAGAAAATAAAAACACAAAATTAACAATTAGGTACTAAAAATCAAAACTTACCAGCTTAGCCTAGTGGTGAAAGTTGTGATTGCGAATGAGCATCTCGTCCTCGGCCATGTCTTTGGGAAGGTCTCCCGCATCAGTGGCAAGGAAGAAAGCGAGATGGAATATTACTTCGACATGGCGTGCCATTTGAGAGGAGAGTGGGGTAGAGATTATGTATGTGCGTGACTGAAGACTCCCTCTTTTTGAAGGGGCTCCAACAATCAATGATGGACCCACTCCCGCGAAGGAACATATGAGCTTAGCAGCGGCGGTCGGTATCCTAGGCCTGTAGGTAGGTGCTTTCAGCTTTGTCCCTAGAAACAGCGAACAACAACTACCTCTAACGGAGCCTTCGCCATAACTCCTTCAACACTAGGAGATCCCCCGGATGGGATTCCATCCTCCAGTGGTGCAAAAGCCTCTTTAGGGGCATCTTGGGGGCACCCTCCAAAGCTAGTTGGGCATTAGAAGCTCGGTTCGAGGAGTCCACGTTTATTATCGTCGAACTCTTCTAAGCCTTTTCATCTGGGCAGGCCAGCTTTGGATGCTTTCTGCAAGGTACTTTAGTGCCAGGGGCAGTTAACCCTTGAGCGCTAGCCGCTCACTTGCGTATCCTGGCAGCAAAACTGGAAACAAGACAAGACATCTCGACCTCCTCCTCCTCGGCTGACTTGCTAACTCCTGGATTCGTCTAGTCCACGAACCTTTTCAATCCCTCGTTGGCAGCCTTTGATTGCTCGGTCTTCTTTTTATTTTTTCTCTTCGCCGCCTGAAGGACAAGCTTGGGTGATTTGGTTGGACAAGGGGTTCTGGTGCTACCTTCGCCTGGGAAGAGCCTCATGGCAAGGACCTCAAAAGGTCCGCAAGATAAAGTGCTCGCCCTTGACGACCTCACCGGGCAAAGGACGAGGAAGAATATGCACTATGTAGAGGGGAAGGCGTGCCGAGCTCTGCGGGTTCTTCATAAACTATGAGGGCTTATGGTGGCACTCCTCTACGCCCAGTCTCAAGAAGTAGCGAATGCGGTCCCGGCCTCGCCTTCTGCCCGGTTGACCCGGCCCGGTAACACTGCGCTTACACAAATCATAGAAGATAGGTATGTCAATACACCCAGCTGACTAGAAAATGTGAGACACCAAAGGCATACAAAAGAGACAAACTTAGGAACAAAGGGGTACAGGTGCCCGGATCAAAGGAAGCCACTGGAGGCAAGGTCTCATACCACGAACCCTTCGGAATGACCCTTTTCGCCTCCTTCTTGGGGGAGTCAGGGAGCTTGGTTACAAATTGCAACCGAGGACTGTGGGTTGACATGGACAAGCGGCCCCCAGTCCCTAACTTCAAAGTATAAATGAAACAGATCTCCACCAACGAGATATCCAATTGGTAGAGAAAGTTCAGCACATTGTAACCCATCAAAATCTGAAAAATGTTCGGATGTATGAGTGCAGGAGGTGCCCGGGTAAAGTGAAGGAACTGCTTCACCAACGATGGAACAGGGAGGCGAAGCCAAGCAACAAATTACTCCCATGTAAAGTAGACGACATTATCTACCTCCCCTATAGTTGTGGTAGCCACACAGTCTGACTTCTCCAAACTGATTTCGATAGGAATTTGGTCGCATAACCTCAGTTCTTCTATAGACATGGTACTTGACTAATTTGCCTGTGCACGTTTCAGGTACCCCTTATGCGTAACCAATGAAGTAAAAACCTCTTGAGCAGCCTCTTGCCATTCTATAGGAAAATAAAAAAGAGAAAGAAGAAGAGGGGGTCAACTTGAGGTCCATAAAGCAAAAAAAAAAAAAAAAAAAAAAAAACAAAACAAAACCTTGAAAGGAGAAAGAAATCTCCCTTGAAGATTCTACGACCCACCAGGGGCAAAACTTGACGAACACAAACCAAAACCCCGAAACTATATGGTGCCGTAGGATGCCTCCAACAACTAAAAGGAACCCCTCAAGCAAACACTCCTTTGGAAAATCAAACGGTTAAACATGAGGTCTCAATAATCCACTTTAGAAATGAAATTCACAAAGCGTAGAGGAGAATGAAACACAAGAGTAAAAAAAAAAAATCTTTTGAGAAGACGTAAAAGAAACCACTCTTGAAACCACTATCCCTATTTATAGGGGTGGGGCATCGTCAGACGCATTAAATGATCCATCAGAACGAGATACGCAAAATGCATATTGGGAGGCGTGCATCTCCCAAGCGCCTTAAACTCACGTGAGCATCGCCTTCGAATGTATTTAATTCGCAAATCATTTCTCACAAACCTTTCAACTTTCAACATTTTCCCTCGACTGAAATAACACAAAAACTCCAACCGGGGGAAAATGGGGGCATTGTGAGTACCATGATCTTTAAGATCTGCTACTCGATGGGCCCATGGCCCGTTTGGCTTGTATTATGAAACGACCTGATTCCATTCGCCTCACCAAGACCAGACGGACACTTTCGAATTCTGGGAAACCTAGCTGCTTGGAAAGCAAGTCAAACTCTTCAAAACTTTTTCTTGGCAGTCCGTGCAGGACTGAAATCCACAAGGCTGTATTCGCATATGGGAATTTTATCCGATATGGGAAGTTTGTTATGAATAAGCACCTAGAAGAGGAAAATCCGCAAAAGCGATATTATCAGCGAATTTTCCAGCTTCCGAATCCCTTACTCCTCGGAGGGATAATCCTAAATAAGGGAAGGATAATCCCTGATAAGGAAGAATTAGTCGTTGATATGGAAAAACATATTGATCCCTTAAAATAGGAGATTCCTTCCCGAGATAGGAGGAGATTCGGAAAACTATCGTGGATACATCAGAAAGATCCCTCACGAGGGGAAGGTAAGCTATTCCAACTACGCCCATTCTCTTATCCCTCTCCGCATTTTTTGCTGACTTAATCATCAGACAGGCGGCCGGCCCATCGCCACTGGATCACCCATTTTTGCAGGTTTACACCGCATCGTTGATACCCAGGAAGTCAGATAATCAAGGTTCACATTGTGCTGCTAATGCTTAGGGAATCTGACGATCAAGATCCCTACAACTTGACACTTAGGGGATCTGATGATCAAAGTCCCAACACATCGTGTTAAAAAAAAATCACAACCAAGCTAAAAAATCTAACACATGTGAGGTATTTAATGGGTGTTTGCTTTTCTAACGGTAGTGCTTGGCTGAGATATGGAAGTAAACGTTGGGGATATCTTGGGACATGGGTGCAACATGGGACATACAGGCAAAAGTCGGGGGCATTTGTGCACCTTATCCTGGGATATTAATGTGTTTGGCTTTCTCTAGCTATGTATGCGAAGAATAAGAAGAAGAAGCCAGGGACTATCGGTTTAGTTCATCTTAAATGTGATCCATTAGATAATTGGAGTCATCTGTAATCTAGAGCTTCCAATTGATAATTATAGTCAACTAGAGCATCTAATTGATGACTGCAGTCACTCAGAATCTCAGATCATCTAGTTCATATGACTGCAGTCACTCAGAATCTCAGATCATCTAGTTCATAGCCTATAGTCACTCAGAGCAACATTCTATAGAGGAACCTACTTAGATCATGTTAGTTCTTTTTTTTTTCCCAAAGTAAAAAGTTGAAGGGAAAAGAATAAGATGTCACGAATGCCAACAAATAATGGACTGAGAACATTACATTTATTCCATTTGTCAAACTTGTTTAAATACTGCAGTTCATAACTAAATCTTGAGAAAAAAGTGGAAACACTAAGCAAAATATCAGCAACCACACCTCAAGTAAACAGATTCCTAAAAGACAGTAACAACTAGCAAGAAAATAAAAACAACTAAGCTAAAGAACAACTGGACTCATTCTACAGAAGCTTTGACATATTCAATAGCAGTTACAACTTCTAAGCCACAATCCTCGCAAACTCCCATATTATACTTCAGTTCTTCAAACTTGATTCTAGACAAAGGTTTGGTAAATATATCAGCAATTTGATCTTCTTATCTGCAATAAATCAATTGGACTTCACCTTCTTTCTGAATTTCTCTTAAGAAGTAAAGTTTGATCTTAAAATGCTTTGTCTTGCCATGGAACACTGGATTTGAGGAAACTGAGATGGCAGCTTGATTGTCAACAAAGATTTGTGTGGCTTTTTGTTGACCCAAACACGAATCTTGAAGTGTTTTCCTCAATCAGATGGCTTTATTTGCTGCACTAGTTGTAGCAACAAATTCAGCTTCTGTAGTACTTTGAGCAACGATCTCTTGCTTCGTTGAACACCAACTGATCATACCTGAACCAAGGCTCAAACAATAACAAGTTGTGCTCTTCATATCATCAATTGAACCTGCATAATCACTGCAGAAAAACCAACCAGTTGAAGTTGATCGCTGTTGGCATACTTGATTCCATAATCAACAGTACCTTTAACATATATGAGAGTTCTTTTGGCAGCCTGCATGTGCTTTTCATTTGCACAATGCATAAACTTGGAAAGAAGACTTACAACATGCACAATATCAAGCCTAGAAGCAGTGAGATACACGAGACAACCAATCATGCTTCTGTAGAGATTTTCATCCAACTTGGCAATTTCATATCTTTGCAAAACTTCGTTTTAGCTTGCATAGGAGTTTCCACTACTTTGTAACACTCCATATGAAATTTCTTCAAAATCTCATTGGCATGTTTTCTTTAACTGATGAAAATCTCATTCATCTGCTGCCTCACTTCCAATCCAAGAAAATAAGTCATCAATCCCAAGTCTGTCATCTCAAATTCCTTAAGCATTTTAGAATTGAACCCATCAATAAGTTCTTGATTGTTTCCTGTGATAAAAAGATCACCAACATAAACAGAAACAATGATATTGTTAGTGCCTTCACTTCTTAAATACAGAGTAGCCTCACTTAAGCTTTTATTGAAGCCTAAGCTGATCAAATGATCATCAACCCAGCTGTACTAAGCTCTTGGAGCCTGTTTAAGGCCATATAAAACTTTCAGTATATAGACATTGTCTTCTTGGCCCTTGTGGGAAAATCTGTATTTTTGGGAAGTAGAATATTGAGTGATAAAATCATGTAAATTATGAGAGGAATTCTGCATAGTTGTAATCATGTATTAGGGTATAATTGTGTACAACTTCCTAATATAGGGAGAAACCTGTTTTTATATATTTTATATTTTGATCAATGAAATATTATTTGGGAAAAGGTGCAAACCTCACCCCCGCCCCCCCTATCATGTCTTACCCGACATCCCACTTATACCTTAAACTTCATTTTGGTCAAAATAGGCTCCTGTAGTATACTCCCGTAGCTCAAATTAACCTTTATCATGACTAATTCCATTAAAGTGGTCAAATGATGTTAAAAATGGCTATTAAGTGCTGATGTCAACGTCCACATAGCACATAGAACAGCTGTAACCGTGTATTAGGATATAATTGTGTACAATTTCCTAATATAGGGGGAAACTTGTTTTATATATTCTTTATTTTGATCAATGAAATATTATCCGAGAAAAGGTGCAACATTCCCCCCCCCCCCCCCATTGCTTTACTCGATATCCTACGTACACCTTAAACTTCATTTAAGTCTAAATAGGCTCATGCGGTTTACTCTTATAGCTCAAATGACTGATTTCATTAAAGTGGTCAAATTGTGTTAAAATTGGCTATTAAGTGTTGACATGACATCCACGTGACACATGAGACCCACTCTCTTATCTCTTCCATCTCCTTTCTTTTCTCTCCCTCTCTTATCTCTTATCATTTGGTCTCTATACTCTGCAGCACCTGCCCAAGCTTGCCCCCCCCATTTGCCAACCATTTTTGATTTTCCTTTTTAACTCATGTTTTATTATAATTTTATTTTAGTTTTTAAATCAAAAATTCAATTTTAAATTTTAAAAATACAAGTAAATTATTTGTTATTTTAAATCTATTCAAAAATTCAAAAAAAATTATTTCATTTTTAAAATCTACTAAATAAAAAAAAATTCAATTTTTTAAAATATAAATAAATTATTCGATTATTTTAATTTTTAAATACATTATTTTTAAAATTCATTTAATTTTTAAATCTACTAAATAAAAAATCAAATGGATGAGTTTGAAATAATATTTTAATAGTAAATATTATTTCAAATAGATGAGTTTTAATATTTAATAATTTTATTTAAAAAATAATATATTTTAATGTATTAAGTTAATACAAATTTTGATAAACATCAATGGATGAGTTCTTTTTTAAACAAATCAAATTTATTTTAAAATGTTAATATTTATTTATTATATTATTATTAATTATTATAAAAATATATTTATATTAAAGATGTTAAATATTTTAATTAAAAATCTAATTTATTTGAATGAAATAATTATACAAAATTAAAATAATATTATAAATTTTATTTAAAATAATGAATAATTTATTTATATTTTAAAAATAAATAGACTAATTTTACTTTAGTGTATTTTAAAATTGAAATAAAAAATTTTGAATTTTATTTAAGAGATTAAAATAATCGAATAATTTATTTTTATTTTAAAAACAAAATTTGAATTTCTATTTAATTGATTTTAAAAAAACTAAAATAAAATTCTAATAAAAATTAAGTTAAAGAAAGAAAAAAGGTTGGCGGGTATTGGGTATTGGGTGTTGAGTGGGGTGGGGTGAGTGGGGCTATGTGGATAAGGGGTCTAAACGGTGAGAGTGAGAGAGAGGACAAGGAGACAGAAGATAATAGGGAAGAGAGAGGAGAGATAAGAGGATGGCGTAGTTAGAGATGCGACCCTTTCCGCCCCGACCGCTTTTGGCCGATCCGAACCGAGCCCTGGACGCTGACGTTATCACTCAATCACTCAAAATCATATCTCATAAGCCGATTTCAAAATCGGCAGCCCCATAAACATTTAACAAAATATATTTACAAATAAGATATTCAGTCTTTCAAATGATTAAAAAAAGATGTCGCAGTTCAAATTGCTTTTACAAAATATCAATATCTAAAAGAAAACATTAAACGACGCACATGTTCTGGTATCAATTCAATTTCCTTCTTTACGACTGACGCCTCGATTCTGCAGGTCCGCCGATCACTATCATCACCTGCACTACAAGACGCAGAACAATACACTAAGCATTTCATGCTATGGTCGATACAAATCCATTCCGCTCGCTTAAATCGAATCACGCACTTTAACAATTCAAAAACTTTCAAATCTTTACGGATGATCAATGCAAATACAATACATATACTTGTTTTATATACACCGCTATTGGCTCATCGATCATCCTAAAATACACTTTCATATTCAATATTTCACAATCTCAAATCAATCTTAATTACGCCACAAATTCACCCGCTTCAATTCAATTCGGGCCGCAGTTATGCAAATCAATCTGGCCAGGCAAATCAATTCGCGATGCCAATCAATTCGCGATACTAATCAATTCGCGATGCCTTAACGAATTTAACCTATGTCTTCTATATACAGGATATTAGAGTCAATGCAAGACGGCCCCGTCACAGAGTCGATATAAACGTTTTATAACATAAGATTACACTTCACTGTATCAAGATCGGTTATAACAATCAATTAGGGGTGAACACTACCAATACTTGCCCACGCTTGATCTGAGTGACACATCAATACAATAGTTCATGCGATCGCTTATTCACCCCATCGTGGTACCAATCTATCCCATCACGAACTAAATTAACATTCTATTAAGCGCTGCTCAAATCCTTTTATAGCAAAAATACAAGACAATACATACATTCAGATAAATAGTTCATTTTCAATAATCATAATCACATATGCAAACATTTCACAATCACTTTTCAAATCAATTAAAACAATTTAAGGCGCTTTTCTTATATTTAGGAACAAGCATTTCAAATATTGAAACGATAATGTAGTTTCGCAGAGGACAAAAACCCAAAAAATCTTGCACTTTGATTCCAATCCTCGAATCTCAATCTCGCTATTTTTTTACTGTTTAACCCCTATTCCAAAACCATTAAAGCGAACAATATTATTCGCGCGCATTCATAGTTTTGCTAGGATTGATTTTCTGGAAGCAATACGTAGTTCCAATTTCAAAAGCTATATATAGATAGATTTTCGACTCAACGGGCTTTCCATAGTTCAAGAACGCCCAAAACGAAGTTCGATGAAGTGAGTTATAATACCTTCTGAGGTCATACGTAGTCACACTCACCGAGCCGACCGGGAACCATCCAAGCTGACCCGACTCTGCAGAAACTGGTGCTCGACACCCTGCCTAACATCTCATATCCGACTCGTACATGAACGACCTCGACCAATGGCTTTCCATGTAGTCCAAGAACACCAACGGAGTTCTGACGGCGGAGTTATGATCTTCCGAAGTCGAGGTCATACCGCACTCCAACCGAAATGACTGAATCGACTGAGCTGACTGATTCCCCGGTAAACTCGGCTTGACACCTCTGGCCCGACACTGCCATCCTCCTCGTGCATATGAACGGGATTCTGACTCACGGATTTATAGAGTCCAAGAACACCCGAAATGGAGTTCGGACGAAGAAGTTATGACATTCCGAAGTTGGAGGTCATACGTAGTCATACCTAGCCGAGCTGTCCTGAACTGACCGAGCTCCGAGCTGACCTCGGGCTGAGCTGACCTCTGGCCGAACTGACCTCTACAAGCTGACCCCTCTGCTGCTGACCTTTGTCACCCCATAGTCGACCTCCGCCGACTCCTACAAGCCGACTCGACTCCTACAGTCGACCTTTAGTAAGCGACCATAACTCGTTTACAGAGGTCCGACTGAGAAATTCAAAGCCTAAAATCAAGACTGATGAGGCTAAAATTTTTATAGAGGACTCACTACCAAATTACCCTTCACTTCAGATCCAAAATCAGTCGGTAAGGTCCTGGTTAGTCGACCTAATCCAGCAGAATCCGACTGACCTGGTCGAGCTGAGTCGACTTTTAAAGGACCATAACTTGGTCCATAGAGGTCCAAATTGAGAAATTAAAAAGCCTAAAATCAATTTCATTGATGTGGCTAATTTACCGTATGACTCACTACCAAATTCCCTTTATTTCTACCCAAAAATCATTCCCAAGGCCCCACATCACAAGACTACCACAATGTGGCAGCTTCCCATGGTTTATAATACAACCAAACATTCCCCTAAGGCAAGATAACCACCACACAACCCTTAGGGTAGAAAATAACCAAAGGGAAGACCTACCTCCCGAGCTTTGGTCGAAACTTCCCGATTCTGCCTACTTGCAACTCACAATGAGAAAGGAAGGATCTCTCTGCTCGCTGAGACCTATGGTCCTATCGCTCTAGGTGGTCCAGAGAGAAGGTAGAGCCTCTCTCTCAAACTCTCCCTCTCTATTTTTCTCTCTTTATGGATCACTTAATCGTATTTTAAAAAGGAGGAAATTTCCTCCCTCTTTCCTACATGCCACATGCCCTTTCGATTTTTTTCTTTCTTTTTCTTTATTTCTTTTCATATTTAGTCCCTCCATTTCTATTATTCATTTAAGTCTCCTATTATTTTCCCTCGCTTCATTTATTTCTCCTAATTCCACTTAGACATTTAAACTTACTTACAATTGACCCTAGTCCCATTTTTCTGCACCATATTTTTTCACTAACATTCTTATCCACAACATTATCCATGATCAATCTCATTATATCTAATAATGAGTTGTGCCCAATTATGTCCCAACAAACAGATTACTTTGCTATAAAAATCCCAGGTATTTCAGCTAAGATAAATAGATAATGTCCCAGTGTCATACACGTCAACATTTTATTAATCATTTTTAATAACTTAATCATCATCAATTGTCAACAAGATGAGTCTTGATTCTACAATAAGAATGAAAACTGCAGGAATATTTGGAATTTCAAAATGAAGTTTAAGGTAAGTGAGATATCATAAAACACAGGTGGGGTGCTGGTGCTAAAAGGCAGACCTTTTCCCAACAATATTATTCCACCTCACTATTATTTCTCAAGTTGGTATCGGTCGCTCGATTTTTTGTTTCTTCTCTGCCATCTTTTATATCATCCCCTGTCCCTTCATCATGTTTGAAATACCATCATACTCTACCATTAATCCTAAAACTATTGCCTTTTCACCCCAAAACAGAATCGAATCCTTGAAAATTGAGGTTGATTCTCACTCAATTCAGATTACTACTATTTGGCTAAATGGGGATAATTTTCTCCGATGGTCACAAGTAGTTCAAATGTATTCCAAAGGCCGTGGCAAGATGGGGTATTTAACTGGCGAAACAAAGGCTCCAAAAAGCATGGATCCTGCTTATGCAACATGGGATGCGGAAAACTCCATGGTGATGATGTGACTTGTAAACTCAATGGAGGAAGATATTAGTTCCAACTATATGTTCTATTCAACGACACAAGAGTTATAAGAAAACATCAATTAGATGTACTATGATTTGGGAAATCAGTCTTGAATTTTTGAGTTGACTCTCAAGATTGGAAATCTACGTAAAGGGGAAGACATTGCCACACAATATTTCAATTCGCTTAAGCAGATATGGCAAGATTTGATCTCTTCAACACCTATGAGTGGAAATTTAAAAAGGATTTCTAGCATCATAAGAAAACTGTTGAAAACAATCGAATCTTTAAATTTCTCACAAGGCTGAATGTTGAATTTGATAAAGTTAGGGGGAGAATTATTGGGAGACAACCTCTTCCTTCAATTGGTGAGGTGTTTTTGGAGGTTAGAAATGAGGAAAGCAGAAGAAATGTGATGCTGCGAAAGAAGGCTCCTAGAGTTGCCATTGAAGGATCGGCTTTAGAGGTTGCTTCGTCTTTTAAAACATCAACTTATCAACATAGAACAGGAGAAAACCTGAGTGAAAAACCATGAGTTTGGTGTAACTATTGTGAAAAGCCTCATCACACTCGTGAAACGTGTTGGAAGCTACATGGAAAACCTCAAAATTAGAAAAACGAAGGAGAGAAGTCTGGATGAGGAGTTCATCACGAAGTTTGATGTTGGCCCTTTTCACCAAAGAACAACAGCTACCTCGTATGAAGCCTGAATTCCAGTTCACCTCATATGACTTTCCCTTTAATGCTTCTTTGGGCCGGATCATACGTATTAGATCTAAGGGCTTTATTCAATTCTTTTTCTATCTAATATCAATTTTTTCTCTCGCCCCATGGATCATGGACTTTGTTTCAAACCAGGACAAATTCATTTAAACTCTTCCGATCATATACACTATGTTCTAGAAATAAAAAGATCAAGGTTGTAGATGGGGGTTTCTCTTCTGTTGTTGGAAAAAGGTTTAATACATATCTAAAAAAATCAACCTTAATTATGTCCTTCATGTTCCAAATTTGGCTTGTAATCTTTTATCAATTAGTAAACTAACAAAAGATTCTAATTTTTTTGGCTATTTTCGATGAATCTCACTGTGTTCTTCGGGATAAGAATTCGAGGATGACGATTGGTAGGGCTAGAATGATCAATGGGCTTTATTGTTTTGAGGATAATTCACCTAGTGCTAAAATTGCTTAAAAGTCTAGTAATAATGTTTTTGTATCTGCTTATGAACAAATAATGGTTTGACAGTACAGATTGGGCCACCCTAGTTTTATTTATCTAAAACGTTTGTTTCATTTTCTATTTAAGAATGTGAATCCTTTGAAACTCAAATGTGAAAGTTGTTTGCTTGCTATGAGTCAACGAAAACCTTATGTCCCAAGGCCTTATATACCATCAAAACTGTTTTATTTATTTCACAGTGATGTTTGGGGACCGTCAAGGGTTACTACTGTTTCGGGAAAAAAGTGGTTTATAACTTTTATAGATGACCATACTCATCTATCTTGGGTATACTTAATGCATAATAAATCAGAAGTATAAACAAATTTTCAAAATTTCTACAACATGATAGAAAATCAATTTCAAACAAAAGTAAGTATTTTGAGGTCTGATTATGGGATAGAGTATTATAATAGTAAACCTTGGAAAGTTGAAGAAAAAAGGATCTTACATCATTCTTCTTGCACTAATACTCCTGAACAAAATGGAATTGCAGTTTCAGCATATGAACAAATATTTCATTGAAGTCGCTTCGTAATGATGTTTATATGAACTTGCCAAAATATTTGCGGGGAGATGCTATTTTAACAACATCATACCTAATTAATAGGATGTCTTCTAAGATTTTACAATAAAGTACTCCTTTAGAGTGCTTGAAATTTTTTTTCCCTAAATCTAGAATTAATTCATATTTGCCTTTAAAAATATTTGGATGCACTGCTTATGTGCACACTCTAAAGAAATCTTGGTCCAAGTTGGATCTTAGGGTAGAAAAATGTGTCTTTGTTTATTATGCTCTAAATAAAAAAGGGTACAAATTCTTTAATCCTCTCACACATAAATTTTATGTCACTATGGATGCAACTTTTTTTGAAGATCTTCATTTCTTTAACAAAAATTTAATAAATTTAATTTAGGGGGAGAATTCTAGTGAATCAATTTTTTGGGAAATTGAAGCTTTACCAAATATAAATTTTAAAACAAATAAGGAAACTAGGATCACTCAATTTGATAGTGTAAAAAATGATATTGGTTTATCAGATATGGAAATATTACTAGAAGAAAAAAATCGTTCCAATCTTGAACCTGTGGTTTACACTATAATTTTTTTTGAAAAAAGGTGAAGGTCCATTGATTAGTCCAACACCTGTTCATGAGAAGTCTCCAAGAGAAATCCTTCCAAATACATCAGGTAATACTTCACATTTCTTTCTTTATGCTATTCTTGCACATGACCCAGTTTTAAACCTTGTTCTTCCCACTTAATAATCTGATCTTGATCTTCCCATAGCTATTAGGAAAGGAACCCGTACTTGTACTAGACATCCAATTTCCAAATATGTGTTCTATGGTAACCTTTCTCCTAAATGTAGAGCCTTTACCACTGAAATTTCAAAACTTGTGATTCCTAGAAGTAATTAAGGAGGTGTTAGAAGATAAGAATTGGAGATCCATAGTGTTTGAAGAGATAGAGGCATTGAGGAAGAATGATGCGTGGGATGTGGTGAAGTTGCTTAGAGAGAAAAAGATTGTTGGGTGCAAATGAGTGTTTGAAGTTAAAAGCAAAGTAGATGGTACTATAGAAAGGTATAAGGCTAGATTAGTTGTGAAAGATTTTACACAAACCCATGGAATAGATTATCAAGAAACAGTTGCCCTTGCTGCCCAGATAAATTCCATTAGGGTTCTTTTATCTCTTGTTGTTAATGCAAACTGGCCATTGTACCAACTTGATGTGAAAATCGCCTTCCTTAATGGAGACTTAGAAAAGGAGGTGTTTATGAGTCTTCTTCCATCTTTGAAGAAAAATATGGTGTTGGAAAAGTTTGGTGAACCGAAAAATCTTTATGGACTTAAATGTACCTACAGCTTGGTTTGAACGCCAGCAGCTATTAAGATATTTGGTTTCTTACAAAGTCAGGCTGACCATACCTTGTTTTACATGCATTCAAAAGAAGTAAAGTTGAAGTTTTAATTATATACGTGGATGGCATTATTTTAACAGGAGATGATTGTGAATAATTAGAGAATTTCAAGAAAATTTTTAACTAAAGAATTTGAAATCAAGGACTTGGGGGAAACTTAAAGTATTTTCTCGAGATGGAGTTCGCACAATCCAAGGAGAGAATTGTTGTACGTCAAAAGAAGTATGTGCTTGATTTTCTCAAGTAGACAGGTATGAAGGGGTACGGGCTAACTGAAACTCCCATGGAGCCAAATTTGAAACTTCAACTAGCTAGTGCAGAGAAAGTAAGAGACAGAGAAAAGCTTCAAAGACTAGTTGAAAGACTTATTTATTTATCACACATTAGACATGACGGAGCATTTCTAGTAAGTATTGCTAGTCAATTTGTTCATCGGGCCTAGAGCACTTTGAGGCATTTTATAGAATCCTAAAGTACCTAAAGGGAACACCTGGCAAAGGTCTTTTCTTTAAGGCATGATGCAGGAGTTTCTACAACAAACAATGGAAATTCGATCTTCATTATGGAAAATTCAAATTCGGAAGATTTTGAAACTTTGGAGACACCAAATATATTTCTATATCCAAGTATTTTGAGTCTTGTTACTATTTTGATTTGGAGTTATTTTATTATAGAAATATTTGTTCTCCAAATTCAAGTAGTAGTTTCTTTATTTAATTTAGAAAGTTTGCTTTCCTAGTCAAAGTAAGAGTTTCTATTTCCTTTTAGAAATATTTTCTTTTTAGGCTTTGCTTTATTTCAATTAGTTCAAGTTTAATAATATTTTCAGATTTCTCTTTTTAAGAGTTACCTCTCGTTTCTTCATCTCGGGTGGATTCCCTCAATGGCAGCTCATATTTCTTATCCCTGTGGATTCCTAGTGGGGAAGATATATCTTGTTCTCTAATCTCTTGTCGATTCCTCAGTGGCGAGTTTGCGGGCTTCTTATCTCGATGGATTTCTATAAGACTTCTTGTAACACTCTAAATGTACCTCAGCAGTTTTCGACAGTTTAGGTATTTTCAGAGGCATAATTTGAATGTTTCATTATTTAAATGCGAAACATGGAAATTGAGAAACCCGGAAAGTTTACAAGATACAAGGGCAAACTTGTAATTTGGAAAAAGGGATATGAAAGTCATAAAAGAGGAAAGATTAGGGGTTAAATTAGAATACAGATAAGTTACTTAAGAAAAGCGAGCGTTTCAAGGACTTAAAGGCAATTAAAGAAAACTGAAAACCAAAATGGTTTGTCTCTGCCAAACACGGCCTTGGCGCGGATCAAAAATATCTTATATTTTGGTCTCCAAAGAGAGAAAACTGAGAAGAGAAAAAGGAGAGAAGCAAGATAAGAGCAAGAGGAAGCAGTTAAGAAGAGGAAGAAGAGAAGTTCACAAAGCCAAACTAAGGTATGGAACATGGAACTAACTCACCGTGGAATTGTATGGATTCATAGAATTTAAGGCTTAGATGATTCATAGCTTGTCTCCAAATCTAGGGTTTTGATAGAATTGCATCCCAACCTTAGATTTCTTGAAATTAAGGTTGGTAAAACCCATAAGGAACAAGATAAGTATGGAACTCTCTTTAGGTTGAATTCATGGTTAAATTGTATGTAATGGAGTTGTGGTTTAGAACAAAACCCCTAACAACTCTCTATGTTCGATCATAAAAGGGATGTGACCCATTGAATTGTTTTGGAAGGATTTCATGATATGTTTTTGAAATAAGATAATGATTCGTGCCACGTAGGGTGGTAGAGCTTTAATCAACAATATTTGTTTCCTGAGGCCTCTACTCGTAGCTAAGCTACCGCAAGATAAATGGCCTGTGGTCGAACATCGTATCGGGTTTTCATCCCACTAATGATTTGCATTAGTGTTTGAAAATTAAGGGAGACTTTGTTTGGATTTTTGGATTTGGTTAAAAACAGGAGATGTCAGGTTGTTCAACGGGGTTAACTCAGAATGGCTTAAAATGAAAGCAGAAATGGTAACTTTGAATGTCAGTCACTAGTTTGATAACACGGGGGGTATTAAAATGTCCTCAAGTTATTTCTCGCTGCTAGGCAAATGACATATAGTCAAAGCCAAAACCGGATCTTTGTTTAGCTATAAAACCTAACCCTAAAACCACTCCTATTTGAGTAAAACCAAATACTGAACATCCAAGGTCCCATTCAGTTTGAAACCCTAGCATTTAACCTCATTTCAATGGTCAAATATATCTGAAGATATCGTTAAGTATCTACCATTAAGAATGCACCGAACCCTAAAGCATGACAAGTATCAATTAAAGGAAAGACATTAAATGGCATTAAACCCTAGTTTCAAAAGTCGAGAACCATAAATGTCAGACTAACATTTAAAGGTTGAGGACAACCTGTAACAGCCCCAAAACCAAGCTAGCAACCCTCTTCTTCAAAGCTATGAGGCTTAGCCAAGCATCCCTTGAGTTGTCATCCTCAAGGAGGGTGTTTGGCAACCAAGAAAATGAGAGAAAGAAGAGAGAGAAGAGAGCACAATAAACCCTAAAATGAAAAGTCGCTGGAAATCAGATAAATGAAAAAGCCAAGCCGGGTTACAAAGTCGAGGGGGCTTATATAGCCAACCCCAAAGTGAAATGACAAAATTACCTAAAATATGAAATTACATAAAGGACAAATGGTACTAATCAAAACGTGGTCGCTAGGAACCAAAAATACTAAAACACAAAAGAATTTCGCATGTAGAAAATTTAATCCAATGGGGTTTTTGTGAGATAGCGAATTGGAAATTTTCGCTAGAAGGAGGGACTTCTAGATTGGGCCCTTCGCTATGATTTACAAATTTTCAATCCCCGAAATCTCTTCGCAATCATACGAAAATCCCAGCCTTTGATCCCGCTTCCCTTTGCCACGTATCCCACCGCATCCCTTCCCGTACTTCTTATTCATCACTTCATTAATTCTTCACGCATTCGACATTTCATCGCCTGCCTAAGTGAAATCATCGAGACCCCGTATCAAAGACCAATAAAGTAGCTGTTCGGGTTCCCAAGACCCGCAAAACCCGTCCAAAAACAATCTCGAAAACAAATCAAAAACACTAAGGGATACGCACATGACAATCGCTTAATTCATATGATTAAGTACAAGAAAAGCACTCAAACCTATCTTGAATAGGCTCAAATAAGACTGGGCACTAATCGATAAGTATTGAAAGAGTGAACTGAAAGTAAAGAAAGAGGTTAAGGCAAGAGAAATATGGAATGATTTCATAAAAGGTAGTGAAGCATAGAGTCGATCCATGGATGAAAGTGCATGAAAATTCCGGAGAAAATACATTCGGGCATAGTGAAGTGTACCCGACACCTCGAGCCCAGATCGCACACCCTCGGGTTCTAGTCATTTCGTTACAACGTGTAACGGCAGACACACACTGCACGGCACACCGCTCGCTTTTTCCTGCTTTCACCGGGCCATTTAGCAATAACTTTCATTTCTTATCCGATTTGAGCCGATCTAAGTCAGTTGGTTAAATATACTTCAATGAGAACCAAACATATAAATGGTGAATCGTCAAATTCTCGACTCTATGGTCCTAAAATTCACTCAAAGTGGGGCCATGCAAGCTTCAATCCCATCGATTTGATCGCAGAGTAGTCAATTGCTGAACGCACTTCGAGTTCCTGTTCGATTCGGTGATTCCACCGAGATGAACCCTTAGCACCTTAGCTTTAAAGGAGTACAAAGAACCAGTGTCAAATATGGAGACAAGGCACTAGAAATGAATATTGCAAACCGTCCTCGTAAAATTCCAGAACCGACTACTGGCATGAAAAATGCCATAACTCGAAGCCTGATGATCCAATTGAATGATTCCAATTTCTAAGTGAAATAAATTCATAGAGGGACAAAGAAAATTAATGATGTGGATAGGCATCATACCGTACAAGTATCCGAAATGCCATATGGAATAGGCATGAAACCTGAATTTGAGATGAAACTTGAAAACGAACTGAAATCTGAACATGAACATGAACATGAAAAGAAAAATGTCATGAACACAGAATGTGATAAAGATGGCTTATAAGTTCTGAAAGTTATATGATCATATGACTATCTAGGACCAAAGAATGAATGAGCGACGCCCCGTCAGTGCTTCAAGACTCCGTTGGTGCTGGGCACTCGCCGTACTACGACACCATCGCTGCGGGTTAGCCACGCTTTGATCGCGCCCGCAAGACTTCCCGCCGTGCTACGACACTGTTGCGCGGAGCAGCACGCCCGATTGCGTTCGACACTCTCGTCGATGGGAAGGCACACCTGCACTCTGGGTACGCCACCCCAAGATCAGACAGACCTTCGGTACTTATCAGACTACGTCCTACTCATTTCTTATAATCGGCCTGTGAGTCGACGTATTATTGCAATAAGACACCTAATAAAGAATAAAGAGTAAAGATCCGAGGTACCTCCGTATCTTTCCGTGGTACCTACTCTGCACTCTTGTATCCGATGACCCTGTAGTACCTACTTCGCACTCCCGCACTCGGGGCATTGCAAGTATAAGTCCCGTAGTACCCACGGCACATCCGTATAACTGCGGCAAGACCTACTCGGCACTTTTGCATACTCAAGCTCAGAACTCCTACTGGAGTCCCGAATGATAATAAGCCCGTTATAAGTATGTCAGATAAGTCTAAGCCTCAGAACTCCTACTTCGAGTCTCGAATGAACATATCGCCCGTTATAAGTATGTTCCAGAGGTCTAAGCTCAGAATTCCTACTTCTGAGTCCCGAATGAACATACGTCTATTATAAGTATAAGTTCTGCATAAGAGTAACTCTGTAACTCCTACGGGAGGTCCGAATAAGTATAAGTCCAAGAAGACTCTACGAGTACTCCTGCTACTTCCAGAAAACAAGTATAAGTCCAGTGAGTACCCCATGGGTACTGTGATCCGTAAAATAAGTATAAGTTCCCAGAGTACCACGTACTCTTGTAATGGTAACAAGTATATGTTTCGCAGATTCAGACCTTCTATGGACAAATGTCCATACCTGATATGTATCTGCATACGTTTGATCTGACCATGTATGTGATACGATTATGATTAGTTCCGAATAATTGTACCTACGGGTACCTTCGCACAAGGATAAGATCCGTAAGATAAGTATATGTTCCGTAAGACCAGTATAAGTTCCGTAAGACAAGTATAAGTTCTGTAATACATGTATGAGATCTGAAATACATGTATAAGTTCTGTAATACACGTATAAGATCCGAATTACAAGAATAAGTTCAGTAATACAAGTATAAGTTCCGTAAGACCAGAATTTACTTCGTAGAACAAGTATAAGATACAAAGTACCAATATAAGTTTTATAGTACTGACGTACTCCGTGAAGGGTAAGTTCCGCAATACCGCATAATGCCAGAATATCTCCGTAGTACTCCTACTAGTACCTCCGAACAAGTGTAAACCCGTAGACAAGTATAAGTTCTCAGAACCCTACTTCGAGATCCGAGATAGATATAAATACCAATACGTGATTAAGTACTCCGTATAAGCATAAGTTCAGAATTCTACGGGAGGACTAAATAAGTATAAGTCCTAGACAAGTATCAAGATAAGTTCCGACATGTATGTCATTCCTGGGAGACCTAAATAAGTATGTCCGATACAAACAGCAAGTATAAATATATATCCTACCGAGATAAGTATCGATCGACAGGTTCAAGTATATGTCCTCTGGGAGATTCGACATGTATAAGATCTGAATACCAAGTCCGCTATAAGTATAAGATCATAAAAGTATAAGTTCGCATCAGACGAGATCTCGAATAAGCTTAATTTTTTGTTACAAGCAATGGCTTATGTGTGTAAATATGAGATATGAACTCAAGATTTTCGGAGTATCTTGCTCGTTATCTCGTTATTTCAGGGTTTCAGATAAGAAATGTTTCCCACTAAGCATAAAGCTGACACGGGTTCTTTAATCCCGCGGTAGTACAAGAGAAGACGCTCAAGACATCCGCATACAAACCTGCCAACACACTTGTAAGGTTCACTACATGTAGGTTCCGCGGCTCGAGTTGTAAATGTAAAAGGATAGTTTTCAGATTTTGTAAATGAGACTCCCAGAATGTGTATAGATTTTGATGCACACCACTCCTGCTAGTTCTTTCGATATGTATATGATATTTCGGGATTCTGCTATATGATGCGCGGCCATACCCACAGTACCGCCATTTTTAAAAAAAAAAAATCGTAAAGAGTCCCAAGATATGGTCTCGCGACTCGAACTCGTCGATCCGCTAACGGCCCGACCGAATCTGGCGTGATACCCTTTCCCAAGCCCGACTCCGCTGTGTCTCGAACCGAACCCCGGGACACCCGTCGGCCATTAACCAACCGCGATCAAATACATTTAATTCTCAAATCTTTAAGTGGCTGCTTCACTTAGTGGCAAGTCTACAAACATTTACACATTCAATAGCCCATAACATTTAATAAAATGCATTTACACAGAAGGCATTCTATGCCTTTTCAAATGATTTACAAAATAGATATTCGCAGTTCAAAATGTTTTCAGAAAATATCAAAGTTAAAAAAAGAAACACATATGACTAAATAAGCCTGAGCACATCCAATTCCTTCTTTATGACCTCCGACGCTCTCGATCTCAATTCACTTTCGACCACTATCTATCACTATGACTTACGCATTGGTAAACAATTAGCTACATTTTCATGCTTAGTGGTTCTATACAACCATTCTTCGCCTTCAGCTTAATTCAAATCATGCAATTTAACAATTCAAAAACTTTCAAATCTTTTTGGATGATCAATGTCAATACAATACATATGCTCTTGTTTTATATACAATCATTTATAGTTCATTGATCATCCCAAATATACACTTTCATATTCAATAAATCATGCATTGATCAAATCATGCATTTACAATGCTCTTTTCATTTCACTGCAAACATGTTCGATTCCAATATTTACAATTTCAAATCAATTCAATTATGCTCACAAATTCAATTCACTTTTACAATTCAATTCAGTTATGCCCTTAACGAATTTAACCTTACGTTTGAAACAGATATCGAATCATCTAAGACGGCCCCACCGGGCCGCAGGCCTGATAAAACCGCTGGCAACACAAAGATAAGCCCGCCTCGATGCCGACGGCTATTAAAATCAATTAGTGAACACTACCGATACAAATTCCGCTAAATGACGGAGGACACATCACAATCGTCATATAGCATTGCTATTTTCACCCATATCGTATACCAATCTATCCCCACGCAAAAATAAATCCGCTAACATTCTATTAAGGGCGTTTCAAATCCTTTATAGCAAAATATAGTACAATGCATATTTGTATAAACAGCTTCATTTCACAATCATGCACGCCATATGCAAACATTTCACAATCACTTTTCTCGAATCAATTAAATCAATTCAATATGCTTTTCTTATGCATTTAGAACAAATAGTTCAAATATTGAAACAAGAATAGGAGAAGATAGAACAAACCAAAATATTCACTTGATTCCACCTTCGACCCGACTTCAATGCGTTTCTTCCTCCTCGTCAGCCCCTATTCAAATACAACGACAATCACATATTAGTAGGTTATTCTAGGAGTTTTTGGTCAGAGTTTATGTCCACCCGATAACCCTTCATTTGAAAATTTTTCTAGGGACACATGATGTAACACCCCGAAATATACCCTAGTCGTTTTCGACATGTTTAGGGTATTTTGTAAGCCTAATTTGAATGTTTCATAAGTTAGAATGTAAACCTGAAACTGAGAGACCCTAAAGTTGAGAAATCCTAAGGACAATTAATTGTCCAAAAGGGGCTTCTCTGAAAGTCCTAATGAAAAGATTTGAGGCCAAAATGAAATAAAGGATGTTGTATTCATAAATAGAAGGAGTTATAGGCTTGAAAGCAAATAGCAACTTAACCCAAAATGTTTTATTTGGAGGGCCAAACATGGCCTTAACAAATCCATGTTGAAAGACCAATTTGGTCTCAAATCAAGAGGACCCAGAGAGAAGAAAGAAGTGAGAAGAAGAGAGAAGAAGATAAGAGGAATAAGGAGGATCTGCCAAGATCAAGCCAAAAGGCAGGAAACCAAACTCGGGTATGATTTGGAATTCTAAGGTTTGGTTTAGTTAATACTTGTCTCCAAAGCTGTGGTTTTGTTAGAATTCATTCTAATCTTGATCTCTTTGAAATTAGGGTCGTAAAACCCCATATGGAACAAGGTAGGTATGTAATCCTCCCGGGTTGGATATACGGTTAAATGAAAGGAAATTAAGTTGTGGTTTAGAAACAAACCCTAACAAATCTTGGTACTTGGTTTGTATATAACTCTATCGAATTATATCGTGAAAAATCCATGATGGATTTTGAAGAAAGATATGAAATTTAAAGAGGAATTGAATAGAAGAGATTCCAAAGATGAATTCGGGAATTTGCTTTTGATGCGTGTTTGAATGTATGATCGGGGATCGTATAAAAATGTGAGAAAACATGACATTCTCGTATTCCCAGCACTCACTGGTACAAGCTGAACTCAGACTCCACAACTTCTGCTCGGGTCATTTTTGGTTGATCCTGTACCGGCAGTTAAGACTTGTACCGGTACAACCTGCCCTAAGCCTTATTTCGACCAGCTGTGATTGGCCATAACTTGCTCATTTTCTATCCCGATTTGAGTGGATTCAAGTGGCCACTTAAAATAGACTTCAAGGAGAAAAACCATATTTAATATGTATCTCCAAATTCTGACTCTAGATAGCCCAAAAATTCACTAAAGTGGGCTACGTGCAAGCCCATTTCCGCACCAGCTGATAGAGAAGTCCGGTTGCTGGACGTGAATTTGAGTTCCGAAGATCTCGAATTGGGTGATTCCAATTCGAACGAACCCTTATCACCTTGGGGCTTTGCTTGATCACAAAGAATCCAGCGCCAAATACGGTACGCGCACTCGAAAATTAATATTGAAAACTATTCTCGGAAAAAATTCCAGAACTGACTAGTTGGCATGAAAATGCTATAACTCGAAGCTCGAAGATCCGAATGATTCGATTCCAATTCCCGAAAAAGTAGATTCATAGAAGAATAAGAATACCGAATAAGGTGCGATTACATGCTCATCATACCTTACCAAGATATGGAATACGATCCGTCATGAACACATAATGTGATTAAGATTAAAGCTATAAGTTCTCAAATACATATGACAATATGACTACTCAGACCGAAGAATGAATGAGCGGACGCCCCATTGCGCTCGACACCCTCGTTGGTGCTTCTAAGACTCCCGCTGGGTGCTACTTCAAGACTTCGCTGCGTGGTTATCCACGTTGATTGGTGCTCTAGCACTCCCGGCTTGCGCTACGACACTGCTGCATGAGCGCACACGCCCCGACTGGGTGCTCCCAAGACCCATCGGTGCTACTTCGCACTTCGTTTCTCACATTGCATCTTCCTGTACTTACTAGATCAAGGCCCTACTTCATTTCTATAATCGGGTCTAGGTAGTCAAATAGACATATGATAAGACCGAATAAAGCATATGTAAGATCCGAATGTACCAGATTCGTTCGTGGGTACTCTACGAAAATTCTCGTATCTCGCTGTTCGTGGTACTCACGTACTCCCAGATATCTTAAGTTCCTCGTGGTACTCACGTACCCCAGATCCGCTTAAGTTCTCATTGCACTCATGGTACTCCCGTCCCCGACTAAGTCTTCACTGATTAACTCCCGTCTCCCGACTAAGTCCCTGGCCTCTCGATTAACCTGCCCCCGACTAAGTCCCCGCAGCACTACGTACTCCCAGATTCGATAGGTTCCGCACTGGACAAGTCCCGGCAGCACGACGCGTACCTTCAGATCCGATAAGTCCTCGAATCGAATAAGTCCCAGAGTACCGGTACTCAGATTCCATTGCTCAGAAGACTTCGTACTCTCAGACCAATAAGTTATGTCATGTATCCGAATAAAGTCCTCAGAGTACCTACGGCACTCTTGTATATGAATAAAGTTATGTCCGATTTGAATAAGACCCGTAGTACCTACCCGTACTTACGTATCTAAATAAGTCCCGATCCGGATAAGTTCCGCGGGCACCGGCGGTACCCCAGATTTGAATAAGTCTGTAGTGACTCCACTTCGCACTACACGTGATTCGAATAAGTCCCGTCGATCTAGTTCAGAGGCACCCACGTACTCCCAGATCCGTGATAAGTTCAGCCTCGTCGATTAAGTTCTGTAGTACCTACGTACCATGTATCCGATCAAGTTCTCACACCTCGTCGATATTCAGAAGACTCCACCGTACTCCCAGATTTGATTGCTTATGTCCATCTCATCTGAAGTTCTCAGTGACTTTACGGCATTCCTCTCAGCGATTAGTAACACGTACGTTCTATACATTCCACGAGTACTCCCGCATCCGTAAGATAAGTATAAGTCCGCTGGTACCTACGAGTACCTCCCGTATAAGGAATCCGGTCGTAGGCACTCCACTGGCAATTTCTTTGTACCAAAGAAATGTCTCCTGTGAAGTACCCACGTACTTCTCGCATCCCGAAATACAACAATAAGTTCTTGTGAATACCGCATAAGATCCGTAAGATAAGAATAAGTCCTGTGATACAAATATAAGTTCTCAGAAGACCAAGATAGTTCCGTAAGACCGCAGATAAGTTCCAGAAGACAAGTATGTGCTCGAAATCACCAAGATAATGCTCAGACCCTCGCGGGTACCTATGGGTACTCTCGAATAAGATTAAACTCCATAAAGATAAGTGATAAATCTCCGTAACTCCAATAAAGAGTCCCGAATAAAACATAAGCTTGTTAGCGAAGCATAATTTGTTTAAGTCCATGATATGAACGCATGAAATTTCTATAATCATATCGTTATACACTCATTATAATCCATAGCGTACGTGTATTCAGAGGTTATAAGAAATGTTTCCCACTAAGCGTAAAGCTTAGCACGAGTTTTTAATCCGTGTAGGTACAGGAGAAGACATCAGCAGGCATCCGCATACAGTTGGGCCAACACACTTGTAAGGGTTCACTACATGTAGGTTCCGTGCTCTAATTTGTAAATGCCCGCTTTGTATAAGTAAACGGGACTCGCTTATATGTGTATAGATTTTGGTGACACCACCCTGGTAGTTCTTTGATTTGGATATATATTTGGTATTTCGTTCTCGTTATAAGATGTGAAATACCCACAGTAGCGCTGACTTTAAAAAAAAAAATCGTGTAAAGAGTCCCGCATTTATCTCGTCCCGAAACCGGGGGTTCTGATCCGCCAATCTGCCGAGCCGGATCGGGGCGTGACACATGAGCCATAATTTGCTCATGCTCTCTTCAAGAAAATTTTATTTCTATGAGTCTATTTTTTGTAGGAATTGGAATCATCTTATATGGATCACCCAAACTCAAGTTACGGCATTTTAATGCCAAACTGGTTAGTATGCCCAGCTCACCCGATTACCTACTGTTATTCCCAATTTCAGGGGTCTTAAATGCATATTTGGTAATTGTTCCTTCTACTCATTTGAATCTATGGTTATAAGGTTTCTTCTCCAACTGGAATCATCCAATTTGGATTATCAAAACTCAAGTTATTGCATTTTACATCAAGACTACTCCAATTGCAAAGCAAAATTAGACTGTTCTTACACATAACTCCACTTTTACAGATTTTTGGGCACTTTGGGATAACAATTTGCATACACTTCCTTCAAATAAATTATTCCCCTAGAAGTCTATTTTACCCAGAATTTTGAATCACTCAATTTGGATGAGTGAAACTCACCTTATGGCCAAAACACTATAACAATACCCAAAACAAAGCATAACCAGTGAGTTACCCGAGCTCACCTTTAAGCCCATATTTGGGAGCCTTAGAGCTACAATTTGCTCCTGGTCTCTTATATACATTTTTAGCCCTATCTCTTATGGTTCTTTACCAATTTGAAACACTTCATTTGGATGATTATAACTTAATCTATAGCCAAAACAAGAACGGGTTTTTTTACAAAATTTTGACAGCATTTCCTTTGAAAATTCAACATTTTCCCTTTTTACAAACACTACACAAAACCAATCCCAACCAACAATACAAAACAACCTCAACACAATCCCAAAACTCATTTACAATCAAAACAAAACTCTTTTTATTCACATTTGGGGTTTTCCCCAACTTAAACACAAGAACAAAGGGGTTTGGGCTTATTTCTTACTTTAGCCTCTTCAAATCTTCCCTAATAAGCCATCTCTAGAGCAAGAAAAAGAAACCCAACCAAACTCGATCTCCCACTTCTGTCTCTAGCTCTTCTCCCTTTTCTCCTCTCTTTCTCCCAAAAACGGGATCGCTTCAAACGAACTCCCCTGCACTCACCTTTTGGTCTTTAAATCACTATTTAAGTGTAAGGCCATGTTCGCCTTCCACACTTAGTCTCACTTCTCATTTTTTTTCTACTTTTGGTTTTAAATATCTCATTTCCTCAAGGCCTTGTTTGGCTACAAAATGCTTTTTTGGATTAAGTTTTCCCAAATGGCAATATAGCCCACACTTATTTCTATTTGCACTTCAATCCACATATTTACACTTAGACATATAAACTTATTTACAATTGACCCTTAGGTTCTCATTTTACAAATTTCAAATTTTCCCTTTACACTTTGGTAAATTTCCGGGTCTAATCAATTCTCATTTATCATATAATATTTGCATTTGGCTCTTAGCCATATAATCATTTAACAATTCTCGGAAAATACCCAAGTTGGTTCAATTTATACCCGGAATATATAATAAAATTATAAAAAAAATTCTAGGGTATTTTTGGGGCATTATAGATTCCTTGAGTGGTGAACTATCCTTCTATAACCTCTACTCATCTAATCATATTCTCTTTTTAACTTTCCAAATCCAATTCTCTAACCACAACCCAAAACTTTCCAAATCTGGTTTCATACTTCTAAAACATTTCCATATACTTTGTTTCACACTAGAAACCATACAAACCATCATCCCTAACCTTAGAGAAACCCCAAATTCATGCATAGCCCTAGCCTACCTTAGAAAAACTCGAAAACTGGAAACTAGCTTAAAACAATTATTGTTTTGCATCAAATCAAACCTAAACCTTTCCAAACCTAAAATCCTTCATTCTAAACCTTAATTCCATCATATATAAACCCCAAATAAGCCCTATAACCTTTGGAACCAAACCTATTCCTTACCCTGTAAAGTTACATTCTATACCCCTAAACTACCACAAACCCATTTCTAACTTACCCAAACCGTTAGATCATCCATCACGGTCTCGTCCTTGCATTAAGGCATGGGGACATCTTCAAGTTGAAGCCTACATTGATGTAGATTAGGTTGGACGTATATAAGATAAAAGATCAACTTTTGGATATTTTACGTATGTTAGAGGCAATTTGGTGACTTAGAGAAGTAAGAAACAAAATGTTGTTACGAGGAGTAGTGCAAAAGGTAATTTTATATCGCCAAGCCAAGGTATGTGGGTGAAGGATATGGATTAGAATGAATATTATAGAGCTACAGAAGGTTTTAGAAGCACTTCGATGAAACCTGTGACAGACAATAAAGGTAAATATTTCTATTGCTCACACTCTAGTTCTTTAGGATCGAACAAAACATATTGACGTAGATAAGCACTTCATCAAAGAAAAAATAGAAGGAGGTAAAGTTTGCATGACCTATGTGGATGATCTGCTTACAAAGAGTCTTCCCAAAAAATAGTTTGATTTGTTAGTGAGCAAGCTGATGATGAAAGATATCTTCAAACCAAAGAGATAAAATCATGTAAATTATAAAAATAAATTTTGTATAATTGTAACTGTCTATTAGCTATAGATGAGAAAATTTGGTGTTTATTCTTATTCCTAGGATCAAGGATATAAATGTGTATAGTTTCCTAATATAAGGAGAAACATGTTGTATATATTCTACATTTTGATCAATGAAATATTATTCCCCTCACTCGTTATTGGCACTACTCGTTATTGGCAAGTGCCCTGCATACCAAAACCATCACGTTGTTCTACAAATATCTCCTCTTCCAAGAAGCCATTTAAAAAAACAGATTTTTCATCTAATTGGAACACTTTCCGGTCCTTCTAAGCTGCCATATCTAGAAGCAATTGCATAGTATCAAACCTAGCTACAAGAGCAAAAGTCTTTGAAAAATCCACACCAAAGACCTATGCATATCCCTTCACCACAATCTTGGCTTTATACTTGTTTACTGACCCCTCAACATTGCATTTTGACCTGAAAACTCATTTAACTCCAATGACCTTTTTGTCGAAAGGCCTTTGTATAAGATTCCATATTTTATTCTTCTCAATTATGCTTAGCTCCTCTTTCATAGCTGAAAGCCATTTTCTATCTTGCATAGCTTCTTGAACTCTAACCGGTTCCATTACTGCTACATTGCATCTCGCAAAGATGTAAACAAGTGGTCTGGTTCCTCTGACAGGATGATCATCTACATCATCTTCGTTGGGTTGTAAATTGGCAGGTGCTTTTCCTCTTTCATTTTCTAAATTATAGTCCCATTTCTCATCCTCCATGAACACTGCATCTCTGTTGATTAGAATCTTTTTAGCTTGAGGCTGAAAAACTCTATAGGCTTTAGAGGAATTTCTATACCTTGTAAAGATACCAGTTTTAGCCTTCTTGTCAAGTTTGTCCCTCTTGATCTGTGGCACATGAGTAAGGCACAAATGACCAAATATTTTCAGATTAGGTTTGAACCTATACCATGCATCAAAAGGAGTCTTCCCATTCACAACTTTAGTAAGAAGCCTATTCAACTAGAATACAACATTATTTTTTTCTTCTGCTCAGTACTCCTTTGGCAAATTTTTTTCGTGCATCATGCATTTTCCCATCTTCAAGATGGTTATGTTCTTCCTTTCATTGACTCCATTTTGCTATGGAGTGTACAGTATTGTCAATTGATGATCAATGCCAGCTTCCTCACAAAACTGATTGAATTGATGTGAGGTATAGTCCTTGACATTATCAAACCTCAACAGTTGAATGGTACAACTGCTTTGATTCTCAATCAATTGCTTAAATCTCTAAAAAAAATGCCTGCAACTTCATATTTAAATCTGAAAAAATAATTCCACTAAATATGATTGTAATCATCGACAAAGATTATGTAATATTTACTCCAGTTAAGTGAAGGAGTTCTCTGAGGTCCTACCAGATCATTGTGGATTATTTGCAACTTCTCTGTTGCTCTCCAAGAAGATTTATGGAATGGAAGTCTTGCTTGCTTGCCATATTAACAAGCTTTTCAACCTTGAAATTCTTATTCTAGCTGAGGTAGGCCTTGAGAAAGTTCTTTTCTCTACAAGTTCACTATTGCAACATGGTGGAAATCCCCTAATCTTTTGTGCTAGGTTTCTGTGATGCAAGCAACTATGGAGTAGGCTACTTGCTCTTCTTGTAATGGATATAAAGAAAAGTTTTTGCCATTCATTTTGATCTTGAACACCTCTTCTCTTGTTGCATCTTTGATTAAGCATTTGTTTTCTTCGAAGACAACCTTAAATCCTTTTTCAATCATCTGTCCCACACTTAGCAAATTTTGGTTAATGTCAAGCACAAATAATACATCTTTAATAATTTTTGCACCTGAAAAACTCTCAATGGCTATGGTCCCTGTTTCTTTAACAACGATGTATTCTTCATTTCTAATCTTCACTTTGGAATCCACTGATGATATAACTCCTTGAACAAATCACGATCAAACGTCATGTGATTTGTACATTCACTGTCAACAAACCATTTGTCACTTGAATTGCTAGTAGCAAAACAAAAGGCCATAAAGAGTTTCTCATCCTCTTCCTGATCAACAACTTGAGCATTTACTTGTGTCACTTTCTTCTGTTAAGTGTTGCTCTAGCAAATTCTTTGATGATGTACCATATTTTAACATTTTTCACATTCCTAATCTGGTCTTCTCCAGCATTTGAGAGGTGGATGACTCTTTCTTCCACGGTGCTTATAAGGAGGAAAATCATATTGTGTTCCTTGGTGCCGAGAGAATCAAAATTATTCTTCTTGTTCTTCTTCCATGTTCCTCCTTGGTTTGGCTGAACCTTGCAGGTAAATCACCCTCAACATATCCTTCAGACCTCATAAGCCTTCTCTGCTCCTATGCGTGCAAGGCATTTAACACCTCTGCCAAGCTAACCCTTGACTAATCTTTAGAATTTTCCAACAAAAAAAATGGTTGCTTCAAACCTTTCAAGAAGAATTTTTTGAACTAATCTGGAATCAGAAAATTCATAGCCAAGCAACCTTACTTTGTTGGCTATGCTGATCAATTTTTCAGAATACTCCTTGGCAGTCTTTGAATCCTTCATCTTTTGAACCTCAAGTTCAAAATCTTCATTCCCTTGATCCTCTCATCTCCTTCAAACTCCTTATTCAGAAGATCCCAAGCCTCAAAAGCATATTTCATTGTCATAACCCTGACAAAGATTTCAAGTGAGATAGCAACAAATAGCGTAGCTCTTGCCCTTGACTTCCTTGCTTTCTTCTCCTTATGATTCATTATCTATAACATTGTTGGATTTTTTGGCAATGAAGGCACTTTGTAGTCTTCCTCTACAGCTTTCCAGAGATCATTTGCCTCTAGATGTGCCTCCATCCTAGGTGCCCAGATATGGTAATTTTCACCATTGAACAATGGTGGTGCTAGGGCTATGTAGGGTGTTTTTGAATCCATGGAAGAAGCAAGGTGTTTAAGATTTTATGGTGGGTTTCACTCAATCACAAGTCCCATAAGAAAAAAGGAGCTTTGATACCACTCTAAAGGAAAATGAATAAGCTGTAACGAATGCCAACAAATAATGGACTGAGAACATTACATTTATTGCATTTTTCGAACTTGTACAATAGTTCATAACTAAAACTTGAGAAAAAAGTGGAAACACTAAGCAAAAAATAAGTAAAACATCATAAACCACACCTCAATAAACGAATTCCTAAAAGACAATAACAACTAGCAAGAAAATAGCAACAACAAAGCTAAAGACTTGGTCTTCACAACTGGATTCATTCTACAAAAGCTTTGACATATTCAACAAATAGCCCACGTTTTCTAAGGCATACTCACAAAATACCGCTACAATCAATCTATGTATGGCCTGCTTTACCGATTCTTTTTCCTCCTCAGAAGTGGTTTAAAATGCTCGATAACTCAAAGCAAACCAAACGACAACTCGTTATCGCTGTCGTCAACCACTCTGAAAAGATCGCCCCGATTAAGCTCACAGAAGTTGAATTCTCGGGTCTATACTTCATAATTAGATAATTGTATTTAGCTAATACATTGAGCATCCTCCTCAACCTTTGTTTTTGTTATATTAATATTTTTTGAAGAAAATTTTCATGCTATATGTGAGAATTCAATTGATTTTCTAGTGTGTGCCAACATGTGGCATGTGGCGACCCCCCCGAGCTCGGCCCGACCCGGTTGGCGGATCCTAACCAAAACCCCGTGGATGTCCATTTAATTCTTTTATTTTACATTTTATTAAGTTTTCTTTTTCAAAAGTGTTGCGACCCGAATACTCGGCTCGACCCGAAGGGCGGGTCCGAACCGGAGCCCGGTTTACTCCGACATTTTCATTTATCTTATCAAAACATTTATTTATGTCATTTCGTTTTAAGGTTTTTAATTTACTTTTAAGAATAAATGTGAAATCTATAAACATTTACATTTCATAAAATGCAATTACAATGAAAGCATTCTATGCCTTTTTAAAATGATATTCAAAACAAAACATTAATTCAGAGTTCAACTATTTTGTTCACAAAATATCCCATGTTTAAAAAGAAATGATATGCATATGGCAGGGTATATACTTATACGCCACAGCTTGCTCTATGACTCTGCGCTTCACAATCTTGTCTTCCTTCCCGTCTACTCGAAACCTGCGCATAGATAAAACTACACGCTAAGCATTTTCATGCTTAGTGGTTCTATACAATTCTATTCCAATATTCAATTTAACTTGACATACATTTAACATTAAACCATGCCTATTATATCAACATATACTCATGCTATTCATTTTCGCTTGCTTTCATTTTACAATCATTTATTATATCACAACATGCAATTTCAATGCAACAATTCAATTCACAATTCAATTTATGAGATTTGCCGATACATGAAATCCCATTTACGCCGCCAATGCGGGTTATTTCAATTTTGACTATTCAAATCACATTTACCGATTTCATTTGATGAATCTCGCCCTTATTATCATTCTGCATGCGCTTACACATTTAACAATTCGGTCTCTCCATCACGATTTCCGATGTCGTTTTGCGCACCCCGGCATGTGGTGAGTCACTTAAATGCCATACGCCATCATGACTCGATGTCGATCGCGCATCCCGCCTGCTGGACATTGAAAATTTCGGGTGCCTTCGTGACTGATGTCGACATGCATCCCACCAGCGCTCTATCTTATATCATTCAATTCAAGATGTCAAGATTGACCGATTCGCTTTGGCTACAATCCGATGATCATTTATATTCATTCTGGCTTCAAACGTTTCATATATCACATTTCAATTCCATATTCACTGTAATATCATTTCAAAGATATGCTCAATTCATATAATCATTTCGATTACCTGTAATCTACCAAAACATTAGAAACAAGAATACAAATAAAGAACAAACTCAAAAGATTTTCACTGATTCCCATCCCCACCAATCTCGCCGCTTCTCCTCGTCACCCTTTATTCCAAAACCATTAAAGAACAATATTATTCAGGCGCATAGTGGTTTTGCTAGATTGACGTTGGAGTTTAATTTGAGTTCCAATTTTAACAAGCTATATATAGATAAATTCTTGACTCAATGGGATTTCGATAGAGTCCAAGAACACCCGAAACGGAGTTCTGGAGCAAAAGAAGTATGATTCCTTCCGGGTCGAGAGGCTCCACGTAGTCAAACTCACGAAAGCACCCGCTGGCCGAGCCGAATCGACCTCGACGAGCTCGTATGACCCGCCTAAGCTCACCTATCGGCCCTCCACAGGTATATATGAATGGCCGACTCAATGGTTCTCTCCATAGCCCAAGAACACCGAAACTAGCCGGACAAATAAGCTTACGACCTTCCTGGGAGCCGGAGGTCACACGTAAATAAACTCAACTGAACACCCGCTGGGCCGAATTAACCGAACTGACGAGCTCAATCGACCTATCTCGATCACCTATTGTCTCCACAAGTATATGAATGGCTTTCGACCAACGGGCTTTCCATGGTTCAAGAACACCCTAAACGGAAGTTCTGGACGGCGAAGCGCGTGACCTTCAAGCCTGGCGCCGCACAATACACCCGAGCCGACCTAAACCGGCCGAGTCGACTCGACTCGGATAAAAGGACCATAAATTGGTTCGCCAAAGGTCTGAATACTCAGTTAAATTAAAAGCTCAAAATTTATTCTCACTCAATGAGATTTGATAGAGTCCAAGAACACCCAAACGTAGTTTATCAAGAGTTTTTATGACTAAGTCGGGAGGTCACATGTGGGGGCCACACCCAAATTGAGCCGACTCGACTCCTGCAGCCGACCATAACTTGTCTACAGAGGTCTGAATCGAAATTTAAAATCCTAACATTATTCTACCCAATGGGATTTACAGAGTCCAAGAAAACCCAAACAAAGAGTTCGATCGATGAGTTATGACCTTCCTAAGTCGAGGTCACATGTATCACACGCCTGTTTCACTTTAATCAATGAGCTAACCTTACCTCTAAAAGACCATAACTGGTTCATATGTCTGAATCGATAAACAAAATCTGAACATCATATACTTCCACCAACGGTTTTCTTACAGTCAGTAAGAAAACACCCAAAACAAAGTCAAAACAAGAGTCATCAACCCTTCCAAATGATAACATATATAATGTTAATCTGAGTTTAATCTAACTTATTTAACGATCTGACTGAAAATAATTCATAACTGTCTTTACATATTCAAATTGGGAGTAATCAAAAGTCTAACATCATCTTGATCAATGAATTTCATAAAGAGTCCAAAACAACTCAAAACTGAGTCTTAATTGGCGAGTTACACTTCTGTTGGAGGTCATGTATCACACCTCACTAATTAATCTGGAACCAATCAACACTCTACTTCCTGAACTCATCATAATCTAGTTCATGATGAGGTCCTAATGGAGAAAATTTAATCCATAATCACCATCATGGGTATAATTAACGTATGGACTCAATATCAATTTCTGATTCTCACCTCAAAACCAATTTTAAGAATCCCGTTAATGCTAATATCATATATAAGGGTACTTTCCTGTTGGTCAAAACATCAAACATTCTTACAATAGATAACACTCCAGTTGCCAGTCCTAGAGGAAAATAACTGTGCTAGATAAACAATCACTTTCAAGTTTGACTGTGTTCCACCCCAGCTTCATGGTCTTAATGGAGGATAACCCTTCTGCTCAACTTTATAAATAATCTGTTTGATCATTAAATCTGTATAGGGCTTATAGGCTTCCCCACTCAAAATCTCATCTTTTCCATTTTTTTATCTTTTTACATCAATCTTAATTGATTTAAAAATGGAGAAACTTCCTTCTCTTCCTGTATAATGTCAGTGCCCTTCCTGATTTTTTTCTTTTCTTATTTCTTTAAATAAACCTCTATTTTACTTTTCTTATTATATATAAGAAAGTCTTAATAATTCCATTATTTTCCCCTATCATTTATTTCTTATTTCACTTTATTATCTAACTATTTTATAATTTGACTTGAAACTGTTTTTGCCAATTTATTATTTTCACTAATATTCTATCTTATTATACTTCATTAATGGTAATCATTAACTATTATCATCAAGAGTTCAAAAATAACCTGTTTACTAATGATATCAACATATAAATACTTTTATTATAAACTTCTATATTTAGAAAATGCACATGCATTGCCTCTTCTTCCAGCCACTAGATAATGAATCAAACATTATTGAACTCACTTATTGTGATTCAAGACTATATAAAGATCTCTGATAGTCAAAAAATTAGACACTCAATAAAAGTTAGATAGCAGCCTTGCTTCTGACTTATATGTCATCAGCACTGAGATACATTAGGCTAGTTAAAACCATTCAAGTGTTAATATTGTTTAATATCTGAATTGACTATACAATATCAAGATAATATCATAAATCTTTTGTTGGGAGTTGAGAGATCAATCCAATCAATTAAAACCAAGAGACTTTGAGAAAAATGAGTTTAGCAAACAACACAAACCAGGACTGAGCCTATGGGTCGGTCACGCGCAAGGCAGGTCAAGTGATGCAGAATCGGCCATGTATAAATGTTATATGGGATATGGAGTCAGCGTATCGACTGGTTTTCATTCGCTGATTTCTTGCACGATATGGCTATCGAAACAGCTCAACGCCCTTTATTTTCCAACTCAAAATTATTTTTCCAGCAAATCTGAATCGGTTCTATCAAAGTATTCCACAGTTATCAAAGACTTATTTCAACCCAGCGGAGAACCTGATCATTATGTTAATCATAATTTTTCCTAACTCTTAGCAACGCTTTATTTAGTGTCTTCATTGTTTTACAATCATGGTTGAACACATTAGATTTTGAAAATACGATTAACTGGACAAGAAACTAGGATACCATTTTTCAAATCGCCAAAGATCAGCTCAATCTTTCATGACTTTGCCCAAAAACTCTACGTTATAAAATATTGTTAGTCACCTGACAGAGCGCTGATCAAAGCCTCCATCACACTTCACCGTTAGATCCACATTTCCGTCTTCGACGCCTTAACAGTCAGCCTGGCGCCTGATGTTTCGTTGCTTCCTCGCCTTCATATTCCTCTTTTCGAGTTTAATCATCGAATGGATTTCCTGTTTTCCTCTGATGTGGTGAAGATAACAGGCTGACTTCCTCGCATTTCAACATTTCAAATTTTTCAACAACGGACGATCATTGGCTTTGATTGGTTGTCGTTCAATACGGAAGGTCGCTTCAATTTGGTTAATGATCATAATTCACAACTACACTAGTCAAATGTCAAAACATTGAACTACTTGGTTCGTCAACCCTGATGAACTGCAAAGTTTCGCCCGTTTCGTTAATGAACTCACCTGCAAGATATTCGTCAAACCCAACTGTTCCCAACAATGCAACACATGTCTCTCACCGTTTCGCGATGTCCACTGTCAACCTGGGCTGATAGTCCGTGGTCTATATCCTACTCCCACCTCAGCTTATCTCCTAGCTCATTACAAGAGGTAGCATTGTTACAGTTCATACACTGGAATCTCCACTCTTTAGCCCCGCCCACCACCGGTCTCCTCTTCTCCTTTACACGTTTCTTTACCTCTTGCTATAGTCGATAAGCAAGTCAGTACTTCCTCTACACCAGCCCCTCCATATACGATTCAGAAGATCTCTTCCGCGGAGATGCAAACTTGTCTAACAAAGGTTTGTTTTTATTACAGATAAATATTCTTTTACATTGTAGTTTCTTCTAAACCAGATTTTTGTTTTTGACATGATTAATTCGAATATGATTTTTCTAAGGAATCGATTGAGGCTGTTGTTGAGCAGCCCCAGATTGAAGACCATCTAAATGTTACTGAAATTTCTCTCCATACACTTTCTGGTATACCGTCCTCTACTCAGTTTTGTTTTTTAGGATGTTTACTGTTCAAGTACTGGTGGATAGTGGTAGCTCCTTGAATTTTATTCGGACCAGGTTAGCTCGTTATCTTTGCCTCCCTATTGAATCAGTCCCTCACTTTTTCGTCACCATAAATTGTTCGCAGATGGTTGTGTTAAGGGTGTTTCCTTAGTTGTTCAAGAATTTGAAATTATCACATATCTCTTTGTGTTACCTATTGAGGGTGCTGATGCAATTCTGGGAATTTCTTGGCTATCCACCCTTGGTCGTATTATTCTTGACTACAAACACTTAACGATGCAATTTGAATCTGATGATCACATGGTGGAACTTCGTGGTGAGCAGTCTTCCTTGAAGGGTACCATTAAGATCCACTCTCTTCGTCGTCTCACCTTTACAAATGGGGTATTGGGATGTTTTGCCCCGACTTTAACAGATACTGAGTTACTTGCATCTATTGCTCTGCCATCTGATTTACAGATTTTATTAGCTCGCTTTACAGATGTTTTTTGCATTCCTGCAAGCCTACCGTCGGCTTGGCCATTTGACCATGTTATTCCTTTGCAACCTGGTTCCGCATCTGTGATGCTGGATTATGGCATTATTAGGCCTAGCACAAGTCCATTTTCATCTCCAGTTCTCTTGGTAAAAAAAAAGGATGGCACATGGTGCTTCTGCATATATTATAGAGCTCTGAATGCTATACATTTCCATGTCGCTTTCCAATTCCACCGTGGATGAGTTATTGGATGAGCTCTTTGGTGCTCAATTCTTTTCTAAGTTGGATCTTCGCGTCGATTATCATCAAATTTGGGTACGTCTAGAGGACACTCACAAAACAAACTTTCAGACACACGACGGCCATTACGAATACTTGGTTATGCTGTTTGGGCTCACTAACACTCAGTCCACCTTCCAAGGTGTGATGAATGAGATTTTTCAGCCTTACCTCCGTCGTTATGTCTTGGTTTTCTTTGACAACATTTTAGTCTATAATAAGACATGGGCAGATCATTTAGAGCATTTGATGAGTGTATTGTCACTTCTTTGTCATAACCAGTTCTATGCCAAATTGCTAAAGTGTGTTTTTGGCTTCTAACAAATTGACTATCTTGGTCATGTCATATGCACTCAAGGGGTCTCCATGGATAGGGATGAGGTTTAAGATTTCTTGGATTGGCCATTGCCAACTACAATCACTTAACTCAGGGGATTCCTTGGCCTCACAAGATGCTATAGACGGTTTGTTTGCAATTTCGCTATTATTGCTTCATCCTTCACTGATTTACTTAAGAAAAATGCATTCACATAGACCACAAAAGCTACCACATCATCTACCATATAACAAAGCAGAAGATCAGTAAATTCCAATTTCCTAAAAAAGCAAATCAGAATTTCTAAGAAAATTCCGAAATTTATTATCTGGATCTGATGACAACGGATTTCATCGTTTAATCGCCTCGCGAAATCTGGGGCCATGATGACTTACCACCCGAGATACTGACCAGACGCTTGGCAAGATCGCGCTTCGTGCCGTAAAATCCATATTCACGCGACAAAAAACTCACATATACGTATCACGCAACATAATGGCACAAAGAGCAACATTAAAACGGACTGTCGAGATAGCTACTGAGTAGTCAAAACTGTGGAAAGTAGACATAAATGGTCATTATTTAAATTTTAAATGACACAAAGACAAAATATTATCAGTACGGGCTCTTACACTCAAAAGTGAAAAGAAAAACTCATTCGAGGGAGCAGGTGATACGTAGAGCGATTTTTGGCTTAGAGAGAATATCTGAACTTCCTATTCCTGTGGAGATTCAATTACATCTTGTCGATGTGTGCATGAAAAGCCTCATTTAATGACGAGACCCTACGCTGGTGTTAATTCTGCCAGGAGTTTTAGACAAACTCGTGGAGGTAGGGGATTTATCCTACTGGGTTTTTTACATTTTTATTTAAGTTTGCTTTATAACGCTTTTTGTCGGGATTAAGGCCTCGAACGATCAGTTGACGGCCCCAAAACTCGGGACCGAATTGTTTGAATTTTTTAACCCAATATACGCAATCAGAATCGTGAGGCCAGTTTGAAGGTAATATATAAATGGTGCTTTAAATCGTATTGTGATGTGCATAGGGCCTAAATGGTCAGAAATTCTGCCCGCTGTGCGAACCGGGCGTATTGCAATATGAACAAGAACCCGAGGGTTTCACCGTTCATCGAATAGTACCACAAAATATTTTGCGGAAATAGCGTACAGTCGGTGAACTGCCGAATTGTTTTTGCTAATAATATCATGAGCTAATTTTGGTAATGAATTTATGAAATTATAATATATGGTTGTGTGATTTAAAATTTGGTAATATATGCATTATTATATATTATATATATATAATTGTGATTTGACCATCTACGCATTCCATATGCACTCCGGCACCCAACAATACAGAGTGAAAGATTATGCACTTGTATAATGGTTTCGAGGGTCAGACCAAATAAGTAATAATTACTCGGTATAAGAGTCCATATAAAATATCCACGCTTGAAATGGCCCAATTGATATACACTGGCGTTAGCTCCATCAAATACAACATCGGAAAGCCTACCCACTACTTCTATATCTGAGTATATCCACAAATAAAACAAATATCTTGTTGAAAATAATGTTTCTCTACACGCGGGCTTAGGCAAGTGAGGAGTCAAGGAGGACTCTATATGAGTTGCTCAGTGTATTATCCGCGAGGATCATAATACTTAATTTGTTTTCTGGAAGATCGGAGATGACTATGAGAGAACCATTTAGTGGCTACTCCACTACTGAAGATTACCACCCCGTCAGGAACATATTTTCAGTACAGGAGCGCACGGTGAGACTATTTCATTACAGGCTTATTTCAAGAAAGTCGGCAAGGGCTTTGAGTGTTTTTATGATGGCGACATGTAATAGAATTCTAGAATTTTAATATATAACAGATAAGAGTATTTTTCAAAACTCTTTGAAATTATTTGATATAGTTTGATATAAATATTGTGATGAGTATTGGTTTACGGGCCCAAGAGGCCGTTACTCACGTGGATTTGATGTCGATAGAAGAGATCCCCGCAGAAATCCCGCATGTCGGTACTCGCCCAATTCTTTCGTGGAGAAATGTCGAGTCACCCTAAGATTCGCTGCCGCTTTCGCGGCCGATTTAGCAGTCAACTCCGACCCCGGACTGGGGGCGTCACAACAGGCTCCCGTCCTTCAACTACTTGATTTTGCAAAAATTTTCAGTGTGGAAATTGATGCCTTTGATACAAGTATAAGAGATGTGTTGGCTTAGGAGGGCCACCCTATTGCATACTTCAGTAAAAAACTTTTGCCTCGCATGTAGCAGTCATCAGCATACAACCCTGAGATGTTTGTTATCACCCAAGCAATGAAAAGGTGGTGTCAATACCTCTTAGGTTGATATTTTATCATTAAAACTGACCATCAAAGCCTCAAAGGTCTCACTAAGCAAACCATTCAGCAATAGAGCAAAGAAAAGTGGTTAATCACTGTCAGAAAAAAATGAAGCGAAGCACAATAATTTAGCTATCTGAATTTAAAATTGCATTGGGTCCCACAAAGCTTTTTTGGTGGGTCCACATGGGAATTGTGCCTCTCCATGAGGAGATGAATATCATATATTGAGTTGATCAAAACCATTAAGAAGTGAATTAGAAATCGCTTCAAACATCATCCTTGAAAATCCAGAACTAAAGGTTTAAGTTTATGGGAAAGCTTCGCGCCCCACATCTGGGATGGGGAAAACAAAGAGACTTTAAAGTGGTATAAATACACCCACCTTGTATTGCCTGGGCCCCAAGTACACCCAGCCAGCAAGGTGGCTAATCTAGCTCATGTTCGTTCACTACTAATACCACACGCACCGAGCTCCCGAGTCTGGGTTCTGAGTTGCTTAAACTCACTCCGCATCAAACGCCGTTGCTTGCGTAGGCTTAAGGATCGCACGAATACCATGAGCGTGTCTATATAAAGACCACACCTTCTCTCATTTTACATACAATTTTTACATATTCATTTATTTTCATATGTATGAGAGATTGAAGTTCTACAAATGGGGTCGGTCGACAAACAACAAACAAGTGCTTTCTCGATTACTGGGAGATCATTTTATCTCCATAAAATTGCCAAAGACTCAAGCACCATCAAGGGAGGGCAATAATTGTCTTAAGGAGATTGTGTCCAACATAGCATTTGATCTCGAAACAAAAGTTCTCACACTTAATCTTATTCCCGCTTCCCCGCAAACAATTTCATATACTCCTGCTTGTTCTCGCTTCTATTTACACATCAAAACTCAACAATCTTAAGACAATTGACTTTTATGAACCCATAGCACTAATTTCCGCTGTGCAAAACCAAGACTCGCTTATATTTTTTTCCTATCAAGACGTTGTCATATATAGACACGCGCCAACGCCATTTTTTTATCGCAACGTTTTCTTTATATATCAATTTTTTTTTAGATCTTCAAGAGTCAAGCTCGATTACAGAACTACCGTGACCGACTTGTTTAGTTTAAATATTTTTTCCCCATATATAAGTTTCCAGACTGAACTACATCGCAGACGGTTTTTCTCACAAGACCAGAAAACCATTTTTTTTTTTTTTAAGACCGAAACTCCGCTTCGTATTTTGTTTCGCAAACAACATTCTGCTTATGTACTTTTTTTGATTTCAAGACGTTTTTTTTTTTATATAGAAAAACAATACTTTTTTATTTACCAAAGGTCGCTCGAACACGACCGGGTAATTTTTTTCGCTGTCCCGCTTCTAGAATACGTAACTGCCAAGACCGAACAGTTTAATACGTAATCGCTGCACCGATTTCAGATACCAGATTTATTTAATTTATTTTAGATATAGATCTCATCAAATACGTAACTTCCTCGCTATCCGTCAATAATCACAATCCATCGCACGCGCCGTTAATTACGTCTTGGTCCCGTCAATTCTTCTCTTTCCATCAAGCAGAGCGCCTCTAAAACTGTGAATCTATTTGAATAAATACCGGTTTTTATTTATTTCTCGAAGCTATCGGGTTTTCCTGCACTTGCTTAAGGCTGCTTTTATACACTCCGTTTTGCTCACTTTACAAATAATTTTTATACACTGCTTTAAAGTAGCCACTTTGATTCAAAACTGGTTTTATTTAACATTTGGCTCGGTCATTTTATTAATTTAATATACTGTTTCTGAAAACATAATTTGGTTCAGTAGAATAACTACTGATTCTACCCCCACTGTGGTGCCTCCTCCAACGCCTTCGTCACGGCGCCCAATGATCAGGAGTCAGCGGAGAGAGAAGCCGAAAAAGTTTAACTGACCGAATTCAAAAGGCAACAAAAGACGCCGTTTACTTGACTAATTCGAATTTGGCCAGCTTCTTCAAGAGATTCTCAAGATTGAAAGAAAATGAAATCGATAGCAAGTGGTCACGCTGAAGCATGGAAGCATGCCAATTTCAGGTCGCAACTACTTCGAATGGCTTGACAACACACTCGTATAATGTATCGCGCTTCAATATCGCAAGAGAACCTGTGGAATCCTGGACAAAAAATAAGACTCGAGGATGCGGTGGCTCAAAAAAGTTTGTAAAGGGGAAAATTCGTGATCATAAGATGCTTAATTCCAAGACAGCCGACGCCAAGTTCAAGATTGCGGCGATATCGCATGACATACATGCGTATGATGACTCTCGCGAATCCTTCCAAGTATCGCATGACTACAAGATGCTTGATTCTAAGACAAGGATCGAAGAAAGTTCAAGATTCGCATGATACCGCACGACATACATGCGTATGGATTGACTTTGGGTGAATCTTCCGGGCGGCCATAATTATTGGAAAATTGCCACCGCTATTGGCACCAAGAATTACCTAAAGACAAATAAGGAAATGAGATCGCAAAGACTGGAGAATGTAGGCCGGTGAATGTAAGAAGACAACTGCGTGCATCCGAGAAGAAGGCAGCAAGGGCTTCACGGAACTAGCGCCAATGTCAGGAACAAGGTCAGACCTCCCACAATCCCAAGAAGAGGAAGCACAATGGCAACAATCCTAAGCAAGGTCTTACGAAGAAGTTCCAAGGCAAGTGCTATGTGTGCAACAAGCAAGGGCACTGCATATGACCGTCAGAATATGAATTTATAACCAAGAAGAAACGCCCTCAAGCCAATGTGACTAAAGTAGACAATGTCTCAGACATGAACCTCTCAGTCGTAGTCTCCGAGGTGAACTTCATTGTTAATACCAAGGAATGGTGACACAGGGCCACTCATGTTTGCTCGGGGACAAGAAGATGTTCTCATCATATCAAACCATAGATAATGGAGAACAACTTTTATGGCAACCTCTTCTTCCAAGGTTAAAGGTCAAGGGAAGGTAGTATCAAGATGACATCAGTAAGGAACTTACTCTCAATGATGTGTCAGATGCGCTTAAATTCAAAGAATCTAAGAACCGATCATCATTGAAAGTAAGAAGGGCTTCAAGTTGGTGTTTGTCTCGCATAAACTTCATCCTCTCCAAAAATGGGATGGATGTGGGGGCAAGACATGAGCAATGGGGCTCTTCGTGAATGTAATGACTGGCGAATTTCCCATTAAGAATATCAATAAAAAAAGAGCACGCCTTCGCTTATATGTCAATCTTCAACGTAGGTATGATAGACTAGACATGTTAATTATGATACATTGCAGATTAATTAATATGGAATGTTTGTTTAATTTTAAAATAGATCCAAATCATAAATGTGAGATCTGTAGGAATCTAACTTACAAGAACTTCATTCCAATCAACAGCAAGAGAAGTGAACCTCAGACTAATACATTCGGGATATCCGTGGATCTGAAATTATCTAAACGCGAGGTGGTAAGAAATATTTTCTACATTAATTGATGATTGCACAAGATATTGTTATGTTTACTTATTGAGAAGTAAAGATGAGTACTGGAAATGTTTCAACATTTCAAGAAAGAGGTGGAGAACCAACTTGATAAAAAATCAAGGTGATAAGAGGATGTATGGTGAATATGAAGCACATTTTGGTGATTTTTGTTCACACATGGTATAATACACCAAACGATCGGCACTTATTCACCTCAAGAAAATGGGGTTGTCGGAACGCAAGAACAGAACTTAAAAGAAATGATGAATGACATTATTAAGTTCGACTACCTCAAACTTCAGGTAAGCAATTCTTTCAAAGAAATTATATTCTCAATCGAATACCTCACAAGAAAACCAATAAATCCCCCTATGAGTTGTGGAAAGGTCGAAGACCTTCTTACAAATACTTGAAAGTGTGGAGGTGTTTGGTTAAAGTGGCGGTACATATACCTAAAAAGGTTAAAATAGGACCAAAAACAGTTGATTATGTTTTCATTGGATATGCACATAATAGTAGTGCATATCGTTTTCTGATCCATAAATCAGAAATTATCGATATGCATGCCAATACTATTATCGAATCAAGGAATGCATCTTCTTGAAAATGTATTTCTTACAAATCCAATACGAGTCGAACTCAAGTAAAAGGACTCATGAGACCGGCACAGCGTGAGTCAAGGCCAATAAGATGATGATGAACCACGTGAGCAAAGAACTAGAATCGTCAAAATCTTTGGTCCGTATTTTCTAACGATCCGTTAGAAGATGAGCCTCAGCTTTAAAGAAGCTATGTCGAGCCTCAAGCTCCATATTGAAAGAGGCTATAAACGATGAAGTAGGAATCCATCTTGAAAAATCATACGCTGGAGCTAAGGGATCCTCCACCGTGTTCAAAACCTCTCTAGATATAAATGGATATTCAAGAAGAAATGAAAGCGTATGGATCTACTGATAACATAAAGCCGCACTAGTTATCAAAGGTTACAAAGTATATTTGACTATTTCGATACCTATTCACTCAAGAATAAGAATATTTATCCATTCGAATGTTAATAAATTTATCATGGCTTATACACAATCTAGATACATCAAATGGATGTAAAGACAACTTTCTTAAATGGTGACTGATTTAAGAAATCTACATGGAACAACCCAAAGTGCTGATTTGCTTCGTGTCAAGAAAAGAAGTTTCGTCTGGCTCGTTAAATCCCTTTATGGATTAAAGCAAGCACCAAATGTGCGCGGCTGGCGAAATTTGGATGTTGTAATGATGACAAATGGATTCAAAATCAACGAGCGTGTGACAAATCCAGTATATGTTAAGAACACCAACGGATTTGTCATTATTTGTCTCTATGTTGATGATATGCTCATCATGGGTAGCAATAATGAAGTCATTAAAACTACTAAGGAAATGTTCAACAATAAGTTTGACATGAAAGACTTAGTGTTGGGTCGATGTTATACTGGGGATAAAGATCTCCAAAACATTGGGATTTGACTAATATTATCTCAATCACATTACATTGAGAAAATTCCCAAGAAATTCAAACAAATGGATAAATAGCCCAATGAGAACACCTGTAGATGTAAATCTACATCTATCCAAAAATAATGGCAAAAGCCTTTCAACAAGAATATTTGACAAGCAATTGGTACTCGACAAGGTCACAAGGTGAATCAGGACTGCCCGTACATAGCTACGCCGTTAGTAAATCGAGTAGATACACAAGTGAATCCAGTCCGCACCATTGAAGGCAATAGTTAGAGTTTTGAGGCATTTGAAATACACCAAACTATGGATTGCAATTAATACTCAAAATATCCAAGAAGATTTCAAGGATATCAGGATGCGACCGATATCCGACACCAAAGACTCAAGTCCACAAGTGGCTATCTATTTACACTGGGTGGTGGAGCAAAGGTTCGAAATTCTAAGCAAACGCATTGCTGGGACCACGATGGAATCCGGGAGTTTATCAGACCGATAAAGCCGGGGTGAAGAAGGCAGTGGCTTCGCCATTTTAGAAGATATTCCAATATGGCTACAACTCGTGGCCTGCTATCTCGCATTCATTACGATAGTCAATCAAGAATTGGAAGAGCACGTAGTCATATAATGGTAAGTCTCGACATATTCGTCAAGACATAATAATACCGTAAGACAACTTTCTCTCTAATGGTTATGACCATTGAATACAAGGTCAAAAGAGAACATCATGATCCGTTAACCAAAGGTTTGACCAGAGTAAATAAGTAAATCATCGAGGGAATGGGTTGAAAGCCTATGCACTAAAGAGTCGCCGTATCGGCAACTCCAACCCAGCTAACCGGAGATCCCAAGATTCCAGTTCAAAGGGACAACCGACTCAGGTGACTCATCAAGATCACTACTGGGTGAACAAATTCCTACTCATTCCTATAATCGTATTGACGTCAGAAGGCTGAATCGCGGTAAGCTACGCTTTAATGATTCTTATATCTGCTAAAGACAAGTGGGGTATAGCGTATTTACCTTCCATAAGAAGTCACCCATGCAGTGAGAATCGGGCTTGTCAGAGAATGATAAGGCCACATTCTCTGTACATTCATGAAACCGTGGAATGTTTAGGCCAAAATGAACACAACCGTGAGAACCAATCAGATCGTGAAAGATTTCACAGGAATGCTATCAGGCTCGCTTACACAAATGATTGAACAAGCTTCAAGACATCATGTTCACTCCATCAATCAAGAACCCCGATAGCAGTTTCACAAGGGAAGGTTCAAGGCCGCGTTACCTTCCTATACGTAAAAATTTCCAACTGAATCTCTTAGTGTCAGCATGTCATTCGCATTAATCTCAGTCAATTTTATTCATGTGGGGGATTGTTGGAAAAATGGGTTTGAGCACAATAATTTAGCTATCTTTGAGCTAAAATTACATTGGGTCCCACAAAGCTTTTTTGGTGGGTCCACATGGGAATGTGTTCTCCTCCATGAGGAGATGAATATCATATATTGAGTTGCTTAAAACCATTAAGGAGTGAATTTGAAATTGCCTCCAAACATCACCCCTTGAAAACGGTAACTAAAGGTTTAAGTGTCAGGAAAAGCTCGTCCCACATCGAATGGGAACAAGATCTTTTAAAGGGTATAAATATACCCACCTCAGAGTCGGGTTCGGGCCTCTGCGGGGCACCTTTAGCTTTGTGGGAAGGGGGAGGACCTAGCCATGCTTTGGTCTTGCACGCACACACACGCAGTCTGCCGTCGCCCCGCACCGAACCGAGCCGGGCCTAGTTCGGGTTCGGAGCTAGCTTAAACTCACATTTCGGGCATCAAAAATACTGCTGGGTGATAAAGTTACCACGACCGATCTTCTCCGGGCCAGAGGCGATCGTGTCTCGTCGCCATGAATGCGACATAACTCTTTCCAAGCTTCATGACTGTTCGCCGAACAGACATGACCCTCCCAAGCTTCATGACTGTACTGAACAATCATGAGCATGTCTATATAAAGACCACACCTTCTCTCATTTTACATACAATTTTTACATATTCATTCATTTTCATAATGCTTGAGAGACTGAGTTCTCGTAAATGGGGCCGGTGCTCGACAAACAACAAACGAAGTGCTTTCTGATTGTTGGGAGATCATTTCATCCTGGGAGACAAATTACCAAAGACTCGAAGCACCACTACGAGGGCAATAATTGTCTTAAGGAGATTGTGTCCAACACAAGACTTGATCTGAAAACAGGTTCTCATTAGTTTAATCTTTATTCTGGTTTCCCTGCAAACAATTTCATATACTCAGTTTGTTCTTGTTCTATTTTACAATACTGAAACCTAACAATTGCTAGGCTATGACTTCACCCTCACTTATCGTTCCGGCCGTGATAATAAGGTGGTAGATGCACTTTACCGCCACCCAATTGACCCTCAGTTGGGGCAGTCTCTCAACCACAACTATCCTAGTTACCACAACTTCATCAAGCACTTATTGATGACCCAAAAACATGTGCTACACTCATAGCCTTACATTCTGGTACTCCATTATTGCCTGGGTTTGCTGAGTGGGATGGACTACTCTTTTATCAGGGACGCCAGTTGTGCCAACAGGGCCAATACGCACCCTCCTCTTAGAGGAGTATCATAATTTAGTCCTTGGCTAACATGTAGGTGTGCTTCGCACCTACCACAAGCTGGTTACAAATTTTTTCTAGTTAGGTCTTCGAGCTAATGTCAAAAAACATATAGCTCACTGCCTTGTATGCCAACAGTCCAAGTTCTCCACCACAGCTCCGGAGGGGTATACTCCAACCTCTTCCAATTATGAACCTTGTTTAGGAAGATATTTCCCTTGATTTTGTAATAGGACTCCTTTCAAGCTAAGGAAAAACAGTCGTAATGGTGGTAGTTGACCGACTTAGCAGATTTGGTCACTTCATTCCCTTGTCTACATGTTTTACAAGTTAAATAGTAGCTAATATCTTCGTGAAAGAAATAGTTCGCCTCCATGGATTTCCTTGAAGTATTGTTTCAAATCAAGATCATGTATTTCTCACTTCCTTTTTAGGCTGAATTGTTTCGACTCTAAGGCACTAAACTGGCCATGAGCAACGCCTACCACCCTCAAACGGATGGTCAAACCGAGGCCTTGAACAAATGTTTGGAAATGTATCTTCATTGCTTCGTCTCAGATGAGCCAAAACGCTGGGTTCAGTTCTTACCATGGGTTGAATTTTGGTACAACACAGCATATCACACATCATCTGGAATTACACCTTTTCTAGTTGTATATGGACGTCATCCACCTACAGTCAGCCGCTTTATTCCGACCCCAACAAAAGATACAGAATTGGTGGGGAATTTAATGATTTGTGACTAGGTCTTACAATAGCTGAAACTCAACTTGAGCCGCACCCAAAATCGCATGAAGATTCAAGCAGATCATCACTGTTCTGATTGCTCTTTTGAAGTGGGTCAATTGGTATTTGTTAAGTTGCAGCCATTTTGGCAACTCTCTTTTCGCAACACTACTTGCAACAAGTTGAATCATCGTTTCTTAGGGCCTTATTGTATCATGAGTCGCATTGGATATGTTGCTTACAAATTGTAACTCCCACCCTTTGTTAGAGTGCATCCAGTTTTTCATGTTTCTTGCCTAAAATCTTGTATGGGTGACCACAAGGTTAACATTGCCTCTCTTCCACCACTTACTGATCTCAACGGCGTTGGAGTCATACCATATTGCTTTCTTCAAGCGTCTGCCATCTCTAGGCAAGGCCAACGAGTTCTACAGGTCTTGGTTCAATGGGAACACCTCACCCCTGTTGAGGCAACTTGGGAGGATCTTCTTGTTGTGGCCCGACACTATCCTGCTTTTAACTTTGAGGACAAGGTTCATTTTGTTGGGGAGTGCAATGTTGTAGCAGAGGGACTAGACCTAATCACTGGAAACTATGAGGACTTTGAGGGAAAAAATAGGCCAACAACAAATGCTAACCTAAAGAATGGGGCCTTTATGGGTCGTGGCCTAAGTGCTAAAGCAAGGCCCAAGTATTTGGAACATTATGTGGAGAAATAAGAGGGAGAGCAGAGGAGGTGGGAGTGTGGTGTATTTAGTTTTGTTTTCCTTTTCTATTCATTGCTTTCCTTTGTACAGGAGAGTGTCTCTCTCGAAATAGCCTGATGCCCTTTATTTGCCCACTTGAAATTTCTTTTTCCAATAATCTAATTGAAGTTCTATCAGTATTCCATAGTTATCAAAGATTTCATTTCCCAAATCAGTGAGAATCGACCATTTGTTGTAGCATCTTAATTTTTCCTAGCCCTAGCAGTCATTACACCTTTCATGATTGAAGAGCATCATAATCCATCCTTTCCTGTAAATCAGGGTCCGTCCATGTGAGAAAAATGCTTCTAAACCCAATTGCTTCTACTGATGATATTGAGCAGGTGTTTAAGAACTTTGGTAGAATCAGGTCAAGAGGCAATGTACATTAGGAATCATATTGTCAATTTGTGTCTCTGCTTTTTAAAACGTGTCTTATATTTTCTACACTAGCCCTTACTAGCAAATAATAGGTTTACAACAGAGTAGAGTTTGCCATGCATTTGTTGGGTTTGAGATATTTCTTGGTGTTCAAAATGTTACTAAGAGTTATCATGTTTAAAATTGCTCAGTTATGTGTTTTAAATAGGGAAAATTATGTTATGGGTCCACATTTCAATTTATTTGAAAAATTATGATCAAAAGACTTGAAACCAAGGTCAGGTTACTTGATTTGAAAATAATTTGATAAAGAGTGCAAAATATTTGATAAAAGATCTTAGCAAATTGTAGGTACGAACTTAGTAAACCTTGAGTACTATTATATGTGTTAGGTACAGCCTCATACCTAAGGTTTACTGAGATTGTACCTAAGGTTTGTTGAACCCTCCATCAAATATTTTGCACTCTTTAATAAATATTTTTGAAATCGAGAGATCTGACCTTAATTCCGGGTCTTTTATTCCTAATTTTTCAAATAAATTGAAATGGGAACCATAACATAGCTTTCCCTTTTAAATATATTATGTGTTGATAGAGTTCCCACATTTTTTAGGTCTGTATCACATTCAAGTTCTAAGCACTGGTCTTTTCCTAACTTATCTATTATCTTGCTTCTTGAGGTTAGAGTGGGTAAAAAAAATATTTTGTGAAAAAGCATAGAAGCCTAGTTAAGTATGTTGTAGCGAAAAAGTATCAAGATATGCAAGTGAGGTGGCCTCTAAACAAAAAATTATTCCTCTCTTTACCTTGGTTGTATAATTTGTTTTCAACAAATATCGATATTTTTTCCACAGATATTGTTGAAAAATGGATTTTCTCACAACCATTTGTAAGGTCAATTTCTGTAACAGTAGTGGAGTATGAAGGAACCAATCAGTCTTATTTGTTATTCTAACCTTTCAGAAATCCTACTAGCATTTTAATTTTGCATTTGTCTTTTCAGGGCTCTTTATATTTCATAAGCCTTGTGTACTTTTGATTTCCTGTAGGCATCTGCAATACAATTCAGAAGGAAGCAAGTGTATATTGGAGAGAGTAGGGCAAAACTTCCCAAGGAGGAAGTAAGCGCCTCAATCTTTTTTTGATGCAAGTCGAATTTCCGAAGTATTCAAAGAACATGTTGAGGCAGGATGTGATTTGGATATGGAATATGTGTTGGATGCAGTTGTTCCTGTACATCCTACTAAATAAGCAATCATGCTAAAAGAAAGAGATAGATACATTCCCAGACTGACATAATTTGAGGAACTTTTTCTTAATAATTAGATGGTTGTACCCAAAAAAAAATATATTGCAGAGAGAAATGCTCATAAGATCAAATACTTAGGTTGGTGTAACTAGTACTGATGAATGTTGTAGACATTGTTGAGTTTAAGATTGCCCATATCTTCGTCTCAAGTGTTCTACAAGCAGATAACTACTTCAAAGTTCGAGTTTGATGAAGATTTGATGGATTTATCACGAAGTCCCTGGTAGGACTAGAAAGTAGTTCGGACTAAAGCAACCCCGTGGTTGCGGCGGACGTGCTCGAGCATGAGAAGTCCGACTGTGGCTGTGCCAACAGTGGGATAAGTGAATCTGGTAGCTTGGAGGCTGGCGAACCGGGAGCAAGTTGCCGATGGGCCTAGGATCTATTAGCAAGTGGATAACGATCACCCGAAGATTCAACGCTGGCTTATCGAACTGCACTGGAAATATTCTAGATTTTATTCTAAAGAGGACTGAGTACAAAGAAGTTTCCAATTCTTCAATGTGATAGCTTGTATGAAAGAACATAAATAGAAGGTAGTGGGTTTGAGCGCTCATATTGCAAGATGAAATGTGATCAATAAATGGCGAACCCAAGAAACAACTTTAGGGGGGGAGGGTGTAATAGTTGAGTATTTAGTTCAAGGGGGGCATTTATCACTTAAATATAATTGCAGCACAATGGTAACAAGTGAAATCTTTATGTGAAATGTGGGTAAGGGTTCCAAACTCCTTATTGAAACTTTTTTTTCAAAAAATTTGAGAGGGGGTATGTGCCCCCCTAACCACATACTAGGTCCGTCACTAAATCCAACCTTATCTAGATTTCCAAAACCAGATCAAGGGATATATATTTGGGGGATGGAAGTTGCTCAACACGGATTTGAGGAGTAGAGCTTGAAGAAGAACAAGCGAAGTTCGAACGTGCTGAAAGAGTGAGAGTGTAGATGCTCGATTGAGGTATTGCACGTTAAAAGTCTTTCACCTTTGGTGAGAGATGATGGTACTTATATTCTTCATCTTATTTTGATGTATTGTAGGTTATGGGTGTTCGATGCTATAGAGAGAATTGAAAGAGTTCATTCTAAATTCCACTATGAGTGATTAGGTTTCAAGAAGGGCCGAGGGTAGAGAGGGAGTCTCATACCACATAAGACTAATTGTAAACCTTGAATCGCATAAACGAAAATCTCGCATTCTAAGACAGCCCCATAGATGTATGCAGGTTGCCGAACCACGTAAAAATTGTGTGTGCCTTTACTTTATTGCAAAATATATCACATCTACTCTATACACACTAAGTTCCACGGAGGGAGTTCAGACGCACTGTAACATAGTCTGAATGAGATCACAGTCCGAACATTAACAATTGTGATCTAGAACACACCTATATCTGTCAATTGGTATTAGAGCATGTCGCCCTAAGTTACTGAGTGAGATTACTGGTTGCCCCATCCTCTTATGTGTTAAAATCATATGGATACGGTGAAGAATGGAATATTCTTAAGGCGCCCTTGTCGACTAAACGGTACAAATTATAACTCCTGGAAAATACACATGAGTGTATTCATCAAGTCCCTAGGATTTGAAGTTTGGCAATCTGTAAAAATAGAATGGTCGATCCCAACCAAAACTGATAATCGGAAATCAGTGATCAAGCCTACATTATTAGAATGAAGCTATGGAGAAAAGAGAGCAGCCTCATCAAACTCCACAACTCTTTATGCTATCCAATGTGGTATGGATGAAAAAATGTTCTGACTCATTGCCTCTTCAGAAATTGCAAAGGATGCATGAGACACTCTCTAGAACATATTTGCGGGATCAAGATGCAGAAGTCTAAAAGAAGAATAAAGTGGCAGAAATTTGAAAAGAGCTCTATCTGAGATCTCAAGCAAAGAAGATCATGAAGAGCAAGAAAGGACAAGACACCTCAGAGCTCTCACGACAATCTTCTTGACAAAAGGAGCTACTCCACTCAAATCAAAAAGAATGAAGACAAACACACAGATCAAGCTGCAGGTTCTAACTCAACCATAACCTCATATAACTCAGAATATCCCAAAACATACCCTACCAAGAACATGTTTAGATATAAATAAGTTAAAATTGTATTCGTTCGAAAAATGACATTTTTAAGGAAAATGGTAAAACTAATTTTGTCATTTTTTTAAAATTCCTAAAATTTCGCATCTCTGATGATCTAAACTGGACATTACCGCTGAATCGTCTCGAAATCTAGTCACTCATGCAAATTTCACACCGGAACAATCGATTTTTCGCGACTTCGGTATCATGCAATGAACGGATTCGAAAAACGAGAGATTTTATAAAACTCGAAAAATATCAAATAATTAAAGAATGTCCATTTAAGATAAATAACCTAAACCGAATCTAAATAAATCAAGCCAGAGTCTAAAATTCGATCGAGATGGACAAGCAGGACATGTGGGCCCCCACCTTAAGCTTATATATATATATATATAATATATATATATATGAAGGAGGGAAGAGGGAGGTAAATGGTGAGAGAGAGAAAATTTGATTTTATTGCTCGTGCTTGATATATGTAGTTCGATCGTGGAAAGATTAGGTAGGCCAAGACAAAAGTTCATCCTTTCGACGAGAGCAGCGTGAGTAAGCAGCGGGATTTCGCGAGGAATTCAAGTAAGAAATTCGGAGAAAATCCTGGTTTTGGTCTTATCTCGGATCCCATGGCGTTACGACGGTCGGACTTGGTCGGATTAAGAGATAAAGTTGATCCACGCATCGCGAGTTAAGCGTGAGTACCAAAATCTTGAAGTTTCGTCAAACTCAGCGAGGTAGGAATTTCCACCTGCTGAATAAAAAGTCATGACATAGGTTGTTCGAGACTGTAGTAGGTCATGTGATTTAATCCAAAATTGTGGGAATTTGAATATTGGAACTTTAGGTAGCTTTTGGCTTGAGTCCGGTGTATTGAAAAATACAAATTAGATAAAGAATCAGAATATATATGACTAGATAATACGATATGAATAAATGAATGGTGAATACGTAAATGAATAGTGATATGAATATATGAATACATGAATGAATAGATGCACAAATGATAGGAAAACAGTTACATGTATGGAAAGTATAGAATTAGTATGATTTTGGTATTGATTGTAGGATGGTTTTATGCCGTGTTTTTGACATGTTTGGTACCATGTTAAGTGGTGCTGTTTTGTGGCCTCAATTGGGTGGATAATGTGTGGTGGACAGAATTTGTTGCAGGATGGTTTGGGTCAAAAGCGGATCTGCGGGCCAAGGAGCTCTGGCACGCCCGGGGCGTGGAAAGCCACAGCTTGCGTGCATTTGGGTGCATCCTGCAGTGCCCATTTATAGCGTGGGATCACGCTATGGCCAGCCCTACACAATGTCCCAATCCTCGACTTGAACTGACCATAACTTCTTCGTAGAACTCCGTTTTGGGTGTTCTTGGGTACTATGGAAACACTTTGATGCAGAATCCATCCATATATAACATTGTCTGTAGGCTTATAATAAGTGTCTCGAAAATGACAAAAGACAGTGGCTGCTTTGTACCTTTCTGCAATTGCTGCAAGTTCTTGATTTTCTTCAGGCTTGCAATGTATAACTCCTTCGTTAGGACTCCGTTTTGGGTGTTCTTGGACTCTATGGAAAGCTCATTGAGTCACAGAATCTAATATATCTTTATTTAATGGCATTCGGTATCCACATCTGAAAATTTTATTGTTGTACCAAGTGTACTAATTGCTTGGTTAAAGTCAATTGGAATACGTGATAAGAAAAGAGATAGATATGACTAAGAAATAGCAATATATGTAGATTTGATATGTAGAGGAGTATAGAAGAAAGAGGCCAAATGATAAGCTCAGAGAACACGTATAATTTTATAATTGCCTAAGACTAGTTATTGAATGACGTAACACCTGGATTCACGTGGGCGAGGCACGTATAAATATACGTACTCTACGATTGAGTACTGACGACACTCTTTAGTAGATGCTTAGCGTGAGTATGGTACTCTCCTAATTCAGTCACTGACGACCTCTCGTAGTGCTTGACACATTAGTATGATACTCGATTAATCTTGTTGCACTCTCTGTAGAGTGCCGGCACTCTACTTTAAGCTACGGCACCTCGATCTTGTCTTGTGCCTTCGGTGCCCATTGTGTGTGTCCTACTAGTTAAGGTATTCTTGCAGTGCAGGCAATCGAAACGGAGTTATATGATAAGACTCTGAATAAAGAATAAAAGTAAAGATTTGAATGTACCTACGGGTACCTGCGGCTATAGATAAAGTAAATCTACTGTAGTACTACTCCCAGATTTTCTCGGTATAAGCTCGGATCAGGATAACTCGGTAGCTCTGGTACCCAAGAGTATGAGTATAAGTTGAAGTGAGTACCTCACTTTGGTGCGCAATTAAATATAAGTTTGATAGAAAAACAAGTATGTGTCTTTTGGGACATTTGAACAAGTAGTACTTCTGGTACATCAGGTATAAGAATAAGTTACTTAATCTTGGGTATCGTTCAGTAATATCTGAATTGTACCTCTGAGTCGTTCGTATCGACAAAATAAGTATAGGCCCGGAAGTACTGCGAATTTTCAGGTATAAAGAATACGTATAAATGCTATGGGTACTTTTGTATCGAAATAAGCTCAAATTATTCAGATGCGAATCTGAGAATAAGATCAGAAATACAAAGAATAAAGTTATGTAAAACAAGTATAAGATCCGTAGTACAAGTATGAATCTGAAGTACAAGTATAGGGTCCTGCTGAGTACCTACGGGTACTTGTTAAGGAGTCTAAGCTGCGTAACTCCTACGAGAGATCGGGATGCGTGTCGATTACGACGGAAGTTCAGAGATGAGTGTCAGGGAGATCTAAGATAATTATAAGTTTGAGACAAGTATAAGTATGGCCACTAAGCTCGATGCAGGCTACTGGAATCGAATAAGTATATGTCCTACGGGAGATCGAAATAAGAATAAGTTTGCTCTAAGTAGAAGATCGAATCTTTATAAGTATAAGATGCGAATGCTTTCAAGTATAAGATCGAATAAGAATAAGCACCTTTGTAATTGTAAGATCCAAATAAGAATAAGTCTGCTATAAGTGTAAGACCCAAGTAAGTATAAGTTTGTTATAAGTATAAGTATAAGTTCAATACCACATACGAGAGATTTGAACAATTATAAGTCTGAGACAAGTATAAGTATATGTATAAGCTCAGTACCGACTACTAGGAATCTGAATAAGTATGTGTCTTACGGGAGACAAGTATAAGTATATGTATAAGCTCGGTCTGGAGCTACTAGGAATGCGAGATAAGTATGTGTCCTGCGGAGTCGGAATAAGGAGTGCGCTCTAAGTAGAAGATCAGATGCTATAAGTATAAGATAGAATGCTCTATAGAGTATAAGATCCGAATAAGAATAAGCACGCTGTAATTATAGGAATCCAAATAAGAATAAATGCGCTTTATAGGAGTGTAAGACCCAAGTAAGTATAAGTTTGTTATAAGTATAAGTATAAGTTCAATACCACATACGAGAGATTTGAACAAGCATAAGTTTGTTATAAGGATAAGCATGTATGTAAAAATGTTATATGATAACAAGTATATGTATTAGTCTGTTATATGAATGCATGAAAAATTCTGATATCTGTTATTGTTTTATGCTTTAAATGTGTATATGCATAAGACATATGTTTCCCACTAAGCGTAAAGCTTAGCACAGTTTTAATGCAGGTGACGAGTCTGAAGGCGTCGGAAGCTTAGCATGCTGTGGGCGGCCTGCAGTAGGGTTCACTACATATAGGTTCAGCTACATTTGTAAATGTAAAAGTACATTTTTTGTATTAGTAAATGGGACTCAGTATATGTGTATAGATTTTGATGGATACCATTTCGGTGGTAGTAGTTTTGTTTTGTATATGATATTTTGGTTACGTCATGAGGCTTGGACAGCACCAGTATGAAAAATCGAGTGTGACAAATCCAGTATTCCACAACAGTAGAATAGGGAAAGAAGAGTGGTATTTCAATAATGGATGCTCATAGCACATGACATGAAATAATTGCTTCATAATTGATCTTCAACTATCCAGACAAGACTGGGTAATCTTTGGGGACAATAGAAAATGAAGAATTATGAGAAGTGACCCATGAAAATTCCAAGGTTGATAAAGCTTAAGAATGTACTACTTGTTAAAGGATTGACAATAAATCTGATCAATGTAAGTCAATAGTGTGATGAAGATCTACTTCTTCAATTTACAAAGAACAAGTGTCTAGTATGTAATCGAAATCATTGTCGCATTATGGAAGGGGAAAGGACCTCAGATAACTGCTATCTTCTAACAAGAACCAAACCCTGCATGTATGAAGATCAACTAGAACAAGAAACATTGACTCCTCAGTCCGAACATACTAGGAGAAGCGAGCCCACTATCATTGAACTCTCTAGTCAAAGGCATTTAGACTTGACATCTACACCTAATCAACTGAGTGGTCTTTGCATGGAACAATCCCTACCACCTTGCAATAAGTCCAGATTAAGTATAGCGACCAGAGTACTAGAACTGCTCCATATAGACCTCATGGGCTCCAGGGTAGGAGAAAGCATTGAGAGGAAAAGATTCATCTATGTTGATGCTATACACATGGTTTGTCTCTACCTTGAATAACTACTAGTTCGAACACTCATAAACCCTATGGGATTAAGAGAAGAATGGTGATCCAAACAAGGTACAGAAGAATCCATCCCACTAGGGGAACATGTTCAAAGAAGACTGTGCTTGAGAAAGGATCACCCTATGAAAAAACATCATACTTATCATTTGGAGAATTAAGGAACTGCTTCATCAATTCGGTGTCTCAAAAAGATTAAAAAAAAAAGACAAAATGAAGGGACAAAATGCTTCAATATCGAAAAGAAGCCTCATCGCCTCAATAGAAGTTCGGAAGGGACTTGGAAATGAACATTTAACCTTAAATGATGTCCTAACTAAGAATGGACTATCTCATGACATGGAAAAACAAGACAATGAACTTTTTATGAGCAACGAAGAAAGCATGGTTAGAAATCAATGCTTCATGACTACTGGACGTTTGAACGAACATGTGGAAGAATGTGCAAGACACCAAGCAAGCCACTGAGTGAGTTACTCTCTAATAACAGAGATAGAAAGGATAGATATAGCTAAAGGATGCATACATGACGTGTGGGTGAAGAGTAATGTCAAGGACTATGCCGTTCTAGAGGAAGTTTGAACTCCACACTATGACAACTTGGGAGGAATCAAACTCTGCAACCAAGAAGTGGATGTACTCCGATATGTGTCTCTTAGACCTTCCCTGGGATAACTCACATAGGGAATTGCCTTTAAAATTAAAAAAGATGGCAAGAAATTCGTATGGACAGGAGGCGTCGCGCCGAAGTCGACCGTTACAATGGCTAGGGATGCCGAGAGTCACAAGCGACTGAAAAGATAGCTATGAAACATCGCTTTCGAAGGGAGTCCTAAAGCTACCATTAAATAAGGAAACCGTTAGAGACAAAAACCCTAGGGTTTCCTAAGAGGTGGTGGGACCTCTATATAAAGAGGAACAACTGAAGATCACATTGCTTTTCTAAATATTCTCTCAAGAAACCTCCAAATGTCCGAACTTTCTATTCTTCAAAAAAATTTCAATCTTAATGATGGTGATGACACAATCTAGTGGGCCCAGGAGAAGAAGACTGTTGAAAGGAAGTTCCAACAAAAAAAAAAAGGTTTTCGATCAAGAAAGGTCGGCTATGGACCCGATTGACGTGGAGCCTTTGAACTTAGCACCGCCAGCTGCGCTTGTGCCTTATGGCACTTCTAAAGATGAAGTTCTTGTTATTGAAAGATCTAAATAGAAGGGGAGTTCTCCCTTAGAGAATCAAAATGCCAAAAGTTTGAACCTTGAAGATAATCCAATTAGAATGATGGTAGAAACGGTGGGAATCGACATAGAACCAAAGGTAGACCTTGTTGAACCAAAGAGGGATTCTCCCTTCGGGAAACATGACAGCCAGGGACCAAACCCTAAAGACTCCGATGTTCGAACAGACTTAGAGACATCACCCGGTGTAGGAAGAGAAGACAAACTTATACAACTCCAATGGGTAGGTTGGGTCAAATGAGACTATACGGTTAAGATTTCAAAATCTTATACCAAGCCATGCCGTCAATTGTTTGATGAAAGTTTAGACTCAGAATAAGAAAAATTATAAAAAAAAAAAAACTTCCTCTTTCGAATCTTTGTCGAAGCCTCCTCATTCGACAAGGAAGTCTGTATGTCTATCTTCCCAATCTAAGAAGGTAGGATTGAAGAAGCTAACATCAAAGAAGCTAAAGGTCTAGAACCGACTAAAGTAAGTGCCTCGCCATCTATCTTTTTCAAATTTGCATCCCATGCAAAGTTGTAGGACTGTCACAAAAAGGACCCTTGTTGAAGAACGAACCTTGCATGCCAAGGATTTCAAAGGTTCGAGGATTGTGGAATTACTTGAGGAGACCAATATGTTAGGGATTGTGTCAAAGCTGCCACCATTTGTGCCTCATATTGTGCTCGAGTTCTATGTGAACCTATCAAAGGACATGGGGGACCCATCCAGTTCGAATTTCTAGAAGGCAACTGTGCGAGGGCATAGATTTGAGTTCTCTCCAAGCATAATCAATCAATACTGGGAGTGTGAAGATGTTCCATATAATAAGGTATAAGTACCAGAGATAAACAAAATGGTCTCCGTCATCACTGGAGGAAAGGTTCAAACATGGTTGCAAAAGTACAACCTTCGGTCCTCTCACCTTACCTCAAGATAATCCATCCTACATAAGATTGCTATAAGCAATTGGCTGCTGACAACTCATCGCACAACAATAACAAAGAACTCCGCTACATTGCTATTCCAGATAGGTATGAAGCAATTTTTAATCTAGGAAAATTGGTGTTCGAAAATGTATTGGGTCATGCCGAGAATATAGCTTATAGAAAAGCGATTGGATATCCCTCGCTAATTTTTGGGATTCTCAAAGCCCAAAAATTTGATCTTATGAAGGCCACAGATATCCTAGGGCCTCTAGGAGTTGCGATGCGCATCAATCACAAGTTATATGAAGGACATCACCTCCAGGTTGTCTCTTCTGGGAAAAGAAAGGACAATCGAAAGGAAAGCTCCTAGAAATCCTTCACGAGTCCGAACGAGCCGTTGCTGCCAAAGATTAGCCTTCCACTCCAATGACAAAGAAGTCGAACCTATTGGACAAGACCATTAGGTCCCATGAGAACGTACTGGATCATCTCTATGAGCAACACTAACTACTAAAGTAACAACTCTAAGGGATTCAGAAGCAACGAGAAGTTCTTATTGCCTTTTTAGAAGAACTAAAGAAAACGAAGCATTAAGAGTCCATTTTCTCCACTTCAGAAGGAGAAGATATTGAGGGGGAGTACACAAACCTAATTCCAACTCTCGATATAACCACTAGTCCAGGCTCAAATCCAAGGACTAAAACGACCCACACATCGACCGTTGAGACTGAACTACCGCTTGAGACTGACGAGCCTATTTTTGGGACCAATATTGGTCAGCATGATCTCACTCCTTCTCCATCCCCAGATGACCAGCCAATGTCTAAACACAACGATGAGAAAAGTGGGGACATTATGCCTCTGGACTTGCCATCACCTGGGTCCCCTGACTTCTAGGTCTTCATCAAAAAATGGGGAGAAGTAGGAAAATGAAGAATGATAGGGGGAGGAATTATTTTGTACTTTATAATTCCTTCCTAAAAATAGATGGCTAGGCTGTAATCAGGGCATTTTGATAATGAAATGGAAATCTTCATCAAGTGTCCAGTGCCTACTTTCTCTCTCCCCTCTGTACATTATTGTTACATTCTTTGAGGGATGTTTTTGACGAAGACATATACAAAGGGGGAGAATGTTGAGTTTAAGATTGCCCATATCTTCGTCTCAAGTGTTCTACAAGTAGATAGCTACTTCAGAGTTCGAGTTTGATAAAGATTTGATGGATTTATCATGAAGTCCATGGTAGGACCATGAAGTAGTTCGGACTAAGGCAACCTTGTGTTGTAGGGACGTGCCAGATATGGGAAGTTCGGACTAGAAGCAGAGCAACCATGGGACGCACGTGAGTTTGCTAGCTTAGAGGCCAAGGAACTTAGGGAGCAAGTTGCCGATGGGCCTAGGATCTATTTGGAAAGTGGATAACGATAAAATCTTAGAAGATCCAAACGTCTAAGCTATCGAATCAAAATTGGAAACATTCTAGGATTCTATTCTGAAGAGGATTCTTGAGTAACAAGTTTCCTATTTTCGATGTGACAGCTTTAAGGAAAGAACAAAAAATAGAAGGTAGAGTTAGAGTCATATTAGGATAATGACCTAGCCTTATCTAGACTTCTAAGATCGAATCAAGGGCTATATATTAGGGGGATGGAAGTTGCTCAACACAAATTTGAGGAGCAAAGCTTGAAGAAGAACAAGCGAAGTTCAGACGTGCTGAGAGAGTGAGGAGTACAGATGCTCAATTGAGGTATTGCACGTTAAAAGCCTTTCACCTTTGGTGAAAGATGATGGTACTTACATTCTTCATCTTATTATGATTTATTATGGGTTATGGGTGTGTAATGTTGTAGAGAGGAGAATTGAGGGAGTTCATTATGAATTTCACTATGAATAATTAGGTTTCAAGAAGGGTCGTGGGTAGAGAGTCGTACCACGCTAAGACTAATTATGAAGCCATGAATCAAATTGGTAAATCCTTTCGTACGAGCTCACATGGGCGTAGAGCGGGTTGTTGAACCACGTAAAAATTGTGTGCCTTTACTTTATTGCAAAATATGTCACATTTGCTCTACACAAGTTCCACAAGGGGAGTTCGGACGCACTACAACATAGTTCGAATGAGAGTACAGTTCGAACATCAACGACTATGATCTAGAATGTACACTTATATCTGTCAGACATGATGGCGGATTTGGCAGTATCAGCAAGGCAACAATAGTGTAGTTCTTTTGTTGATCGAATCAGTATGGAGGAGTACCTTCAAAATGTTTCAGAAAACACAATATTTCTTTTTCTGTATTTTGGCTTCCAAAGGCAAGTGTTTCCACTTGGTGGTGCCTTCTCCAATGATTGAATTATCTTTGCATCATGATACTGTTGGAAACAGGAGGAGGAGCTAATTCTTATCTTCCTAGGGTGCTAAACCAAATTGATTTGGAAATACTCTCACTCTGAATTTTACCTAGTTTCTTCGGCAGCGGTTTTCAGAATGGCATTGTTTTGCTTCATGAAGTAGTTAGTCTCTTGTACATTGTTGAAAAGATGTGAAGGATTGGTCCGGGACTTGCTAGAAGGAATGCCTTGGTGATATGCTACCATCTGAATAGAAGTTTGTTAGGCTGTTATGATTGTTAGAGGAATCCTAATGTGCTGTTATTAGATTAGGTTATCATAGGCTATATAAGATAAGGTTGATAGAGCTTTAGAGAAGTTGTGTGGCCCATAGTTGAGAGATGAGACAGCATGGGCTCTCGGTGCGTGAAGAGAGTGTGTGTTCTCTGTTAGAGTTTTCATAGTTTGTAAAACCTACCCAGTTAGGGTTAGGGTTGAAAATACATGAATAAAAGAAAACACATCTCGATTTTCTCTCATCTCCCTTCACCTCACCAACAAAAGACATGGTATATAATTAGCTGAACAAGTCAGTTTGGTGAGACATCCTTTTATTTGACATCTGAATTGTCTAGACCAGAAAGGGGAAGAGGCAAAGTTACTGAACAGATGTACCACAAGAGCTTGGATGGGCGGTGGGAGATCTGTTGGTAGAGGCACTGATTTCCTTCCACATGGTTTGCAACTTTGCGACAATAAAAAGGATCATAACACATAATTATCTAAAAGTGGGCAGCCCTATTCAGCCTCCATGTTGGAGGCTTCTTAGCAATTTTACTGCTGAGATTATTATTGCATCTATGGTTTCTGGAAAGGACAACCGAGGGGCCATTGTTTTGAGTGAATGGGAGTGATGAGAGTTTTCCATTTTACTTTTCTTTTGAGGGGGCGCCTTTATGCTGTCTTCCCCTTGAATGGGCTTTATTTGATTCCACTTGCTTCTAATTTCACATATCTGAAAATGGAAACATATCAAATGTATTGCCTTTATGGATCTATCGTTATCCTACAGAACGGGATGCCCCCATTTCCATCAGTTGTAGTTGTTTTTATCCAGATTTTCAACTTCTTGCCTTAGCTTTGCTTTTCTGACTTGTGGGCATTTAATTTGTGAAGGTATTTCTTCTTTTTCTAGTCTATCTCAGCTGGGTGAAGACTTGGTTGTTGGAGTTTCAAACTTTCACATTTTCACCCGATGAATCATGCAAAACCAAGTAAAACCCAGATGGCAATCTGTTGGACTGACGTTGTTGCTTTTGTATTTTATTTATTTATTTATTTATATATGGATGATAGCCCTAAAGCTTTCCTTATGCTCAAAAAAATCTTAATTACAACTTGTCTAGCATCACAGTGTATTTAGCTTAGCTAAAAAATTGACCATTTATTCATTTGCATCCCACTATATGATGATGTTTGTACACATTTTATATCGTTAGAATGACTGTTCTGATTCAATGGCATGCTAACCATTCACTGCAGAAATTCAACTAACCGAGGAAACCATAGCTTCTCCATGAAGAAGTGGTGGCATGGCATCCACATGACAAGTTCCATCATCATCATCATCCTCTGTTTCCCAGAGGAAGCTAGCATATGCTGCTTGAACATGACTGCAAAACCCATAATTGGATATCAGCTTATGAAAATATGCATATTGAAGAATGCATATCTTAGGACTTCATTTCTGGAGTATCATAGAAGATGCATTTGAGGAAGCACATTACCTATCTTCAGGGGCAGCTTGAACAGCTCGTTCGAAGTAGCTTGAAGCTCTATCTTGGTCACGGTGGAGCTCCCACACTAACTTTGCATATTGGGACAAGATTTCACCGTCTTTCGGATCTGCCAGAATGGCTCGAGCCAGGTATTCCTCTGCTCCTTGGTGATCATGCTTTGACTGTCAAAATGATATACAAATATGTTAAACTGTACTGATAGGAAAATATTTCTGTTTTGCTTTCTAATAAATTGCTTAAATCGTATTCCTTTTTATCCGGCAAACTGATCTGGTACAGAAATTGAAGAAGATAAACAAAGGTCCTCACCTGATACAGAAATTGAGCATAATTCCTCAGAAACAAAGGATTGCTAGGATTCTCCTCTACCATCCTCTTGTAATATTCTTCCATTCCTGGCCTATCACTGCTCTCCCCGCCAGAACCTCTTGGAGTAAAATCCCCTCCACCACCGCTGCCGCCCCCAACATCAACACCACCCACACCAAGTCCTCTTGCAAGATGCAATTCTGAACCAACCAGATCCTCTTCCTCTTCAACAGCCACATTCCTTCCTCCATTCTCCCTAATCAGCTCCATTATTTTTCTGCTTTCTACCCCCTCCCCCATAGCCATGAATCTCTCTCCATCATTTTCCTCCAACTCTTCCTGGTCTTCCTCCTCTTCCTCATAACCTTCTTCGTCCTCATTACAGCGCCTTAGACCATAAACTGAGAAAGATGGTATAGTCTGCAACATTGAGCAATTGGGTCTTCGCGAAAATTTCTTGTGAGGGTTTGGGGTACTGAATTCATCATCATTACCAGATACACAGGCGAGGCCCTTCAAATTCCCATCAGATTGTGCTCTTCGAAAGCCTCCATGGTCAGAATTAACAGATGGAGAGATGGGAGAGGAGTTGCAAGAAATTGAGGACAGATTCCAAGACCCAGTCTGATGCAGTGAGAGCTTGTTGTGAGCTTGATGAATGGTGGAAGGTGGGTGTTTAGTAGTTGCATCAGAAGGGTTGTTGTTGTTGGGACTTTCTGAAAGGCATGAGAGGAGGGATCCAAGAACTGGGGTTGAAGAGCTCCTGAGCAGCATTTCTCTCCTTTCAACAAACAGTTCCTGTCAAAAAGAAAACAATTTGAAGGTAAAATTCTCAGAACTCATATCAGTATTATGCTTTCCCAGGAATGAGCTAAAACCCCCACAAAACCCTTCTCCTTTCTCAATCAAAATTTGCAGCTAACATCAAACTCCTACATGCATCACCAAAACCCAAATAAATTGCAGACCCTCAAAATGGAAGGAAGAAACCATACCTCCAATGACCCTATAAGCAACGGAAGGCAAAGAGTCCTCCCTTTTCCAAGAAAATGCCAGCAAATGAAGATATTCAAGAAACACTGCTAATGACTCATACCAAGAATCTCTTATAGCACAATGAGAGACGAATTTCGTTTAGAATTTGATATTTCTTTTTTCCTGTCCTCCCACTGAATACTGATCCATTTGGATGGCTGAGAGAGAAAGTCGGAGCAAATATCAGTTTGGACTCTTGCTGAAGGTGAAAGGACCGCATAGCCCATGGGAAGCATATTCTCTACTGTATGTGCCCATTACCAAATGGAAAACAAACATTGAAAGCCCAAGTTAGAACAGTGGAGGGTAGCCTTCGCAAAACTTGATACAATCCGTACACATAGTACGTTTTTGGGGCTTTTTAGACATTTAGGATTAAAAAATAAAAAATTCTTTAAATAATATAGGTTTAGAAATATTCATAAATATATCGTAGTTTTTATCATATGAAAAATGTCTTTTAAAAAGACGGCTTAAAAATATCTTTTCGAGCATTTTGAAAAATTAGAAAATTTCTACGTAAAAGTGTTTTTGAAAAAACAACTTATAATTTTGAATTATTTACATTAATATGGCTGAAATTAATCTTTAAGATATATTTACTACATAATTTTAAAATTTTGAATTTAAGTTAAAAGTGACATTCGAGGCGGCTTTTAATTTTGAATTTTTTAGAAAGTGTGCTGAAGGGCGGCACATGATGTGGAAAAAGCTATACTATATTTAAGATTATTTTTCAAATTACATTTTTTTAAGAATTTTTTAATTTTTTTATTATTTTTTGAAAAGTTCTTATGCTTTTATGAGTTTGAATCAAATATAATTATGTTTAAAACAAGTTTTTATGGATCTGCATAACCAATTTAATAAACAGATTGTATTCTTGTTAATACATAGAACACGAATTCAACCCGTATTAACTTGTTTGATTATTATGTTAATTAATATTTAACTTAAATTAATTCATTTAATATATTATTTATGTTAAATACTCATAAATTAATTATAATTTATATTATTTTAAATTATTAAATTAATAAACATATTATACGTGTGACAATATGTCACTTAATTACTAAATGGATTATATTTAAATTTATTATTTTTAACTCGTTTATTTTATTATTCGTGTCAATATTGTGTTAATGCAAATTGTGAACACGAATTACCACCCGGAATAAAGGTTCTTGGAAGGTGATGAGATGCCCATGATTCCTTTTGTTTATTCCATATTTTGCCAGCCTATCAAAAAGAGGGGAAAAGAATAACACGTTTTGAATGGAATTTGTGGTTGTGCTTGTGCTTCGAACGGCGGTCTATTGACTAATTTCACTCGTTTTATTATATCACTTGCTTTTCCTCTCACCTTTGCTTCACTCGTGATTCGATTTGTTTAAGTGTGCCACATTAAACATGTGTTTTTCATTTTTAAAAAAATATCAAAAAGAAAAGTTAAATAAGTTTGGTAAGTATTTGGTAAGCTTCATTTTAAAAAAAGTAAAAAAATTTAATATTTTATGAACAAGTTTTTATTTTTTGAAAATAAAAAAATCATTCATGTTGGAAATCTACCCACGTTATTAAGCCTGAACTTAGCTATGATATCATTTATTGGGAAACCCTTTGATATGATATTGTTTTTGAACTTTTCCCTAAAATATCTTATACTAATTGGATATAATCCAATCTTATAAATTCATAAGCATTCTCATTTTCTAGTTGATATGGGATATTGTAGGATTTTGAATATACGTAATGTCGATTCAGGTAGACCAGTTCTAAGTGCCATCAAAACCAAGATTTTATTATCTTTTATCGTGTTATTGTGGCGTCACTGCGTGAAGCATACTTATCGAGACTCATGTCCTTGCATCGTTTTGTTTGAGCATTACGCGATTAGCGCAAACCAGGTTCACGATGCATTTTTTTGGAAAATCCCATGAACCCTTCCTTTTACATTGTGATGATATTGTTACTTGCCGAACTTGAGGCCTCGTGATTTTATTTTGAACTATCTAAAAGAGTTAATCTGGAATGGATGTAGTTCGCGGCTCATAGCTGGTGAATCTTTTCGTTAGCCGATATATGAGACACCCAACAATTCAAACTACTCCTTACTCTATTTTTCTTTATATTTCCTTACCTTATATTTTTCCCCAATTCTTTTCAAAAATCAAACATAGGTTAAAGAGATTTGATTTTGAGTTTAAGTGAAATATTACTCTTTTCAAGAAACTATAACTTAAATCAATACAAGAATTATAAATAAAAAGATAATTCTAAAATATAGAGAAAAAAAAAAGAGAGGAAGTTTCCTACCTACTAATTGCATAAAAAACAAACCAAAAAAATAAAAAACAAATTGTAATTTTAGGAATTATTTTCAAATGGAAATATTTTTGGGATAAGAAATTCCAAAAAAAACAAAATCCAAATATTGTTGGTTTTCATCCTGATGTGCCTTTCATTATTATAAAATGGTACCATCTGCTTTATTCCTTTCATTGATAACAAAATAATTAAGAAGGGTAATAAATTCATGACAAATAATTTTCTCCACACTCAATATATATATATTATTCAAACCTTTAATTTAAGGTATAGAAGACAAAGATTGATTAAAATTAAAGAAACAATTAATATTTATTTTATCATAGTTGGTGAAATGAAAATAAAAAGTTAAAAACAAATTTAAAGGAAAAGGAAAATTTTACCCACAAAAAAATAACCAACTTTACCCTTGTTCCCACTTCCCAATCCCCTTTCTCCCTCTAAAACCTTCTCAAGAATTCTCAACCACCAAACCGTGGAGTCCCACAGAAACAATGAATTCCATATTCTGTATAAAAAAAATTGTGGGGTTCATTTCTGTATGGTCCCACGAACCCACCATCCTTAAATTTCACCTGAGTCTCTGTTTTTTGGTTTATTTGTAGGTGGGAGGCGGGGGGATGAGATATATTTTGCATTGATTTCACATGCCAATATTCAAAACCTTGAGAAAATAAGATTATTTTTCTTTTGTTCCTCTGAGAAATCCTTGGAGAGTTAAGAGTTATTGTAAAATATGTTTGGATGTCAGTGTTTCCAGTGGAGCAGGATCGCCGATTCGTTGCCGCCGGATATGGAAACATTCTCGCTACCGGCTCCCATTCCCACATGTCCTCAAGGTGGTGAGAACTTGGTTGCAAATGTTGGGTGTTGTGTCATTGTTCTTTCTTTCTTCATTTTCTTGTTATTGTTTTGGTGAACCATGCTGTGGGTTTTGGATGATTTTGCATGGGTTTTTTGTTTTCTGGATTTTTATTTTAGGTGGGTGTTGGGTTTTGTTTAAGAATATTCAATTTGATGGATTTTTCTTTTTGGTAGTTTTTGATAAAACCTTGCAAGGGTTTTGAATTTTCTTACTGAGGGGTGTTTGTTTTAAGTCTAAAGAGAAAGTTGAGTGTATGAGAATTTGCTCAAGTATTTCAATTTTTTGAAGAATAGATTGTGGGTTTTGGTTGATGGGTATCTGGTTTGAGAATGACAGGTTTGTGGGGTTTTGGATTTTGGCTGATGTGTGTCTGGGTTGAGAAGGACGGTATGTGGGGTTTTGGATTTTGGATTTTGGATTTTGTTTGAAGAGAATGACGAAATGGTGGGGTTTGAGTCCGGAGCGCCATGGTTTTTTCCTTCATAAATTGAACTCCCTGTTTTGTTTAATTCTGAGTGGATGTTGGATGGAGATGTTGCATATTTGTTGATGGGTATGTGCCTTTTGTCAAAGAAACTGTTTGGATCAATCAGGTTTCTAGTTTTTTTTTTCTTGGTTGATGAGTGTTTATAGCTTCTTTATCCTGTATGTGTGGATGGACCATTGATTGTGCTTGATTTTATGTTTCATTTGATGGTTATGTGTTTTGTGAATGAACTGCATGGTTGATTGGATTGCACAAAAGAGTTAGATGGTGTTGTTTTTTGGATGGAATAGGAAAAGTTGAAATATTTAGCCTTTTCTATTCAGCTAAAAAGTAATCTATTGATATCAAGATGTAGAAGTTATGTGAATAGTGTGTGGATTTAAATTGGAATCTGGATGTAGAGACCACTTTCAAGCATTTAGAAATTGCTGGGTTTTGGGGTTACTTTTGCTTGCTCTTCTTCTTCCTTTCCTCATTTTTTTAGGGGTGGGGGAGGAGTATGTGGATTCTTGGTTCTGCAAGTGGGTCTGAGTTTTTATAGGCTCCAAATTTTTGTGTTAATTTTTTTCGTAATTTTAATTTATTTTCTAGTGTGTCTTGTGCGGATGGATGTTCCTCCATTGGTTAGAAGGGTGTTGTCGATGACATTTTGCATGAATTTAAGTATTTTTATTTACCTGTTTCTAGATGTTATTCGGTGGATTGAGTGTGATAAATCATGTTTCTGTCTCAGGTGAAGGATTTGCCTCTGGGGTAATCAATATAGGAGAACTAGAAGTACTTCAAATATCCAGGTTCGAGTTTGTTTGGGGCTCCAATCTCTCGCGGGACAAGAAAAAAGGTGTTACATTTTACAAACCAGTAGGAATTCCAAATGGATTTTTCAGCTTGGGTCACTACTGCCAACCCAACAACCAACCATTGCAAGGTTATGTTCTTGTGGCCCGGGAAGTGGCGTGTTCCAATCCCCAAGCTACTCAGATTTTCAATTCTGATAAATTTCCAGCTCTTCGAAAGCCCCTTGACTATACATTACTTTGGAGTCCAGATGATGGAAGCCAGGAAAATAATGATTCATGCGGTTACTTCTGGCTACCTCAGCCTCCTGAGGGTTATAAGGCAATGGGGTTTGTGGTTACAGACAAGCCAGAGAAGCCTGAGTTGGACGAAGTACGATGTGTCCGAGCAGACCTGACAGATTCATGTGAAACGCACCATCTTATGTTCAAAACCAGTTCCAAATTGTCGAAGTTACCATTTCGAGTTTGGAGCTTAAGACCCTGTCATCGCGGAATGCTAGGAAAAGGCATCCCTATAGGTACATTTTTCTGCAGTAGCTACTGGAACCATAGAGAAGAGCCGAATATTGTCTGCTTGAAGAACTTAAATCCCTCTCTACATGCTATGCCAAATCTTGATCAGATCCATGCCCTCATCAAACATTATGGGCCTACTGTTTTTTTCCATCCCAATGAGAGTTACTTGCCGTCTTCTGTTGAATGGTTCTTCAAAAATGGAGCACTGTTGCACCAAAAGAGCGAACCAAACGGTCAGGCAATCGATACAGAAGGCTCGAATTTGCCAAATGGTGGGAAGAATGATGGGAAATATTGGATAGACTTGCCCAGTGGTGATAAGAAGACAAGTCTCAAAAGCGGAAACTTAGAAAGTGCGAAACTTTACGTCCATGTTAAGCCAGCTTTAGGTGGGACATTCACTGATATTGCGATGTGGGTGTTTTGCCCCTTCAATGGGCCAGCTATAGGAATGGAACTCAAACTTGAATATCTTTGTTTCAAAGATTACGATAATAGTGGTTGTTAATTTACTTTATCTGGATATTTCAGCTTCTTTGGAGGACTATTAGGTATGTGTTTCTACATTTGTTGTGGCAGGTATGAGATGGGCTTTGTTTGGAGTCAAATGGGGAGCCAAAAATCTGTCGTTGCACTATGCTGGAAGCGGCCATGCCAGCTTTCCTCATCCTGGGAGCTACCTTCAAGGCTCATCAAAGCTTGGGGTTGGGATAAGGAACGATGCTGCTCGAAGTAATTTGTATGTGGATTCAAGCATTCAGTACGAAATTGTTGGAGCAGAGTATCTTGGAGATGGAGTTGTTGCAGAGCCATGCTGGTTGCAGTACATGAGGGAATGGGGTCCAACGATTGTGTATGATTCAAGGTCTGAACTCGATAGGATGATCAGCTTTTTACCTGCCATGTTTAGATACTCGGTCCAAAATATGTTTAATAAGTTTCCATTGGAGCTATCTGGGGAAGAAGGGCCAACAGGACCAAAGGAGAAGAAAAACTGGGAAGGAGATGAAAGATGGTAGCAGTTTTGATCTTTATTATTGATCTGTTCATATGTATGAGAGAGAGAGAGAGAGAGAGAGAGAGAGAGAGAGAGTTAGAGAAAACTGAATTAGCCTTGTTGTAACCTATATAGACTGATGATTTCTTGGAAAATTAGTATGATGATCTAGGGATTCTCATGGGAATAAGGAGGAAGAAGAATAGGACTTTAGTGGCCTCTTTTCCAAATCTATACATCTGCTGTATTTTATTCCTAGACAGGCTCAAGAAATCAAATAAAATTCATTCCAATTTCAGAAGGTGTTTGATCCCAAATCTTGTTTTCTTTTCTTCTTGTTTTTTCTTCTATATTTTTTAATTATTGTCTTTTTTGGGTCTCTCTTGATTTTTTTTTGGCATGGACAGAGGTTTCTCCTAGTCTTTTTGCATTGCAAGAAAACAAAGTTGAAGGGTATGTTTGATTCATGTTTTTGAAAATATAAGGAACACTATTTGATTTCTGTTTTTGAAAATATTAAGAATACCGTTTGATGTGCTTTAAAAGCTTGTTAACACATTATAAATTTAGTGTTTTCCGTATCACTTGTGTTTTAAGTAAAAAAATATGAGCAAAAACGTTCTGTTTTTTCTTTTTCGAGAATAAAAATAATTTTGAAAACAAGTAAATAAACTGGCTCCTAGGCCTCTTTGTTTACCCTTTTTCAAAATTGTTTTTTGTTTTAAAAAAAAAAAAAAAACAAGTAAAACACATAACATATTTTATTCATTTTTTTTTTAGAAATACAGAGAATAAAAACACTGAATTCAAAAAACATCACCAGTTTTAAAAAATAATATTTTTTGTATTTTAAAAAACTGCTTTAAAAAATAGTTTTCAAAAATAAGAACTAATCCTATTTTTTGTTTTCAAAAAACAAGAGCAGTTATCACATAATCTGCGGACACAATATTCTCCTCATCCTGTTTAAACCACAAGCTGAATGTAATATTATTGGAGTAAAAAAATAGAAATTTCACTAAAAATGAATTTTATTTTTCATGAAGATAAATCTTTGGTGAATAATTTTACAAAATAAAAAATAAAAAATCGAGAAAATAGGTTAAAGGAAAATTTATAAAAATTATATTACTTTTTCTTATTTTATTGGAAGAATTTAATCTATTTCAAAATAATAAAAATTAATTGTCAAATTCTCCTTAAATATATGTATAAAATTATAGTAAAAATATACATGTTTTGGAAAACAAATTAGATGTTGTTTTAAAAGTATTTTTTAAGTAATATTTTGATTTTAGATATCAAATTTTTACCATCATCATACATTCTAATTTTCAAGAATTAAAGGCCAGAAATTTGTTGTATAACTTAAGGTGTCCATTGTGAAATGGTCTAAAATACAATTTTCTCTCTTTTGTCCTATCCTTTGTAAGAATTATCAAAATTATTGATCTCTTTTAGGTCATCATCACATCTAACTAATAATACTTAATGATTTTCCCTTTGTCTTCTCATTGTAATATTATTTTTTACAACACAAAATTTTATAAAAGGACATATAAATTGCAATGATAAAACATATTGCAAATATCTATGATATATCAATTGAATTTTTTTTTCTCTTCAATCATCACTTTTCCCTCATGAGATTATATGTTTTGACTTTATCATATCATAATTTGGAAGAATTTATGTTTAAAAGAGCAAGTATAAAACCCTTAAAAAGGATGTACACTTTGTACAAGCTTTTTTTTAATATTAATTTTTTTTGTTTGACATTTATTTACTTTATATTATATCATTATAGTGCTTTATTTTTATAAGGACTCGAATTGGAATCTCTGATACACCTATCTCCTCCTTTATCATTTGACTCAAAGGCTCTTCTAATATGATTTAAAATACAAGAAAATCTACATGTCTAACTCAATTGATATAACGTTTAAAATTTAAAAATGTGAAGCTTCTAGAGAAGAGTCTCAGATTCGAGTCCTATTGAGAACATAATTACGAGGAAGTCAATTTTTTTTTTAAATGAATGACATTTTCATAATGTGTTTTAATAATATCTAAAATCATTTATACCCCAAATCATCATTTCATGCTAGAGAGACTAGATGAACATCTATTTATTGATGATTTAGAAGAAAAAATTCATGTTAAGACAAATATATACAAAATTTATAAATGCATTTATTTTTTTAACGGATATGGATTGTTTTATCAAAGTTGTAATTCTTTTTAATAAGCAGGTACTTATTTTTATTGAGAATTATAGCTATGATAATAATAGTATACCGATTGGATTTTCCCCTTTTAATCATTATTTTCATGCTGATGGATTTTATGGATTAATAGATATTAAGCAATACTTAGCTAAAATCACCTCAAAGAAGAATATAGTGTTGGAAAAATGGGTTTGAGCATAATAAATTAGCCATCTTTTGAGAAATTTAAAATTAAAATGGAATTACCCATGGCCTTCTTTGTGGTGTTGAATTATGGGAATCAATTACCATATTGAGGAGATGAAGATGCCTATATTGAGTTGTTAAGCGTTAAAGAGTGAAGATTAGAAGTGCTCAACCTTGTCGCTATGAAAATGGTAGCAAGGCACTAGAGCTTGTGAAAAAACTGTGTCATAATAAGATAGAACGAAACTTTAAAGAGTATATATCTACCTTGCTTTCTCACCTTTGTAGCTAGGGTTTAGGCTTTGGGCGCCTCGATTTGTGGAAGAGGGAGGGCCACTGCTGCGTGCTTGGTTCGTCGCCGCCTCGCCACGACCAGCCGGGTTGGGTTCGGGTACGGGTGTGGTTAGCGAAACCTATCTTTTGGAGAAAGGTTAAGGTGTGTTGAGGTGTCTAGCGGTAGTAATATATATCCTTAAAATTTTACGGACACGAAAGCATTTGTTGTTTGCGACGAACATAGGTTACCATTGGGAGTCCAAACACTGTCGTTTTGGAAGCATTGTTTGACTGAATGGGCGTCTTATGACGGCTGTGTCTATTCTTGTGAGCCCGAAACCGAGCCAGCGACGAAGCTTCATGCATGTACGAACGGTCGTAGTAAGTATAAATAGGACAGCGTCGAGCATTTTTTCAAAGAAAAAAGGAATTTTCATTACATATCATCTTCATTTTAAGAGAGTAAGTTCTACACAAGTTCTGGTTCGACAGCCAACCATTAGTAGTGCTTTCTTTTGTGTTGGGATATCATTTTATCCTGGGAGACGTATTTCCAAGAACTCGAAGCACCACTGCGAGGGTAATAAATTGTCTTAAGGAAATTGTGTCCAACACAAGACTTGATCAGTTTTTGATTTCTGCAAACAAGTTCCATTTTATTGCATTACAGTTATGTTCGTCAATTTTAGTTTCATTCTCATAGTCATACTAATATAGGTGATCAACAATCTTAAGAAAATTTATCATTTTTACATATATATATATATTGAGGTGTTTTTGCATCTCGGTTACTTTACGTTACAAGAGTTCGGAGGCTGGAAAATCGAAGAACTACGGATGCGAAAAAATCAAGAGAGCTATGATTTGAGAAAAAATCAAAGAAAAGCTAGAGATCTGAATGACAAAACTTCTAATTACTGCTTTGTTTTGATTTATCTTGTTTTTGTGCTAAAAATTTAGTTTAGTTATTTCTTAAATTTAATATTTTGTTTATAACAGTAATGGCTATTGATTTACTCCTGCTTGTGGTGCCTCCTCAGCGCTGTTATGGGCGCCCGGTAGTTATGGTCGTGGAGAGGCGGAGAAAGTTTAATGGGACAGATTTCAAGAGGTGACAACAAAAGATGTTGTTCTACTTTACCACTTTAAATTTGGCCTGTTTCCTTTGAGAGAAAGCTCCCGCATTGAAGGAAGATGAAACTGATAAGCAAGTGGTTATCACTGTAGAAGCATGGAAGCATGTTGATTTCTTGTCTTGTACCTCTGAATGGCTTAGGCAACCCTGATGTATAATGTGTGTGCGCCTTCAATCGCAGAGAAGCGTGGGAATCCTTGGGCCAAATACAAGGCGAGGATCACGAGGGCTCGAGAAGTTTATAATTAAGGAAAATTCTGAACTATAAGATGCTTGATTCTAAAATTGTGATTAAGCGAGTTCGAATGAAAGTGATTTGCATGACATACATGCGAGAAGGCTGTCTTAGTGAATCCTTCAGTGGCTACAATTATTGAAAAATTGCTACTCTATGGAAAGAATTCGAAATTACTAAGCGTAAGCGGAAGGAAGTAAGGACTTGAAGACGATAATTGAGGGAGTGAGAATGAGGGAGGCCGATGGGTGCGTGAAGGTAGAGCGAGGCCGTCATGGAATCGAGGCCCGATGTTGTGAATAGGAATTCAGGACCTCCCGCGAAATATGAAGAGGAAGCTCGATGGCAATGGTCCCCAGCCCAGTCTGCGAAAAGTTCGAAGCGAGGAAGTCTTGTGCGACAAGCGAGGACAACGCGCGTGGCCCCAGGGCGTCATAGTCGCTGAGGACGAGGAATCGAAGAAGAACGCCCTCGAGCGAGTGGCTGGCCCGAAGTGGATGGCACTTTTTCAGGCGATGTCTCGGGGCAATGAGAGCACTCCAGTAAGTAGTCCTAGGAGTGAACTTCATTAGCGGCAATACGGAATGGTGGGTGGACGAGAGAGTACTAAATTAAGTGTTTCAGTGAATAAGAAGATGTTCTCATCATATCATAACATAGATAATGGAAAACAACTCTTTTATGAAGCGACTCCTCTTCTTCGGGTTGAAGGCGAGGGAAGATGATATTGAAGAAGATGACATCGAGGCTAGAGGGAACTTACTCTCAATGATGTGTTGCATGTGCCGGAAATTCGAAAGAATCTAGTGTATGGATCATTGTTGAGTAAGAAGGGCTGAGATTGGGTGTTTATACCAAACGGCTCCCAAGTACTCACAAAAATGGGATGTATGTGGGGAAAGGGGTACATGGCTTGATGGGCTCTTCAAAATGAATGTAATGACCATTGTACCTCACATTAAGAATATTAATAAGAACACATCTTACCTTATAATGCTTGGAGTCTTGGAATTTGTGGCATAGTAGACTAGGACATGTTAATTATAATACATTCGCGTAGATTAATTAATATGGAATAATGCACTTTAAGTGAAAAAATAGATCCAAATCATAAATGTGAGATTTGTGTGGAATCTAAACTTGAGAACTTCTTTTCAATCAATTAAAAGTAGTGAACCTCCCAAGTGTATACGTTCGAGGTCATGATGCGAAATTTATTTAAGCCCAGAGGTGGTATGAGAAAATATTTTCTTACATTAATTGATGATTACGCAGAGATGGCATTATGTTTACTTATTAAGTAAAGATGAGGCATTGGAAATGTTTAAACATTTCAAGAATGAGGTGAGAACCCGACTTGATAGAAAAATCAAGGTGATAAGAAGTGAGTAGAGGTGAGTGAATGAAGCACCTTTGGTGATTTTTGTTCACGACATGATGTACACGAAACTCTTTGCACCACTATTCACCTCGACAAAATGGGGTTCAAGCGAATGTAGAACATAACTTTAAAAGAAATAATGAATGCATTACTATTAAGTTATGGACTACCTGAGAATTTGTGAGGGAAAGCGATTGCTTCCATGATTATATTCTCGACGAAATGCTATGAAGAATCGATCAATCCCACATGTGAGTTATGGAAGGTCGAAGACCTTCTTCTGATACTTAAAAGTGTGGGGGGTGTTTGGCTAAAGTGAGAGTTTCTATACCTAAAAAGGTTAAAATAAGCTAAAAAAGTTGATTATGTTTTCATTGGATATGCACACAATAGTAGTGCATATCGCACTACAGTTCATAAATTAGAAATTTAGATATGCATGTCAATACTATTATCGAAGGTCGAGGAATGCATCTTTCTTTGAAAAAGTATTTCCTTACAAATCGACGGGGGTCGAACTTCAGTAAAAAAGCTTCGTGATCCTCGATAAAAAGCGTGGTGAGGCCCGGCGAAGATGATGATGAACCTGGAAGCGCTGACAAAAAGAACTAGAGCGTCAAAATCTTGGTCAGTTTTCTTGCGTGTTAGAAAGATGAGTACCGAAAACTTTAAAGGAAGCAATGTCAAGCCTTGAAGCTCCATGTCGGAAAAGAAGCTATAAATGATGAAGTAGAATTAAATTTTGCGAGTAAATGTGGGAACTAGTGGATCTTACGGGTTCAAAACCTCTAGGATATAAAAAATGGATATTCGAGAAGAAAATGTAAAACCAGAGATGGATCCATTGATAAATATAAAGGTGGACCCCGGTTATCAAGGTTACAATCAAAAGAAGGTTTGAATTTATTTTGATACCTATTAACCGAGTTATAAGAATATCATCCATTCGGTATGTTGGCAAGTGACTAACATTTATACGATCTTGAGGAATACATCGAAGGGATGTAAAGGCAGAACTTCTTAAATGGTGACTTGAATGAGAAGAAATATCGTGGAACAAGCAGGGTTTTATTGTTCAAGTCGAAAAAGAAAGGATTTGTCGGCTTGTTAAATCCTTTATGGATTAAAGCATCAGAAGCAATGGCATGAGAAATTTAACAGTGTAATGATGACAAATGGGTTGAAATCAACAAGTGTGACAAATGTGTATAATCGAGAACACGAAACATGGGTTTGTCATTATTTTGTCTACATGTTGATGACATATCTTCGTGCGTAGTAATAATGAAGTCATTAAAACTACAAAGAAAATGTTCAACAATAAGTTCAACATGAAATACTTAGGTGTTGCCGATGTTATACTTGGAATAAATATCTCTAAAACATCAGATTGACTAATATTATCTCAATCACATTATATTGAGAAAATTCTCAAGAAATTTAAATAAGATGATAACAGTCCAACGAGAACACCTGTAGATGTAAATCTACATTTATCCAAAAATAATGGCAAAAGCATATCACAACAAGAATATGCACAAGCAATTGGAAGCCTAATGTACGTTATGAATTTGTTTTGTCAGGACATGAAAACTACGTTGTCGGCAAATTGAGTAGATACACAAGTAATCCAGATCCAGACCATTGGAAGGCAATAATTAGAGTTTTGAGGTATTTACAGAAATACACGAAAACTATGGATTGCACTACTCGAAATATCGTGATACTTGAGGATCTTGTGTGTGGTGGATATCAGGCACGACTCGAAGTCCACAATTGGTATCTATTTACACTTGGTGGTGGAGCGGTGTCTTGAAATCTTTAAATAAACGTGCATTGCTAGATCCGATGGAATATGAGTTTATTGCACTATATAAAGTTTGGTGAAGAAGTAGAGTGAAACTCGTCATTTCTTAGAAGATATTCAATGTGGCCCACGACTGTATGCACACTATACGCATTCATTGCGATGGTAAATCAACAATTGGTAGAGCATAGAGTCATATGTATAACGGTAAATCTCGACATATTTGTCGAAGACATAATGCAAATGAGCCATTTCTCTTCAATGGTATTATGACCATTGAATACATAAGGTCGAAAGGGAGCATTGCTTGGGATCAGTTAACCAAGGTTTGGCCAGGAGAAGCGAGATAAGTAAATCATTAGGGAATGAGTTTAAACATACACTAAAGAGTCGCCATAATGACAACCCGACCTAGCTAATTTGGAAATCCCAGAATCTATGTTTAAAGGGCAAACCAAATTTTGTGTGACTTCATTCAAAAGATCACTACGGGGAGGACATGGAGCATCTCCTACTCATTCCTATGATCGAATAGTGATGCACAGGCGTTGAACAGGGAGTAAGCCACGCTTTTAATGATTCTTATATCTTGTTAAAGGTGAGTGGGGGTATAGCGAGAACACTCATAAAGTCCTTTATGTGAGTGAAGCGGGGCTTGTTATATGAGGAATGATAAAGGCTAAATTCTCTAGGAGCACTCATAAAACGAGGTGGTCGGGCCCGAAATGAAGACATCGTGAGAACCAGGCGTATGGCAGCCACGGTCGGAATGGGGTGTGCGGTATGTGTAGGTAGAGATTAGCGTATGTGCACAGGGCTTCAGCTAATTATTTTAGTGTCATAATAAATTTTTTGAAAATTTAAACAAGGGTGAAATTATAAAGTTTTCAAGAATTGTGGCACTTTTGAAATTAAGAGGAAAGTGGAGGGAGTGAAGTGATTATGAATTTTAAAAGGATAATAAATAATAATAAGTCAGTAATGGTTCGAGGAAGCACAGAAAATTCTCTAGATCTCGGATGTGAAGCAGATTTGTCTTAGTTAAATTCGATAAGTGAGGGGAAAATCTGATGACACAGAAAAAATTGATTTGAAGTTTGAGAACGGTTGGAATATTTTACGAATTTCTGGGTGATAAGTCGGCAGGGACTTCAGGGATGAGATTTTTACAAAATCCTAGGAGCCCGAGGAAATGACTTGATCAAATTAGAATTTGATAAAGAGTGAGGTGAAAAGAAATAAATTTTTTCGGGATAGAAATGGACCCGAATGAGGCAATAGAAATTGCTTATCCAAATAATAATAATAATATTAAAGAAAAATAAAAAATAAAAAATAAATAAAAAATAACATAAAAGTGAAAAAGAGACGGACGAAAAGGGTGGGCGTGAATAAGTGGAGAGAGGTTTTTATTTTATTTTTTCTTTACTCAGTTCTGAATCGGATGTAGATTTTAAATCGAGGCAGGAAGAGGCCAAGAGGATTGGTTTGCGACAAGGAAATTTCTGACGTAGTGCAAAGAGCACATTTAAATAGGCACTCAAAGGTAGGGGAATTTTCCTACTTGAGTTATTTTTTAACTGGGAGTGCTATGTAATGGCAAAAATTTCTTAGAGGCCATGAAGGTTGTAAACTTGAGTCTGAAATTTTTAGACTGAGTTTAAGAATTTTTAGGAATTTTTGGGACTGTGTTCGGATAGTCCGGGCTGAATTTCGGGACTGTTTTCGGACAGTTCGGATTGAAATTTCAGGATTGTAGTCGAGACAGGTCGGACATAATTTTCAGAAATGTTTTCGGTGTTTTTAGACTCTATGGAAAGTCTTTTGAATTAAAGGATTTGCTAACTAAAACAGGATAGTTTTTATGGGCATTTAATGTGTAGGGACATTTTGAGTTAATTTCGCATCGTATTATCGATGTCGCTATCGAATGGAATTGCGTGTAAAGTTTTGTTAGAATCGAAGTTCATTCGATATAATCAAACTTTGAAAGCCTTGTGTATGTTTTATGGTTAAAGCGTCGGGCGGGGGCATTTCGTACTGTGTATGGATTGTGTGGCGATTGGAGGCGTCAGAAGCGATAATCTAGAGTGTTTGACGAGAATTGAAAAAATTAGTCGAGAAAAAGGTGAGTACTTTCAACGAAATCGTTTTCTAAAACGAAAGTGTTTAAGTCTGAGTTTGTAAAGTCTTTGAAAATATAATGTAATTTATGAGCGTTTTTACCTCCACAACACATTATACTTCGTGAGAAAATTTTGATTTTAGTACTTAAGCAGTTTGACTTTGGTTTAGCAAAACCTAGATGGCGCGACTCGAGTTCCGTCGAATGTATACAGGATTGTGCGTAAGCCGAGGTTATGGGATATTATGACTAACTATATTGCCTGGTCGGCAATTGGGGGTTAGATCTAGCATATATTTATATAGTTAGTAGCCCTCTGCACATTCGGGGTATATAGATAGTTAGCACGCTGACTTAGTACATGGCGATGAGGTGTTGGTTCCGAGGTTCCATCACCGAGCATTTTGGTTCCGAGGTTCCATGATGTTTATAAAGATCCCGCTGTGTTCACCGGACCATATTAGACGGGTAGTGTTAGAGGTTGCTCTAGATCTGGGGACCAGAGGTTAGGTGGCGTCACGTCTGGGATGTTATTTTCAAAAATGGGCCACAATGGTTTGGTACTTGATTTTCCGGTATAGCACTTTTCGGATATTAGCCACCAGCAGCTTGAGTTTTCAACGACGAGAAATAGTTTTCGGAACGGTTTTTCGGCCCGGCCGAAATAGTTTTTAGGTTTTCGTGGCAGAAATAGTTTTCGACACGAGTTTTGAAGGAAATGGTTTTCATAGCAAAAAACCTGGGTTTTCTCATAAAACGGTTTTAACCATTTATGTCTGATTTTTCATATTGTGAGGTACATACAGCGATGACAACATTTAGAACCTATGGTAACTCATTGAGCAGTTTGGCTCACGGTTTAATAATTTTCAGGTGCGAATGCGAAGTCGAAAAGACCTTTCCGGGATCCTCGATCCCAGAGCGTTTGTGTTGTGATTATATAGAAGTTAAGGTGTAAGGTAAAGTAGTAAAAGTTAAAATGTGACATTTTGTATATGTAAATATCTTTTTTGTAAAATATGCATCCATGGTTTGAAAAAAAAAACGGGTTGCGATGAAATTATGTTGGTTGATTATCTTATATTTTGATGAGGACCCCGAAGGAGTCTGTATGGTGTAGTTGGATTTTTGGAAAACATTGGGAGTGTATTTTTTTTTTTAATACAGGTGATTTTTGTATTTTGGGCTTGACCACCGTCACGATCGTTATCTTTACTTCGGATTTTCGTCATCAAAGGTGTGAATTTTGATAGAAAAGTGAAAATTTTTATAACCGTGTTTTCGAGGCCGAGTTTCGGCGAGTTTAAAGGCGTGGTTTCGTGACCAACTTGTCGGTCGGCGGCGGTGGGAAGTTCTTGTAGGCAAATTCCACGTCATAGGGAAGGGTGCAGCCCGACTTGGTATCGAGAGCGGAGTTTTAGGCGATAGTTCACCTGTTTTTCGCGCGTTTTCCACAGTATTTCCTATAGAATTGTTTTTTTTATGATGATTTTCCTATTGCAACCTACATTGTTTTGCTAAATCCTTGCATGCATGAAATATTGTAAAGTGTCACTAAATCTTTTAATCTTGAAATTCACAACATTATGTCTAGACAAGGTCGTAGAGGTCGATCTAGGACTTCCGCACCGGAGGCACCACCAGAGAGATATGTCGAGGACACCCCTAGATCGGAAGATGCCTTAATGAATCAGCCCCCAGCAAAACCATCGAGGGCCGCAGACCCAAGTGGCGATACCTTGACGATGGATCAGGTTATATAGATTGTTACGGCCGACTACGGTCGGTGCGGAGCCTCCCGAAAGAAGCGGGGGCATGATAGAGCAGCTCCCCAAATTAGGAGCTAAAACATGATGGTATTGGCGACCCGGAGGCGGCGTATGGGCCAGATAGGGTTAGTGGGAATTTATGCAATGATGGGGTGTTCGGATGAGCGGGAAAGTCCTCTTTTGGGGTTCTTGATGGCGACGGGACGGGGCGGTGGGAGGCCATTAGAGGAGACACCACTACCCCGGGAGTCACATGGGACCGGTTAAAGCGGGCCATTTATAGGCAGTTTTTACTGCGTAGTTATCGGGATGCAAAAGAAATAGAAGAATTCTTCAAGTTAGAGCGGCGATACGGCGATTATTGAAGTGAGCCGAGAGGTTTTGAGCTCGTGAAATTGAGGTGCCTATGATACGAGGAAAATGAGGAGCATAAATGTAAGTGATTCATGGCCCGGAAGCAGACGTCGAGGAATTAAGTTCATCTGCTTTGAGCATGTGACACCCGAAATATACCCTAGTAGTTTTCGGACTTGTTTAGGGTATATTATAAGCTAAATATGAATTTTCGGAAATAAAAAAATTAGAGACCCGAAATGAATACTAGAGACAAGGGTAAAGTGGTCTTTTACCACTTGGGGACATAAAAGCCATAAAAACATAGATTATATGAAATTATTGGAATTTGAGAAAAGATTAGTGGGTGAATTAGAATGGCATAGTTGAATTGCAAAGGGAAGAACCTAAGGACAAAAAAGGCAAATAAAAACCCAAGCGAAAATGGGTTTTCATGTGCGGCGAGCATGGCCTTAACAAACATGGATTAAAGAAGACCAAAATTGGTCTCATTTGGAAGAGGAGAAAACGTGAGAGGAAGAAGAAGGGAAGTGAAGAAGAAGAAGAGGATGAGGAGCCCAGCTTGACGAGGGTATGGATTCTATGATATTTGTATGGAACTACATGGAATTCTAAAGTTTTGTATGAATTTCCATGCTTTGATGGTTATTGGTTGTTCCCGAACCTAGGGTTTTGTTAGGATTTCTTCATAACCACCAGAATTCTTAAAGTAATCTTGGTAAAACCTTGAATATGTGAGAAGCACATGAAATCCTCTCTTTGAGGATGGATTCGTAGCTTCGAGACGAGTAAATGAGTTGGGGTTTAGAACAAACCCAAACTAAACTTTATGTTAGGGTTATGTATGGATCATAACCCATATTAGAGTGGGTTTGAGAGTAATTCATGAAGGATTTTTGAAATAAGAGAAGTATTGAAAGAAGAATTAAGTAAAATTGATGTTATAAGATGAATTTGGAATGGCTTTGAGGTGTTTATGGAGTATAAGGTTGATGTGGGTATCAAAAATATGTAAAAAAAGGGAGAAAAGACACATTCTGGGCATTCCCGGGTGATGTGTACCGGTACACTTTGAACATGTACTGGTACACTTTGTGTTCTGGTCATTTTTGGCCAATGTGTACCGGTACACATTAAGTATCTCGGTACACCACGTTACTACTTTCGGTTCAATCAGTTTTCGTATTTTGGCCATAACTTGCTCATTTCTTATCCGATTTGAGTGATTCAAGTGGTAAATTAAAATAGACTTCAAGGGGAATCAAACCTAAAGAAATAGGCATTGGTCCTGATCTACATTGGCTAAAATTCGCTCAAAATTGGGACCATGTATAGCCGATCTAGTTGACTTTGAGCGTAAATTAGTGCAGGTTGTTTCGGACGTAACGAGTTCGGTCTTCTAGAATTGGTGAATCAAATTGGAGAAGAACCCTTAGCACATTAGCTTTAAAAGAGTACAAAGAGATAGTGCCAAATATAGAAGTTAAGATCCCGGAAAATTGGTAATACAAACTGTTCTAGTGTGTCAAGTGTGAGCTAGTTTGGCATGAAAATGCCATAACTTTAGTTTGGATGATGGAATTGGATTGATTCAGATTCCTAAGTAAATAGATTCATGAAGGGAATAAGAATATAGAATGAGATGTGATTTCATAGACATCATACTTTATAAGTATATGAAATTGCCATATCTTATTAGGCATGAATCCAAGGAAAATGTAAAAAAAGGAAATATGTATAGATAATTCATGAAACATGAATGTGATATGTGGAAAATAACTGGCCCGAAACATGAATATGACCAAGAAAAGCGCTAAGTCATGAACACATAATGTAGTTAAGTTTATATATGATTACTATCACATATAACTAGGAGATGATAACTGAGTAAGACATATGAATGAGTATTTATGAATGAGTAGACGTATCTGAGTATACGTGAATGAATCGTGAATGGTATTTATGAATGAGTATACATGAATGGGTATACGTGAATGAATATGTGAATAAGTATATAGAAATGAGCACATGAATGAGTATGTGAATGAATATGAGATGAGCATATGAAATGAGTACGTGAATGAGTTTATGAAATAAGTACATAGATTGAGTATATCTTTGAAAGAAGATATCCCCGAAAATGATTGAGAATTGAAATGTGATATTTAAAAACCTTGAATGAAGGTGAGCGATAATAAGGGCTAGGGATTCATCAAGAATCAAGTCATAAATATATAATTTGAAAGTGAATATGGAATTGAAATGTGATATTTGAAAATCGAATGATTATGAATGATGATAAAGCGAGATTCATTAAGCAGATAAAATCGTAAGTAATTAATTGATATGTCGAATGGTACTTTGGCGGGATGCACAAAAGCGACATCAGTCATGAAGGCACGAAATTTTCCAATGTCCCACTTGGCGGGATGCGCGATCGGCATCCGATAAAGCGATGGCGTATGGCATTGAAGAAATGTCCCACTTGGCGGGATGCACCAATCGGCATCGTCTTGATGGCGTATGGCATTTAATTGATACCACGTGTCGGGATGCGCAAGCGGCATCGTCGTGATGGAAAGCGAGAATAATTGATGCGTGTCGAGGATGCACCAAAAGCGGCATCCGTCATGATGGAGAACCAAATAAGTGATACCACATTAACCGGGATGCACCAAAGGAGCATCGATGGGAATCCGATAAATGATACCACGTGCCGGATGCACCAGCGGCATCCGTCATGATGGGAGAACCGAATAAGTGATACCGCGTGTCGGGATGCGCAACTGACATCCCCGTCATGATGGATGATAAATGATACCGCGATGTGGGATGCGCAAAGCGGCATCCGTCATACGGGTGGGAGAATCGAATAATTGATACCGCGATGTCGGATGCGCAACTGACATCCAGGTCAGCGATGGGAGAACCGAATAAGTGATACCATGTGTCCGGGATGCGAAGCGGCATCCGTCATGATGGGAAGAGCAGAATAAAGTGATACCACGTGTTGGATGCGCAAGCGACATCCAGTCATGATGGGAGGAGCGAATAAGTGATACCACGTGTCGGGATACGCAAGCGCATCATGGCGATGGGAGATAGAATGAATTAAATGTATAAGCACGTACGAATGATATGGGGTGGGATTCATCAAGCGTAATCGCACTTGAGAAAATTGTGAATGAATAGTCAGGTAAATAGCCAACATTGGCGAGTGTAAATTTGTGGGATTGTTATGAATATGGCCCAAATCTCATGAATTGATTGTGAAATGGTGTTGCATTGAGAATGCATGATGATATGGTAAATGATTTGTGTATATTGAAGCGTGCGAAAATAAGATAGCGTGAGTATATGTGGATACAAAGCATTATTTTAAAATGCATGTTATTAAGTGTGAATGTTATGGGTCTTTTGAATTTGTAAATGGTCATGGGATTGCGAAAAGAAGTGCTTTAAACGAATTAAAAGAGTCTAAAATGGAATAACATAAACAACATGTTTGGAAGATAATTGAAATGTCGAGTAAACCGGGCTCCGACTTGGATCCATGACCCGAGATTGATAGGGGATTGGTGCATAGTACTTTTGAAAATAAAAATTTAAAGCCCGAAATAAATGTTTTGATTGAAAACGTCGGAGTAATAGGGCTCCGGCGGATCCGCCAAGCAGGGTCAGTAAGGGGATTGGTCGCGACACTTTTGAAAATGAGAAGTTAATAAACGAAAACTAAAAAGTTGGGCATCCCAGGATCATGAAATGTAATTTCTAAAGGGAGTTAGGTGTAATGGCTTCAGCGTGATAATGAGTCTAATATGTATCGGTATTAGTTTGATTTGACTCTGTATGAATTTAATATGACTTGATCTGTTCCGACTTGCCATTGTATACGTATAAGTTTACTTTGAATATGATCTGATCTGTCGTACATGTAGTAGATATGAGTTACAACCTGCAAAAAAGACATGTGCAAGGGGTAATATGAACAAGATAATGATAAAGAGATAGAAAAGAATAAAATCTATGTATAATATGAGATGAGTTAGAAGTCACATAGAATAGGCTTCGTTATATGCATAAAGTAAAGTAAATGTAAAAAAGATAGTGACGGCGATTTTTGTTGTTGTTAATTAGATTCTTGTCTGTATTCAATGGCGTAAAAACACAGCCTTGGTGTGTCAGGTGTGAGTCTTGAAAGAGGAGATAAATAGAGGCCGGAACATTCCACGATTAGTGCAGACCATCTCGAATGAGTGCTCTGACCTTTGTTTTCCATAATCTCTGATGTTTGTATTAGATATGTACATGTATAAGTAATTGTATAAGTAATTGGGACTTAGCATATGTGTAGAGATTTTAATGGATACCACTCGGTGGTAGTTCCTTTGTATATGTGAATGACTTTTGGTTATTACAAAAATTATTTGTATATACCCACAGGTATAAGTTAAGCTCTGAAAAAAAAAAAAAAAAAAAAGTAAAGGGTCGTTATATGGTCTGCTGGCTTAGGTTCGGATTAGCCGTCGGATCGAGGCCCAGGAATCAGTAAACAGTTAGTCATCGAGCCTAGGTTTAGGCGTTTACGGAAAACCTATGTTTGACAATTCTGAATGAAGTATAAAATAGAAAGATAGAAAAGCATAGGTATAGAAATGTGTTGGCCTTGTGTGGATGTCCTTGTGTTTGTATAGATGGATCGTCTTAGAATCTAGTTGAAGTATTGAAGTGTTAACCCCGAGGAGCGAGGGTTACCAGCTTAATCCTTGAATCATTCGGAGTGAAGTCACGCTCCCGGCCGAGGCTAAATGAAAAGAAAGTATAAGAAAGGTCATATGTAAAAGATATGAAAAGAAAGGACTTGACATAGAACAGACAAAGTGCATAGTATGAATTTCGAGGCAGAAATTATAAGGAGGAGAGTTGTATTATAGAAATATCTCACTGTGATTTTGGACTTGTTTAGGGTATATTATAAGGCTAAATAACAATTTGGAAATAAAAAATTAGAGACCGAAATGAATACTAGAGACAAGGGTAAAAGTGGTCTTTTACCACTTGGGGACATAAAACCATAAAAGCATATAAGATTATATGAAATTGTGGAATTTGAGGAAAGATTGAGTAAGATTGAATTAGAATATATAGCATAGTTGAATTGCAAAAGGAAGAACCCTAAGACAGGCAAAATAAGGAAACTTAAAAGCGAAGAAATGGGTTTTTCATAACGCGAACATGGCCTTAACAAACATGGATTAAAAGACCAAAATTGGTCTCGTTGGAAGGGAGAAAAAAAGCAGAGTGAGAGGAAGAAGAAGGGAAGTGAAGAAGAAGAGAAGAGGAGGAGGGGTAGAGCAAGCCCAGTATGGATTACATGATATTTGTATGGAGCTACGTAGATTAAAGTTTTGTATGAATTTGTCTTTGATGGTTGATAGTTTGTTCCAAAACCTAGGGTTTTGGTAGGATTTCTTCACCTTGAAATTCTTAAAGAAATAGCTTGGTAAGAACCTTGAATATGTGTGAAGCGCGTAATCATACTCTTTGGGGATGGATGCATGTAGCTCGAGAATGAAATAAATGAGTTAGGGTTTAGAACAGAGCAAACTAAACCTTTATGTTGGGTTATGTATGAATCATAACCCATGTTAGAGTGGAGTTTGAAGTAATTCATGAAGGATTTTGAAATAAGAAAGTAGTGAAAGAAGAATTAAAAGTAAAATTGATGTTATAAGATGAATTTGGAATGGCTTGAGTGTTTATAGATATAAGGTTGATGTGGTATCAAAAATATGTAAAAAAGGAAAAGACACATTCTGGAAATTCCCGTGTGATCTCATTACCGGTACTTTGAACATGTGCCGGTACGCATCGGTCATTTTGGCGATGTGTGCCGTACACGTGAGGTCAATACCGGTACACTGCCCTTTCAGTTTCAATCGATTTCGTATTTTTGGCCATAACTTGCTCATTTCTTATCCGATTTGAGTGATTCAAGTAATCAATTAAAATGAACTTCAAGGAAAATCAAGCCTAAAAATAGGCATCGTCAAATTCACAGTCTAAGTATTTAAAATTCTTCAGCTCAAAGTGGGGCCATTGTACGAAGCCAAATTCTAGTTCCAGCTTTGAACATAGAGTAGTCTGGGTTGTTTCGGACGTAACTTGAGTTTCGGTGCTCCGAATTGGGTGATTCAAATTGGAGAAGAACCCTTAGCACATTAGATTTAAAAGAGTACAAAGAGATAGTGCCAAATATGAAGTTAAGATCCCGAAAAAATTAGTAATACAAGCTGTTCTGAATTGTAATCAGATGTAGGCTAGTTTGGCATGAAAATGCCATAACTTTAGTTGGATGATCAGATTAGGATTGATTGATTCTGAGTAAAGTAGATTCATAGAGGAATAAGAATAAGAATGAGTGTGATTTCATAGACATCATACTTTATAAGTATGAAACCTATATCACAAATAGAGGCATGAATCAAGGAAAATGTAAAATATGTATAGATGTGTTGAAGCATGAATGTGATATATAGAATGAAAACGATGAAAGCATGAATATGATAAGAAAGGCAATAAGTCATGAACACATAATGTAGTTAAGTTATATATGATTACTATCACATATAACTAGGAGATGATAACAAATGATAGGAATATATGAATGAGTATTTATGAATGAGTAGACATGTCTGAGTATACGTGAATGAATACGTGAATGAGTATTTATGAATGAGTATACATGAATGAGTATACGTGAATGAATATGTGAATAAGTATATGAAACTGACACATGATGTAGTGTATGTGAATGAATATATGAATGAAGGTATATAAGAAAATGATCACATTGAATGAGTTTATGAAATAATTACATAAAGATTTGAGTATATCTTGAAAAGATAATACGAAATGATTGTGGAATTGAAATGTGATATTTAAAAACGAATGAAGGTGAGCGATAATAAGGACGGGATTCATTAAACGGAATCCAGTCATAAATACAAAATCACGAAGAAAGTGAATATGGAATTGAAATGTGATGATGAAAACGAATGATTATGAATGATGATAAGGCGAGATTCATTAAGCGAATCCGTCATAAATGTAATTAATTGATATATCGAATAGTGCTTTGACGGGATACAAAAGCGGCATCTGTCATGAAGGCACCCAAAAATTTTCCAATGTCTCCCACTTGGCGGGATGCGCAATCGGCATTCGTCGCGATGGCGTATGGCATTGAAGAAATGTCCTTTCGTGAGATGCTGTCGGCATCGTCTTGATGGCGTGGCATTTAATTGATACTGCGTGTCGGGATGCGCAAGCGGCATCGTCATGATGGGAGAACCGAATAATTGATACCATGTGTGGGATGCGCAAGCATCCGTCATGAAGGAGAACCGAATAAGTGATACCGCATGTCCGGGATGCGCAACGGCATCCGTTATGATGGGAGAATCGAATAAATGATACCCGCGTGTCGGATGCGCAAGCGGCATCCGTCGCGATGGGAGAACCCGGAATAAGTGATACCACGTTGTCGGGATGCGCAAGCGGCATCAGTCGCGTGATGAAAGCGAATAATTGATACCACGTGTTGGGATGCACCAAACGGCATCCGTCATGATGGAAGAACGAGATAGTGATACCCGCGTTAACCGGATGCGCAAATGACATCCTTCATGATGGGAGGAAGCCAGAATAAGTGATACCGTGTCGGGATGCGCAAGCGGCATCCGCCATGATGGAGATAGAATACGTTAAATGTATAACTATTACCGAATGATAATAAGGTGGGATTCATCAAGCGTAATCCACTTTGAAGAATTGTGAATCGAATAGTCATGGTGACAACATTGGCGAGTGTAATGGGATTGTTATGAATATGCTTAAATCTCATGGGTGATTGTGAAATGGTGCATTGAGAATGCATGATATGATATGGTAAATGATTTGTATATTGAAGCATGTGAAAATGAATAGCATAGTATATGTGGATACAAAGGCGTTATTTGAAAAATGCATGTTATTAAGTCATGAATGTTATGGGTCTTGTGAATTTGTAAATAAGTCAAACAGGATTGCCAGAAAGAAATTCTTTCATAATTAAAGGTCTAAAATGAATAACATAAACAACATGTTTGGAAAGATAGTGAAAATATCGAGATAAGCCGGGCTCCGGCTTGGATCATGACGAATTAGTCGAGGATTCGGGTCATAACACTTTGAAATAGAAGTTTAATAAGACGAAATAAATGTTTTGATTGAAAACGTCGGAGTAAACCGGGCTCCAGCTTGGATCCGCCAACCGGGTCAAGTAGGGGATTCGGGTCGCGACACTTTTGAAAATGAAAATTTAATAAAACGAAAACTAAAAGGATTTAACGGGCATCCCAGATCATGAAATGTAATTTCTAAAGGGAGTTGATTAATGGCCGACGTGATAATGATAAAGTCTAATATGTATTGGTATTAGTTTGATTTATTTCGTATGAATTTAATATGACTTGATACGTTAAGATTGCCATTGTATCACATTATAAGTTTACTTTGAATATGATTTGATTTATCATGTGTGGTAGATATGATTCTGACACGTAAAAGACATGACCGCAGATATTATGAACAAGATAATGATAAGAATACGAAAGAATAAAATCCTACATGTATAATGAGATGAGTTAGAGAATCATAAGAATATGCTTTATTACACATGCATAAGTAAAAAGTAAATGTAAAAAGATAGTGACGACGATTTTTGTTATTGGTAGATTTACTGTCTTATATGTTCCCACTAAAGCGTAAAAAGCTTGCTTGGGTGTTCAATCATTGTAGATCTTGAAGAAGGAGATAAAGAGGACGGGACATTCCACACGAGTGAGACCATCTCGAGAGATAGGTGCTCACCACGACCTTGTTCAACAATCTCGATGTTTGTATTGAATATGTACATGTATAAGTAATTGTATAAGTAATTGGGACTTAGCATATGTGTGGGAATTTTAATGGATACCACTCGGTGTTGGATTCCTTTGTATATGTGAATGACTTTTAGTTATTACAAAAATTATTTGTATACCTACAGGTATAAAGTTAAGCTCTGAAAAAAAAAAAAAAAAAGTAAAGTCCAGTATATGGTCTTCCCGGCTTGGTTCGGATCCTTGTCCAGATCGAATGGGGTCGAGGTGACAGTATCTCAAAATAACTTTGGTGGCTGGTTGGTGAACTAAGGTAGAAAGGAGTTCGATTCTAACTCAGAGGCGACGAGACGGTAAGAGGTGCTCAAGCCCAGTCAGCCAGACACCGATCGGTCAGTAGAAGAAAGGAAAAAGTGGACCGGCGGTGAGAAGCCGGACAGGAGTAGCATCTAGCCCGAGGGATCAGTGTCGCCGTGACCCAGGAGTGGTAGATCTTCAGGATCATCTTTTTCATTATGCCCTACATGTCAGAGGAGGCATCTCGGAGAGTGCAGGATGTGTAACACCCCAAATTATACCCTAACTGTTTATTAACATGTTTAGGGTATAATAAAAGTAACAGTATATTTTTCATGAATAAAATAAAGATAAAAACAAAAGTAGGAATATGCATAAGTTAAATTACAAATAATAGAGAAGATTTGAGGCTATTGTAAAAATATCATAAATTGATTTGCAAATATTAGAAGAGTTGGAGGACCAAAGGGAAATGAAAAGGGGATAAGATCAAATAAGGATAAGACCAAAAGAAATATCTCATTTTGGTCTTGGAGAAAGGGAGAGCAAACATGGATAAGAGAGAAGAGAGAAGAGAGAAGAAAGGAAGAAGAAGAAGAAGAAGAAGAAGAAGAAGATCACAGGTATGGATACATGTCTTGGGTTGTATGGAATTATGAGTATTGGTATGGAATTTGAGTGTAGTTTTGTATGAAAACTATGGAGTAATAAAAGTCTAGTTTTAGTCTGAAAGTTTAGATACATGGTTTAGAACCCTCTATCTTGTGTATGGTTTGGGTTTGGGAGCTCACAGAAGTCGTTAGTGTAGGGTTGAGTTGAGAAGAGTTCTGAGCTCTCTAGATATGTGTTTGGGAAGGGGTCCCAGTTGCAAGTTGAACCAAGAAAATTCCCTATTTTTGAGCATATGCAGTAGCCGGACCTTAGAACGGGTTTTTGGGTTAGAAATAAAGGGAATTTGGTAGTAAGTTCTTCTAGTAAATTGTAGCCACATCAATGAACTTGATGTTAGGATTTTGAATTTCTCGATTCGGACCTCTGTAGACCAATTTATGGTCTTTTTATCGAGTCAGCTGGCTAGATCTAATTCGGTCGATTCGGCCGGTTAAGGTCAACTAGCCGGACCTTAGAGTTGATTTTTGGGTAATAAATAAAGGTAATTTGGAAGTGAGTCTTTCTAGTAAATTGTAACCACGTCAATGAACTTGATGTTAGGCTTTTGAATTTCTCAATTTGGACCCATATAGACCAGGGTGTGAATCTTTACTCTGAAACGCAGTCTAATGGGCGAAGGTCAGCCATGCGGGTCATGCGTGGAGGTCGGCGGACCTCATGCAGCGAGCCGATAAGTCGGTAGACCTACATGCGGCCCGAAGATCGGCGAGACCTCATGTCGTGAAGGTCAATAGAGGTCGGCGGACCTCATGCGGTGAAGGTGGCCGGACCTCATCGGCGAAGTCGGCGGATCTCATCTGTGGTCGGCGGACCTCGTCTACGGTCGGCCCAGACCTCGTCCCCGTAAATTGACAATGGAGTTCAAGTCATTTCGTGCGGGTTTACTACGTATGACCTCCAACTTCGGAAGGTCATAACTTCTCCGTCCGAACTCCGATTCGGGTGTTCTTAGACTCTATGGAAGCCCATTGAGTCAGAATCATTCATATCTTGAGGAAGATAGAAGGTGTTAGACGAGGTGTTGAGCCGAAGCTGACGAGGTGTTAGACCGAGCTCACCGAAGGTGGTCGAAACTCAAATCGATTCAGGATTTGATACGTGTGACCTCAGCCGGAAGGTCATGCTCCTTAAATCGAACTCCGATTCGGGTGTTCTTGGACTCTATGGAAGAAGACCATTGAGTCAAGAATCCATTCGCAATACTGAGGAGATGAAAGTGTCAGACCGAGATGTTAGACCGAGTTTACCGAGGTCGGGTCCTTCCGGTCGGTTCGAGTCGACTAGATGCGGGTTTATACGTACGACCTCCAACTTTGGAAGGTCATAACTTCTCCGTCCGAACTCCGATTCGAGTGTTCTTGGACTCTATGGAAAGCCCATTGAGTTAAGAATTCATCAATAGATAGCTTGATAAGATTGGAACTCATATTAGTTCCAGAAAACACGAAAAACAGTATGCACTACAGGTAAGCATAATTATTTATGCATATAATGAGATATGGAAAATGTAAAGATATGAATAAATGATTGTATATATATATCACATATGAGTACCAAATAACAATAATTATTCGGGAATATGAGATATATACTAAACATAAAACACATATTGATTATGCTTGAACTGGTAAGGGATAGATGGGCATGCCTATTAGGGAAAAACAAGTGCACGGCATACAAGTTCGATATCGGGCCCAGTTTGATCGATGACATAGATCCCGTTTGGATCACGGTGGCCACGGTCACTCAGCGCCTTCGGGCCCTTGCCAGATGGTCATTGTCTCGTACAATGTGCGCGAGCGCCGGACCCTCGCTGGACCAGCATTTGTACGGTGAGTATGGCACATATGGGCCCTCATGGACCAGCATTTTGTAGTGAAGTATGGCGCCAGCACTCATTGAATGTTATTCGTCTGATGAGTATAGCGCCGAGGCGCATAGTTCATATCTCTACTTCTAAGATTTATGTAGACATGAAACATAAAGAAAATGACAGTATGTCTTGTGAAATGAAATGTAGAGAATATGACATGATATGAGAAGCATAGTGCTATCGATGATGGTATCTGATTACAAGAACAAGAAGTAAAGTCTGGGATGATATGAAAGTATATGGAAGATGATAAAATGGCTGGTTATGAAAAGAGTATATATATATATATATATATGAAATGATAAGAATCACATGTGTTAAGATGTGTTATATGCATTTGTATAGAAGTGTGGTGACTCTTAATAGAAATTACCTTGTTATTCCACTTGTGATAAAAGCGCGGGTGTTCAATCAGTGTGAGTCTGAAGAAGGAAACAGAGAATGGGCAATCCACATGTCGGCGAGTCAAAACCCGCGCATCCATAGGTGCCAGCTGGAGAAGACCTTTAGGTGCATTTTGTATATGAAATTTTGTAAATCAATGTAAATATTGTAAATGTTGGACATTGCATATGGAGCTTGTATATATATTTGTAATCCATTGCTACATAATATAATACAAGTTAAATGTTCTTTATTATGAATAATAAGACAACTTAAAGTTTATGCGTGGGAAAAAAAAATGTGACCTCATGACACCATCTTGAGGTTAGGCGTGTGATTAATTAATTGTCCCGGGCACAGGTTTTAGGCGTTTCTGGAAAAACCTAAGGTTTAGGCGACTGGAATAAATTATGTGATAGAAAATTACGTGTTTAGTAATGTGATTGGCCTGATGTGGATGTCCTTGTGTTTTGTATAGATGGATGGTGAAAATTTGGAATTGAGTGTTAGCTTGAGGAACAGGGTTATCGGCTTACGAGCTATGGAGTAATGTACCTAATGAGCCATAGAAGCCTTGGCGAGAATATCGCAAGACATGGCAGGTTTTTGGATGAATTGACACCTCTCTAAACTCCGGAATGAGCACGATGAAACGTAGACGGAGGAATTCCATAGATTCGAGCATGGAAGAGTCGAAAGTACAAGTGCAGTTAGAAAAGTTAGAAAGGTATTAGAAGATGTTAGATGTCCTCCCGATCGAGAGTATTGTATTGCAGTCTCACTATTACAAATGAGCATATGATTGAGTGGAAACTAACTGAAGTCCCAGGATTCCAAGCCCCGCTGACATTGGAGTTCTTTGTCGAGTTCCAGGGCAAAGTATCATTCTGAGATGTATAGGGATTCAGTGGAAGCAGTTACTAGAATTTGAAGCAAAGGAGCTTATCGGTGGCTGAATATGAAGAATTTAGCCATGCAACAGAAGTATGCCAGGAATTGGTCCTCATAGAGACATTTGGTCTGACGGTCTGAGATGGTTGCATGATTCCATCAGAGATGTTGGCACCTATGACTTCTCTCAAGCGGTGGATTTTATCGATTGGTCCAAGCTGCAATGAAAGTAGAGAGACTAAAGCAGAGCAACAAGAAGATTTCAAGAAGAAGTTTTTCTAGGAGCTTACGTCCTCCTCGGAAAAAGAAGTGAAGAACCTCATTTCGATCAGATATAGTTCGCTACGGTAGAAAGCGAGTCGATGGCACGTAGTACGGGTAGGGTGCTTGATTGGACGGGGAAAATTCGAATGCCCTCATTGCCATAAAAGGCATTTGGAGTTTGCGGGGATATTGCGGGAGGGTGTTTCGGGTGTGGAAGCCTTGAGCCTTTGAAGCCACTGAGTGTCCCAGAGTTGGGGATATTAGAAGCCAACAAGAGTGGTGAGAGGAAGATCTGCGGCACGCACCACTTCCGACCTCTTGTCTACGTGATAGGGGGTTGTAGTGGCCCATCTCAGCATAAAGGATAAGGAGGCATAGTGTTAGAGACGGTAGATAGATCCTATGCATCCACTTAGCCTTGTTGCATATGCTATGAAGGCTCGTGAGGATGAGTGCTCCCCGAGGTTATAGCTGGTATATTTTCTTTCATATGATGTAGAGATGCATGCATTGATTGATCTGGATCTACTCATTCATATGTGTGCATGGAGCATGTGTTGACAAAGTATATCGGCAATGGAGAAATTAGCATATGAGCATGAATGCTTAACTAGTAGTTGGGGCACAGTGTTATTGTGAATAACATATATAGAAATTGCCCCATTGTTATACAAACAAGAGAGTTTCTTGCTGATTTGATAACCTTACCATTCCTCGAATTTGACTTGATTCTAGGCATGGATTGGTTGTCTAAGCACCGAGCTATCGTTGATTGTGGACAAAAGACGGTAGTGTTGAGATGCTTTGACGGAGCGGGTAATAGTACAGGCATTGGATGGAGTGTAATGTCGTGCTTGATCTGCTATGCAAACTAGGAGATTTATGGGAAAGGATGTGAGACATTCTTGGTTGTGATATGACTCAAGGGTCAGGATTCGGCGTGAAAGATCTCGTAGTAAGGAATTTCCGGATGCCAACACCAAGATCCAGATGGGTGCACACAGTGCATGGCCCATGGGCGCATATGTCATGAAGTGTCATTGTAAGAGATAAAATTGTAAAGTTTTCAAAAGAATTGTGACACTTTGCAATTAAGAAAAGTGGAGAATTGAGAACTATAAATTAATGGAAGTTTAAATAGTGAAATAAAAATAATGGTGTAGAATTTTACAGGAAGTCTCGAAAATTCTCTAGATCTGGATAGTGAAAGCAATTTGCCGTTGGATTAGGTCTGTGTCCCAGTGACCTAGAAAAGTTTCGTTTAATTAGAGACGTTAGGAATATTTTACGAATTTTTGAGCGATGGGTTTAGAGTGAAACACGAGAAACCGGGATTTTAGAAAAATCTGAAAAATTCAGTATATAAGAATATTCATTTAGGATAAATAAATTGAAAGCAGGAATGAAAATAAATTGTTTAAATTTGAAAGCAGACAGAGAAAAAGAAAAGAAAAAGGGACATGTGGAGTCTGTAAAAATAAAAAAAAAAAAGGATAAGAATCAAAAGGGCGGTGCGTGATGGACGGTGGCGAGAGAAGGTGATGGCGATTTTTAGTTTATTTTTATTTTTACTTTCTTCTTAAGATTTCTGCGAATCGGATGATCGGATTTAAGTCGGGATATAAACACGAAAAGTGCTCTGCGTGAAGACGAGGGCTGCGCGTGAGTACCAAAAATACGAGTTTCATCGAGAATTCGGGTAAATGTCGGAAAATTCAAATTTTTAGTTTTTCTCGGATACACACCATTCTAGTGAGGTCGACACTTTTAGGACCAAGTGGGTAAAGTTCTACTGTGACGAGCTGCAACGTGAGTGCAAATCCTGAGATTTCGCGGTTGTGTGAAATAGTGCAAATACGTATGAATACGTATAAAATATTAAATACGTATGAATACGATATAGAAATAAATAGTGCATAGTGCATAGTGCATAGTGCACCAGTAAATCGCGCATAATGTCAGTACATAGTAAATATGAAATAGTGAAATTTAGTTAGTTTGTCTTTGACGTATATGGTCTAATACATCAAAATGTGTGAGCTAAGCGTGAGGAAAATTGTGGAATCGTGCTCAAATTTTAATAAGCAGAAAAAGGTGAGTGTTCTAAACCATTTTCAATCTCTTAGTGTATTATTATTATTATAATTTCTGTTTGAAAGTATTCATGGTTTTGATTTGCAAACCATTTCAAAACAAGCAATGAATTAGAAAGTAAGCAAATAGATTTTTAATTATATAAATTTTAATGCAGCAGTAAGTAAATGGTTTTGAATTGTAAACCATTTTCTAGCAAGCAGTAAGTAAATAGTTTTGAATAATTAAACCATTTTCAAACAACAACAAGCAAATGGTTTAAATTGTAAACCATTTTTCAAAAAACGAAGCAAGCAAGCAAAGAAAAATTGAAAACGGGCCTTCCACAGTTACAAGCAAACAAGCCGATTCGGAGGTATTAAGATGCGTTACCGCGGTGGTGTTAGGATATCATACATGCATTTTAGTTTTCTGGTCGGCAAACTTGGGTCATACATCACAGTGATGCGTGCGAGGTATATAGAGGTTATAACGTTAACCTTTAAATTATGGTGATGGCGACGAGGTCGATTACCATATTCACGGAAAAAGGTAATCTTGGACTACGGTCCTTCCAGCGCGGAAGTTGAGCATAGGTTCCGTGTTCACTAGAGTCTGATAAGCAAAAATGAGCCTCCAGTGGTTGATGTTTTATAAGCATGATATCTGATTTTGAAAAATCGGCCAATTTAGTTCACGTCGCCAGGCTTGGAGAAGTTTGTAGCGGTTGAGACGAGCTCCGTTTAGATTTCCAAAACGTCGATTGAGCCAAACTCAGGTGGATCCACAAAAGCAACGGTTTGACCCGGGCTCTAGTTTTATTTTCAAGCATGCGGTTGAGCCCAGGCTCCCGTTTTTATGAAAAGTTTGAGAAACTTTTAAAGCAAAAGGTTTGTGAAAGGAGTTTCAAGAAGCTTTCCAATGAAGATAAGCGGCAAGCGAAGAAAATTTGAAAGTTTTATAAACCTTCTAAGCAAGCAAATAAGAGTTTTACAAGCTTTTAAGAAAAGCAAAACAAAAGCAGCAAGTATAAAAGCAAGCAAGCAAAAAAGTTTTAGAAACTTTTAAAAACCATGTACAATAAAAATCAAACTCTGGAAAATAATTATAAAGAAGAGTTTTATTTGCAGAGATGTTTAGGAAGCGAAGCCTTTATAAAGCATACACTCCATGAGCTCGTTTAGCTCTGTTATTTTTGTATTTAAAAACTATTTTCCAGATACAGTATGCAAAAAGACATTGAACATAATAGGATTTGTCTGACATTGTCTGAATGCATGAAATTAAAATATTATGTAAGAAAATACTTTGAATATGTATGAACGTATGTATGTACATAGAGTAGTTTTGTGAGAATGTGTTGGTATCTTTGGTTGCCATATTTTGGATATAGTGTAAATTGGATGTATGCGGATTTGTAATTTGACATGTGCGTAGTCATGCTGCTTAGAGATTACCTCCGCTGCTAAGATTTTACCAAATCCTAAGTTATAAATAAAAGAAAAATTTTTATGGGAAGGTTTTAGCAAGCAATACGGCTTCGCTTCTCAGGGATTTCTAGTCGTTAGAGGTACTTGGTGAGATTTCTATGGGTGGTAGGCACGCCGTCAGCCGGTAGGGAGATTGGGGGTGTGTCAACATGGTATCGAGCATAAGTATTGGCGATATGCAGTTTAAGTTCAAAGTACATGCATATGAGAGTTTCAAGTATTAACGATTGATATTTTTGGCAAATACAACACTGTCGGAGAGGCGTGAGGTAGTCCTGGGAGTCATTCGGAGGTTCCGTCCTGGTGCACGTGAGAGATATGACAAGTGGTTGGTTCCCGCTACGCCTGTGAATCGACCTCGACGGCAGGTCGAAATTTGGACCATCTGAGCCACCGAGGAGGGAGCTCGAGGTGCGGATTGGTTAAGGCGAGCAAATTGGCACGGATTACCAGGATAGTAGCGATAGCGACAGCGTCGTGTTCGCAGCCTCCACCGCCACCTAGAGGGTTATGGAAGAGGCAGGAGGTCGATAGAGTACGAAGGCGGGCGCCCGAGCCGTATGACGGTGTGATCTAGATCACGACTGGTTATGGTTGGACGAGTAAGCAAGGTTCTGAGGGTTATGGGCTGAATGAGCAAAGTCTTGTTTTCAGTTTTACGATGGAAAGCGGGGCTAGAAGATTGGTGGGATGCGTAGGAGGTATCTAATGGAATAACATGGGACGATTTCAACGAGTTCAGCGATAAGTTCTTTCCTCATAGTCACAGGATTCAAAATTGAGGAGTTCTTGAGGTTAAACAGGAAGAGCATTATCGGTCTCGAATTATGAAGAGGTTCTCGAACCTAGTTAGGTGGTTCCATATATTCAAGGCGGTGAGCCGTGGGGTGGGTTTGGCGGATTGCGGCCGCCGGTCAGAGTGCATTTGTACTGCGATTCCTCATAATGGGTGGGGACTTAGTTGAGCGGCTGAGGGTTGAGCAAAGTACGGCTGTATCGAGGTAGGCAAGAAGGAAGAGGGAGTGCGAGGCACTTCCCAGTGAGCTGGGCCGGTGTGAAGAGGAGCAGAGGGTGGAGGTTCTGGAGGCGGGGTGCAGGTCGCGAGACTACCTACAGTCGGGGATCGGTGGCCCAGGTTGCTAGTAGTGGCACCAGTATTCCTCCCATTTGTCACGTAATGTCAGGCGACACCATGGGAGTGTAGGAGATTCGGTCTGAGGTGTTTCAGCGTGACCGGGAAGAGTAGTTTCATTGGGGAGTGCCCTCGGTGATTGGTGCGGGGGCATCGGTAGCGATGCAGCTACCCCGAGTACCGGAGATGAGCACGCAAAGTCTTGAGGAGGGGTTTCCCAAGCGGAGGCCAACACGACGGGTGGGGTGGCGGTGGTAAACTGACGTTACGAGGATCTGAACAAAGCCACTTTTCGGGCGGAAGTATCTTGTGACTCGTGAATGCGAGATGCGGCTAGGATGTAGTCGCGGTATTATTTCTATCCTTGATCATGATGCATATACATTAGTGGACCCGGGGAGCTCGCGTTGTTTGCATCCAGCCATTCTTAGATCGTTTTCGGATAGAGACCCGGCCATTAGAGAGTGCGGTATGGGAGATTTCCCTTCCGGTGGAGATCCAGTTACTCATGACGGAGTAGTCGAGAATGAAGTAGAGTTCGATTGAGGGACAAGAGTTCCCAACGGATCCTTGTAGCTTTAGATATGAGGATTTCGTGTGGTTCCGGCATGGATTGGCTGTCGCCATAGAGCCACGTTAGATTGTTCACAAAAGAGTAAGTTGAATAGGCGAGAAGTGGAGGTAAAGTTCAAGGATTCACGTAGAGTTATCTTCTGTATGATCTGTCATGCGTATGAGAGAATCTTCACGTAGGGGTTGTCAGGGGTTATCTAGCTTGTAGTGGAAGCAGGGAAGGAGGGACTATATTGGATGAGATTCAGTTGTTGAGTTTCCCGGATGTATTCGGATGATATTGCGGGCTTATCTAGGATAGAGAGGTGGAGTTCACCATTGATTTGATCCCAGGGACTGAGCCATTTCCATTCCTCCTTATATGATGGCTCCTTCAGAGTTGAGGGAGCTTAAGGCTCAGTTAGAAGAATTGTTAAGTAAGGGATTTATTTAGTCGAGCATATCCCCATGGGGAGCTCCGGTTCTCTTCGTGAAAAAGAAAGATGGGAGTTTGCGGTTGTGTATAGATTCTGACGGTGTTAAGCGAGTTACCGCTCCGCCTTGATGTTATCCACTCTAGGATGATGAGTTTTTCGATCAACTCGAGGGTCTCGGTATACTTGAAGATAGACTTGGTCGGGTATCATCGATTGAGGTGCGAGTGATGTACCTAAAGCGCATTCGAGGACACGCTCACGGGCATTATGAGTTTTGGTGATGCCATTTGGTTGGCCCAATGCTCAGGCGTTTATGGATTTGATGAACCGGTATTCGGCCGGTATTTGGATAGGTTCGTCATAGTTTTTATTGATGATATTGGTGTATTCAGGTGGATTCGGAGGAACATTACGGCACACGAGGATTGTGCGAACCCCAAGGGAGCGGCAGTTATATGCGAAGTGGCGAGTGTCGGTTTTGGCAGCGGGGTGGCATTCCTAGAGTCGTATGATTTGTGAGAGGGTGAGTGTGGATTGAAGAAAATGGCTTGTGGTAAATTAGAGCATAAGAATGTGTCTAGTCGGGGAGCTTCCTTGGTTTAGCGGGGTATTATAGGAAGTTTGTTGAGGGGTTCACCTCCAGATAGTAGCGCCCTTGACTAAAGTGACCAGGAGGAAAAGCTGTGGTAGCAGATGCCTTGAGAAGCGTGAGGTTCTTTGTCTCACATGAGATCAGGTTATTTTCCACTATTGGTGGATCTGAGAGCTTTATGGGTGATATTGGAGGTTGAGGATTCAGGAGCCTTATTAGCCACATTTCATGTTAGACTGCTCCTAGTGGACTAGATTCTAGCAGGGTAGTCACATGATCCACAGATGAGTAAGCTTAAGGAAGAGATAGAAAAAGGAAAGAAAGCAGAGTTTCAAATCAGAGATGATGGCATGATAGTGAAAGGACAGAGAATGTGTGCAGGTATGTGAGGCTGAAGAAGTTGTGTATGGAAGAAGCACATTCATCTGCGTGTACTGTAAATCAGATAGTACGAAGATGTATAGGACTTTGAAAGAACATTCTTGGTGGAATGGGATGAAGAAGAATCATGACTTCGTTTCTGGGTTGCCTAACCTTTCGACGGTGAAGCGAGCATCAAAATAACGAGGAAGATACGATTACTCCTATTCGTTAGTAAATGGGAAAAGATTACTATGGATTTTGTGACAGGTCTTCCACGGACTCAGAGACAACATGATGCTATATTGCTGATAGTTGATCGATTGACGAAGTCTGCTCATTTTCTACCAGTTAATGTTGAGGATTCTTTGGAAAAGTTGGCCTAGTTGTATATAGATGAGATAGTGAGACTTCATGGGGTTCCAGTTTCGATAGTTTCAGATCGAGACCCCAGGTTCACATCCGAGTTTTGGCTTTGGTTGCAAGCGGCTTTAGTACTACTTTACATTTCGTATGACATTTCATCCCTCGAGTTGGATGGCCGGTCGAAGAGGACCGTTCGGGCGTTAGAGGATATCTTGAGCTTGTGATGAGTCCCGAGGGGTTGGGGATACCTCGTTTAGTATTTCATGGGGATTTGCACCACAACAGCGGCTATCGGGCGGTATAGACATGGCTCCATTTGAGCACTATATCTTGGAAATGTAGGGCTCGGGGTGTGTTAGGATGAGGGTTGGTGAGAGAGAGAGAGGCCCAGTAGGCCACGAGCTGAGTGCGAGATCAAAGAAATTTGAAGACTGCAATTCGAGATAGGTGATCGGTCTTTTTGAAGATTTCCCCTTGGAAGGGTGTTTGCGTTTGGGAAGCTTGAAGCTGACTCGATCCAGATTTATAGGACCTTGTAGGGTGTGAGCAAGGTGGGACCAGTAGCTTATAGAGGTGAAGTTACCACGAGTTGTCGAGGATTCATGACACATTCTGTCGTGTTGAGAAATACATTCGAGATCCTTCCACATGTGTTGAGAAACCAGTCTGCGATTAAAGAGCGACTATGAGAAGCCTTTGTGTGCGATTGTAGATCGCGAGAACAGGTGAGGGTAAAGTAATTCACAGTTAAAGTCACATTGGAGGAATCATGTGGGGAGCATTGCTGGGACCGGGGCTCAAGTACCCTCAATTATTTTCTAATGAGTATTTTTCCTTTCTTTGGAATTTGGTGTGTTCATTTAGAGGGACGAAATGTTTTAAGGAGGAGGATTTGTATGGCATAAATCTACGATGAGGTGCAGTGCATATATGCAGCTGTGAGGCGCATATGTGCACCAAATTAATCATTATCAGGATAAAGTGTCTAGTTTCTAAGGGTGTGACCTTTTACAATTAAGAAAAGTGGAGGGGGTGAAAGTATAATTAATGGGACAATGTAAATAATGAATTGCCATAATTTTTCAGGGAAGTCTGAAAATTCTCTAGATCTCGGATGTGAAGCAGATTTGCGTCGTGCAAGTTATCTGCGAGTGGCGACCTAGAAAAAGTTTAAGTTTGAATTAGAGACGGTCGAATATTTTAAAATTTTTGGCGATGGGTTTAAATTGAAACACGAAGCGGGATTTAGAAAAATCTGAAAAGACTAAGTATCTAAAGAATAATTCATTTAGGATAAATAAAATTGAAACCGGACAAAATAAATTGTTTAGTGAAGCAGACCAGAGAAAGAAAGAAAAAGGGACATGTGGGTCCTTAAATTAAAAAAAAAAGGATAAGAATCCAAAGGGGACGGCGGTGCGTGGACGGTGAGAAGAAGAGCGAGAGCGTGCGATTTTTAATTTTATTTTATTTTTACTTTCTTCTCGAGAATTTTAAATCGAGATAGTCGGTTCATCGGGATAAACACGAAAAGTGCTCTCTGCTGACGAGCTACGCGTGAGTACCAAAAACGGGATTTCACCGAAATTGAGGGTAAATATTTGGAAAATCAAATTTTAGTTTTTCTCGGATCTGCGCCGTTCGAGTGAAATTCGGCTTACGGAAAATAATTGTAAAGAGAGTTTACATTTTTGAGATGTTTTCGGAAAAAGCAAAACCTTTTATAAGCATACACTCAGGCTGGATTTAGCTCATTATTTTGTATTTAAAACTATTTTCAGTGCAGTGCATAGAGTCATTTGGAGCATAATAGGTTGTCACGACATTGTACAAGTGCGCCAAATTAAGAATATTATGTAAGAAAATGCTGAATGTATAATGGAACATATGTATGTACATGGTAGTTTTGTGAGAATGTGTTGGTATCTTGGTTGCCATATTTTGGATATAGTGTAAATTGGATGTATCTGAGTTTGGAATTTATTTATGTGTGATAAATGCTATACAGAAGTTTCATTGCTAAGATTTACCAAATCTATGATTATATATAAAAGAAAATTTTTATAGGAGGTTTAGCAAAGCAATACGGCTTAGCTTCACGAGTTCTAGTCGTTGTAAGAGTATATGGCTGGGATTTCTATGAGTGGGTGCACGTGAAATCGTGGTAGGGGGTGGGGTGTGAATCATAGGATGTATTCTGAAGAGTTACCCGGGTATTCCACTTGAGAGAGTGGACTTAGTTATAGAAATTGTGCCGAGCAGTCCTATCTGGGCACCGTATGGATAGCTCCAGCAGATGAAGAATAAAGTCAATTACGAACTTTTGGATAAGGATTTGTCAGGCCGATTAATGTCCACATGGGGTGCATGCATTTTTATTTATGAAAAGAAGGTAGCCTCTACGGATGTGCATCGATTATCAGCGGTCAATGGGTGAAATGATGAAAAAAAAACAAGTACCCATTGCGAATCCCGAAGATCTTTTGATCAAGTTGAAGGTGGTGTCTTTTTGAAAGATAGACGCCCGTCGAGGGTATTGCTCGAGTTGATTAAAGTAGATGTCTTGAAGGCGCATTTTAGAACCCGATATGGCTGTTATGAGTTTTTGGTCATGCTATTTAGGTTGACTAATGCGGCGGCATTCATGGATTTGATGAATAGAACGACCTATGTGGATCAATTTGTTGTGGTTTATTGATGACATCCACAGTGTATTCTAGGATGCACAAGAGCATGAACACCACAGGAATGATCTTAAAGGCGTTAAGAGAAAGAAGTTATATGCTAAACTCGTAAAATGTGATTTTGGCTAAAGGAAGTCTGACCTAGGCCATATTGTGGCTGGCGAGGGTATAGAGTTGATCACACACTTTAAGATTGACTGATTGTGAATTGGAAATCACCTCAAAATATAGGAGTGTGAGAAGTTTCTTGGGTTTAACGAGGTTATTATAGGCAGTTTGTGAGGCTTTTTCGGTCATAGCTTCTGCTCTGTGATTACTCGGGAAGGAATAAAGTTTGAGTGGACGGACAAATGTCGAATAGTTTTGAGCAGTTGAAAGGAATCTTTGGTTGAAGCACCGATGTTGCCTTGACCTACTTCGGGAAAGAGTATACCTTGTATAGTGATGCTTCATGCATTGGTTTAGGATGTGTGTTAATGCAAGATGGGAAAGTAATTGGCTTTATCGTCAGACGGTTGAAGCCACATGAACAAAATTATCCCACACTCATGACCTAGAGTTGCTTTGGTAGTGTTTGCTTTAAAATAGCGGCCACTACTTATACGAGGAAAGTGTAGAATTTACACCGACCATAGAGTCTGAAGTACTTCTTAGCAGCGAGAAAGAGTTAAATTTGAGGCACGGAGGTGGTTAGAGTTATTTAAGGATTATGATTGCATCATAGACCACCCGGAAAATTTGCTCTATTGGCCAGATGCTTTAAGTCGAAGAGCAGTGGTATATCACTGATGCGATTGGGGTGCTTGAGATAGTGGAGCTATGTTGCTTTCAGCTAGAAGCGCGACCGTTTTAAAGCAAATGATTATAGATGCGCGAAAAATGATGAAGGATTACGAAAAATTTACGAGATGGATTTAGGGTGATTATGACAAGACTAAGTTTTTAGAGAAAGAAAATTTGGAAGTTTTATTTCGAATAGATTATGTGTGCGGATGAAGAAGCTAAGCGAAAGTTGCTATTTGGGGCTCATAATACGGTGTTACCATGCATCCTGGAATAGATGTACCGGAGACTTAGAAGCAGTTTTATTGGTGGAAAGGAATGAAAAGAGATGTATTTAGTATGTGTCTAAATGTTTGACCCATTATCAACAAGTCAAAGGCCCGAACACCAAGTGCCAACAGGTTTGTTAAATCCTTCGATTCCTCAGTGCGAGTGGGATAACATTACCATGGATTTTGTGTCGGGTTTTCCCCTCACACAACAAAAACACGACTCTGTCTGGGTGATTGTGGATAGGCTCACAAAGTCGACCCATTTTATACCAGTCAGGATTGACTATTCTATGGATTGACTAGCTGAGTTATATGTGGATGAAATTGTGCGATTGCATGGTGTGCTGTTGTCTATTGTGTCGGATATAGAGATCCGCGATTTACATCGAGTTCTGGAAGGAATTATAAGACAGCTTTAGGCACTAGGTGAAGTTTAGTACAACATTCCATCACAAACAAATGGGCCAGTCAGGCTGATTCAAGTGCTGAAGATATGTCGAGGTTGTGTCATGGAATTTTCGGGAAGTTGGGATGGTATATTCCATTGATGGAATTACTCACTATAACAATAGTTCGATCAAACATTGAGTATGCAGCTCCATATGAAGCTTTGTATGGCGGAAATGTGAACTCTGTGTGTTGGACGTAATTTAATGAGCACAAAGTAGGTGGTCGGACATAGTAAAGATACGGAAGAGGAAGTCTGAGTTGTTCGAGGCGAGGTCAAGAGGCACCGGTGATCGGCCAGCCAGTGGGTAATGCCAACCTAAAGAGGAGAGATATTGAATATAACGTGGGAGACAAGGTCTTTTTAAAGGTATCACCATGGAGGAAAATTCTAAGGTTTGGTCAGAAAGGCAAGTTGAGTCCAAGGTTCATAGGGCCATATGAGATTTTGGAACGTATTGGCCACTGTGAAACTATCGATTAACACTCCCCTCGGGGTTGGCCAAATTACAAATGTGTTTCATGTGTCGATGCTTGGAGATACCGCTCACGATAAATCGCACATACTATAGATCACAAAGAGATATTTCTGATTTATTTGTGTCATATGATGAGGAGCCAAACAAGTACCATTAGTGAAAGTGCTTTGGCAACACCACGATAGAAAAAGCTACTTGGGCCGAAGCAACTATAGGAAACCTGATACCCATAATTCTTGAATCGGGTATGAATTCCCGAGGACGAGATTCTTTTAAGGGAAGAATTGTAACACCCAAGAATTATACTAACGGTTTTATTAACATGTTTAGGGTATAATAAAAATACTTGATATATTTTCTGGAATAAAATAAAGATAAAACAAAGTGAATATGCACATGACAAATACAAATAATAGAAAGATTTAGGAGCTATTGTAAAAATATCATAAATTGATTTGCAAATATTAGAAGAGTTGGAGGACCAAGGGAATGAAAGGGGATAAAGATCAAATAAGGATAGACCAAAAAGAAATGCTCTCATTTGGTCTTGGAGAAAAATGGCGGATAGAGAGAAGAAAAGAAAGGAAGAAGAAGAAGAATCCTGAGTGTGGATACATGTCTTGGGTTGTATGGAATTATGAGTAATTTGTGGAATTTGAGTGTAGTTTTGTATGGAAACTATGGGAGTATAAATCTAGTTTTGGTCTAAGTTTAGATACATGGTTTTTTAGAACCCTCTATCTTGTGTATGGTTTGGGTTTGGAACTCTAGATTCATTTCGTGTAGAGAGGGTTGAGTTGAGAAAGTTCTAAGGCTCCTAGATATGTGTTTTAGGAAGGATACAGTTCTCAAGTTGAGCGAGAAAATTCACTATTTTGATCATATCTGCAGTGGCGGACATAGAACTGAGTTTTGGATCAGAAATAAAGGGAATTTGGTAGTAAGTTCTTCTAGTAAATTGTAACCACATCAATGAACTTGATGTTAGGATTTTGAATTTCTCGATTTGGACCTCTGTAGATCAAGTTATGGTCTTTTAAAATTGACTCAGCTAGATCTGGTCGGGTGATTCGACGGGTTAAGTCAACTAACGGACCTTAGAGTTGATTTTTGGATAAGAAATAAAGGGAATTTGGAAGTGAGTCTTTCTAGTAGAATTGTATACGTCAATGAAGCTTGATGTTAAGGCTTTTGAATTCTCAATTTGGACCCCTGTAGACAGAAGTTATGAAGTGCTTTCTTACGAATAGTCTAATCGTGAAGGTCAGCCATAGAGGTCATGCAATGGTCGTGAGACCTCATGCGGCGAAGGTCAGCGGGACCTCATGCAGCGAGGTCAAGCGAGACCTCATGCAACCGAGTCCAGCAGACCTCATGCAACGGTCGGCGGACCTCGTCTGTAGAATCGGCTCATTGGAGTTCGTCGGCTCGTGCGGGTTGAAAGCTACGTATGACACTCAACGAGGAGAGAATCCTGCTCAGCTGATCCGAACTCGATTCGAGTGTTCTTGGACTCTATGGAAAGCCCCATTGAGTCAGAATCCATTCATATACCTGAGGAAGATAAAGTTGTCAGACCGAGGTGTTAGACCAGGCTCACCAAAGGTCAAGTCAGCTCGTCGATTCGGAGATTTGACACCATATGACCTCCCAACCCGAAAAGTCCTGCTCATACGTCGAACTCAGGTCCGGGTGTTCTTAGACTCTATGGAAGCCATTGAATTGAAATCCCGATGCATATACCTGAGGAAGATAGAAGATGTCAGACCAAGGTGTTAGAATGAGTTTACCGAGGAGTCGGAGTCCAGCTCGGTCGATTCGGTCGATAATACGGGTTTACTACATTATGACCTCCAACGGAAGGTCATAGCACTCCTTCGTCAAACTCAGTTCGAATTCTTGGACTCTATGGAAATACCGACTGGAGTCAAAGAATCCATTCATATACCTGATGAAGATGAAGGTGTCAGACTCAGATTGGAAGCGAGCTCAAAGGTCGGTCGGCTCGTCAGTTCGAGTTTGACTACATACTGGTGCTCCAGCGGAGGTCACTTGCTCAGCCGTCAGAACTCGGGTCGAATTACTGGACTCTATGGAAAGCCATGGAGTCAAGAATCCATTATATATTTGGGAGGTGAGAAAGTGTCAGACCGAGGTGTTAAGATTGGAGTTTACCGAGAGTCAGGTCAGCTCAGTCGATTCGGGTCGGCTAGTGCACGGGTTTACTCATTATGACCTCCGACTTGGAAGGTCATAACTTCTCAGATCGAACTCCGATTCGGTGTTCTTGGACTATGTAAATCCCATTGAGTCAAGAATTCATCAATAGATAGATTGATAGATTGGAACTCGCAGCTAGTTAGGAAAACATGGCAGTATACCACTCTGGGTAAGCATAGTTATTTATGCGTACTAATGAGATATGGAAAGAAAATGTAAAGATATGAATAAATGATTGTATATATATATCACATATAGTCTTAGAATAACAATAATTATTCGGGGAATATGGGATGATATATCTTTTGAACATAAAACACATATTGGTTGTGCATTTAGAACCGGTAAAGGGATAGATGGAGCATGCTGATAGGGAAGAGCAAGTCTGCTGACATACAGTTTGCGATATCGAGGCCCGTTTGGTGGGTGACATGGGTGTCCATTTGGATCATGGTGGCCCGAAAGGGTCACCCAGTGCCTTGAACCCTTTATGAATGGTCATTGTCTCGTACAATGATAGCAGGCGCCTTCGAGGCCCTCATGGACCACTGTTTGGTGAGTATAAGCGCGCCCGGGCCCTCATGGACCATTTTTGTGCAGTGAGTATAAATGTGGACCCATATAGTTTCTGTCTTCTAAGGTTTATGTAGACATGAAACATAAAAGAAAATGACAGTATATGCAAATGAAATGTAGAGAATATATGACATGATATGAGAAGCATAAATCTTCTTTATCTGATGATAGTATCTGATTACAAGAACAAAGTAAAATCTGAGATGATATAGAAAAGTATATAGAGATGATAAGAAATAGAAAGCTGGTTATAGAAAAGAAGTATATATATATATATATATATATATATATATATATATATATATATATATATATATATATATATATATATATATATATATACTATATATGAGAAATGATAAAGTCTATGTGTTAAGATGTGTTATATGCATTTTGTATAGGAGTGTGGTGACTCTTATAGGAGTCATATTCCCACTAAGTAAGCACCTTGCAGGTGTTCAATCAGGTGTAGGTGCAGAAGAAACCCGGAGGGCCAAGACCCAATCCATCAATGAGTCGAAGGCCACGCGTCCATAGGTGCTTGGAAGACCTTGAGGTCTATTTTGTATATGAAATTTGTAAAGCGTACAAATATTGTAAATGTTGGACATTTCCATATATGGAGCTTGTATATATATTTTGTAATCCCCATTGCTGTAATATAATACAAGTTAAATGTTTAACATTATATGAATGGACTAGCAGTTTATACGTGGGAAAAAAATGACCCCTCACTTGACACCATCTTGGGGTTGGGGCGTCGCGGAATGAACATGACGGGGATGTTTCCATTGCGGAGCGGGAAGGTCACTTTATAGGGACTCTCCGGCTAGTAGCCGTGGGGTCTCCCGAGTGCGTGTCTGTTAGCATCTACCCAGGGCACCCAGTACGCTCGTCCGATTTGGTAGAAGTGGATTGGCGGAAGGTGCGTCTGACACTGGTAGAGGTCGCGATAGTCTTTGGAAGCGAAGCGATACCTCAGGTGGCCAGTTCAGAGTGGTATCGCATATTTCGGTGTTACAATCCACCTGACAAAGGCTAGTCATCACCGGACGTGATTGCGGTATGATTCCAGGTTCGATCATGATGCATATGCATTGGTGAACCAGGCCACTCATTCATTTATTCACCATTCAGAGGCCTGAATGAGTCTGACCTATAGATGATGTGTGCATTGGTTTCCATTACCCGATGGGGATACTATGATATCAAGAAAGGATAATTCTAGGTAGCGAGTTAGTGGTCGGGAATAAGGATTTTCAATCGGACTTGATAGTGTTAGGTATCCATGATTTGATATAGTCTTGGGTATGGATGGTTATCCATGCATAGAGCCACCTTAGATTGCTATAAAAAATAGATCGTTCGGCCTAGAGGAACCCGAGCGTGATATTTCAGAATGAAGAATCGCCCCCAGTCTCATTAATGCCATGACGCCTCGAAAATGCCGGAAGGTTGCCGGGAGTTATTTGGCATTTTGTGGTGGATCAGACAAGGGATACGGTGGAAGACATCCCATAGTCAAGAGTTCCCGGATGTCTTTCCGGATGATACTGGGGTTTACCTCCCGGATAGAGCAATTGAGTTTGTTGTGAAGCGTTCGAGGATCGAAGCGAAGTTGAAGAAAATTGAGCACAATTGGAGGAATTATTAGCCGAGGCTGTCAGGCCTAGTCCCTCACCAGTGGGGAGCTCCGAGTTCTCTTAAGTAAGAAGAAAGATGGAGAAGCTTACGGGATTGTATAGACTTATAGGCATTTGAATCGGGCGTGTCATAGCCAGTATCCAGCTTCCTCGTATGGTGAAGACTGTTTGATAATTGCATGGATCTGGGTATAATTCTAAGATTGACCTAAGGTCAGGGCTACCATCGATTAAGTCAGAGAATGATGTTTCACAAGGCCTTGGGGACGGGAATGCGGTCACATGAGTTCTAGTGATGCCATTGAATTGATAATGCCCCGACTACGTCATGGATTTGATGAGCGAATTCAGTCTAAAGTATTTAGATAAGTTTGTGATGGTATTCATTATTGAAGGCATTCCTAGTGTACTCAGTGATCCAGGAAGGAACATACAAAGCATCTCGGACGGTGTTATGAGTTCTGCCCAGAGAGCGTCGGTTATACTTCTGGTTAGTAAGTTCACTAGTTTTGGTTAGACGAAGTAGCTTTCTTGGGTCATGTCATTTTAGCGAGAAGGCGTATTAGTGTGGATCCTCAGAAGATCGAAGCTATAGTGAACTGAAGCGCCCACGAATGTTTAAGGATTCGCGATTTCGCTGGATTGGCAGGTTCGTGTTTGTTGAGGGATTTTCAAGAATGCGGCGGAGATTATTGATGCTGAAAAAGATCGAGAAATTGGTGGTGGATACATCTGACATAGTTGAGGAGCTAGAAGCGAGAGATTGACGGCAAGCTCGGTGTTAACACTAAATTGGAAAGATGATTATGTGGTGTCTGATGATGCCTCAAACAAGGGTTAGGGTGTGTTTGATGGGATGGTAGAGTGATGGCTTATACTTCCGTCGGGTTAAAGAAGCACGATCGAACTGCAGACCCATGTGATTTAGAACTAAACGGCGGTGGTTTAGCTCTAAGATCTTGGAGACATTATCTATACAGTGTTCCCCTTGGATCTTGCAGTCGCAAGGGGCACACGTATATCTTCACTTTCGGAAGGCTCAGCAAGGCGGCGGAGTGGTTGGAGATTGATTAAGGATTATGATTTGCAAGATCAGAGCTCATCGGGAAAGCTGATGTAGTGGGCGATGCCTTAAGCCAGGAAACCGGAGGGTTCCTATGCTTATCTGTAGACGGTATATCTCCCATTGTTGATAGAGTTGAGATCTTTGGAGTTCGGTTGGTGGCGATCTGGGGACCTTTGTTGGCATCATTTTATGTTCGTCTCTTCTTGTGGATCGGATCGAGGGAAGATTAGAAGCAAATTTAGAGAGATGAGATTAAGTTGAAATGATTGAGGGTGGTAGGAAGCCCGGAGTTCAGTTAGACACGATGGCGTAATGAGTTAGAGGGAGTCGAATGTGTACACGAAATAGGTGAACTAAAAGGAAATCATGGAAGAGGCTCACTCTTGACATAATATGCACCTGGTAGCACGAATGTATCATGCTCGGAGGAGCATTTATGGCGGTGGGAGGGCATGAAAAGGAGGCTACGATTCGTATCCGGATCCCAGCTTTTGTCGGCGAGTCGAGGCGGAGCACCGGAAGCCCGACGGGGAAGATCTGACCCCTTAGGTTCACATGGAAGTGGGATCGAGTTTCTATGGATTTTTGTTATCGGGCTTCAGGAACTGGAACAACCTGATACCATATGGGTGATAGTGGATGGACTAACGAAAATCAGCGCATTTTCTCCCTAGTTAGCAATGATGACGGATTGGACAAGTTGGCTGATTATACTAGAGGAGATAGTTAGATTACATGGTGTTCTTATGTCGATAATCTCAAGCGAGACTGATTCACATCAAGTTTTGGTCAGTTCACGGGATGCCATAGGTTCGATTGCGCTTTAACCTGACTTTCCATCCCTCGAGGCCAGGTGGTCGGTCGGAGAGAACTATTCGATCATTGGGGATCATGCTTAGAGCATGCGTGATAGAGTTTAAGGGAAGCTAGGATACGCATTTATCTATGATGGAGTTAGCACATGGCACAGTTATCAATCCGGCATAGGCATGGCTCCATTGAAGCATTGTATGGCTAGGAGGTGTCGTACTCCCCATATCTTTGGGATCAAGTAGGAGAGAGGAGAGTACGATAGACGAGTTAGTCTGAGTTACCTTAGATAGAGTCCAAATTGTCAGACGGACTCAAGATAGCAAGGATGAGGACGGAAAAGTTATGCGGACAAGCGCCGTAGGGATCTACAGTTTAAGGTGGGCAACAGGGTCTTCCTCAAAGTTTCCCCTTGGAAAGGTGTCCTCGAATTTGGAAGACGTGGAAAGGCAGAGCCCACGGATACATAAGGCTATAGCAGTTGTGCCAAAGTGGGACAGTGAGTATATAGATAGACCTTCCTCGAGTTGTGTAAGGTTCATAATGTGTTTCTTGTATCCATGCTCCTTGAAATACATTCCAGATCCATCCGTGTGCTGGAGATCGGCCAGTCAGACTAAAGGATAATTTGACCTATAAGGAGCGACAAATGCGGATGTTAGATCGCGGAGAAGCGGATTTTGCGGAATAAGGTCATTCCTTTAGATCAAAGTTTTATGGAAGTCATGGGATTAAAGAAGGTACACATGGAAGTCGGAGGCTCGAGATCTTGTGGTCGATATCCTTAGTTGAACAAATTAAGGTATCCTCTTTATATTAGTTTTGTTCATTTCGAGGACGAAATGTTCTAAAGGAGGGAGGATTTGTAACGCCGTCCCGATAGGGTGTATGCAGTATGTGTAGCGAGTAGTGCATATGTTTTGAGGACTCATAGTTATTTAGTGCCGTAATAGAATTTTTGAAAGTTGTTTTAAAGGGTGAAATTATAAAGTTTTCAAGAATTGTGACACTTTTGCAATTAAGAAAGTGGAGGGTGAAATTCAATTATAGAATTTTGAGATAATAAGATAATAAATTAGTAATGGTTAGGGAAGCCTAGAAAATTCTACAGATCTCGGATGATGAAAAGGGTATCTTGCAGTTAAATTCGTCTCGCGAAATCTAGTGACGAGAAAAATTTAGATTAAAGTTTGGGAGCAGTCGAAATATTTATGAATTTACAGGTGACTAAGAGTAGATCAGGACTTGAGGGATGAGATTTTTTACAAAATATGTCGGAAGTTGGAAATGACTTGATCTAGAACAATTTTACAATAAGAGTGGCCGAAAAATAAATTTTTTTTGGGATTAGAAATGGATCAAGATGGACAATATTAGAAATCGTTTATCCAAATAATAATAATAATAATTAAAGAAAAATACAAAAATAAAAAATAACATAAAAGTGAAAAAGAAACGGACGATCAGGGAGGGCGTGAATGGGGTGGAGAGAGGTTTTTAATTTTTTATTTTCTTTTCTTTGTTTCTTTTTCAGATCTACGGAAATCGGACTATAGATTTTCGTTGGAGTAGAAGGCAAAGTTGGTCTATGCAACGAGAGCTACGCGTGGGTACCAAAAGCTTAGCATTTCGGCAAACTCCAAAAGGTAGGGAATTTTCCTACTTGAGTTATTTTTAACTAAGTCTTTATGTAATGACTTGAGATTTTCTTAGGAGTGCGTGAAGGTCGTAAACTTGATCCCAAAATTTTTGGGCGAGTTTGGGAGTGCTGTATTTTGAGACTATGTTCGAGCAGTCGGGAGCGAGATTTGGGTTGTTTTGGACGATTCGGATGAAATTTAGGATTGTAGTCGGATAGGTCGGATAAATTTTCGAAATGTTTTCGGTGTTTTAGACTCTATGGAAAGTCCACTTGAGGTCAAAAAGTTTGCTAAAGCATAGTTTTATGGAGCATTTAATGTGTAGGGACATTTGGTTAATTTCACATCATATTATCGTCTTTATCGAATGGGACTAGCACGTAAAGTTTTGTTGGGAATCGAAGTTAGTTCGATATAGTCGTTTTGAAAGCCACAGTGTGTGAGTATGGTTAAGTTAAGCGAAAGGCATTTTAAGTACTTTGTATGGATTGTGGCGATTAGACATCAGATATCTAGAGTGCTTGTGAAAATTAGAAAGAAATTAGTCGAGAAAAAGGTGAGTACTCAAAATCGTTTTCTAAAGCAGTGTTTAAATTACAAGTTTGTAAAGTGCTTTGAAAATATAATGTAATTTATAAAAGCATTTTTACCTCCCACTTGTTGTTATGTTCGACAAAAAATTTTGATTTTAGTACTTAAGAAGCAGTTTGACTTTGGTTTTATAAAACCCACAGATGCTTACAGGCTCGGTTCCGGTCGAGGATGTATCTCAGTTGTGCATGTGAGGTTGGGATATTATGACTATATTTATATATTGCACAGTCAGCGGTGGGGGGTTAGATCTAGCATATATTTATATAGTGAGAGTCGCCTACTTGCACATTCGAGTATATAGATAGTTAGCCTTGTGCGACTTAGTACATGGCGATGAGGTGTTGGTTCAGGTTCCATCAGGCATTGCAGTTCCAAGTTTCCATGATGTTTATAGAGATCGCATTGTTCAGGACCATATTAGACGGGTATTCTTCAGGAGTTCACTATTAGGTACCGAGGTTCGAGGTTAGTAGCATCATGTCCTAGGAGTGAGCATTTGAAGTGATTGTTGGTTGTGCGATTTCAGTGCTGCTTTTCGGATATTAACCACCACTTTGAAACAATTTTCGGCGGCGAAATAGTTTTGAAACCGAGTTTTATTGTGAGAAATAGTTTTAGAACAATTTTCGGCCCAGTGAAATAGTTTTAAGCCTGAGTTTTCGAAATGGTTTTCATAGCAAAGCTTCAGTTTTCTCATAAGCAGTTTTACAACCATTTTATAGCATATTTTCTCGTGGCGAGTACATACAACTAGGACAACATTTAGAACGTTACCATTGTTAGTTTGGCTCCTGGATTTTTATGTTTTCAATAAATTTTTTAAATTGCGATTGAGAAAGCGAAGTCATACCAAGGGATCCTGGATCCACAGTCAACATGTTGTGATTATATATAAAGATAAGATTGTAAGTAAGTATTAAAAAGTTAAAAAATCTGCAGGTATTTTGTATGTGTGAAATATCTTTGTAAAAATATTGCATATGGTTTGAAAAACATTCTATGAAATTATGTTGGATTGATCCTTATCTTATATTTTGATGAGGACCAGAGGTCCTGTATGGTTGTAGTTGGATTTTTGGAAAACATTGGGAGTGTATTTTTTTTTAATACAGGTGATTTTTGTATTTTAGGCTTGACCGTGATGCGTTAGTTATCTGCGGGATTTTGGTCAAATCTAAAGGTGTGTTTGATAGAAAAGTGAAAATTTTTTATAACCCATGTTTTTCCAAGGCGGTTTCCACGGGGTTTTAACGGCTTGGGGTTAGCGTGGCAATCGTCGGCGAGGCTTGGGGGAGGTCTTGTGGAGTTGTTAGGGATTCCTGTCACTAGGAAGGGGTGTCGAGCTATGTTAGAAGATTACGTGTGAATGCTGTGTCTTGGTTTACACAAATGATTGAACAGTTCAAGACATCATGTTCATTGATCAATCAAGAACCCCGATGGCATTTTATAAGGGAAGGTTCAAGGCCACAAGCTACCTTCCTCTATATAGATAATTTCTAACTAAACTCTCTCTTAGTGTCAGCATGTCATTTGCATTACTTTCAGTCAATTTCATTCATGTGGGGGATTGTTGGAAAAATGGGTTTGAGCATAATAAATTAGCTATCTTTGAGCTAAAATTAAAATGGGTCTCACAAACTCTTTGTAGTGGGTCCACATGGGAATGTATTCTCCCCTATGAGGAGATGAAGATTATATATTGAGTTGCTCAAAACCATTAAGGAGTGAATTAGAATTATATAGCTTATCCTGTGAAAATGGTAACAAAAGCTTTAAGCTTGTGTCCCACATAGGATGGGAACAAGACTTTTAAAGAGTATATATACACCTACCTTGTAGTGGGGTTTGGGCCCTAAGGGGCACCCCAGTTTTGTGGAAGGGGGAGGACCTAGCACATGTTTGGTTCATGCCCACCTCGCCTGACAGAGCTTGGAGTGCGAGATGCGGTACGGGTGTAGATGCAGTGTGGGTGTGATTTAGCCAAGTCCTATCTTTTTGGAGAAAGGTTAAGGTGTGTTCAAAGGTGTCTATTGGCTGTGTATATATCCTTAAAATTTTCAGACCTGAAACGCTATCGTTTTGCGACGAACATAGGTTACCATTGGAAGTCCAAACGTTGTCGTCTTGGAATCGCTGAGCTTGATTGAATGACATGCTTCTCCACAAGCGATTGTACATTGACCATGAAGCGAAACGAACCGCGACCCAACCTTCATGCATGTACCAAACGGTCATGAGTAAGTATATAAATAGAACACACAATCAAGCATTTTTTTCAAAGAAAAAAGGAATTTTCATTGCATATCATCTTTATTTTAAGAAAGCAAGTTCTGCTTTGGTTTGACAACCAACCATTAGTAGTGCTTTCTTTTGTGTTGGGAGATCATTTTATCCTGGGAGACGTATTGCCAAGAACTCGAAGCACCACTACGAGGGCAATAAATTTTCTTAAGGAAATTATTCAAACACAAGACTTAATCAGTTTCGATTTACGCAAACGGAGTTCCATTTTGTGCATTATAGTTACATTTAGGTAGATTTTAGTTAGTTCTCACTCAGGCCATCTTTGGTATAGAGCGATCAACATACGCCTGAAATTCAAATTTTATAATGTACTTATTTTTATAGTGGATATATTTGTTTTAGAAAGAATAATAGGATATTTTTCCAAAAAAACGCCTCAAAATAAGAATATACAAATCTCAAGTTCATAATTAATTTATTCTCTAATGGATTACTTATTTTATAAAGCTAATTGACTATCATCCTTTCTAATTTAGCATCTCATGGTAATAGGGTGTTGGATTATTGATGAATTAAATGATCATTTGTACTAAGAATAGCAATAGGATCGGTTTGGGACAGACGGTTCCATTCAAATCCTAACCTTTTTACTTAAACCATTTCTCATCCTTGCCATGTTTAAAAAATAAATGGGATCGGACAAAACAATATCAAAATCCACTTTTGTCTTGCTGAATACCGGATTATGTTAATTTAAAATCCATCAAAATTTGGATAATCAAGAGGTCAGCCTTCTCCCATTAAAAATGAGACGGCGAAAACTGGAAAAATTGTATCGTTGTTTATCTAGAATAGTATAAGCAACCTTTTGAAACTCTGAATGTTAGAATTATTAGTAGCTTCACTTAGGCTCACATTTGGCCAGATTCTGTGAAATGTTCAAACCATTGAAAATGGAAATTTTCAATGGTTTTAATTTTTCAATATGTTTGATAACAAAATTTTAGGGAGCTCTTAATTGAAAATTTAAATGAAAAACTGTTAAAAATAATAAGTAGGTAGAGGCCTACTTAACATAGAATGCAGAACACACTCAACAAAACTTTTTTTAAAGTGACCGTTTTGTTCTCTTCTTTCTTTTCCTTTCTATTTCATTTTCTCATTCACGTTACACTTCAACCCCTGTTTAAGGAAAACCTTACCCTTTACCTAATCTTCAAGTTAAACCATTTCAATCTCGAGGTGTTTCAGTTTGTCCTCCAAATTCGCAGTAGAAAAAGCCAAGTAGGTAAGTTCTAAACTGTTCGTTTTGAGGTTTGCCTTTGGTTTAGTCTTGTAGATCGTTTTTCCGGGTCTTGTTCAAGTTTCTATTGCAGATAGTAGTTGATAATGCTCTTCTTAGCTTTGAATTTGATGTTTTTGTTTGGAGATATGGTGGTTTAGTGTCCCATGGAGTAATTTAGTGGGGAGTTGTTTGGAAAAGCCCTAATTTCTTACATGATCCTTTTTAAAAATGGGCAAACCACAATGTATGTCTGAGGTCCCTTTTTCAAATGGGCGAGCAAATGTATATCCTTTTGAGCTCTTTCATCTGAAACTCTATCGGGTGCGCTTGATTTTATTAACTTGGTTTTACGCAATTTAGTTTTGGTGTGTTTCCTTGCGAATCTTCGGCTGCTTTTCAGTCCTTTTAACTTTGTCATCTTTTCAAGTTTGATTATCTAGTGTTTTCTCTTATATCTTTACATGAAAATTAGGTCTTGTCGATTTAATCTTCGCTCTTATAGTTTACAATTGTTTCAACTAACAAATTTATGTTTGAGAACTCGAAAATACAAAACAGTTTTCTTAGATTGGTCTGCACGAAGGCATGGCACGCATATATATAATCTAAAATTTTCTAAAGAATGCTTAACATTTTCAGTTGTTTCTCAGAACACTTGAAAGTGTACACGAAAACACTTAAATATGTTACTTAATTTATTTTGGAACAATTTTCATAAACACATTTAAAGTTCAAAAACCCTGTTTTTAAAAGCTAGAATTTTAACAAAAATTTCTAAATAGACACTTGTTTTTGTTATCTTTTTCGGCCTTCGACATACCTTTGTATGCTTTCTTTGTACTTGAGCATTATCTATATCCTCTTCTTAGGTAGATTACTAGTAAATTTCTAAATAGACACTTGTTTTGTTATCTGGCGGCCTTCGACATACCTTGTATGCTCTTTGTACTTGAGCATTGTCTCCTCTTCAACATTTACAAGCACCAAAAAGCAAATCCAGAGAACATCACATAGAAACATAGAAAACAAAGATAAATGGTTAGTTGATAAAAAAAAAGTGTGAAGAATAATGTTGGTTCTGTCACACCAGATCCGTCCAGGCAGAGATGGCGGGATCAGAATCGAGTCAGTGTGGAGACTATCTCTTGGGTTCATTGATGCATTGTTATCGGTGACACACCGCCTTTGTTTCCTCATTCATATACCAAATTTACGTAAAAAAACAAAAATCATTTACATATATAAGAACTACCACGAGTGGTGTCCATCAAAATCTATACACATATCTTAGTCCTCATTTACTTATACATATACATATACAATACAAGAACATCGAGAGATCGCAGGAGTAAGGTGCGATGAGCACACATCTACGGTGGCTTTGCTCTGCGATGTGGGATGTCTGTCTTCTATCCTTGTCTTACATACGTACCTACGGTTGAACACGTGCTAAGCTTTGCGCTTAGTGAGACATAAGCATGGACAACCACCAATATTGACTGTCTGACTTATCACATATGCATTTCATATATCTAGACATATTCATATAACTTTTTATTACTTTATCATCTTTACATTCCTATTTGGCATCCGCACATGTTCTCTGTCTTTGACATATCTCCTATCTATACTTTTACTATATTCCTGTGCTTTGTCATCTTTTACTTATCTCTATCGTTCTTAGAACTTATGCATTTCTATCATGTGTTCATAGCATGTTCCATCTATTCATTCAGGTATGTCTACCATATATTCATATCATATATGACTTTCATGGTTATATACTATACCATTTGTTATGCTCTATGTTCATGTACTGTGTTCATGTACTCATTTCATATACTGTTTTCCTGTTTTACTTTTCATATTACTTTCTCTTTCATATTAACTTTTCATATCATTTTACATTCTTATACATTTTCATATATCATGTCGGATCGTATAATCTCATGTTACAGAACTTATCATCACACTTAGCATGCTATGCTTCTCATATCATATCCATATCTTTTCACATGTCATATTCAAATCATTTGTTTTTATGTTTCATGTCCACATAAACCTTAAAAGTGGATAAAGGAAACTATAAGGCTGCAGGCGTTGTACTCCACGCTCTAAACAGTGGTCTATAAAGAAGTCAGAAAGTATCATTATGCGAGACAATGACCATCTATAAGGGCAGAAGGAGGTGTGGTGATCCTTTCGGGCCACGAAGTGATCAAGCAGGTCTATCTCGTCGACGAATGGGGCCTCGATATCGAGAACATCTTTGGGGGCTGTTTTTTTTCCTAAATAGGCATGCCAAATATCCACTATACGGGTTCTAAACAAGCAAATTCATGTGTATTTTATGGTCGATTACCTTATCTCTATATTCTCGAATCATTATTGTCATTCGGTAATCATATGTGAATATATACAAATCATTATTATAACTTTGCATTTTTCATGTCCTCCTCTCTCACTTTACATTTATATGTGATCATATACTTATGTCATATTCTCTGTCATATACTGTTGCTTATATGTTCCATATATAATTTACGAGCATATGCAATATACTATCATTACTTTAATGTATTAGTTCTCATATACGTAGCTTCATATTACGGTTCTCACATTTCTCACATACATATATTCCACATATTTTATCATGCGTACATTTACTCTTAATTCTTACCATTCATCTATTTTTATCATTCGTGTACATGTACTCATTCTCGTAACATCTTATATCTTGTTAACTTATATTTTCATGTACTTTATTAGTCTATCATATCTTATGACATATACCTATACATTTCTATGTATCACGTTTTACTTGTGCAACCTTTGTCCCGGGGCCCTTCTATCTCCGTAGGGTGCGAGAACATAGACTTCTTCTTTATGCCCTTGATTTACCCTTCATGTAACTGTTTACCTTTTATCATTTCTTATTCGGATACACCAGCCTTAAAGCATTCGCTTGCTTGAATAGAATAAGAATGAGCGACTTAATTTACAATATATACCGAGAACTGATCTGATCTGAAACATGAATACGTGCTTTTGCCACGTAATAAGAGATGTGAGGCTCTGGCAGGAATGATCTTTAGGCTCTTGAAGTGTGTATACGTGCACCGCACGAGTGAAGCGTCGTAGCACTAGCGGGAGTGCGGCTCTTGATCTATATATGTCTTGTCATTCAGTCAGATTGTAGAAGTGAGTCCTTACAATTATATGTATTCTGCAGGCTTATCCATTTTATTCTTTTCTTCTATATTCCTTTACATATCAAATCTACTTATGTTGCTATTTTGTAGTTAGCATTCATCTCTTTTCACTTATCATGTATTCCAATTGACTTTACCGCCCAATTAGTACACTTGTTTAAATAATATTTTCGATGTAAGGTATCAAATGCCATTTAATATAATATGGTTGAATTCTGGAACTCAATGAGCTTTCCATGAAGTCCCGAGAACACCGAAACGGAGTTCGGATGAAGAAGTTATGACCTTTCGAAGTTGGAGGTCATACGTAGTTAACCCGTACCGAAGCTGACCTCGAATCGGCCAAGCTGAGCCGACCGGCTGAGATTTGTCTAACACCCTGGTCCGACACCCAATATTCTCCTCATTCATATGAATGTATTCTTGACTCAAATGGAGCTTCCATAGAGTCCAAGAATTCAAACTGAAGTTCGAACGAAGAAGTTATGACCTTCCAAAGTTGGAGGTCATACGTAGTCAAATCTTGAACTGGCCGAGCTGACCTGACCTGACCGAGCTTGGTCTAACGCCTTGGTCTGACATCTGCTATGCTCCACAATCATATGAATGGATTTTTGACTCAATGGTATTTCCATAGAGTCCAAGAACACCCGAAACGGAGTTCGGACGAAGAAGTTATGACCTTCCGAAGTTGGAGGTCATACGTAGTTAACCCAACCGAGCTGACCTGAACTGGCCAAGCTGAGCTGACTTGGCTGAGCTTTGTCTAACACCTCGGTCTGACACCCAATATTCTCCTCAGGCATATGAATTTATTCTTGACTCCAATGTGGGCTTTCCAGATAGAACCAGAACACCAAACTGAGTTTGGACGTACTAGTTATGACCTTCCGGCTGGAGGTCATACGTAGTCAAATCCCGAACCGGCCGAGCCGACCACCTCCGCCTCGACCTCTACAGATGAGGTCTCTGCCAACTCGCCGACTCCTATAGGATGAGGTCCGCCGACCTCACTGCAGACCCCACAGATGAGGTCCGCCGACCCACGCCGACTCCCACAGATGAGGTATGTCGACCTTCTTACAGGATGAGGTCTGCTGACCTCTTGCTCATTAGATTGTTCAGAGTAAAAAGACCATAACTTGGTCTACAGGGGTCCGAATTGATAAATTGAAAAGCCTAACATCAAGTTCCATTACGGGTTACACTTCAATGTATGACTTACTGCCACCCCTTTATTTCTGACCCAAAACTCGCTTCTCGAAGGTCCTATTAATGAGTATGATCAAAATAGGGAAATTTTCTGTTCTAACTGGCAAATTTGCACCCTTCCCAAAACTCATATATAGGATCCTGAGCTCTTCTCTCAACTCAACCCTAACAAGAAATGAGATTGGGAGTTTCCAAACCCAAACCATACACAAGATAGAGGGTTCCAAACTATGTATTTATACTTTCTATACCCAAAACTAGATAAACCCATACTATTGTACAAACATCGATATTTTTCCATACGAAACTTAACAAGTTCCATACAAAACCATACTCAAATTCCATACACCCATATTTCCATACAAATATTCATAGTTCCATACTCAAATTTCATAGTTCCTTACTCAAATTTCATAGTTCCAATGACTTCCTTCTTTCTTCTTTCTTTCTCTTCTTCTTCTTCCTTTCTCTTCTCTTCTTATCCGCTTTTGTTTTTCCAAGACCAAAATGAGATATTTATTTTGGTCTTATCCTTATTTGATCTTATCCCTTTTTATTTCGCTTTTTCTCTCTTTTGGAGCATCCTTGACCATCCAATCAAAGAAGGAAACTTCCTCCCTCTTTCCTTCAAGCCACTTGTCTCTTCCACAATTTTCTTCCTTATTTTATTCTAATATCTTTCTTTTATTACTCTTTGGTCCTCCAACTCTCTTTTACTCTTAATTTAACTTATGCATATTTCTACTTTAGCATATGAACTTATTATAGTACACCCTCAGGGTCATGAATCGTAATTTATTAATTTACCCTAACTATCGTATTAATTCCAAGTTCTTGCTATTTTATTTTTATCTTTAATTTATTCCGGATAAATATACTTTTACTTTTATTATACCCTAAACATGTTATAAAACCATTAGGGTATAATTTGGGGTGTTACAGGTTCAAAGAGAATCGTATTAGAAAAGTCTTGCAAAACGTCGATGAGGACCTAAATTTTCCATTTCTGACAAAAACCTACATGCCTTTTTCAAATCTGAACTTACGAGACAACCAATTAATTCAATAGTATTAAAAGAACAGACAAAGCCTTGTTCTTAACAAAATATGATGAATGGCTTTGTGTTTCGAAATCAAAGTGTGATAAATATTAATTCTTCGCTATTTAAAAAGTAAAACAGAGGATCTTCACGCATCTCGTGAGAATTCAAAGCAATCAAGGCTTAGACTTGATGAGACAATAGAGTTCTCATTTACAATCAGTCCTTTACATCAACATATAAACATGGAATATAAACAGAGAGCAGCGGGGAGCTCCCACGGACTCCGTGTAAAAACCAATAGAAAACCAAAATAGGTAAAAAGCCATATGGAAAAATGTGATTAGTGATAATTTATGATGCACCTTAAAGAACAATCCAAGTAGAACCCAGATGAGAGAAGGTCAAAGAAGCAGGAATGAAGCAACCCCACAAATTTTCGAGTCGAATCCCAAATCCAGTACCTCAATCATCGGTTAGTAAGAAAAACAGAGTAGAAGAAAATTGTGAATGTCTTATTAAGCCAAATAGTAGTTGCAATATTATACTTATTAAATGTGTTATGAAGATTCTTTCTCCAGATCCGAGCTTTGTGGTGGTGTGTTTGTTTCTAGTTTTTATCACCCGTGAGATGAGGAAGACGATGTTTTTTCAAAAAATTTGGGGATTCATCGTTGTTGGAAAATGTACTTACCTAGCTCAAAGTATTATAACAGCTCACTTATGGTATCGAGAGATATGGAAGGAGTTGTTCCTTGAAAGCCCCGAATGGTGTCGGAAAAGTGCGGAAATGGAACAGATTTAAAAACTATTGCATGTAGTTCCATCACTTAAAAAAAGAAAACATGATAAACTAAAAAATAGAATAGGATCTTCTATTCTTAAACTTAAAAAAAAAGAAAAAAAAGGTATTGTTAGGAAAACATCATTTATTTGTTTTCTGTTTTCCGGGAGTCAGTTTTAAAAGATAATTATGCATTTGAAGAATTACTAAAAAATAAAGCAAAGGTTATTTAGTTTGCTTAAAAACAGCTTATTTAATAGGGCCTAAGTTACTTATGATTCTCGTGACTTGTGACTCTTAGAGTGGCTAATTTCTAACTTGTAATTTACTTCATGGATGTGTTACTTAGACTTGTGAATGTAGTAATATAACTAGAGTACTTGTATAATAATCTATTTATATACAAAATAAATTATATTTAATATTAATTATTATTCAATTATCTTACGAGGAATGCTCTCTGATACTTATCAGAAGCATTGAAAGACCTAACACTAGTTAAATATTTTTTTTAGATTTATGTCTTGACCGTAAAACATATTAAAAAGGGAGGGAGCTTGCATGTTGAATCATGGGATAAAATTTCAAAATCTTTTGAAGAGAACAAAAATAATAAGATCACTCAAAAGCAATTGAAAAACAAATGGAATTATTTAAAACAAAAATACACGATGTGGTCAAATTTAATAGGAAAGTCTGGCCATAGCTATTGATAGGGTTTGAAACATAAGGCTCGCAAGCCCACACATCAGGCCCAAGAAAGAGGCCAGCCCAGCGAAGCACGAAGGCCCACTAGTTAAACCCAAGGGAGGAGCTTGCCCAATAAGGCACTCAGGCCTTTCTAAAACCAACACTTAGCCTTTTCGGCCACCCTTAAGAAAGGTCCAATCTACGGCCCAAAGGCCAATTATGGTAAGTCTCCCAAAGGGATGGGAAACAGAATAAATCCCAATAATATATTCTGAAAATCCCACCAAATCTCATCAATAAGGAAGGAAGACTATCTCAAGTAAACTATCATACTTTTTTTCATCCCGTACCAAATTCGAGCATGACTATAATAAGAAATATCCCATCCAATGGGAAGGACTCTTATCACCATCCAACTCGGGTCGAACATCTACTATAAATACAAGGCTACCCTTAATCTATGAAAGGTACGCAAAGACACGCAGACTTTAGACGTGATACCATATGCAACACATTCGCCCCTCTACAGCCTCTTTCTCTCGTGAAAAGAAACCGACTTAAAGAGACGGAGCGGCCAGATCGGCACACCTCGCCGAATTTCCTTCTTCTTTATTCTGGGCAGAGGAGGCTACGCCCAGAGCCCGCTCGACCAACAAGGCAACGATCCTATCTCTCACTCAGACACTAGACGCCTCGCATCCCAACCCACAAACAATCCGGTCCGTACCAAATGACCCCCACACGCCCACTCCCGCCCGGTTGAAAAGGCATCATCACTGGCGCCGCACTGTGGGAACCATGGGGCCTTTATAAATATAACTCCATTTCTCGCCATCGATGGTATCAACCCGTCACAAGCAGAGTAACGCCACCGCTAAGGATGCGCGTGATCCGCCAGCAACACTCTGACACCGTGACCTCCCGGGATAAGCAGGCAATACAAAAGTCAATACAAACGGCGGAAGCACTTCGCCGCAATCAACACCGATAAGAGTTATAACAACTTACTGCATGCATGCAACATCCGCGGGAGACACGACAAACCCAGGAAGGTCATAACATTCCCCCCCATGAGGAGCAACACGGTCACGACATTCCTCAAGATGTGCTCGAAACGTGTGGCTGCAGTCCAACCGAGCCAGTGGTGCACGGACTACACCGGGCCCCGAGGAAAAGGGAAACCGGCAATGCTCTGAGACATGACGGAATGAAGAACTACATCACCCTCACTGGGCGTGAGGAGCAATCATGGGAGCAGAGGTTTAGAGTCTTCAACAAGAGCCTCGGCCGTACGGCTGAGATGGTTAAAGGATCGCGCCCCCGCATACTACGGACACCTCGGGTACAACAAACCGAATCACCCTTCACAAAGAAGAGGTGTTACGCGCCCCATTCCAAATAAATTCGTAATACACAGTGGAGCGCCATCTGATGGAATCAAAGATCCCATCGATCACCTCAATACTTACAAAATCGATGGAGCTACATGGGGTATCGTGACCGTATGATGCAGTATTTTCACTAACACACTCAAAAGGCCCGTGCCTTTGGCCCGGTTTAATAGAATCACCTTCTACACCATCTCGTGAGAACTATCCATTGCGCTCGTCTTCCAACTTCATCTGAGCCAGGACGCATGCAAAACCGAGTTACCATCTATCGATCGCCGCTGTGGCTCAAGAAAGTCTGAAGTCCTATGTGCAAAGATTCAACGCCGAGTCCCTGAAGATAGACATACCTGATGAAAAATTCGCAATCACTGCATTCATTGCTGGGTTAGGAGTCCAATCGAAGGATCTGATGTTTTCCATCTCAAAAAACCCTCAAGCAAGCATGGCCGAGGTGCTCGCAAAAGCAGAGAAGTACATAAACGGCGAAGAAGCCCTTACATCCAAGAAGGAGAGCTCGTCCACCCATAAAGAGAAGAGTGGGACAGATAAACGACGGGACGGCCCCAAAGACAAAGCTGCTCGTGAAACATCCTCAAGAAAGATGGAGAACGATCCCCAAAAAGGCGCGTGAAACCTCAAAGGATCGCTCGGGTCCACTACAATTCGAAGACGACGACGTTATTCACCAAAATGCTCACTCCCTAACTAGCCTCGTGTCACAGTCCTGCACCGGCAATTAATCCAGCAATTCCTGAAAAAGCTAACTCAAATGAAGTCAAACCCCGCCACAAGAGACAACATTGGGCATGCAGTTCCATAGTGGACCATGACATCGTACGACAACCTGTATACATCTAAAGAGAGAAATATAGTACGACGACACGGGATACTCCAAGGCTTCATATCTCCGCAGGGTCAGCCCGTAATCAGCCCAGACCAAAACCTAGAACCGTGCCCCAACTCAACAATCGCCATTCTACAGACGCATCGACTCGAAGACCAACAACCCCTTAGAGAAATCCATGTGATCCTGAGGATTCAAGTAGAGGAGGAGAGTCTAGTTCACTTAAGGCCCATCTACGTAGCATCGTGATTAAATAAATAGGGGAAATACAAGCGGTGTCCAAATTACCGCGACTCGACACGTCCATCACATTCTCTCTAACCTGATCTGAGGATGCCACCCCATGACGCACTTTGCAGTTCGCAATCGCGCCAACAAAACACCATGTGGTTCTAGTTGATAAATGGAGTTCTAAGCAGACATCATCTTCTACACAAATTTCGATAAATGGGCATTGAGAGAAAACCGGAGCCCGCCAACACACACTGCTAGGATTTTCTGGAGAAAAGGTGTTACCTTTGGCTCAATCCCACTGGTGCTCACCCCGAGAGCCCCTTGCCGCACGACAACAACAAGATTTCCTCATCACGCCCATCGCCCTATAACATGTTGTTAGAAGACCCTCTCTTAACGCTACAGCCATCCCTCCGTATACCACATGATAATCAAATTCTAACCATACACGGAGTAGATGGTCCGAGGAGATCAACCCGTGGCTGCGAATGCTACATGCCCTCCATGAAGCAGAAAGCAGTCGACAACGTGGATGTGGACGGGCTTGACATGCGTGATGAGGTGCTCACCCGAATTTGCCCCTCGTAAGAGCTCACCCGACCCGAGCCCTTAGGAAGAGCTAACCCGCATCGCTGAGGACGACCGAACATCCCGCCCCTATATCTGGCCCAAGCTAGCGGAAGACCTCAAAAGCCTCCTTACTCAGTTTTTGAGACAGAACAGAGACGTCTTTGCATGGAAGCAGGTAGATATGGGAGGAATTGACCCTAAAGTAATCACTCATAGGCTGAACACCAGCCCGTCTTTTAAATCGATCAAGCAAAAGCGAAGGAGCTTCGCGCCAGAAAGACAAAAATCCATCAACGAGGAGGTCTGCGAACCCCAGTGTGAGCAATCAGGAGGCCGAATATCCCGAATGGTCATAACGTCACTTCGGGCTAAAAGCAAATGGCAAGTGGCGACTCAGATCGACTTAATAAGACATAAATAAAGCATGCCCAAAGGATGTACTCCTTCGCTAAGGATGTATTTCATCGTGGACGCTAATACGGCCATGAACTTCGCCATGGACGCCTTCTCCCGCTACAACCGTGACAAGATGGGACCCGTAAGACTGAAGAAAAGACCTCATTCATCACAAAGACAAGGAACCCATTGGCATCGCGCGGATGCCATTCGACTCAAGAACGCAGGAGCCATAAAACGCCTCACTTCACGAGCTCATCTACTCAGACAGCCACGCTCGAGTCGACCAACTCAGCTATTAACGCCACTTCTACTGGTGAACGCCATCGGCCGAACGCCACTCGACCGAATGCCACCTGCGGCTACGCGCCGCTGGGAGCCAAGCAAATACTTCGACGAGCTCATCACTGCGACAAAGCACGTCGTGAGTCGACCACCTCAGTTACAACGCCATCTACCAACGCCACTTACCGAACGCCACTGCTGGACCACCACTTGAACGCCACTGAACTACCATTGAACGCCACCTACCGAATGCCGTCGGTACACGCCAGAGCCAAGCGTACTTCACTTGACGAGCCTATCTACTCAGACAGCCACGCCGCTTCAGAGTCGCACTGCACCGTGCCACAACCACCCGCCTGAACGCCACTCACTGGCCGAACGCCACTACCGAACGCCACTACTGAATGCCACCATGCGAATACCGCCAGAGCCGCAACCACTTTCGACGAGCTCATCTACTCGCGACAAAAGCCACGCGCTCTCAAGAGTCGACCACCGCCATTGCCACTGGGCTGAACGCCACTACTGAACGCCACTAAGGCACAAATACACTGATTGAACGCCACTGGCCGAACGCCACTCTACCGGAATGCCACCAAGGGCCACGCTTAGAGCCAAGGTACCACTTTGACGAGCTCATCTACTCAGACAGCCACGCCGCCAGAGGCGCACTGCCAGTTACAACGCCACTGACCGAACGCCACTGTACGAACGCCACCATGAGCCACAAATGGCCACTTCCTACCGAACGCCACTGGCGCAAGCAAATGGCAGAGCCGCGTTAAATCCCACTTTGACGAGTTCGTCTACTCTGGACAGGCCACGCTACCTAAGGAGCCATCTCAGTTTAGACAACTTAGCCAGCGGAGCCCAGTAACTCACACATAGACGAACACTGCCCAGCAGTTCGCAATTGACGAGTTCACATGGACGAGCTCTGCCCAACTGTTCACATTGACGAGCTCTGCCAAAAACAAGTCATGGAATCAAGGAATCAATACAACTCATGCAAGTCAGGCCTAACTGAGCTACCACCAGATTGGACAGCGCTCACTTAAAAATGTGTCACGCAGCAAAAAAAAAAAAAAATCGCTTCAAAGATGCAAGACAAATAACTGGCTGACCGCCACCACTACGAGCTCGCCTATATACAGCCTTTATAGCTCAGGAATCGGTCCAAACAGCAATTCCAGCCCACGGCCTCAAGAATACAGCTCGACGAGCGACCGTCACCCGCACCCTCAATCCGACCATACAATTTATGAAGAAAGCGAAAATACTACAATGAGGACGCAGACGATAAAAGAATGAATATTATTAAGAGCTATATGTCTCGCCCTGTGCCCGACAAAAGGAAGCAGTAACATAAAAGAAAATATAAAAGTCGATATCGGGCGGGCAATGAGTACGTAAACCTAGGCGTCGTTAGAGGAATGCACGATGAAGAGGGAGACTGGGCTTCGCAGGAGACATCCTGGGTTTAAGACACCCGCAGAGAAAGATCCTCCGCCTCCTCATCACTTGGGAGATCGGGTTAAAGTCCATGTCCGTAGACGCAACGGCCTTCTCATTAAAAAAAAAGCAAGCCACCCAGAGGCCCACCGGTAATCGGGGCTTAGTCCTCAACTGCCACGACATCATCCTCCGAGCAACCAAAGATATTTCGCAGGAAGATCCCCGCGCAACCGCTGACACTCCTCATTCACCGCTTCCGGTCGAATTTACGTACCGAGGCCTCGCGACGAGCCGTGTCTAGCAAATACTCGGCTCGAGATTCGCCACGAGCCACGGCTAGCCGCTACTTACTTTATCGCCACAGACGCCATCGTCGCATCGCAGCCTTTCTCGAGACTCACGCAGCCTCGCCGGATGTGAAGAGCTCATCCCTAACCGTCCGTTCTCGTAGACGGAAGATCAGAGCCATCTCGGTCCCGATCAGATCATTCAAACAAGCAACATGGAGCCTCACCCTGACCTTCCGGTCAGCTCAACCGCGCCTGCCGCCTCGAACTTCATCCTTCTACTTTCCGCCCCGGCACGAGCCGACGCGCAGATGCTTTAGGATCGATGGCTTCACCTCTTCGCGTACGCGCGCTCGCTCTTGCAAATGGCCCGCCGTAAGAAAGAGGTCGCCGCCTTATAACCGGCGATTCACATGCTGCTTAGTTTGGCTCCATCTACCAAACCTTCAAATGAGTGGCTACCCGCACATCAAGTATGAAGTCAACATCCAACACGGATCAACCCGAAACAGACACTCACGGATACTCTGGATTCCCATCAAGCAACCCCGAAGGATAGCTGTATCTCATCAATGTGCAACGCTTCGACCTCCTAAGGTCAGAATCCTTAAGAACGGACAAAATTGCGCCTGCAGCGAGTTCAGCGTTGAAGAGCAAAGAGTCCTCATCTTCGCCAACTTTTGACTCCGGATTTTTTCTCTTCAACTCTTCCACCCTTCGAGGAGGTGGCCTAGCACCTCCGAAGGCGATTCCGTGACGGCACAGGCATAACCGCCAACTAAGGTTCGACAACTCCATCCAAAATTTTTGCCTTTACAAAGAGTTTAGAAAGGGGCGAGTCACGATCATTAGAGCTTCGGCCAAGTAGAGACTCCAAGGCCGTCCGGCTGAAAGCAAGAGAAGTCGGAGACGCCCCCAATCTCTGAACCTTGACCGAAACCGGCCGATCTGTCTCAGTGGAGCTTGGTCTTTCCGCTTTCGCACCGGCTTCCGAGACAAGGCCCTGCTAGGCCAAGACTTCCCCCAAGAGGGAGTGGCCGGGCAGAAGCCTAAGGGGAGAGACTCCCACTGTGGAAGGAGGCAAGGGCCTCGGCAAAGCGGAACGCGCGACCAATCGATGGACCAGAATGTCCGACGGACAAACTCCGCGTAAGGATCGAGCAGACATTCCGATAACGCCAGTTTACATTATCTTCAAGATTAAGGTCAAGTCGAAAGACCGGGAAGCGTGAGAATAATGCAAAATCGTAAATATTCAAGAATCTTCACTGCTATACCGAAAACAGACCAACACTCACAAAGATTATCAGGGGTGGTCCAAGCCACCTGAACGCCCAGAGTGTCAGCCCTCGGCTTAAGGATTATATTCCCGCTGCGACTACCACAAAGAAATAACAACGCCCTTCCACGACCCACAGTTAAGGAAGACTGTAGATCACTGAGGAGCCCAGGATCGCCCGGAGAAATAAAGGAAGCCCTCGATGGTCTCCTTTAGTCTAAAAAGATAGAGGAGCAAGGCCACACTAGGGATTCCAAGCCCTCTGTCCCTAAAAAAGGCCAATAGGCCCACCAAAATACCCCAACCGTTAGGAGCGAGTCGAAGCGATGCATCAAGTGTCAGTAACCCCTTCATGGCTGGGTGAAGTGGAAAACGAAGACCATTATCAAAGGCGACTCAAAGAAACATACCATCCTACCTGGCTACATAAAAAAGTCAAGACGCCGTGGGTCCATACGGACGCCGTGGGGAGGTCGAGCAACGCTCAAGAAAGGTAACCCATAGGACCGACTTTGCTAGGTCGCATACCACGATGTCGGGACGGCGACGGCGTAATCCAACCCTCGTAGATATTTGATAAGGTTTATTTTCCCTTTATCCTTATCAAAGGGAAGAGGAGGCGCCCAGAACATTTCTCGGGTTCAACCACACAAATCGAATCCAATAAGCATCCCTACTGGCCCGTAACTCCAAGAATAATCAAGAGTCATCGCCAATACGTAAAGAAGAAGAGCGACTCGGACCGATAATAAGAGCAAACAGTAAAAACGAAATCCAATCAATTTAACCCTAGCGCCTCGTCGTACCAATCGAAGAGTAACCAAAGAGGTAGAGACGCAGTGGTCCAGAGAATAAGACGAAAGAAGATACAAAAACGCCAGGAAAAGACTCTACACAAAAGGGACAGACAGAGAACTCTGAGCAAATAAAGTACGAGATCGCGGAAGAGGTTGAAGAACCGTATAGCTACCGTGACGTAGGAGGTCCGCGAAAGAAACCGAAAGCAAATGCTAGCAGTGAAACGAGCGCGAAAATCCAAGAGTCATCATTATCACAAGACATATGACGGCGACTAAGCCTTAACTAACCCAGCCTCAAGCAGACAAGTGGAAGTTACACTCGATACGAGAAACATTACAGCCCTTGCCCATGTACACCGTACACAAGGGCTGGGGGGCAACTGATAGGGTTTGAAACATAAGGCTCGCAAGCCCACACATCAGGCCCAAGAAAGAGGCCAGCCCAGCGAAGCACGAAGGCCCGCTAGTTAAACCCAAGGAGAGTCGCCTAACGAGGGGCACTCGTGCCTTTCTAAAACCAACATTCCAGCCTTTTTGGGGTCAGCCTAGAAGAAAGGTCCAACTCGCTGGGCCAGAAGGCCAATTATGGTAAGTCTCCCAAAGGGATGGGTGCGTAATAAACCTAATAATATATTCAAATCCCACCAAATCTCATCATGAAGGAAGACTATCTCTGGCAAACTACTATTTCTATATCCTGTACCAAATTCGATATGGACTATAATAAGAAATATCCCATCCAATGGGAAGGACTCCTTATCACCATCCAACTGGTTGAACATCTACTATAAATACAAGGCCACCCCAACGGTGAAAGGTACGCAAACACACGCACTCTTAGACGCATACTCATATGCAACACATTCGCCCTCTGCGCCTCCTCTTTTCCTTAAAGAACCGACTTAGGTGATCGGATGCACACGGCACAAATTTCGCCGACCCCTTCTTCTTTGTTCGCAGAGGAGTACATCCGTAGCCCGCTGATCAACAAGCAGAACGATCCGCCTCACCCGCACGATCCGTGACTCCTCGTGATCCCACCACAAACAATCCGGGTCCAAATTTCACGACCCCCACACGCTCCGGCCCAGTTCCGGCTGAAAAAGGCATCATCACCTATAATCCAAGAACTACCGCACTGATCGGACTTTAGAAGAGTGGGAAGAATATATAAGGTATACTTCTTTCTTTAGTTCATATTTTGAAAAATAAATTAAACTACTATTGACTAATTACAATGATTTGAATAATGGGATGCAAAACAATTTCGATATCTTTTGAATTTCTGATATGCGAGATGAGATGAGATCACTCTTTGATGGCAGTACATCCTCTTTGGGGAAAGAATCATGGGGTCCATCTAGACAAGGGTTGCCTAAAATGGTCTTTAAACAAACATTCATCAAGTGCTTCGACCGATTATAGAAATTCTTATATACACATAGATATGAGCTGAATCTCCGCTGACCCTTCATTATCAAAGAAATGTCTTTACGAAGTACGAAAGAAAATAATGAGAATCTAGATGAAATTGTTGATTCTTATCTTGGACTTGTCGAATGGACTAGCATTAAAGAATGTAATAAGAAGTTGGATGAGATTTCAGCATTACATGGATGACCCTTTGTACATTCTTTGCTTCAGCATATTTTGTGAAAGCGAAAGCATCTGATGATGGATGATGTTTTCACTAAAGCCGAGGCGTCGAGTGGATTCGGATGAATGCAAAAAAAAATTAGGATTGCTAGTTTTCTTTTAGGTAGTTGGGGTTTACGTAAATGCAATTTATGTGATATTTTATGGTTTATTTTTATACTTTGTCTTGACATTAGTTTGTATTAACATTATTTCTTTTCATGACAATATTTTGTAGTTCATTTGCTTATAATTATCTTACTTTTATTATTTATTTTTAATTGATATATTTGCATATATTTGAATATTGTTAGAAGATGTTAGCGAAAAGCGAAAAATGTGAAAATCACGGCGAGTGATTCAGTGAGAAAAGATTATTAGAAAAAGTAACTTGGAAGAGGCCCCGGATCTAGGCCTACGGCGAAAGGTTTGCATATGTGCAAGAAATTTTAAATGGTAATCAACACATTGTCTAGAATTTTAAGAATGAATAAGCAAAAGCATTTTGCGAGTTTGCTTGAGCATTTCAAAAATAAAACATGGTTGAAGAGCGGTTGTTACATCAAAGTTGAAGAAAAAGTAAAGCGATGTTCATATGACATTAAATCTACAGAGAGAAATCGTGTTACCAAAGAAGATTCAACCTAACTCAAACCATGCATCATTACTTTTTCATGTACGAAGTACTAGGGCAATGTTTCTCTTCGAAGGGAACAGTTATTACTTACAGGATTCTTGATTCTGAGGAAAATCATCCTCATCAATGATTAAGGGAAGTGTTTAAGGTAAAAAATAAATATAAGTTTATTATTGTTGTTGTTGTTATTGTTGTTGTTGTTGTTGTTGTTGTTGTTGTTGTTGTTGTTGTTGTTGTTATATTGATATTTTTTCTAATTAATAGGGTGCTATTGGTGCACTTGATGGGACTCTTGTTCATGCTGTGATACCATCTGACAAACAAGTCCCTTATAGAGGAAGAGGAAGAGGAGAATGTTATCAAAATGTTCTAGCAATATGTGACTTCAATGATTTTTGCTATTTGTTTGGGAGTTTGGATGGGAGAGGAGTAGCACATATTTCAGGAATATTATCGAGAACTATACGTAATCATAAAATAATTTGACCTCCACCAGGTTAGTATAATTATCTTCTCAGCTATTATTAATAAATTCATAATTAATTTATTTTATAATTTTTTATATAGATAAATATTATCTTAGTGATGATGCATATCCACATACTCGAGGGTTTATGGTGCCTTCTTGTGTCACGATATTAGTTGCACGATTTTTCGCAATGGTGTCAGCGCCATTACAAAAGAGAGACATTCAGTATCTGTGTACCGAGGATTGAGGGAATATGGGTTGAGCGATCTTTTTGAGTTTTTGAAGCTGTTTGATCTTAAAAGAGGATGGAGACCTTATCTTTTCAAATACAGAAGTGTGAGGCAAAAATTCAGATTTCGGAAAAAGGCAAAGTGTAATTGGTCAAAATCAAAAATTTTCTGATCTCGGATAACCAGCGAACTTCTCCATTGGAATCGTCTCCCGAAAATCTAGCTACCCGTGAATTGAGAGCAGTCGAAATTACACGTTTTTTGGAGGCTTATCGAGCATGAGTCAAGTAAAGCTTGAAATGCGATGTGACAAGTCACCTGCATGGCATACTCATGTGACATATGTTGTATGGCATTAGAGATGATGGAAATGGATGGCTAGGGTTATTACGAATGTCGAAAATCCAAGCTTAGGGACATGATTGGCATTATTGAAATTATTTAAATGATAATAGGACAAAAGAGTGTATAGTGTCATCCTCTTCAAATTGAAAAAGGGGAACAAACGTGCAAGAGGAAAAACGAATTGACAGTGAGCTTAGGTTTGAGTTTTAGGTGAGTGAGTGACTTCTAGGTTTTGAGGCGTCGGCCAAAGTGAGTTCTCAGATGAAAGTAGTTCCTCTGGCGAAGGCATGCGTGGAGCACTTGGATTTCTTGGAGTTTAGACAAACTCAGTGAGGTAGGGTTTATCCTACTTTAGTTACGCTGTTGTGTTTGTGGATGATTAAGTTGGTTTGAGGCCTTGAATGGCGTTTGATCGATCCCGAATCTTGGAGGCAAGTGTGGAAGTTTTAAAACCCCATTTGAATGATCGTGACATCCACGGATGTGTTTAAGGTTGTTCATGGAGTATGAAATTTTGTGTTATAGTGTATTGTGGTGTGTATAAAGTAGGAAATGGCGGATTTGAGTTCACAATGTGGAGCCAGATGTTGGATGATTGGTAGTGAGCATTTAGTGCTTGAGGGTTTCAGCATTCATGTGGAATGATGTTCATAAATATTATGAAAATGTTCGGTTGAGTAATTCCGATAGATGAGCTAATTCTTGGTGTGGATTATTGAAGTTTGCGACATGTTTGTGTGGATTAATCATGTTAGTGTATATCATGTTTTATATATATTAGCATGTGTTGTATAATTTGGCTGTTGAAATAACATTACATTTCATGTCTTGTGGGTAACCTAGAGGAAATTAGGTGTGTGTGCATGACATGAAAAATTGAAAGAAAAGCAGACATGGATTCTTGAAATAGATTGGGATGATTTCAGGTATAATGGTGTTGGGAGATGGTCCTGCAATTACATGTGAAGGAGCTGCGTGTATTGTTTGGAAGGGTTCTCAGCCCACATTAGCCTCGGAGGATAAAGTCCCATATTTTAGACACTTGGTAGTGTATTTCAGCGACAAGTTTGTTTCGCGATGTTGTTTTTCTCATACATGGCTTAGGCAAGTGTGAGGAGTCGGTGAGGACTCGAGACATAGGAGCGGACATTTAGACATTCAAATGGGATCACCAGTTGCTTGAATGTGTGTTTACATAGGATCATTGCATATGCACTTAGGTGGGGGTAACCCGTTTAGGGTGATTCCAACTACGGGCGTGGATTCACCTGTCGAGAGATATATTATTTAGTCTGAGGCGTACGAGAGACGGCTCATCCTAGGGTGATTTTGAAGAAAGCGGGTTGCGGCACAGTGTTTTAGTTGGATACATGTGATAGAATGTTTAAACTTTAATATATGTTGTATAAAGTAAATTATTAACTCTTGAAACTATGGTATATAGTTAGTGTATATTGATGAGTATTGTTATGGGCTCAAGTAGCGTTTTACTCAGCTATATGTCTTGATGTTGATGATTGGGACGGGTGGTTCTTGGGTAGAGCTCCCCGTGCTGAGGTATGCGATTTCGTGAAGTAGTGTCGGTCACCAGGCATTGGCGTATTACGAGTTGTGGTGGTAAGCGGACCCCGGGTTTGGGATTGTCCGCGGCAGTGTTAGGCTTAGGTAAACGATTACCTAGGGAGCTCGGGCTTGGGTATCCATCACCACTTGGTGTGGTTCGATGTTCAGTTAGGTATGAGATTACCTAAGAAGGCACAGGACAAAACTAGAACACTGCATGCATGTGTTTTATGTATGATTAGGTGATTGTTTGATGAATTTGGTGATTGAAGTGTGAATGGCATGTATAGCATGTTGATTGTTATGAATTGTGTGCTTAGTGATTAGCACATGGATGTGTTGGAAAATTTTTGGAGTTTTACAGAGTGTAAAACTTGAAAAAGAAAATAAATGAAATAAATTTTAATAAATTTATTTGGTTTATTGGATAATAAAATAAAATTTTAATAAATTTTAAAGGTGAACACTAGGTTAGTGTTAGATTAGGAGGTTTTGAGGAAGTTTTGGACAAAATGGTCCAAAATTAAATGAAAAAAAAGGTGAAGAAAATTGTTTTCTAAGGTTTTACAGTATGTAAAACTAAAGAAAATGAAGAAAATAATTTTTATAAATTTATTTAGGTGTACTCGAGAATGAGGAAGAAAAAAAAAAACAAATGGATATGTGTTTGTTTGTGATTTTCTAGTAGCTGGAAAGAAAGGGAAAAAAAAAGTGTGTGAAAAACGGAAAAAAATACGGCGGGATCGGTTGGGCTACGCTTGGTGTGTCTATCCTGATAGGAAAGTGTATTGTGACCACGACATTTGGAGTGTGCGAGAAGAACATTGAATGTGCCATGTAACATTGCGTACCAAATAATACAAGTTTAAAGAAAGCGTTTGGCCAAAGTTTATTAATGATTAGTATGTGTAAATTTTGAGTTGACTATTTCAAGGGATGAAGAATTTTGGGTTGACCTAAGACACCATTTCGTAGACCTCGTCGTCTGAGTTCATAGACGGGTTGAACATTAAAAATCGGAGCTTACGGATAAAAGTTATGACCCACTGGGGAGTTGAACGGTGTTTTAAGCGGTGTCAGCGAATAGGTCTAGGGTTTTTACACAGAAAGCGACCTAGGCTCTATATAAACCTAGTTTTGCGAGTGCCAAATAGAATTCTTTAAAACACTCATTATGAGCTCAAACGCTGAAAAAAACTCCCCGAGGCGAAGTGAACCGCCGGCGGGTCGTTCGGCCAGTACAGACAAGCGAGTTTTGGCGTGGGAGCGTCATAGGCCACCCCCTTGCTAGCGCCGGCCAGTGGAGAGCCACCACGGGCGATTCCGCTGCCAAGTTTCACGGCGGCTCACGCGGACGCGCGAGATCGGGTCGGCGACAGCGGCGGCGGCGAATCCTGATGGAGTAAATAGGTTTTCTATTTTCTGATCCATTCCAGGCCCACCCGTACCTCCTCCCCATTTTTGGACCCTCTGAACTCATTCCGTGGTCCTTTTTGCGATTCCCTCACCGTTTGAAGAATCGTGAAAAAAAAATTTGGTCATTGGATCGAGTTTAGAGCCTGGCAACCTTTGGACGGAGTAAGAATACCATTGTGTTCTAGTCTCTTAGGCTTTAAAGTTGATAAGGATTTATGTAAATTTTGGACGTCGTTTGGTTAGTTTTCCATTTTGGGTCGGCAGGGTAATTCTGAAAAGGTTTGGGCCAAAAATTGGACACCGATTAGTCCAAATTAGGCAAAATTGAAGTTGGATTAGTGAAATTGGATATTTTGGTGAGTTATTGGAAGGTTCAATTTCGAAAAATTAGCCTCCGGGTGAAAAGCCCCAATTTTGGATATCGGGTCTATAGGGCACACTGTATAATTGGACCCGTCGGAGTCCAATTTAGATAGTTTCATAGTTAAAAATTATCACCAAGACATTTGGGGGCGTCCCATGTCTTTGGTTTAATTAATGGAACTAAATGGAATTGTTATTGCCTTCTGAGGCACTCACGGCGAACTTGAAGGCGATCTGAGGAGGCGGGGCGAGCATCGTAATTACGTAGTGGTTTCACGTGTTTTAAATGCTTTGGAGTATTATTATGATGATATATAATTGTAGTTAATTATTATATATATAACTTATTTGTCGAGCAGTTGATTATGCGTAAATATAATTATCTGTTTTATATAAGCAAAGTTATCGTTCGTGAATTTGCTCCCGACATTTTTAAATATTTGGAAATTTTACTGAGTTCATGGATAAATTGGTGGTATTCAAACATTTTGGTACATGGATTAGGGTTTAAAACCATTTTGAAAAGTTATTGATTTAAGAAATGGATTTTGAGGAGCTTTTGTGAAATGATTATAATCTTGATATCGTTGAAGGTTTATTAGTTGCCACGTGATGTCGGAGGTTTGCAGAAGGTTATTAGTTGCACGTGATGTCGGGCTTCAGAAGGTTTATTAGTTGCCACGGTGTCGTGAGGTTGGGTTCTGAAACGGTTTTACTATGGGTATAGTGCGATTACATTGTTGGTTTAAAGTAGGTATAATAATTTCAATATTTATGGTCATTGTATGTTCATGATTATTTTTACGACACGATGGTTATATATATTTTATGCTCAATTTTTATGTTGTGAATAAATTCAGGTTATAAGGTTCTTGATAATGATGTCGGTTAAATTTTTTTAGCATGGTTTCATATTGTTGACTTGGGTATAAGATTGGGTTTTGTGAAATGATTCCAAACGAGGAACCTTACCTGAGAGTGGACGTGGTGCTTGAAGAAGGAATTTTCGAAAGTAAAAGCATTATTTCCTTATAAATTGTATCGCTCAGAGATTTATTATCTCACGTTTTTATTGTTCATCCAGTTCTCTAGATCTGAAGCAGTCCGTGAGACTGCAGCTAGTTTCTCGTCGGCTGCAGTTGCGGCCGATTGTAGTATTATCTTATCTATACTGTATTTTATTCTGGACTTATGTATTTTCATTTGTACCCACTAAATTCATGAAACACTCTTAGAATCTTTCTGATCTTAGTATTGAACTCATATGAGTCTTTATCATATGTGTTTGTAGTTATATTCTCTGATAAAGATGGGTGGTTGTGGATTTAGTGGTTGTGGATCTTTTATACATATATTAGGGGTATTATATTAATGCGGGTGTTTACTTTCTTTCTTAAAGTTGGGGTTCCATTGAATGATCCACACAGGGGTTGTCTGATGGGAACTTCATGGCCCGAGACCACTCAGGGAATCTTAGGAGGGTTTCCAGGTCGAGGTCTTGTCACACAATTCAAATATTGTATCGTGACAATGCTGAGGGGCAGCCTGGGTATGAGTGTCACGATACACCCATTGTATCGTGACGGGAGGCGACTAGGCGGTGAAGTGAAGGTCACGTCTGATAAAGCTATCTCGTGACATGAGAGGTTTGGCACGGGGAAAGGTTTCGATCCACGATACAATTTGTATCGTGACGGGAGGCTGAGACTAAGCGAAATTTGGAGGATTGTATCCTGATACCTGGTGTATTGTGACTAGAAGTTGGCTTGAGGCATTGGGTCACAATACATTGAGTGTATCGTGGCGAAGAAGAGGCCGAAGTGAGATTTTGTGTCATGATGCCTTCATGATGTATTGTGACGAGGAAGGAGCTTGAAATTTGGCGGCACGTGTCGCGACCACACGGGGCCTTCTGGCCCGGCCCGGACCCGCGACCGCGGCTTAGGGGCCGCGGCGACACGGCCGTAAGGCCATGATACGGGCCGGGCTCTTCTGGCAACACCAACGAGAGTGCGTGCGCGTATTTGGCGCATCATGTCTTGCATCATGTGCGTATCTGAGTCGATTGGCTATGCACTTGGTGCACCAGCTGATTTTGGATTCGATCGCATTTTGAGTCAGCATTTTGGACACTATTCATAGAAAGTTGTTCATGAACACTGTTCACAAAGATTTTTCGAAAAAAAAAATGAAATAAAATTTTTGAAAAATAAAATAAAATCAAATCAAATCAAATCAAATGAAAAAAAAATTTTAAAAATAAAATTTTTGATGCTGATAATGATCTGATGTACGGAATTAATTGTCTCGCATTGCATATAAATGTAGGAACATAGTATATGAACTGTATCCTGTGTATGAATACAAAAGTGGCATCTCGGGGATGTGTTTGTGCAGCAGAATCTTTGCATTGTATTTAACTACCATTTGAGCGTGTAGATGGCTAGTCGAGGACGGGGGGCGTAGGGCGTCGAAGTCTTGGTGAGGGCACCACCAATGTTTGTCAATGGGCTTTCTTTGGGTGCCAGTGTCAGTTGAGTTCTTGTGCACGGTAGTATGTAGTGAGTAGTCGGGAGGTCAGGAGTAACCTCAGGAGTTTAGGGGCGCGTCATCCTCAGGCATTCCACGGGGGGAGAGGGATCAGATGGTGGCGAGACCATTGGTTCATGCGAGATCGATAAAGATGTGAGGCTATGGAGATTACCTGCGGCTACCGAGTTAGAATAATTCAGTTAAGCTAGAGGGCAGTACAGTATGGTGGAAATGGGCAAGGACCTGCAGAGATCTGGGCGATGACATGGCGAGTTTCGGTGTGCGAGCTCGGGAGTTCCTAGAAATTTGAAGCGGGCGATGGCCATGATGGATTATGTGGCTGAATCCCACGGAGTTGGCCGTTTTCGATGATTACGTGGCCACCGGACCGCGGCGAGTGGGGAGATTAGGAGATGGGAGTTGTCCATTCGGGCGAGTTGTAGGACTTCGCCTACGGATATGGACTCCATCGTTAGGACAGCCACGGCCGTAGAGAGAAGTCGAGGATGCTCGGAGCACTCGGGATGCGAGGTGTGTAGCAAGAGGAAGGAGAGCCGGTTTTCTTCTAGTTCGGGAGAGGCGGAGGCTTCCTAGTTCACGAGGTTCAGTCGCGTAATCCGAGCTAGGGACGGATGAGGTGCAGTCCAGGCCCAGGCGGATAGTGTGCTCTTGCGCGGCGGCCGGACATATGAGGAGGATTGCCCCAGAGACGGGGATCCCGGGATTTTGGGGCAGTACGATCCCGATTAGCCATAGGACCGGAGAGGTGCGATTCATTCCACACACCCTAGTATGGGTCGAAGGAGCCGGTTCAGTCGTAGGGTGTTGCACGAGCACCTCGGCAGCCACGGATGGGCCGAGGAGGGCCAGAGTGTGGATCGAGGTAAGGTCTGCGAAAGCCCCGCAGGGACCCAGGGATGTCGGGTGCAGGGGCGTGTCTGCGCGCTGTTGCTAGAATTTGAGAGCATACGGATCAGGGACATACGAGTCACGCTTTATACCCGCAATTATTTTGCATCATGTTCATCATTAATGCACCTTGTGTGATAGGTTTGGGCATAGAGGTTGAGGCTTTTAGAAAAGTCGAGAGATGATGGGAAATTCTTCCCTAGGATATAGGGTGAGAGTTGGTCAAATGTGTGGGGTCGTGAGTCGAGGGGATCTCGGTGATCCACCTTTCGTGGTGGACTATATAGGAGTGGTAGGCGTATTAGGTGTTGATGTCATTCTTGACATGGATGAGTTAATGACCCGTTGGGTTGTCGATGATTGTGGCGCCGTGGGTTGTCATACCCAGGCCACGAGGCTGGTGTTGTGTGAGGTTACATATGCATGGTTTGGATGCGTGGCCATGCCGATTTCGGGACGGAATTCTTTTTAGGGAGGGGAGAATGTGGGGCCAGAATTCGATTTTTCGAAGAGGCAGTGTAAAATTTTTGCTTTCAGAAGCCGAAATTTTCTAGATCTCCGGATGTGAAACGGACTTCTCCGTTGGAATGAATCTGCATGAATCTAGCTACCATCGAGATTTAGGTGATTAGAGCCGCGGTCGAGGAATTTGCATGTTTTCGAGGGGGGGAGCAGCGTGGGGTATCGAGGTGTCAAGCAATCTTGATGTGACAAAAGTCACGCCTCTTTATGTAATCGTGTGACATATGTTACATGAATCGCCAAGAAGTGAGTAAGATGTCACCGGCGAGGATTGTGCAGAATGTGAAATCGAGCTTAGGGACATGATTGGCATTATTGGGGAGTATTTAAATGATAATAGGACAAAAGAGTGTATAGTGCATATCTTCAAATTGAAAAAGGGAACAAATGTACAAGGAAAACAGGTGTGATGAGAGCTTAGGTTTTGAGTTTTAAGAGTGAGAGTGAGTGACTTCTCTCTGAGTTTTGGGCGTCAGGCCATTAGGATTCGCCCGGAGCGAAGAAAGTGAGTTCTGCGTAGAATGACGGCGTGAGCCTTAGGTTTCTTGGGTTTCGACAAACTCCGTGAGTGAGGTTTTATCCTACTTTAGTTACACTTGTTAAGTGTTTGTGGATAAATTCGGTTGGTTTGAGGCCTTGAATGGTCGTTTGATGGAGTCGAATCTTGGAGCCAGAGGTGTGGAGGATTTTAGAAACCCATTTGGACCGGTCGAAGTGATGTCTTTGGAGCTGTTTGGGTTGTTCGTGAGTATAAATTGTGTTATAAATTGTATTGTGGTGTGTATGGGCCGGAAATGGCCAAGGATTTGAGTTCTGATGTGGGCGGAGTGTTGGTGGTGGCTAGTGAGCGATGTAACTGAGGGTTTCATATTCATGTGAATAGTGTTCACGAGAATATTTTTGTGAAAAATGTGTTCGGTTGAGTAATTCAAATAGAGATGTATTTGGTGCTTGGTGTAATGGATTGTGAAGTTATAACATGTTTGTGTGGATTAATCATGTTGGTGTATATCATGTTTTATATATTAGCGTGTGTTGTATAATTTTATTATTAAAATGGCGTATCGTTTAAATTATCGTGGGTAATATAGAGAGTGGAGTGTGTATAGCTGAAAAATTGAAGAAAACGAACATGGTTGCGAAGGAATTTATGGGATGATTTTAATTAGAATGGTGGAGATAGTCCTACAATTACGTCGGAGGGAGCCCACGTGTATTGTTTGGAAGGTTCTCGACACATTTACCTACGAGGTAGTCGTATTTTTTGATGACCGGTAGTGTATTTTCAACCAATGAGTTTTGTTTTAAGCGATATTTTCTCATGCATGGCTTGGGCAGAGTGTGGGGAGTCGGTGAGACTCGAGACATGGAGCGGGCATTTAGACATTGAGTGGGGATCGAATTTGCTTGATGTGTTTCTAATAGGATCATTCTCGTATGCGGCTAGGTGGGGAATGCTTGAATTTAAGGGTGATTCAGTATTGGGCGGTCTTTCAGCACTGTCGAGGAATATATTATTTCGGTGCGAGGGGCGTCTGAGGCTTGGCTCATCATAGGAATGATTTTGAAGAAAGCCGGGTTATTGGCTTAAGTGTTTTAGTTGGATACATGTATTAAGTCTTTAAACTTTTTAATATATATGTTAATAATGTCATTATTAACTCTTGAAACTACGGTATATAGTTGAGTGTATATTGATGAATATTGTTGTATGGACCAGTGGCCGTTATTACTTCCATGTATATGTCTTCGATGTTGATGTTGGGACGAGATGGTTGCTGGGTAGAAGTGCATCTGAAGACTGCGATTTTACCATTGAGTAGTGTGTCGGGTCCTTTAAACGATTAGCGGCGTGCGGAGTTGACGGATAGTCAACGGACCCCCGGGTTTGGGGTGTCACAAGAGGAACATTGTTATTGCTTGCATAGCTATACATAACTATATTCGAAAATTATTTATTGCGGATACTTTCTTGGAGCAGGGTGAAAATGAGTATGGTGATAATTCGGGGATGCCTCAAAATAATCATGAAGGTCTAGGAGGAAAAGCTGCACAAGCTGATCAGATTTTCATGATTAATTTAAGAGAAGAAATAGCAAATCAACTAGTTGCTCATTAATTTTTGTTTTTATATTAAAAGTTTGGATATTTTTAAAAAGTTTAGATTCTATTGGTTATTTTTTAAACATATTTATGTCTTTTTGTTTTATATTATGATTTATTTATGGATATATTTCTAGTGATTTGATTTTTTACAATAATTAATAATTGTAGTGAAAAATAAAATATTATTAGAAACTCTATTTATTTTGGATAATATGTAACTCTGATGATAATAAGAGATAAATATGTAAAATCGTAATTTTACGATTATTCGTATTTATAGTTATGAATAATATATTGCTCTTGACCCGTTGATTTAATCGATAAAAACATCGAAGCAGTTTTTTACGATCTGATTAATCTTATTGAAATTAATGACTTAATTTTTCATTTCTCGAACAGTACCTTAGTTTCCTTGTTTTTGTTAGACACGTTGCTTTACTTAGAATTACATTATTTTCAGGTTAGGTATAAATTTTTTTTTTTAACATTTTAATTAGTACTTTCATTTTGAGAATATTATTTTTTCCACTTCTTCTGTCTTTTAGGGCAATTTTCAGTCTGATGCAAGAGCCAAGAAGATAAAAAATTAAAATAAATAAAGTAAATGTAAAAATACAAAGGGTAAAACTGAGTTGACCCAGGGTCACAGCAGCCCAACAACTCACTTGAGTTAGAACGGTCGGAGGGTTAAAGCCAGAGCTTGAGAGAGAGAGAGAGAGAGAGAGAAGGATGTTGGGAAGGAGGTTAATTTCCTTTCTGAAGAGGTCTCCGGCATCCCCAGTTTCCAGGTTAGATGTTATCGCACTATCATCTCTATTTTGTTCTTCTTTTGTTATGTTTTATTATATTTGAGGTTTAAGTTTCACTTTCCCTCTGTTTGGTTGCTGAGAAAACTGAGGCAGAGAAATGGGAAATATTTTTTCTGGTTTTTATTTTATTTTATTTTTGGAACTACGAATTGCATTATGAAGAAACAAATATTCGTTTATGGCTGTACACAGCTAGGTTCAGGGGAGGTTTTGTTTTCCCATTCTCCTGAATAAGGAGAGATGAAAAATTCAAAGTTTTAGTTTAGTTTATGTTCTTTCATTTTTCTCAGCAACCAAGTGAAAGGAGTTCTGTTGCAAATTTACAAGAGAAGGCGATCATGTTATTTCTGATCATACCCTTTTCTATTGTATTATTTTTGTAGTTATGTGGATGAACTTTTGGTTTAGATGATATCAAGCTTCATAAAGGTTTGAAAATTTGACTACTCTTTGTTTGGATGCTGCAGAAAAAGAGAAAAAGAAATAAAAATAAAAATATGATACGTTTGAACAGGTAAAGATGGGTATGTATTTATTAGTAAAAGAAGAAAGCACACCGACGTAGGATGAAGAGGTTACCTAAGGCAATACCTTAAAGGAAAAAGCATAAAAAAAACCTGACACTGTAAGACCCTGCCCACTCCAAAAAATCATGCAAAGGCTTTGAACATTCTCTTAAATACAAGCTAACTAAGCTGAAAGATTAAGAAGGAACAAAAATTTGATCAATTAGCCATTCAGTCATATCTTGAAAAGCTCTTTTAATTGTGTTTAGGCAGAATTATCCAAAAAAGTATAAAGTAGGCAATTTCCCATCTTTTCCTTTTCTTCTTCAAAGGAAGAGAGATTTGTTAAGTGCTAAATGATGGAGACTGGAGATTTGAAATTTGTTTCTCTTCCTACATGGGCAACTTTTTGCTGATAAAATTTCTCCTTTGAGTTCTCAATCAAATGGAACATAGACATTGAACTTAATTCTGAGCCACTTTTTGCAGTCCTGTAAAGTCTGGGAAGGAAGGGGAAAGCAAGGGCTTTGGTCGTAAGGCAGTGTCTTTCTTCTTGATTACTGTTTCAGGCGGTGTTGCTTTGAGTGCTCTTGATGACCTTGTTATTTATTATGGTTGTACCAGGTATGCCAATTGTTTCTTTTTATGTGAAAGTGTGTTTATATCAATACAAATCTAAACTTTTGTTCAATGAAAATGAGGGATTTTGAGAATTTAATAGACATACCCGCTATTTTCATATGATTTTATTGCACCACATATTTAGTGCTGAGGTTAAGAAAATTTTGATTCTTTATTTTTATGTTTAAAGTTTCTCTTCCAATATTCAAGTATTTAAGACTCTTGAACATCTAAAAAGTGAATTAGTAAATAGCTCATAATTTGAAACTTGATCCCATGGCTTTCAAGAAGCGGGACCAAAGTACATATTGGGTGGAAGAAGTACATATCTGGAAAGAACTGTAAAATAATATTTCATGAAAGGCCTAAATATAATGTATGGAAATTTAAGAGAATCTTGCTAATTTTAGTTACTACACTTGATCTGTTAAATGGGACCTATCCAATGTGGTTTATGATTACTTTAAAAAGATGCAATTTGAGGTGCTTATAGGTGTGTGAGAACTTTAATCAAGGTTGCTGTTTAACAATCACAACGCCGCCCTCCTATCTCTCCATTTCTTTAACTTCTTTTCTCCTCCTTCATGAGCTTCCCAAGGGGAAAAAACTGCGGAGATTATAGAATGGAGCAAGAGGAATAAAAGATGACCGAAAAGAAAGAAAACTTTGACTTCACACTGATGTCTTTCAGCAATCACACACAGTTTTGTGCGGTCATGTAGGAAGATCTCCATGCCCTTGAAGGAAGCATAATAGATGCTGAAGCTGCTATTATAGCTCTCCTTTTCTCCTTTGAAAGACTATATAGGTGTGTGTGTAGACTTTTATACCCTCCCTAACATGACAACTTTCCGAATTCCTAATCTTTCCTTGGAAGAATAGTAAAACATGTGAGAAAGAAATATTATTTAGACTCTAAAAGAAATTGAAACTTTTCTAATATAATAACAAGATCAGAAGAAACAGAAGTTTGACAAAATGTCAACCATCACCTAAAATGATAGGCTTAACAAAAGTAAACTACTAAATATCAATCCTAATGAAACAAGTTGTCTTTTGGAAGGCAATTCAAAGATGTTGACCCCTTGTTCAAAGCAAGTTGTCTTTTGTGATTGGAAATGGGCGGAGAGTTAAGTTTTGGAAAGACACTTGGCTTCGGACTACCTTTTTATGCATCTTTTCCTAACATGTTTACTATGGCAGCTTTAAAGGAGGCGTGGGTGAGGGACCATTGGAGTGACTTTGATATCGGGGGTGGTTAGTTTCCACTTGAGACACTCAATGATTGGGAAGTGGAGGAAGCTGAAAGGCTTTTGTGTGAACTTGAGAGATTTGTGCTAGCTGATGAGATTGAAAATGAGGTGAGATGGATGTTGACAAAAAGTGGGGTCTTCTCACGCCAAAGTCAATGTTTACACTTTGCAACCTAGCATGAGTGAGCCTTTTCCTTGCAGATGTTGTGGAGATCCTATGTACAACCAAAGATTAGCTTCTTCACTTGGGAGGTGGCTTGGGGGAAAATTTTTAGTAACCCTTGACTAGCTCCAAAGGAGGGGCATTTGTCTAGCAAACACCTGCAACCTGTGTCATCAAAGTGAGGAATCTATGGACCACCTTTTGCTCTACTGTTCCAAGACAATAGTGCTTTGGGAGTTATTGTTTTCCCTTTTTGGCACCTTTTGGATGATTCTAGGTTCAGTTCGGGAGTTACTTTTGAGTTGGAAGGGTGTTTTTTTTCGACAAAAGGAGGAAGAAGGTGTGGCAGCGGCTCCTACATGCTGTTTAGACCCAGTGTGGAGAACTAGGAATAGAATCGTGTTTCGGGATGATATTTTGTCTATCTGAAAACTTAAATGCTGTTTATCTTCTTGCTTTGGATGGAGGCCAAGTTGTTTATAGAAAATGGTCATCCCACCTTAGTTGGTTTTATTGATTGGTGGGTTGTAAGTGATAGAGGGGATGATTTTTGTATAGTGTGGGTTTTTGTGTAGGGGGGAGCGATTTTAGAGACTTGTTTTGTATATTTCTTCTTATTTAAAAAAAAAAATTCAATCCCCATGAAACAAAAAAAGGCTCTAAATAGGATAATGGCACCAAATCAATCCTCAAGGCAAGGCGGCCCCAAAATGCCTCAAGGAGTAAAAAAACATTTTGAAAATATATTATTTTATATTATAATCATTCAAATAAAATATTATTTACTATTCTATAAATGAATATTTAAGTTTGCTTGTTTCTAAAAAAATAGTTTAAAAATATAATAATAAATTATTTTGGTAAAATACAAACATTGTAGATTGGAAAATTATATTGGAATTTATTTTAAAATAATTATATTGGAAAATTATTTTAAAATGGATATTAACATTTTATCCATATTCCAAAAATTATAATTTATTTTATACTATAATTATTCAAATAAACTATTTCATTATATGTTAGAAAAATGGATATTAACAAATTCCAAAAATGGATATTAATTATTTATTCCAAAAATTTCAATTATATTTTATTATTTTTTATTCAATATAATGTTTTTAATATATTATAAAAGATTTATTAATTATATAATGTGATCACAAAAGGTTTACGCCTCACCTTATGTTTTTGTCTTTGAAACCATTGCTTGTGGCCATCCACTATATATGATTTTTCTTTAAAATAGAAAAGCAACAAATAAACAAAATAAGCTATATGAGGAAACAAATTCATTCAGTCATACCAAAATTTCCATTCTAATCTTAATTAGAAATGAGGGCTAGACAGCCATAATAAGGTCATGGTAGATGGACAAGCTAGATAAAGTACTCCAACTGAGTGTTATCCTCCCACCTTTAGTGGTATATTGTCTCTTCCATAAGGTCAAACTCTTGCAAAACCTCTCCTCTATACCATCCCATAACCACCAAATTATGTTGAGCGACGAAGGAAGCCCGGATAAGGAGAGTGTCCCACCTTGCAACCTAACTTAAGGGCCAAGTCCTCTACATTTTCAACCCTCCCCACTGGAATTATTTCACTCTTGCTTAAATTAATTTTCAACCTTGAAATTGCTTCAAATCACATTAATAACCAGTTGAGATATGCCAATTGTTTCTAATGTGCCTCAAAAAAAACACAAGGGTATCATTTGCGTAGAGTAAATGAGAGATAACTAGCCCCTCTCCACCCCTTCCTTCATTTTCACAACTAGATTAGAGTCCCTTCTCTTGGTCTATGATAGGGCGACTCAAAGCCTCCATCCCGATGACAAAGAGGTAAGGTGAAGGGTTACTTTGCCTTAGACCCCTTAAACTCTTTGAAAAACTTGTAGGAGTGCCATTCACGAAATGAAGAAAGGTCACCTTAGAGATGCACCACTTTATCCAATTAAATCACTTTCTTTAAAAACCATCTTGTCCATTCACAAAAAATCAAAAGTCCCGATCTAGAAGGTCACCGGCCTTATCATTATCCAATCTGCATAAGAGCCCACTCTCTTTCTTTCTCAACAAGTAATCAATAACCTCATTAGTAATTACAGCAGTGTCTAGTATCTGTCTTCCCTTTGTGAAAGCGTTTTGGGTTGAAGACGCTTCCTTTTCCACCATCCTCTTTTGTCTGTCAGAGGAAGCACCTTAGCAGGGCTCTTCACCTGGGCACGCCCATGTGTGTCCTGTGTGTTTAAAGTCTTTAAGATTAACAACATTCCCTCTTTTTGGAATCAAAGCCAAAAATGTATTGTTCAAACTTTTAACAAATCTATTATGCTCATAAAACCCTTTCAAAAATCTCATGACCTCATCCTTTTCAAAATCCTAGCAAAGAGTGGGATAAAGGCGATCAAGGCTATCGGACAGCGGCTTTATCCCCATTCCATCAGATAATTATGAAACACCTCCTCATGGAAAAGCCTTTGAATTTGGCAGCATTGTCTCCATCAATTCTATTAAAATCAAGACACACGAAGTTAGGGCCTTAATCACTTTCTAAGTCAGACATTGAAAATCATCCACGACACCCCTCCGAATGACAGTCCCCTCCTCTAACCAGATGCCATGAATCCTAATCTTTTTCGTATAATTTCTTCTTCTATGGGAGTTGAACATTCTTTGGAAAAATCCGATATTCCTGTCACCTTCCTTTAGCTAAATTTCTCTAGACTTTTGCTTCCGTGATATCTCCTCCAAAAGAGACCATTTTAAAATCCTCCTTAGCCACTTTTTCTCTCTTTTGCTTCCTCTAAAGAAAGCATTCTGGCCCTCTCTTGATCATCCCAAAAAATCACTCTACACAGGGCCTCGCTTTTATTCTCCCCCACCCTCCCAAACACACTCTTTGGTCCAAGTATTTAGATGGCCTTTAGAGCTTGCAATTTAACTATCAAAGAAATTGAAGAACCATTGTACTTAAGACTTGCCACAGCCTTTTAACAACTCCTTAAAGCCCTCTTCTTTTAGTCACATGTTCTAAAAACAAAAAGGAATGGGCCCTTTCCTAATCCCTCCTCCATCAAGCGGGCTTGGGAAATGATTCAAGACAGGTCTAGGAAGGGTACATTGTAGTGCTTCACTGAAATGTCTCTCCTAGTCCCCTCTAAAACCAAAAGCCAGGCTAATCTGGACATCAACTGATTGTTTCAGCCATCCCTCCAGGTGAACAGGACCCCCCTAAAGTGGAGATCTCTCAGAGCCTAACTCTTCCGTGACCTTTGAGAACCTTCTCATTGAAGTAGAAAACCTTCCTCCCCTTCTGACTCTTACAAGAGTTTCATATCACAAGTTGCTTGTAGTTACTAGAATATGTTGCTGTCAGGAGGAGTTTGGGGAGTGAATAATGTTTCACTACTAAATTTTGAGAAATAAGAAATCATTAAAGTCGTTCTATAAAATCATCTCATATGTAATATTCCTTTGAAGTTTGCTAAACATTTAGAAGTTATTTCGAATAATCCTCACCATTTGCTTGAAAACCCTTTCCAGCAAGGCCATGGAAAAAGCCACTAAGGAAATCAGATGCTGATAAGATGCTGTGGAGAACCTATTGTTAGAGGTCCTTGGTACAATGCATCCTTGCAGTGAAGCTCATAAGAGACTGATCCCTGTATCTTGCACGTTTCCTGTTTCTGGACCACAAGGCACTGGAATTTTTCAGTTGAAGGCAGTTCGTAATGGAGGTTGGTATATTTCTCTATGTTTTGATAGGTCTTTTTTTTTTATTGGTCAGTATATTTCTCTATGCAACCTCTTTCATTTTTGCAAATCTTTTTTGGTAGATATGAGTATATAGAAATTTGGATAAAAAGGATTTCAATAATAAGTATAGACACTTGGATATGGTATAAGCAAAAGAAAAAGAGAAATCAATTAAATATCTATAAAAAGCCAAAGATATCTTTGATAAGAACTCTTCGTCCTTTCAATTTTATTCATGTCCCTTCTTACCATATCTAAATATTCTTATAACAGTTTACTTCTTATTAACTCTCATTTTTCTAAGGTAATTTAAAGTTAGAAAAGAATTAAGGATTCGATACCCACGCCCATATGACACAATTAAAATACATGAGCTGAAGATTCTTGGTATCATAGCAAATAATTTAGTTAGAAAAAGGCAGATGTTGAGTAACAATATTACTTTATTGAAATTACTATATATATATATATATATATATATATATATATACACACACACACACATATACATCTTATAGGTAAAATGTTTCTACTTCATTGGGACTTGGACACAGAGGCCCCACAAACCAGCACCTATTGCTTTACCACTTAGGCCAAACCTTAAGGTTTTGAAAGTTATTATATTGTTGCATGAGAGTTATCTTGGTCAGTGGGTAGTTGAAGCAGTTCATTTGTAGTTCCCCAAGTACTTACCACTTAGTCACCTCCTGAAGCACAAACGGAGTGGAGGTCAAGATGGCAAAGCTCTATCCTGCCGGGAACATTTTCTTATGTGTACTGGTTGGAGAGAACATTTCTGTAATGCAACTTACTACTTATTACTAGAATACTAGGCCAGTTTCAGACCACCGTCCAACTCTGCTTGACAGTGAAGGACTAGGAGAAGCCAAATGCCTTTCTGGTTTGAAAATATGTGGCTTAAGGTGGGTTCAATAATGTAGTTGCTGTATGGTCAAGCAGTTATGAGCCAAGGATGTGCTTGCCAATATTGCTGTCCATATGGCATCATTTTGGAGGTGATGAGAAGGGTGATTGGCCTCTGATGAAAAGCTAGGAGGAAGAAAGACTCATCTTGCTTATAGGTGGCAGAGATGGTGGAAACATCCTGGAGGCAAAAATCTTTGCCCTTTTGCCTGAAAGAAGGGGATATAAATACCAGATTTTTCCTTGGCAGACTAAGGCTCATAGAAATATCGAATCTTTAGATGGAGAATGAGCTTTGATGGTTCTTTATGTTCAGGAAAAGCTCACCTGAGAAAGTGATTGAAAATTATTTTCAGCATCTCTTTTCTGAGTCAGGGAGGTGGTGGATCAGCATAGAGAGGGAGGTCTTTAAGCCGCGGCGGAAGGACACCTAGGGGAGTTCAAAAGGCCCTCTGGTGGGGAGGAAATTTGGATCATTATTGGAGTTGGGAAGGGTCAAAGCTCAGGACCTGGATGGCTTTACCCTTGGTTTTTGGTAGAAGTAGTGAAGTTTGTTTGGGCTGATATGCTGAATCTTTTCCACGAGTTCTACTCTTGTTGGACTTCTGTGAGGACATTGAATGCTTGATTAGTAGTCGACTCTCCACCTGCGGGTATGGGGCCGCATGTGAGGGAGGGTGTTAAAGACATGATATTCATATTAAACCCAAAATCCTACAAGCTTGAGCTTTTAGGAGAGTTGGTAGTTAAAAATCATAAGAAGGGTGCAGGACAAGAGTTTAGGCCATGGCCCTAGAGTAGATAGTTGTGTTGAACTTTTGGCGAAGGTCTTGGCGAGTAAGCTCCAGGCAATCATTTGTAAGGTGATTTTTGGCTTCCAAAATGCCTTTATCAAGGGTAAATAGACACTGATGTGTTCCTCATTGCAAAGAGAGCTGTTGATTTAAGGGGTGAAAGCTTAAGATTAGGTGTAGTTCATAAGCTAGCCATAATGAAAAGGTATGACCATTTTGATTGAGATTTCTTGCTTTCAACATTGAACTTAATTAGTTTTGGTCAAAAGAGAGTGAGCTGGATTGAATCTTGTGTACCATGGACCCATGGTTTTCTTCTTTATTCATACAATCCTCTGAATCCTTCTAGAGCACTAGAGTCATCGAAAGAGATTCATTATCTATTCATTAATTGTGGTCATGAAAGTTTCAGGTGGCTTCATCAAGGGGCTTTGGAAGGAGTCTTATTAGGGATGTGAAAAGAGATTGAAGAATAAAATGGTAGAAATTTTTTCTTCTATACTTTTTAGTATGGTATTGAGACCTATATATATATATATATATATATATACACACATATATAGACATATTCCTAGTACCAACATTAGTAACCTTCTAACCTAAATTACAATCAATATCTTTAATTATGGGATTTTCCTAATTCACTTCCAATTACAACATTATACAGTCACAGCTTTCTATCCCACTTTTCTACAAAGTTTAAAGTAGAAGAAAAGATTTGAGGTTGAGAGTTCCTCACCTCCCTTTTTTGTTATTGGCACTCTACTATTCCATGAGGTGGGTATGGAGTAATTACCTTATTCTATTATGTTTTGAAGATGAATTTAGTGCCGACAATTCATAAGCTATCATTACGGATACCTTTTTGGGATTCGGTGTATGTTACTGTTACTATCACATGTCCTTGATTGACTTTACTCGGTGTATTAGTTTAGAGTGAGAAGAGGGAAGAGAGAGGTTTGTTTTTGTTCCTTTTTCTTTCTTGCAAATGCATGTTCACGAGTCAAACATTTATTTGCATTCATATATGTTCTTTCTTATTGCCTATCAACATGAAGAAAGGAAGGACATGGAAATGAGTTAGGTTGTGGAGTGGGTTCTTCGCACCAACTATTTGGGCCTAGAGATGAGGAGTGTGTGAACATCAAGGTTGGCAAAAGAGTTTTTTTTAGAATTAGGTTTCCTTCCCACAAGTATTTGGGCTTCTTGTTGAACATTCATTGTAGTCTTTATGGATTTATGGACTCCATAGAGGAAAGATACAAGAGAAGATTGACATCATGGAGAAGGTTGTTTCTTTCAAAGGTTTGTGTCATTAAAAAGCTCTTTATCAAGCGTACCTTGCATCTTTTTCTTGACATGTAATTCCAGCAAGAGAGTGGAGAATATTAGGAAGAATTCACAGAGACTTTTTGTGTGGATGAGGCTAGTTGGACAAAAGATCGCGCCTAGTAGAGGTGGCCCATTGTTGTGCTAAAAAATGGGTTTGGGGTGATAAGAGGCGCCTCTCAACGAAGCTCTTTGGAAAAGTGGCTATGGTGATTTCCTATAGAGCAATGCAACTTTTAGAAAAAGGTGATTATACGTAAGTATGGGTAATTGGAAGGGGGATGCTTTTCTGAAACTTATGGATCAAGATTTCTGAATAGCCGATGGAAAGAAAATTAGGGATTTTATTTCTTTTGAGATCCTGATTTGACAAAGAATTATTGATCTTAGAATCAAATTTTAGTAAAAACCTTTGTGTCTTGAGGACCTTTTAAAGTATTGGCTCTGAGTTTAGAATCTTGCAAAGAAGCAGGGTGGGAGGCTCCATGGCAAACATTGGGATGGTAATTGCCAAATCCCAATTAGAAGGAAATTTTTAGGTTGGAAGTTGTTGGAGATGGCCTCCCTTGTTGTAACTGCAGACATTTATTTATTTTAGTGACTTGGAGACTGAATTAATTTTGGACGACTTTATGAAGGGTTCCTTCTTTGTTAAATTCTGTTACTCATCTCCGGTCTTGGTTGGAACCCCCTTAGTAGTAGGAATAAGATGGCTCGGAAAACAAAAGTGCCCACTTGTTGTATGATAAATAGCTACTGCATTGACAATCAAAATAATGAGTACATGGACCATATATCTCCATCCACTCTAAATGAATCTCTAAAGTCATGTTTTTTTTTTTAATCTCTCCAGTGTTTTATGGATTTTCCCTTGGTTGTTGGCATGGTGATTTTGTGGCAACCAAGTGCAGGTAGTGTGGGGCTGATACATCTCCTTTGAAGATGATTAAGGCTTGGTGATGAAAGATGTAGTTCTTAAGGCTTTATTTACAACTTTACGTGGTCAAACAGGAGCTGGGCCCTTGTTTATATCTGTTTTGGATTTTGTTGGCAATATGGGGATTGGCTTGATTCGTAGTGGGCCTTTTTTTGGTTGTTTGGATTATTTGTTTATCGTATTTTTATGTCATGCCCCCCTTGCATACATCGAGTGTACCTGCGATATATGCCCCCTTCCCCTTGTTAGGCTCTTATCCATTCCAATATCGTTAGTTGCCTACACAATTAAAAAGTACAGGTCGCATTTCCATAGCAGTGAATTAATAAGGATATTTTCCAGTCTTGTATTTAGATTTTAATTAATGCTTTTAGATGCAATGATGCTCTTCAATGGCAGGGATTAATTGATTTCAAGAGATAGAAAGTGTTTTGGGATTGTTTTAATTTAGGGGACGTCAATTGAGAATTCGATGCACTGATGTCATGATTAAGTTAATATCTCCACTACTACTATTTTTAATCCTTTTACAAATGCTTCTGAGTTATAAAACATCATTTAGAATTTTAGTCAAAGCCTTTGATTTCCTTTCCTTTGGGAAAGTCAGTAAAGTATAATATATGATCTGAGAGAACATTTTTACACTGTTGTTGTTTGGGATAAGAATTTGTTGTTTCTAAATTTATAAATAGAAGTGAGGAGTTTTTTGGTCTTATGGAACAAGATGACAGCTAGTATTCATTTTGCAGTCTCGTAGGCTGGGAGATTCTAATAATGGAAGCCCTTCTCCATGCCCCTGCCAATGAAGAAAAACAGCAAACCTTCAGGATAAGTCACAGACAACTTATCTGCTCCAGATCCTAACGCCTGGGTGCACTTAGAAGGCGCAAGAGTTCAGGCCTGCTACTGAGAAGAAATGAGATTCCAATCTATCAAGAATTCAAGACTGTTACCCTGCTTGCCCTTCCCTCTCCTATACAAGTGTCCTTATTCTTTCAATTCCATTATGAAACTGATTGGTGGAGAACCTCCCCCAGTCGATAGCGTTCATTTGAATAAATTATGTGACAAATTTTGTAATGTGTTTATTGTAGGAAGTGGGAACAATATTCTCTTGTTTTAAGGACACGGGTGACTGACTTAATATTCAATCCACGGCTGTGTAAGTAATCTCCTACGGCGAGAGAGAGAGAGAGAGAGATACATCTCATGACCTCAACTGGTGAGTAAATAAATCCCTTTTGAAGGATTTGAAGCCCAGTTGTGGGGTGGGGTTGACTGACTTGTAGAAATTGTGAAAAAGATTAGGGTTTGTTTGATTCCTGGTTTAGAAAACACATAGAACATCATTTTGGTCTTCTTTTTGAATTCACTCTTAACAGAAAAACAGTTTTGAAAAGTAGTAACCAAACCTAGTTTCAAAGACTACGAGTTTTGGACAAATATACGTTATTTAAAAAAATTCTTTAAATAAATGAATCAAAATAATGTCGAATTGAATGCATTCTAAGCTACGTCGTCTGGCATGCGGTAATGTCGCGTCGATTAGAATAGGAATTTTAAGTTACAATAGTGCGCAAGTACAGCACATGGATATCGAAAATACAATCAATTCCACGTCACACCGCATTTACAAATTAATTTATCCAAGTGTCGAAACTTTTACCAAATCAACCTAATTGCATCAAATGATAACCAATACACATCACCAGCGTTACAAATATTTCGTAGGAAATTAGCTTGACTTTCATCCTAAGTGCATCAAAATGGCGGTAATACATAACAATTGATAATTTCATATATAAACAAAATTATATAAATATACGATGTAATACAAATATGATAGATATCGATAGGTCGCACACTTGATGGAACTTGTCTTTTCTCTTAGGATGCCTAGAATAGCGGATGGACTCTCAAATGGCGTATGCGATTCAAATGGATACGATGGCGGAATGACTAGAAGCATGCGTAGGCGTAAAGATTAAGCCTAAGTGGGCATGCACCCTAGTTTAGAATAAGGTCAATTATGGTCTCATTAATGGGAGACAATTATGTAGGTGATGTCGTAGATGGTAATGTGGCCTCTAAGGTTGGGGATATAGGTGATAATGGTGGGATGGCATGTGGAGGGGAAGTCTTTGGGGGTGGTGTGGAAAACTCGTGTGGTATGGAAGTCTTGGGGGGTGGCGTGGAATACTCTGGTGTCATGGAAGTCTCATCAATGGAACGACAAAAAACATGACCACCTCGCTCATCAACTTGACCAGTTCAACCATAACCTCACCCATCACCTCTCCCTCTCCCTTGACCTCGGATCGGCTGCATTCTAACTGTAGTGGATGACGCATGAGGTCTAATGGATGGTTCATATGACGTAGATGCCTCCTTATCTTGTGCAGCGATGCGCTGATCCTCTCCTATAAGGCGTAAAACTGATCTAACAATGTGACGAATGTCGTATAACAAGCTTGAGGAAGCACCATGAGATATAGTAGCAATCTCTACCATCCTAGATATCTAAAAAAAAACAAACCAAACAAAAGTAAATGTCAGCTCTATGCATTAAATATTGGAAATAATTTAGAATTTAAAGATGCTTACTTACCAACAAGTGTGATGCTGCTGTTGTGTTATGGTACCTCATTTGATCCCTATGGAGTGATGGTGTGATCAAATGTCCTATAATACGTCGATACCACTCCATATATGGATCATGGAAGTCCATAATATTAGCCATAAGAGGTGATGTGAGGATCCTCTCTACACGTGTAGCCCATAAGGTGACGTATGGTGCATGATATGTTTCCTAATCACACTTGTGGCGCCCTCGTCTGTCAACCAAATGTAACTCTTGCTTTAACGAGCAAGACGGGTATCCACGATGAGACGGCCCGATCAAGAGACTCGCTCTGGACAATGTCATTGTATAGTCTCAAAGCAGATAAGTTGTGGCATCGTCCACCAAATCTTCGGATCAGCAAGACATATATTAGGTAGATGGGAAATCGACTCTCCGATGTATGGCTCCCATAACACCTACAATTTGCCTTAATGTCAATATGACTAAATTATCATTATTGTGAATATGACTAAAAATAATTTATATTAATATATAATTACCTGATCATGAGTATGTGCATCCAAGTGGTCTCGATATAAGACGAGCACACCAGATGGGTTATGCACCCATGATAAAGGTACTCGCTAACGAAACCCTAATGGATTAGCCGATTCACGCTCAGCCAGCTCAACCTGAACCTTAGGCTCAGTTGGTAATCCATGTTGTATACCCTCAACTGCGTCTCCATCAACTACATTGCCATGATCGTGTAAGTGGTGAGGAATTTGGATGTGCTTCTTTAGTCGCCCAATCGGTCGACCACATGTAGTCTCGAGACCCCGGAGATGGATAAAAAAAACCATTCAATATTAGCAACATCTTAGTATTGACTTTTATATGTGTATGGTTATAAATAATAGCAACATACCATATGATATATGTATCTGACCAGGAAATCTCAATAGCATTATCTGACTCGCTTATGTAACTCCGGTATAAGTGTGCCAGAACTACACTACCCTAACTGTAAGTAGAGGTCTGCGTCAAATCTCTTAGTAAGGGGAGGAAACAGAGGTGGACATGCAGACCCTTCTTGTTTGCAAATAGAAAGGATCCTAGCAATGCTAGGATGAAACCATGTGCACTGTGCTCTAATGTCACCTCATCTGCGTCTATGGGTGGAGTCGATAAATGCTAAGACAACCACAGAGTTGAGACAGTAGATCCTTGAAGCTCAGTCGGCGATGGGATCACATCTAGCAGCTCTTGACACAGCTCAATCGGCGGTGGGATCACACCTAGTAGCTCCTGACATAGCGACGACACATCGAAGTTCGGTGATTGGTGGTCCTTGAATCCAGAAGCCTAGGATGATGGCGACATCCTGTAATGTGATCGTCATTTCCCCAACTGGTAAATGAAATGTGTCTTTAGACGCCATCTCTCAACCAGACTCGTGATGAGGGCCTAATTGAGTGTGACGTGTCTGAAGCGGTACAGACCATAAAAGCCGGCTTGGATCACGTATCGGTGAACACGAGGATCCATATGCCACTCTCGCATGAACTTCGACATCTACCATCGATATGTGAGTATCGACCAATTTATAAAGATGTCAATAAATAAATTCTACCCTTTCATTTACACAGTAATCGAAAACAACATTTTATGATATGAAAATGCATACTGAGTAGTGTCCAACTAAATGAGATCGATATAAATACTATAAAACCAAGATAGATTTATTTAACGAATCTGCATCATAAGGCCCTTTGAATGTCATATTTGTAACATATAACAATCAATAACGATAAACAAATGAGCAAGTACTAGTGTATAGATACAATCCAATTAAGAAGGCAATGAAACAACAACAAAAATACATGTTTCAATCAACTTGATTCCTATGTTGACAAGATCGGCGATTGTGACCAGGTTGTTTGTAGCACCCACATGTGATAGTAGTCTTCCCCTCTCTAAAATCCATTTCATTATGCAAACTAGTTGATTTGGGACGTCCACGTGATGTGTGTTTCATTGACTCATAAGACATAATGGTTGGACCTTCATAAGGAGGCCATTTTATATTCATCGATAATGGGATGGAACAAGGTTGCCCATGTATCATAATTACGATTGAGTACTATAGTAGCCTTGAGCAATGATCGAAAATCTATGGAGTGGCCCGACGTACTACTATAATATGACTGTAAAAATCCATGTATAAGTGTCTTACCCGCAGATGCATTTATGGTCATGTAAGTTGAGGCGATGTGTTAAACCTCTCTTTGACTTGACATTAAATCGTCCCTGGTTGTGATCGTAGGTGCAATCTCGAATGATCAGACTTTAACAGTAATCGCGTAATCTTAGCATCAGCCTTATGAGTATCTTTCATCTGATGTCAATATGTTATAACCTTGTTCCCTTCTTGCAACAAAGTAGCTATTGAGTCTAAAAAAGGTCAATTGAACCAATGTATTTACGGGTAAGCTCCGATCTCCTTTAAGAACACTATTGAAAACCTCAGACATGTTTGTAGTCATTATTTTATATCTTCGACCTTCATCATGTGAAAGTGCTCATTTCTTAAAAGGGATTGCCTCCAACCATCGTTGTGCTTTTAAATTAATTCTCCCAATTGTGTCCGTAGTAGCATTGAATTTTGACTTGAGTTGCTAAAGCTACTACCGCACCGAGTGCTAAGGTTTTATCTTTTGAATCGATTCATAAAGTTGATTGCAAGATGACGCATGCAAATCTTATGATATGCATATGGATTCGATCGACGAGATGAACATACGGTCATTCTTGCCATGATGCCTAGATATTTATGGCCATAGCCACAGTCCCATTCGTTGAGTTACTGGTTTCTAATGCATGCGAGAACCAAATCTGACTATCAATATTCTCTCATTACGTAATAGCGAATCTTTAGTGGAAACAAGCGATTATTTCCATCGCAGCGTACTTGATCGTTAACGTGTCTTTATGCTTCCCATACAAATGTGTACCATCAATACTCCAAGATGGGTTCACAATAATGAATCATGATAGATGGATACCAACGACATGAAAAGCACGTTGAAATACCTCAGTGTTATGCATATGACTATCAAATGTTTTCCAGGATTCACGGCCGCGTTTAGGATTTGCCTGGCTCCCGATGCCGTAAGAAGCATGACAATTACATATGACTTATGAGTCCCCGAAATAAGATTGTAAGTGCTTTATGTTTCCAACCAATGTCTTTTGTATGATATTTCATATCTAAATTTCTCTATAATGGTTGCATGGATAGCAACTACTAACAAAGTGAAATGTGCCTTAATCATTGGCTTGATATGATTAACAACCAAGTTGTAGTCTAATTGATGGTCGATTTTAATGACATTAACAGTATGTGAACCTTTATACTTATTGATTGCGAAGAGAGATGTATCTTTTACAACCATAGCATGAAGCTTCCATGTCCATTGACACTCCTCGGCCTTCTTACATTTTAACACTAGCAATTTTTTTGAAGATGCAACAACCACATACTTTTGGTATGCTTTAATAAAGTACAACTTAACATCTTGCAAGGCAACTTTGGAACTAAAAACTTGGCCAACAACAAATTCTCCACTTGAGTTTGCAATATTATAGTTCACCCATGGAGTCCAGTTACTTGAAACAACATTATCAAAGTTTTTCGCATTTTCAAATTGAGGTAGTGGTGCTAGAAGTAATAGTGGTGTTCCTTCTCATGCAGGTCCTCAGATCAAGGTCCTCGGGATCTGGTTTATTTGAGATATCACAACTTGGCACATCCACAGAGAGATATTTCCTTTGCTCATTCTCCATAAGTTGGTTAATAGTTAAGAAAGACGGAACATGTCCATCAGCTTGAACATCTCCATCACTTTCATCGTCATCATCTTCACCACTTGCTTCATCTTCACAATCTTGATCATCTCGTTTACTTCACATCTATTAGTTACAGCAACTGGAGTGCTACTAGGCCCACACCCATAGTCCAATTCCTCAACATTAAAATTTCCTCAAAGTAATAAATTTGTGTAAGTACTAGCTGGTTGATTCACTCGTGGCTTAACACGCACTAGTTGAACTTACAATTCAATTTCCTCAATTCCAACAGTGTCAACCAATTTCAACATTCGGTATATACTATTTGTAACACCCCAAATTATACCCTAATAGTTTTATGATATGTTTGGGGTATAATAAAAGTTAAATTTGTGTTTTTCGGAAATTTAATAGTTAAGTGTAAAATGATACTTAAGTAGAGATTATTAAAGAGTAGAAGAAGGATAATGGTAAATTATTAAGTGAGACTTATAGGACATTAAGTTAAAGATTACATGCTATTGTAGGAATTATGATAAAGTTGAATTGGAAATTAATGAAGTAGAAGGACTAATAGCAAGGGCAAAACAAAGAGCTTAAAACAACAAACTTGTCTATGGAATGAAAAAAAATTTCCATTTTGGCTTTTTGAAGGCCTAAGGCATACAAGTTTGGGAGAAGAACCCA